>JAPQVY010000133.1:1351666-2025000 GCA_028535165.1 Quercus tomentella
CGGTTTTGGTAGGTTGATTGTGTATTTGTGGTTTACTCCCAAAGGGTGGGTTTAAAGGGCCATGCCTTGGTGATGGTCCATGTCATTAAAAAAGAAAAAAGAAAAAAGAAAAAAAAAAGAGGCTAATCTTCAAAAATTACGTTAAACAATTTTTTAAAAGGCTTGTTGCTTTCCTTTTTAAAGATAAATATTTGTCAAGGCAGATGTGGACTGAACAAACACTTTGCTCAAATTGCCAAGTCATTAATTTTCATTAACCTTATATACAAAATTGTTAAACCTTTTTCCCTTCAGATGTGCTATGCAATTCCTTCTTTGAAATTTATGTTGTTGATAGCTGGTAAATGGATCTTGTTGGTCTGATATGTCTGAATGGTGTGGTTAAGGTACTGCTCACTTCACCCACTACTCCAACGTATCGAATGAAGGCCATTGTTGAAGCAGCAGGACTTGTAAGACCTTTTGCTATTTATAGCTGATGCTCCTTACCAAGATTCTTCTTTTATTTATTTAATTGTTTTGCAACTTGAACGTTCCAGCCGAAACATTAGGCTTCTACATTATTTATGCATTATCATTAAAAAAGAAGAAGAAGACATTATTACAAAAGTTGGTGTTCGTTTTGATGTTGAAATTATTTTTATAATGTACCCTGTAACTTACAGGCTGTAAGACAATGAAGTTACTAACACATATTTGCTATAGCCGGTTTTAGAAATTTCCCTTAGCAATGCCTATTTATGGCTCAGGGAGATTGTGAAGTTGTTGACAATGAATCCTTGGTTTTAAAATATGAAAGTTCACATCTCTTTCATGGTGTGATGTTTGCTTTAACTGGCTTGGTAAACTTCCCTAATTTTGCAAATACAAGAATCATCTACTGACTTATAATGATGTAAATACCCAAAAATTTAGAATTCTCATGACTGTTTTAGTGTTTTTATGGTTCTTGAGTACAGGGATGGAGCTAGAAGTTCAATCGAAGGGGGGCGAAGTAAAAAAAAAAAATTATTCATTAATTTTCCATTACTAATCAAGTCAGTTGTTGCAAAGCCACTCAAACACTGCCAAAAACTCAAGTCAGTTGTTGCAAAGACACTCGTTGATACTACTAATACTATGGAAAATTTACATTGTATCAGAAAGTTAATTGGTGTTTCTTTTGAATGCTAGGTGAGCTCGGTTGGGGTCACTTGTGCCCGTGCATCCGTGAGTGATCAAATTTACCCTCTATACAAAAGCAATACCCAGATTGGATGGTATAATTTTAAATTGTACGCTTTATTTTGAGTAAAAATAAAGGTAAAGTTCTTTTAACTTTTAGGCATACCCAGATTGTGCTTGAGAGAGTTAAGGTCCAGAGGGAGTCAATCTGGTGACAATACGGCTAGTGCACAGTGTTAGCGTGATGGGTGTGGTGATTTGTGATCATGCAGGTGCTATGTGAGACTATTAGGGCCCTAATCCTCCACTTCCATCTCCAAGCCTTGGTTCTCTCCCCGTGTGTTCAATCCATTTCATGCTTAATAAAATCTGTCGTTTCCACTCAAACCCCTGCCTTGCCCCCAAAAAATATAGCCATATATATATGTTCATGCTGCCAAGGCTTGTAGTCAACAAAATACAGTTGCAAGCCTACAGCCTCTTTCTCTCTCTTTTTATTCATTATTTATCTGGTCATCTTCATAAACTCACACTCCCATTGCATTTTTATGTGGGTAGGAGATGCCATATGAGTTAGACCACATTGGCCAATAGCAAGAGCACAATTTGAGACCTAAATCAACAAATTACCCCCAAAAACTTCCAAGAGATCCATTCGAGATCTAAGTTTGTGGACAAAGGATAATAATATCACTTTTAGTTAATAACTCACCCAGATATATTCATGTGAACTCTGCTCTATGCCTAGTCTTGGACAATTACAATGAATTGACGGTTCTACCACTACAATAATACCCAAATATTCATGAGAGAATCATGGAAAATTTGCTAATGACCTTTAAATTAAGTGGGTAACATCACCCTATTACTTTGGTTTTTCAGCTTTCCAAAAAATCCACAATGTTATTCAATATGCTCTTCTATGATTCATTTCTTCTCATCACATTCAAACATACACCATGAGTTACTTAAAATCCTCAACCATTTGAAAGATTCAACCTTTATACTCAAGACTTACTAACAGTGAAACAATTGCATAAAATAGTAAACTTTCACTATGTGAAAACACACGTGGAACTTTCAATTTTTATTCCCACAGTATAGGAAAAAATCGATACTAATCAGAGAATCTAAAGCCAAAATTATTGATAAAATACCCCGCAAGACTATCAAACATTGCTGATTTACCAAAGTTTGGTCTTCCAACGATTGCAACCCTTGGAAGTAGATGGTCAGGGATCTGCACATTGAATCTTCTAAATAGTTGATTCTACTGTTATCCAAAGTAGCCACAAAATATATACTTCAGGACGCTGAAATTAAATCTGACAAAAACAAAGAAAACAAAAAATGATCAACCCTTACAAGTTACAAAACTAGTTTCATAATTTCATTACAATCCAAATTAGTTATGTTTTGACACTAGAATTTGCCATCACATCTAACAAACTCTAACATACATAAACATTGTTAAGTATATTTACCAACTGGACAAAGAATTACTCATTCTTAGCACCAATTACAAGTTAATTTGCTTTTGACACAGCATTAGCAACAAATTACTACCGTATTCACAAATTTTAAAAAAAAAAGATAAATGGTTACTAACATTTATAGTGGTAATTTTACTCTTGCTCTACTTTCGCTTGCTTTGGATTGGAGAATTATTGAGAAAAATGATTGTATTGATATTAGATAATTGTGTTAATTACAGATATTTATAGTAATACTTAAGCAGCTAAAACAAACCCAAAGCTAACTTATCTGATCTAACAAACTTCCTAACTAACTAACAGAAAGGTACAGCTAAGCAAACACGTGCAAGTCACATGTCTACTAACTAGCATTAAACTACATGTAGCTTTTATTTGTAAACTACATGTCGTTGATCTCTGCTTCAGCTACACTGCTACTTGGACTTCTGGACTGATGTGATTCAGTTAGCTCTTCTAGTTTCTTTGAATTCTGATAAGGTGACTTAATTGAATGTAATAGAGAATAGAATAGAATGGAAATGAAAAGAAGGAAGACTCACCGATTGTCATTTGGCGGGATAAAGAGCTAGTATTATCAAGCAGCATTTCTGGCTTCTTCTGAGGGAAGAGGGAGGAGAGAAAGGAAAGGGTTTTAAAATTTGGAGAGAGAGAGACAACTTTCACTTTCACTACTACTGGAAGAAGAGTAGAAGGAGCTTACTTGCATTTTTAGAACATCTTTTAAGTTTTAACATTAGATAAGATGAAGCAAAGGTCTCTGTTCATAGACCGGCTTATGTTGCCCACCTGAGGATGCAAACATCTGAAATTTAAGAGAGCAGTATAATGGACAAAAAATCCATTTATAAAGCCATACCCCCCACTTCCTACTTGCAATTGTATCCAAATTAAAAGTTGTTCTAAGATTCAAAGATTAAACACAAGGAAATGTGCATACACACTGAATACGGGAGAAAGGGATTTCAAGAGTGATAACACTGGCAAGCAACCAAAAATAATGTCAAATAAAATCTAGAGTGGAAAACATCTTAGTCGATGAAACAAAACTTTAGACAAGTGAACATTTGGAGATCATGCTAGATCATAGTTGAATTTTGTTTTCTAGTGAATTTATATATACACCATTCTATTTTAGCCCATTTTATTCAATTATTTATTGCTATAAGTCATGCCCAATTTAACCCAAAAACAGAATTTCTTACCAGGTCACTTGTCAGAGACCAACCTTCCTAGGTCAATAGGGAAGATTGGAACAAAAACTACTATTGATAATAGAGGGAAATTTGCTTAAACGAGTTCAAATAGCACAGTTAGATTACATTAAACATGAAATGCTTATTACTTCAAATTATTTTTCAAGTCAAGCAAAGTGAGCTTGACCATTTAGAATTTGTAAGATTAACCATTACAAATTTAAGAATCTAAGCTAATATAGAAGGCTAAACCTCTTAATTTACCTTGTTATATGCATGAAACCCCAGAATGCATGTTAAAGTATATAGAACCTAGAAGAGCCAATCGCCATATCAACATTTACGAAGTAAGCCAAGTCTCTAGAAGTAGAGAAAGTGACTTCACATTTTAATATCACCAAACTTGTGCATGGTAAAGATATGATGAAATCTACAATAAAAATTTTCTGGTCTATTGCTATTTTTTTAAGTCATATGTTAAGCCTCTCCAAAATCAATGAGTAAGGATGCCAAACAATTCTCTCTCCTAATTCTCCACAAAAGCAGGAGCCTTGTGCACAATCTATTTATTGTCTTGTTCAAGCAACCATAACTAAACAGCATCCATTTATTATTCTCAAAATTTTGATGCATATTAAAAATAATTAACAAAGAAAAAGAAATGGTTCTTTGAAGGACCATTAAGTAGATAGAGTGCACGTATCATCTAATCATTAGCATCATGGAATATTTTGTCTTCAACAATCGTGAATACTCAACATGGTTTCATTACATATTTCGCCAATGAGCTCTAGCTCAAATGGCACCTCTTTCCTTTGCAACGTGAAGGGTGAGGTCATAAATTCAAGGTTCACTGAAGGCATATGTAATTACCAATAATAATAATAAATTGTTTCATTACAAATTTTAGCTATGTACTAACCATCGGGCACTATTTGGGCCACGTAAATGAACAACCCTTTTTTTTTTTTGTTAAGTAGAGCTGCTAATTAAGCCCGTAAAGGTTCAAACCTAAAGTTCTATTTGAAAACAAGGCTTATTTAAGTTGCTATTTGTGGGGTGCCTTATTTTGAGAGGTTATATATATGCGTGGAGAGTTGCAAGATAGGGTTTCTGGCTGGATGTAGGCCAATCATTGATTTGGATGCTTGCCATTTGAAGGCTAAGTTAGGTGGCCAGTTAATTACTACAGTTGCTAGAGATCCTAATGAAGAATATTTCCCACTTGCATATGCAGTAGTAAAGGCTGAAACCAAAGACTCTTGGACTTGGTTTATAAATTTGTTGCTTGCAAACATAGGTTAGAATACAAGATGGGCATTTATATTAGACTAGCAGAAGGTATGTAGCTGCATTATCATATTTTAAAGTACATTTACATATTGGATGATCAGTTACTAACTTTACATATTTGACTAATATTGATAGGGGTTGGTGCAAACTTTCATTGATAATTGGCCACAATATGAGCATAGTATTTTCTGCAGACATCTCTACAATAATTTCAGGAAGAATCATCCTAGTGTTCTTATTAGAGATATGTTTTGGAGAGCAGCCAAAACAACATACAAAGAAGAGTATGATAGTGATGGATAAACTTAGAGAAATTGATGTTGATGCACACAATTGGTTGCAAGCTCATTTAGCAACAATATGGGTCAGACACATGTTAAGGGGGGATGGTTTAACTAATATAATACTGAACAATATGTGTGAGAGTTTCAACAACAGAATATTGAAATTCAGATCTAAGCTTATAATTAGCATGGTATGAATCTTTTTATTTACCTACATTTAGTTAGATTCAATTGTTTAGGTGAATTCAATTCATTATTTGATTGTATTTGTATGTAATTGGAGCTTGAGTGCATCAAGTTATATCTAATGACTAGATTTCAAGAAAATAGAGAGAAGATTATGAAAGTTGAATCAGAGATATGACCCAAAGTTATGAAGATGTTGCATAAAGAAAAGATGGCATGCAGTAGGTGGCTTCCTTATTGGGCAGGACAAACAAAGTTTGAAGTAAAAAATGGTCTGTAAAGCTTTACTGTGTACTTAGTTGTATCACACTACAGTTGTAGGATGTGGGATATAACTAGCATACCCTGTTCCCATGCAATTGCATGCATATTTTTCAACAAACAAGATATTGAGCAGTGTGTTAATAAGTGTTTCCAAGTCTCTACATACAAGGCCTGCTATGAGCCAATCATAGCACCTATTAATGGGCAAAATATGTGGAGACCCAATGGTGTCCAACCTGTATAGCCTCCCATCAAAAGAAGACCACATGGTAGGTCTAAGAAGAAGAGAGCAAGGGAACCTAATGAACCAAAAAGTTGTAAACTTGGTATTTCCAAGCAGTGCAAGGCCTGTGGTAAATTAGGTCATGATAAAAGAAGTTGCAAAGTGAGGTTGGATGGAAGTCTTCACTCTTAGGCACTATAAACAGAACTAGTATAACTAATAAGGTAAAATATTAACATATGTGTGAATTAGTTGCTTTTACTTTTTTTTTTATTTATTTTTTTTTTTTTTTATAGAAAGCAATTGTAGAAATTTTTGGTTGTGAGTAAGGGTGACATTGACATTGTGGTGTTTTTAAAACTTCAAAAACTAAATTGAAACATTCGATGCTTGTGGGTTCAAGGCCTAATGGTTGCATCTAATTGTGTAAAGACTAAATTATAGTTTATGTGATACTGTATGTCGAATTTGCATGTAGCTTGGAATTATGAGTTTGTATTTGCAGGCATATGTAGCTGCTAGGAGCCTAGGAGAGTGAATAAAAAATATGCAAATCTTCTATTGATGTTTTTGCACCTCCGTCAGGCTTGTGATCGCCCATTCCTTGTCAAATTATAATTCTGACTCTGTTGGAAAAGTTTCTATTGAAATGGCTAAGAGACTACCTTGGGATATGCTGATTAATTTATTGAATTGCTTGGAAACTTCCTTTGCCATTTGTCGTGTATGCAATGTGAGTTTTCTTAAAATGGGATACTTTGTTTTTTTCCCCGGTTTCCTGCAACTTTGGAATGCAACTTGTAAGAGCTTGTTGATTTAACTCTTTGCACGAGAAACACAGTCTAAATGTTGTCATTATTGATAGGGTTTGTACAAGTTTACTTCCGAGAGCATATAAATAATTAGATATATGAGGGTGCTCTAAATTTGTATTGACTAAAATACACTTTTGGCCCTTTAAGTTTGGGATAGTTTTCATTTTGGCCCTTTTGACTTGGTTTTTTGTTTGGCTCTTGACATTTATTTTGACCCTTCATTTTAGCATTTCATGGAAATGAAAATTTTGAAACGTAAAGGGCCAAAGCAGAGAATTGGATGAATCATCAAGGCCAAAATGAAAATTTGGAAACTTAAAAGGTCAACATGAAAATGAATCAAACATGAAGGATGAAAATTTTGAAATTTGAAGGACCAATATGAAAACAACCCTAAACTTTAAGGGCCAAAAGTTGTACTTTTGCAATTACTCTTTTGTTTTTATATCGGGATGTTTTCATCAACTAAACTAAGTACGAGCTAGTTAGATAAATGTTTATGACATCCTATCATGGGAAGCACTTCAAGTAATGGGTTTGATACAAGAGCAACAAGGAGGATGTAATTAGTTATCGATAATTATGAGATTTAGAAATTTAGTTTTCTATTTTTAGTCAGTAAAGGGTATTTTAGCAACTTAGTAAAATTTAGAAAAGCACATATTTATGCTTTGTTAGTAAGGGTTGGGCTTGTTTAATCACTAGGCTTGATTAGAGCCCTAGATAACTTTGTGACTGATTATTGCTAATAATTATAAAAATTTTATAACAGGTATTAACTATTAAGTCTCTAATGTTGGTTTTTTTGAAATGAAACTTGCTGATTTTCTTGATTATAGTTTCTAACCAAAGCCTTGTAGACTATGATTTTCTTCTCTCTTGCTTGCATATGTGGAGTAAACTTGATAGTGATTCTATGAAGACATCTTTATGTGCCTTTACGTGTTTATCTACCTTTGTGCATGTCTATATTATATGCACTACAACAAACTTTAGTGACCATGTTACTTTTGAAAGAGTTAAAGTATTTCATATGACTTTCAATCTTTTTGTCACTTCAGCACATGGATTCTAACTGCAAGCCTCTTGCGGCACTAATATTGGGATTGTATTACAGGATACATACATAGATACATATATATATATATATATATATATATATATATATATATATATATATATATATAAAGTTTGAAAAAATAGACCATAAATAAATAAGATCTAGAACCAAGATAAGAAGACTCACCAAATGCGGCCATGTCAAAATATTTGCACCCGTTATTGTCTCAATGCATTGGCTGCACAAAAGCACATTGTTTTGCAAGGGGCAACATGGCAGACGACAACAACAAACCTTAATCCCAAATTTTTGGGATCAACCAGTGGCGAACATTGCATCCAAATATAAAATATCATAACTACAAGATCACAAATCACTAAAAGATACTTACCTATGAGAAAGAAGTAGTTAAAAACAATAGACTAGTCACGTTTTACCCATTAATCTAAAACTTTAGAGCAAAAGCTCATTCAACCAGCACACATTTTGACAATTCCGAAACTTGGGGGGGGGGGGGGGGGGGGGGGGGGGGTGGAAATATGGGTAATAGGGGAACCTTCCATCTTTTCTTTACAACCTTTCTCAATTTTCTCTTATTGGTAACTGTGGGTCAAAGTTTCGAACCGGATGTGTTTTTATGCATTTCTCTACATTTTTGTTTTTGGCATTTTGATTCTCTCTCTTATTAAAGCACCATTAGCCTCTATTCACTAAATATTGGAATTTTGGACTTGATACTCACTACAAATAATCACTTCTAAATTAAGAACCAAAGGGGAGATTTGGGCAATTCTTGCATTTTTTTTGCCCTTGTCGCAAAACGTCCCCGACAAAGGTTAATTAAGTAAATTTCAAGAGAATAATAACATTAGGAATGAAATTAGCTAGGGTTGGTTTTTTTTTTTTAATTTTAATTTTAATATATATATATATATTTTTTTTTATGTAATAATTATCATGATGTCAAGAGTTCAAATCTTTTCATATATATATTTGCTACATACACAACTTATATATATATATATATATATATATATAAGTTATTGTGGAAAGTTATTATGGGGGTCAAAAAACTCAAATCATAGAATAAGCCTTTGATCAATACAATTAATTTATAAGAAAGGGTGAAAAAGTCCATAATGGGAAGATTAGACAAACAATTGAAGAACAAAGATGGTGGAATAAGACTCTTTGATTAAGAAAAACTACATCCTGAGGTACAAAGTGTAAACAAATGGATACAAATTTTAGCTCTATCTCTTTTTTCTCTCTCTAGTCTCTCTTGCTCTTCTTTCTCAATTTTTCTGGATCCCTCACCTTGTGGGCTAACTCTTCCTTTTATCCCCCTCCTTCCACCTTTCTAGCTGTGCATTTCTTGGCTGAATGATAGGAGATGCTTGTCCCATTAGAGACCTCTCCTACGGTCTTTTGATCATGAAATAAGACTTTTGGTTTGTCTTTACTGTTCAGGCCAATCATTCATCATTTGGGGTAAACATTAAGTAGGAATGCCTAATTAATGCGAAAGTGATTGTTACTTTGGGCTCTGCGTCGTTTTCTTTGTGTTCCTCAGGAATGGGGACCGAAGTTGCATCCTCGATAGATCCGTTGATCTCTTCTCAGTTGGGTGTTCCTCGGATTACTTTGGTAGCCAATCCAGATCAGCATCATCTCATGGGCTTGGGCTTTTCGAAGTTGGGATTTGGACCGAGTTCTTATTTCGGTAGTCTCTTCGACCCCAAGTCCACGCCCCCCCCCCCCCCCCCCCCCCAAAAAAAAAACTGTGTAACTAGTAAATATATAGGAAAATGAAGTTACTCCATCAAAAATCGTCACCCATTCCAAGTTGTGAATGATAATTATATATGTCTATGATTGACACACTGACATTGCTATTAAAAAAAAGGAAGATTTAGTTGTTAGGATAATAACAACGTCTTTCACACAATGTTGTATTTTACTGGGAAAGACATGATTGAGCTAATATAATATGTAAGGAAGGAAATATTAGTTTATTAACATTTGGGGCATGTGGTTGCAACAGGATTCTTTTTTAGTTTTTCAGAGAGGGGTGTGGGGGTGGGGACCTAGAGGCGAATCGAAAGGACCAATAGGAAAGAAGAATTGAACAAACAGTGACTTTAGGATCAAGTTTGATTGGGATAGGGAGGGCGAGTTGTATGATAAAGTAATGTCGTGGCGTGCTTGCTAGGTTTCTTTTTCCAAATCATTTTGCAAGATTACTTGTAGGATTTGTGGTTAAGGTAATAATACGGAGAGTATAGAGAGACACCAATAAAATGTGTATTATAATATAAAAAATAAAATTTAATTTTAAGGTTAACATAAACTCTCTCTCTTTATATATATATATATATATATGAGATGGGTTTAAGTTACACCTTATGTAACTCTAAATAGTTATACATTTTTTAGACCATTGAATTTAAGTAGATCCACTAGTAAAAAAGAAACCTTCATTAATGCTAATATTCTAATTGATCTCATTTATTATCTCTTATTTAATACATTCCATACTTATTTTTAAACCCAATACTTATTTCTAAACCCAAAAAAATTTATACATCTTTTTTTCATATAAGATTGGCGTGGAATGTAAAGATGCTGTGATTTCTTTGAAATTACATGTGGAGGAGAGCAATTATGCTGAGAAATTAGGTCTGAAGAAGTGGATGGATGAGAATGACACCCGTTCATTATTTGATTTACAATTGAAAATAGTGATTTACCCATGGTTTTGAAACCCGAACCAGACCGTACGGTCTAATCGGATTAATCACGAACCTCTCCTCATTCCGGTTCTTTTAACCTTAAGAACCTCTTTATGAAGAAAAAGTATGGAACCGTGTGAACCGCGGTCAAACCACACGGTTCTTAGAACCGTGAATGGTTCTCACGGTCTTTTTTTTCAGCTAACACCAGCATACACTTTGGACTTTTTCACATCTGGCACCAAAGGATTGGTAGGAAAAAAATAATAATAAACAGGGAAGAAGATGACGACTAAGCAGGGGCTGCACCAAGTACTTGAAGCAGCAGGTTGCCCACACAAATCGCCGATCACGCCTTCATCTTCTGTTGGTGTTTCCGGTCACGCGAAATCTTTTGCTGCTGTTTCTCCTTCTTCTTCTTCTTCTTCTTCTTTCTTCTTTTTCCCATTTCTCTTTTCATTTGTCCGTCTCCACTCTCTCTTTAGTTTTTGTATTCTTTTTTTATTTGTGTTTCCAAAGCCCCTCCACGTGATTACATTGGAAAGGTAGACAAAGTTTTAGCCATTCATTTTTTTCACCTTGCCCAACGTGATGGGAAAAATATCTTAACTCTTAAAGTACTTTCAAGTTTCAACTAATATTTACAATTTTTTTTAACTAATCAACATATAAATAAATACTATATTTACCTTTGCTTAGTATTTGATATTTCTTATTTGTCTTGTGAAAGTTATGATATAAAAAAATATATTTGAAAGATAGATTTTTATATTTAATTTAATTTATTTTAGTTATTTCTTATATTTATATTAATTTAATATAATTTGTTTATTTTATTTAATTATTAAATTAATTATGACGTCATCACGGTTTGACTCTGGTTCGACCTTGGTCCAACCTTAAAAACCTTGAACCTCTCCCTTTTATGATTCATTGAACGGTTCGAGTTTCAAAACCATGGATTTACCTTTGAAAATGCTGAACATCATAGGCATCTTTGTCATAGCAAACAAAGGCAATTTTTTAAGGTAGAATGGAAACAGTTTTTCTTCTTAAAACTAATCAAAACACATCCAAACATCTTTGTCATGGAAAAACTAGCAATTTCATAGGCAACAAAGTTATGGCTAATCCTTAGGCTCAAAGATCTCTCAGTATAAGGCGAAGACTCAACCAAAGACGTTGAATTTAAATTCACAGAATCATTAACCGGTGTCTCTCTTACAAAATACTTAATCCCAGTGACAAGCTCAGTCATATTATACTACTTTGCTATACTGTCAATGTGATCCAAGAGTTTCGTAACACTTAGTAGTGTACCTATCCACCATTCAACCCCCATCATGCTCATCCATCCACTTCCTCAGACCTAATTTCTCAGCATAATTGCTCTCCTCCACGTGTGATTTCAAAGAAATCATAGCATCTTTACATTCCACGCCAATCTTATAAGAAAAAAAGATGTCACCCGCTAAAAACTGAACAACCATACCAACAATCAGAGAGAAATACGTGCAAAAGAGAAAGAGAGAGACGTGTAGTGGAGAGAGAGAGAGAGTCAGACCTATAAATTTTTTTGGGTTTAGAAATAAGTATGGAATGTATTAAATAAGAGATAATAAATGAGATCAATTAGAATATTAGCATTAATGAGAGTCTCTTTTTTACTGTTAGATCTACTTAAATCTAATAATTTAAAAAAAAGTGTAATTATTTAGAGTTACACCAAGTGTAACTTGAACTCATGATCTCTCTCTCTCTCTCTCTCTCTCTCTCTCTCTATATATATATATATATATATATATATATATATTAATAGCTAAAAATTAGAGTAAATCTAATTGGATTTTCAATTTTGTGTTACGTATTCTATTTAATTTTTAATTTAATACCAATTGATTAATTGAGTGTAAAAATAAGAGTCCAAATCTAATTAGATTCAAAATTGGATTTCAATTGAAATCCAATTTTTCACAACGTGTCCATTTAATTTTTTAATTTTTGTGGCAAGTGAATTATTGGGTGCAAATACCGAAAAATATAAAACCAGTTAAAATCTAAATTATATATATATATAATGAGAAACCGTTACATATTTTAGAAATGTATGATTTAAAAAAAGGATAAGTTAATACCATGTGTATAATTTGAACTTCATCTAAAAAAGAGTTTAATTTGAACAAATTGTACCCGTGTATTCGCACGAGGCTACATGCTAGTTTCATTTAAAGGAAGGATCATCCTACCAAAAAGAATGGAGAAGATTTTATTCCTTCAAGCTAGATCTCCCTTATTTGGATGAACAAAGTATCCACCCCTCTAACAAATTCTTGTTAAAAAAATATTGTAGTTATTATGAACCCTTGCAATCTAAATTGTAGAAGGAAAAATTTGTGAAACCAACTATAAATTGTTATATTTAGGGTTTTAGGAGTTAGCTATTTGGAAAAGTGTGATTTCGAAAAACAATGATTTTAAAATGTAAAAGTGTGTTTTTGAAAAACAATGATTTTAAAATGTACATTTTCCGAAATTTAAAATCACAATTAAGTATTTGGTAAACTTTTGAAAGGTATTGTTTCTGTCAATTGAGTTTTTTGATATCATTGACCTAAAATTAGTCTTTTTAGTGGTAAATGACCAAAAAGGAATTACTTAATTTAGCTGTTAAGGTTAATGCCATCAATATGAAAGATTGCAATATATAATAATATTGAAGATAAAATAAATTCATAAAGAGAAATATAGTAGAATTATAAAAAAGAAATAAATTAAAATATTCACAATCCATAATATCCATAGATTCCTGCTAACTCATATATATATATGTAAGGACTGAAATTGGATTGGACCCAATATAGAATTGGGTTTTAGCCCAAGAAGCCCAAACAATAAATTTCTAGAGCGTGGATGAAAGAACTAGATCTGCTCCAAAAGAAAAACTATAAAATTAGCTAATTTAAGACTATCAAACACAAGTAAGATGAGAAAAACTGTCCTCGGAGTAGCCTGAGGAGCTTATATTATATTGTCTTGTTTAGAGTTACAAGGGTTCACAGTCTTCTCATAAAAATTACGCGATTTTTTCTCCCCTTTTTTAGTACATCTTCCCATGTTATATACTACCATCTTTGTATCATCCCTACCATACACGTGTAGGTTAGATTCTGGGAACTCCTTTCTGTCCCATCCAACACCTCCCAGAACCATCAACTAGTAGCTGTAAGGCTGCTTGACCACTGTTCAGGCATTACCTCCACATTAATACGGCCAGAGAGTTGGTTGGGAGGCATTTAATGCGGAGGTAGCAGCTTTTGAAGATATTTGTTGCCCTTCTCCTTTCTTACCCCTTGTCCAACGTCCAATTCTTAGTTGTGATGTAACTTCGAAGAAAGTCTATGATGATATGGCATTCTTACTAACCTCGGACCCTTGTTGTCGAGATGCCTTTTATCCTCGGACATTTGTTGGACTTATCTCATATTATCTCTACTCTTCTCTTTACTCCGTTCCCCTTATAATCTTACTTGGACATCCTCGGATGGTCTAATGTCCTCGGATTGAGCCATAGACCTGATTAGTACAGCCTTAACAGTACCTCATGATTTAACTGGCCCCCACAATAGCCCTTCGAAATCTTGCTTTTCGACTCCTCAGGAGGAAAGGATGATTTTGATGTCCTCAGCCCATCTTGTTTATGATCCTATTCTGTATCCCTGACCTCCTATGTGTCTTTTTACCTGCTCAAGGCACGCTCCTGACGCTTTGGCATCTAGAGCGCGCTAGCATTAAATTTTGGCGACGCCCCTATTCCCCACGTTCAACAGTAAGATGTAAATCTAACGGTAGAGGGTTTTTCTTGTTCTACGAGCGAGAACTTTCCCGCTTGTAACTTCTGCACCACTATAAATAGCTTTTCAAATCAATTCTTTTTCTTACTTTCAGCAATCACACAATCCTAGAGCTCATACACTGAACCTGTCTCTCTCTTTCATCTCCCTGTGCGTCTACAAATACTAGAAATTTGTTCGAGGACCCTTTTTCACACCTGTTAGTCTTCTTAAACCCTTTTAGCTTTCATTTTAAACTTGTTAATTTTTCTTTGAAACCTCTTAGGAAAATGGGTAAGTTCAAATGTTTGGTTGAGTCCGAGGAGGGTATGAGAAGTTTTAGGGCTAAGTATAGGATTCCACCAACAGTAGGCATGAGGTACGCTGCCCAGGGGGAGTGGGTCGATGCTAGGAAAACTGGAGAGGTGGTCATTCCCATGATTGCCTTCATAGAAGGAGGGATGACTATTCCCATGGGTACCATCACTAGGAATTACCTTAGGTTTTTTAGGTTATCTCCCACACAGTGCGCCCCAAATATGTTTAGGGTCTTTGGGAGTATAGAAGCTTTAAACGAGAGAATGAACCTAAACCTGACCCACCACGATGTGAATTGGGTATACAATCTGCACCATTTGAAGGGGCAGGGATATTACCTCAAGTCGAGGTATCCCGAAGTAAGGCTAATCCAGTGCCTCCCCACTTCAAACAAAAATTTAAAGGAGGATTTCCTAATCTTTTCTGGGAAATGGCACGATGGTCTACCCTGTCCGACTAAGGAGGGAGAACCAGGTGGGGGTATAGCCGTAAATTTTTGAATTTTGGTTTGCATTTCTCTTTTGTTTCCCAACATTCTTGTCTCTAACAAAACTTTATTCTAATTCAATGGTTTTGCAGATAAGGGTGCTACCAAACCCAAGCTCAGCTTAGTTAACAAAGCGAGCTTAGATAGGATCTTGCAAGCCGAGGTGTACGTGAACGAAGCTGACAGTCAACTCCGAGCAGCTCATTTGATCCTTGGGTACACACCCCTCTCACTCACCTTCCAAGCCCCTAAGTGCGTAAACAAAGCTCGCGACCCTCGGCTCCACCGTATCAGTGTTGCCTACTAAGGGTTCATTGTTCCAGAGGGTGTCCCAATCCCTAAAGATACTCCTTCAATAGAAGCATCCTCATCCCAGCTCGTTCTTAAGGAAGAGGAAGAAAGAAAAGAAGAAGAAGAAGAAGAAGAAGAAGAAGAAAACCCAGAGGAGGTTGTAGAGTTGTCAGACTCCTCGGACGAATTTGAGATATTCAACCACACTCTACCCCCTAAGGACGTATTAGACAAAATGGGTGTCCAGAGGAAACCCCAGCAGAGTTCGATGGAGTTAATAGAAAATCAACCTGGAAAAGGTGCATCAGGGAAGTCCACACAGTCCCAGATCCCCCGTCCTCTTCCTAAATCTCCTCTTCCTGCTCCTCATCCACCTCAGCCTATCAGACCTGAACCTGCTGATCCAAAGAGGAAAAAGGAGCAGAAAGAGAAAGACGTGGTTGAGACTGGAAGATCACGCCCAACCTGTGAAGACGAGGCTCAGCGAGCTGCGAAGCAGCAAAAGGTCAGCCACGTGTCACAACGAGACGTGGAGAGAGTGGACACTTGGCTTCCAGATTCACAGGCCTGGCTTCCAGCACCCATGCTCGGCGGGGAGCCCTTGAGAGATGATGCGTCAATGAAGGACTTCAATGGGGGCATTGGGTGCCACGTTGCTTCGGCCTTGGAGGAGGCCTTGTTACTTCCAAAAGATATGGCCGAGCTGCGGAATATTAAGAAGAACGAGGTCTTCCTCAACTGTAAAAGATATTTGGCCATGGTATGATGTTACTTTTTACTTATGACCATTATATATATTTATACTTTTTATTTGTTATGATATTAACCCTTCTCTTTCAGGCTGTCCAAAACACTTTCAGGCTTGAACAGATAACCAACTCAAGCTACCAGCAACTGGAAGACGAAAGAAAAAGACGAACAGCAGCTGTGCAGACACTTACTCTTGCTGAAAATAACAATGCTGAGCTGAAGAAAAAGTTGGCCGAGGAGGAGCATGCCCGTTGGAGTGCTGACTCGGCCTTGGAAGGCGCGTAAAGGCAAGCCGAGGACCAGAGGAAGCGCCTACGTAAGGCCACTGATCAATTGACTGCTTCCAGGGAACAGATGGCAGCACTCAAGAAACAACTGGAAGAAGCCCAAAGGCTTAAGGATCAGGCTGAAAAATCCAAGGTTGAGGCTGAGAAGGCAAAGATTGAGGTCGAGAAGGCTAGGGACGAGGCTGAGCAAAAGGGTTACAACCTTGGAGTAGCTAAGACCGAGGAAACCTTTAGGGCAGAGATCTCAGCTGTGTGTCATATCTACTACGCCCAGACTTGGGATAAAGCCCTTAACCGAGCTGGGGTTGAGGCTTCTTCTGAGCTGAGGAAATCTGAAAATATATTCTACCCCCCTGCCATACAAGCCTCGGACCTCCCTTCTACTCAAGGTGAAGTGGCCTCTACAGTTGCTGATCCGATCAAAGAAGCACAACCTCAGGATCCTCCTCATCCCAGTTAGCAGGGGCCAACAAAAGAAACTGGAGCTTCCCAAGAAGTATCCTCGGACAAGGCTGTAGCGGTTCCAGAAGTAGAAGCAGCTTCCCAGGGCTTTCAGCAGGACTTGGCTTCAACTACCATGCCCGCTGAGGGAGCCTCCAAAGATAAGGAAGGGATGACTACTACAGAAGCAGACAACCCGGCTAACAAGACCTCCAAGCTTCAGATTAAATTGAAAAAATGAACCTTCCTTTGTAATATAATTATGATTTTTGTAAGGGATTTTGTTTTTCTCAGACATATTTTAATGAGTATGCATTTTTACCCTCTCAAATTCATTTGAGTTATTATTTATTTCATTTTTATTTTATATGTTTTGTTGTTTTGGTTTTGAGTAGTTTTCATCTTGACTGTCCTTTGTCTCCACAAGAGGAAAACAAAGTTTACACATACTTTTAATTGGTAGCTAAAATGGACGATAACCATTGAATCCATAACACTACCTAGACATATTTTGAATATATATCTATTCTAACAAGTTTAACCTCAAGGAAATATCCTTATGTTTGATTAAACAAAGTTAAGTACAGGGCACCTCAGAATGCTTTAAGTGATGCTCATAGGCTTATTGAGGTTTACATCTTTATTAGGTGATCACAAACCCCGTGATCCGAGAATGGGAATTAAGGGTTAACGCCCTTTAAATGCTCAAGTTCATGTTGAGCTAACATTTAAATAGTACCAGGGTGTACTAATTTCTATTAAATTTGTTTAATGCTTCAGTAGATGTCAAGAGTATTAATTTCCACTAAGTTTGTGGTCCGAGGAACTTGACATAACTTAGTTTCTGTTTAACACTTCAGTAGATGTCATAGGGTATTAATTTCCACTAAGTTTGTGGTCCGAGGAACCTGACATAACTTAGTTTCTGTTTAATACTTCAACAGATGTCATAGGGTATTAATTTCCACTAAGTTTATGGTCCGAGAAACCTGACATAACTTAGTTTCTGTTTAATACTTCAATAGATGTCATAGCATATTAATTTCCACTAAGTTTGTGGTCTGAGAAACCTGACATAACTTAGTTTTTGTTTAACACTTCAATAGATGTCATAGGGTATTAATTTCCACTAAGTTTGTGGTCCGAGGAACCTGACATAACTTAATTTCTGTTTAACACTTCAATAGATGTCATTGGGTATTAATTTCCACTAAGTTTGTGGTTTGAGGAACCTTACGTAACTTAGTTTCTGTTTAATACTTCAATAGATGTCATAGGGCATTAATTTCCACTAAGTTTGTGGTCCGAGAAACCTGACATAACTTAGTTTCTGTTTAATACTTCAATAGATGACGAAACACATAATATATGATCGGAATAAATTAAAGGGAAACTAAACAGGACTATTTTTATTAATAATAATACCTCTTTAGATTGTTTACATTCCAAGGGTGGAGTACAGTTTTTTCATCTAGATCCTCCAAATAGTATGCACCTATTCCTGCTACTGAAGTGATCCGATACGGTCCTTCCCAATTAGGCCCCAATTTTCCCCAGGCTGGATTCTTGGTGGTTCCCAAAAATTTCCTCAGTACCAGATCCCCTACGGCCAACGGCCTCAGCTTTACATTGGTATTATAACTTTGCTTGAGCTTATGCTGGTAGTAAGCCAGTTGGACCATTGCACTCTCCCTTCGCTCTTCGATCAAGTCCAGACTTTTTCCAACAACCCATCATTACCGTCTGGGGTAAATGCATTAGTTCTCAACGTTGGGAAACCTGTTTCCAGAGGGATTACTGCCTCGACTCCATATGTCATTGAGAAGGGGGTCTCTCCTGTTGACCGTCGAGGCGTTGTTCGATACGTCCAAAGGACATGGGGTAATTCCTCCACCCATCTTCCCTTTGCCTCGTCTAACCTCTTTTTAAGTCCGTTCACTATAACCTTGTTGACAGCTTCAGCTTGCCCATTTCCTTGTTGATAGGCTGGAGTGGAATATCTATTCTTTATCCCTAGATCAGGACAGTACTGCCTGAAGGCTTTGCTATCAAACTGAAGGCCATTATCCGAGATGAGGATATGGGGAACCCCGAATCGAGTAACAATATTCTTCCAGATAAATCTTTTGACATCTAAATCTCTGATATTAACCAAAGGTTCAGCTTCGACTTACTTGGTAAAATAATCTGTGCCGACCAACAAATACTTTTTGTTTCCTAGAGCCTTAGGGAAAGAGCCTATGATATCCAAGCCCCATTGAGCAAAAGGCCAAGGGTTGGACAGAGGATTAAGGACTCCTCCAGGCTGGTGAATGTTTGGCGCAAATCTCTGACACTGATCACATTTTCTAACATATTCTTGCGCATCCCTTTGAATGCCTGGCCACCAGTATCCTTGGGTAATAGCCCGGTGAGATAAAGATCTTCTCCCTGTGTGACTTCCACAAATTCCTTCATATAGTTCCTCTATGAGTGACTCTGATATCTCGAGATGTACATAAAGCAGATATGGCCTAGAAAAAGAACGTTTATACAACTTTTTGTCCTCGGACAACCAGAACCGGGGAGCTTTCTTTCGTATTTTCTCAGCTTCTGGTTTCTCCTCAGGCAATATATCGCTTTCCAAGAATAGCAGTATGGGGTCCATCCAGCTCGGCCCCAAGTTGACTTGATGGATCTGGAGCAAATCCTTCCTTGTTGGGGTGGGGATACATAAATCCTCGACAATTATCACCCGGGGTAAATTTCGTGCCGAGGAGGTGGCAAGGGTAGCCAAGGAATCTGCATGGGTATTTTCACCTCTAGGGATATGTGACAAGTCAAAGGATTCAAATTTCATTTGTACACGCCTAACTTGACCCAAATATTCCTACATTCTTGTATCTCGGGCTTCCAGTTCCCCTTTTACCTGGCCCACGATCAATCTTGAATCTGAGAACATTTCCACTACCTTTCCACCCATTTTCTGGACCATAGTCATTCCCATCAGCAAAGTTTCATATTCCGCTTCGTTGTTTGTAGCCGAGAATCCCAGCCTCAAGGACTTTTCAATGGTGATCTTTTCAGGGGATACCAGAACTAGCCCCACTCCTGCTCCCCGTTGGTTTGCTACTCCGTCCACATATACTTTCCAGGATGAGGTGTTCTGTGTGGAGATTAGGCTAACCGATTTTTCATCCATGTCATGTTGCTTCACCTCTGCTTCTTCTGGAAGTTCATCAAACTCGGCTACTAGATCGGCGAGGACCTGGCCTTTCACAGTGGTACGAGGCATATATTTAATGTCAAAAGCCCCTAGAATTGTGCCCCATTTGGCAATCCTCCTGGTATAATCCACACTTTGAAGTATGGATTTGAGCGGTAACTGAGTTAGAATAACCACGGTGTGCGCGTGGAAATAATGGGGGAGTTTTCGTGTAGCATGCACTACTGCCAAGATGGCATTTTCCAGAGATAAATACCACACCTCGGCTTCATGGAGTGACTTACTTACGTAATAGACAGGTCTTTGGACGCCATTGTCCTCTCGTATAAAACGAAACTTACTACGTGAGAGGCTACTGCCAAGTAGGCAAACAGAACCTTGTCCACCTCCGGGCTGGACATGATGGGCGGCCGAGATAGGTACTCTTTCAGTTGCTAAAATGCTACAGCACACTCCTCGGTCCATTCAAATCCTTTCTATTTATGCAATAAAAGGAAAAAGGGTCTGCACCTATCAGCTAACCTGGAGATAAAACGATTCAAAGCAGCAGTCATCCCTGTCAGTTTCTGGACCTCCTTGGGGTTCCGAGTGGCTTGCAAGCCGTTAATGGCCTTAATCTGATCTGGGTTCACCTCAATTCAACTGTGAGTCACCATGTAGCCCAAGAACTTTCCGGAGCCTACACCAAATGAACACTTTAAAGCATTCAGATGTAACTTATGCTTTCTCAGAATTCCAAAAATGTTCGCAAGATCTCCCTCATGCTCCGACACCACCTTGCTCTTTACAACCATATCATCGATATAGACTTCAATGCTCCTGCCCAATTGTGATTCGAACATTTTAGTCATCATCCGTTGGTAAGTAGATCCCGCATTTTTCAAACCAAAAGGCATCACTTTGTAGTGATAGTTTCCAATGGGAGTGACAAAAGCTGTCTTTTCTTGATCGTCTAATGCTAACGGTATTTGGTGATATCCTTGGAAGGCATCCAAAAAACTCATCCAAGGATGACCTACCATTGCATCCACCAACTGGTTTATCCGAGGCATGGGGAAAGGGTCCTTAGGACAGGCCTTATTGAGGTCCATGAAGTCCACCCACACACGCCATTTCCCAGTCTTCTTTTTCACTACCACCGTGTTGGCTAACCATTGAGGATAAAAAACTTCCTTGATAGCCCCTGCCTGCTTGAGTTTGGTTACTTCATTTCTGACAGCCTCGGCGTGCTCTTTTGACGGACGCCAAGGTGGCTGTCTCTTCGGGGTGATGGAAGGATTAACATTCAAGTGATGACAGATGAAACTTGGGTCTATACCCGGGGCTTTATATGCGCTCCACGCGAACACATCAACATTTTCTCTGAGGAATTCAACCAATTGCTCCCTCTCCTGCAAAGGCAGTTTATCTCCCACCTGAAAGAACTTCTCCGGATCATCGCCAATGATTACCCTCACTAGATCTTCACATTTCGCCTCATCGGCCGGTCCATTGAAGGGCAACGCCAGGATTTCTGACTGCTATAAACCATTATTAGTGGTGGCTGAAGTCTCCGCCTCAGGCCGATGTTGGATAGCCGCTACCAAGCATTGTTGGGCTGCAGTCTGATTTCCTACTATCTTCAAAACCTGGTCTTCGGATGGGTACTTCATCTTCTAGAGAAGAGTAGAGGAGACGACCCCCAGGGTATGAAGCCAGGGTCTGCCCATAATGGCCGTGTAGGGAGAGAAAACATTTACGACGATAAAGTCCACCTCCACCACATCCGTGTCGGTCTGCATAAGTAATCTAATCTGACTTTTTGGGACAACCATTTTACCCTCAAAACTCACTAGAGGAGAACTGTAGGCTGTTAAGTTCTCAGGTTTCAAATTTAGCCCCCTATACAAGTCAGGGTACATTATGTCAGCAGCGCTGCCCTGGTCAATCATCACCCTTCTCACATTGTACCCACCAATTCTCAACGTAACCACTAGGGCATCATCATAGGGCTGTATGGTTCCAACTTTGTCCTCGTCTGAAAAACCTAACACTAATGGGATACCCATCTTGGCTCTCTTAGGCATTGAGCTGGACTCCTCAGCTGGATAACGAGATACTGACATCACCCTAGAAGGGCAAGATCCGGTCCTCCCTGGGGCAGCAAAAATGACATTTATTGTGCCAAGGGGGAGTCTTGAAGAGGCATCTCCCCGAAGCTCCATGCCCATTTGGCTTGCCCGACCACTAGAATGGTGCAAGAGTTGCTTCAACTTCCCTTCTCGAACTAACTGGTCCAAATGGTCTCATAAATTTCTGCAATCCTCAATTGTGTGTCCATGATCCTGATGATAGTGGCAATAAAGGTTCTGGTTGCATCTCATAGGATCTCCTGCCATCTTGTTTGGCCATTTGAAGAACGGCTCATTCTTAATCTTCTCCAGTACCTGTTGCACTGGCTCTCGAAACACAGCATTAACCACCTGGGTGTTGGCAGATCCTGGCTGCCCAACAAAGTTTTTCCGAGGTCGGTTATTATTATACCGGTCCGACCTGAAATCCCTCATCTCCTGAGGGATCACCTTAGCCTTTCCTTTCCCCTGCAGTTGATCTTCTTCTACTCTTCTGTACTTGTCAATCCGATCCATCAGTTGGCGTACATTGGTAACAGGTTTACCAGTTAGAGATTTCCTCAAATCATGCTCGGCTGGAAGACCAGCCTTGAAAGTGCTAATGGCCACATCATCGTACTCTCCTTCTATTTCATTAAACATCTCCCAGTATCTATCTGAATAAGCCTTCAGAGTCTCACCCTCCCGCATGGACATAGACAAAAAGGATCCCAAAGGCCGAGGAACCCTGCTGCAAGTAATAAAGTGAGCACCAAAAGCTCGGGTGAGTTTCTTGAAGGAGTCGATAGAGTTCGCCCTCAAACCGTTGAACCACCTCATCACCACCGGGCCCAAGCTAGATAGAAAGACCTTACACATCAAGGCCTCATCTTTGGAGTGAACAGCCATCCTTTGACTGAAATGGCTAACGTGTTCTACCGGGTCTGTCCGACCATTATAAATGGTGAATGTGGGCTGATGAAATCGCCGAGGAAGGCTCACATCTTCTATGTTCCGTGTGAAGGGTGATTTAGAAACTTGACTCAGCGCCTTGTTCATGGCATCGTTCCCCAAGCCCTTACAAGGCGGGCTTTTGTACCTACATATATGGTGGTGCTCCTCTTCATAGGAAAAGGTCTCGCTAGGCGGAGTTCTGGATCTCCGTCTATAACTAACACCATCTGTCTCTTCAGAGGACGGTTCAAAGTTGGGCGGTGAACGTCCTCGCCGAGCATGACGCAACTCCCTTTTCAACTCGTCAATTTCACGTTGCATGTCTTTGTCATTCTTTGCATGGGAAACATGGCTCTTCCCTCGAGATTGACTTTTACTGGTATGAGTTGTGTGCACACTTCCCTCACGGCCTCTTCCCCGTTCAAGGCTCCTACGCAGATCGCCATGTTAAGAACCCCTTGATTCTGCTTGATGTAGATTTGCATCTACCTGATGTGGCTCGGCTGCTGCATGGTGTGCTTCCTCCATCGTGAACGTTATACCCGAATTTCCTTCAAAATAGATCGAGCTCTCCCCACAGACAGCGCCAATTGTAAAGATTGAAATTGGATTGGACCCAATATAGAATTGGGTTTTATCCCAAGAAGCCTAAACAATAAATTTCTAGAGCGTGGATGAAAGAACTAGATCTGCTCCAAAAGAAAAACGATAAAATTTGCTAATTTGAGACTATCAAACACAAGTAAGATAAGAAAAACTGTCCTCAGAGTAGCCTGAGGAACTTATATTATATTGTCTTGTTTAACAACAGAGTACAAGGGTTCACAGTCTTCTCATAAAAATTACGCGATTTTTTCTCCCCTTTTTTAGTACATCTTCTCATGTTATATACTACCATCTTTGTATCATCCCTACCATACACGTGTAGGTTAGATTCTGGGAACTCCTTTCTGTCCCATCCAACACCTCCCAGAACCATCAACTAGTAGTTGTAAGGCTGCTTGACCACTGTTCAAGCATTACCTCCACATTAATGCGGCCAGAAAGTTGGTTGGGAGGCATTTAATGCGAAGGTAGCAGCTTTTGAAGATATTTGTTACCCTTCTCCTTTCTTACCCCTTGTCCAACGTCCAATTCTTAGTTATGATGTAACTTCAAAGAAAGTCCATGATGATATGGTATTCTTACTGACCTCGGACCCTTATTGCCGAGATGCCTTTTATCCTCGGACATTTGTTGGACTTATCTCATATTATCTCTACACTTCTCTTTACTCCGTTCCCCTTATAATCTTACTTGGACATCCTCGGATGGTCTAATGTCCTCGGATTGGGCCATAGGCCTGATTAGTACAGCCTTAACAGTACCTCATGATTTAACTAGCCCCACAATATATATATATATATATATATATATATATATTTATATATATAATTTGGGACTAGGGCACACGTGAACATGCATGGAGTATGCATGCAAAGGACAAAATAGCTGAGGTGGACTTTTTATCCAAAAAAATAAGTATAAATATCTAATCTAAGGCTGTGGCCACATGTGGGGATTGTAGATTAAAGAAATGGGATGCTGTTCTCTTTTTACTTGAGATGGAAATAAATATACGCTTTTCTCTTTTACTTTGAGATGGAAATCCTTAAGAAGAATAAGGATACAATAAACTCCAAATATTTTAAGGACAACTTTGATGCAATGATATATATATTGTTGTAACAAACAATTTATTGTTTCAAATATTTTGTAGGCATAGGCTATTCATGAATTTTATTGCAATAGATTGTAAATAATTGACTAAAATAAGTTGGATTAAATTATTGCAATGATATCTTCATTATAATAAATAATTATTTCATTTTGTCATTACAGTAGATTATGAAATAATTGAAACCATGTTATTGCAATGATATATTCGTTGTAGTTTCGTGTTTGTTATTGCAATAGATTGCAAAAGAATAATATCAAATTATTGCAATGATAACTTCGTTGCAATAATCTATTAGTTCAAAATCTTCATTGCAATAGATTGCAAAAATAATTTATATCAATTTATTGCAATGATTTCTTCATTTTAAGCTATTACAAAAACTTAATATCCATTACAACTTATTCAAACATGTCCCAGTTGTATATGTATATTATATTTTTGTGATTAATAATGGTGAAATTTTTAGTGGAAATTATAGTGGTGGAGGATATTTGGGAAATGGGCTTCATGCAATGACTTCTAATTCCCCTTTAGGCAATGCAGTGGGATCAACCACAGATGAACTTGCACATGTCGAGGTTGATTATGATATGTCTTATGGGGCTTATGATGGTTTTGTTTGTTGAACTTTCCTAAAAGAGTGTGTAAAAAGAACAGCCAGTGAGAGATAATTTATTATGCTTTTAAGGATGTGAGTTCAAATTTGGAAAATAAAGACTTTAGACTCTAGAGAAATTACATGGATCTTACTATCACTTTTATCTAGTATTCTACCATTCCACTAAAATTTCACTAGTGGTCCACCATCCCACTCGAAATCTCTCACTTGCTTGAATTTATCATTTGACCACATAATGCATAATGTCAATGCTCTAAGTCAAGTAAACAGTTAGCGGGTCCGCAAGGAAATAGGATGGAAGGAACTTTGCATAAGACTTTTTTTTTTTTGGAGTTTTATACTCAAAGTTTTGTCCTCTATGAGTGGCCCCCACGGCCCCACTTCAGTTCTTATTTCTTCTCTTTTCAATTCAAAAATCGTAGAACCACAATTAAAGTTGCTAGCCTTTAAGCACGCGCGTGAGTCTCTGAGCACGTCCCTAGGTTTTTTGTGATTGAAAAATATACTAATCTCAAATTATAATAAATGCTCGAAATTAACCTTTACCCAAAAATAGAAGAACCGCTGAGCACACGCGTGAGCGCGTTCTTAGAGGCTAGTTTTAGGTATAAAAATTGAGGAATCCAAACATGGAATCTCCTTAAATAGTAATATAGATTATTCATTTTGGATTGTAAACTTTGTAATGACATAAAAAGATACACTAGTTATAGAGTGTCACAATTATGATTTTTTTTTAGATGAAAGTTATCAAAAAAAAATTTTAAAAAAAATCATAAAAGGCAGCCACTTAGTCCTAAAAGGTAGCTAATGACTCTTACTTATTTCACATCCATAACAAAAATTTTAAATGCTAAAGACTCTTACGCTGATAGTGAGTCAAGCGAGTAACTTCAGGGAAATTATTATTATTATTATTATTTCTTTTTGTTTTTTCTTTTTTTGGGTGTTTGGCTTTAGTAACTTGGAAAATTCGAGGAAATTTCGTAAAGGATGCTATGGTCCGTTTGGTAGAGGAGTTTAAGTAATGTTGTTTGTATTTTTTTGATATACGTGTGGGTGAAAAAATGTGTAGAAATGTGTGTAATGTTGGGTAGCAGTGTTTAAGTATTGGAGTTCAATTTTTAGTGTTGTGGAAATACATATCATAAGTGTTATTGTTATTTAAATACTGAAAATTGTTATTTAAACAACAGTACCAAACAACCTCTAAATGTTTTTATTAAAGTTTTTTAATTGAGTAGTTGTTAATTGAAAATTGTTATTTACTCGCTTGACTTTGACTACTCTGAGTTTGCTTCCCTCCAATAATTCCCACCACTTTTTGATAGTGAAAATTTTTCCCTCCATTATATTTTGGTAGATATATTGCGACAATATGTTGTGTTGTTGCTAAAAGGTGATTATCAGAGACGACAAATTATATCGTCGCTAATAAATAAAGTATATATACATATAATATATTTACTATATATTTTTGGCCACATATTTGTGACAATACACAAGGTCGTCACTAAAGATGATTATTAGTGACGATAGATGTTGTCGTTAAAATAAACCTTATTTTAGCGACGTAAATGTCATTGTTATAAAATTTATTGTCGTTGCTAAAAGTTTCCCTCCATTTTCCAAAAGTAAATAAAATTCTCTCCATGGCGTTAGCGATGACTTATTAACGACTACCTTTGTGTCATCGCTACTATGCACTTATTAGCGATGACCATATATTATCGTCACTAATGTGTGCCTAATAGTGACGATTTTTTGGTTGTCGCTAAAACATTGGTCGCAAAAGACCAAAATTCTTGTAGTGAGAAATAAAGACAAGGAGTCAGTAGGCTTTTCATTTGTTAAGTTGGAATGAAACTTCTTGGAAGGTGTCTTACTTACAAACACCATTGCATGCATATTTATTTACAGAAGTGCCATTTTTTTTTATTGAATACAATACATGAGGACAAATGCATGATGTGTGCAATTAACCATAACCAATTCTTCTAAAAAAATTAACTTCATTAGAATTTTTTCTTATTCCATAATCAATTTAAATTTTAATTCAATAATAATATGTGATAATATATTTTTATTATACATATTTATATAAATATATATTGTAGTAATCCTAAAATAGTAGATCGGTATCAAAATATTCCGTTGCAATGACCAAAGCTAATATCAACAAGCAGTGAACAAACTTTTTGTCACGCTATTATGGTACGAATATAATTTTTTTTTTGAAAAAAAATAATAATTTGGATTTGAATAAGTCTACATGATCATAGGTTTTGTCACACACGACAACACTTATGTTATTAGTGGTTTGAATGAGTCAACACAATCACTAGTTTTGTCATACACGTACGATTTCAAAAATTCAAGTCTTAGAAAAAAAAACAATTATGTAATCCAACCCAAAAATTACGTAGAGTATGATGAAGGATATTCGATTTAGATTGCCAAAAGCCTTGAAACTCAGTTAGCTCACGTAGTATATAAACTAACGGAGATAGACAAAGTGACATGAAGTAAAATTGTTTTAAAAAGTTAAGGGGGGAAAAAATAAACATTTTAAAGTTTACTAAAATTGAACTTTTAGTAAACTTTAGAGATGAAAACAATTTTGTAGTCTATTTTTAATTTATGGATTTCTAAGTGAAACAAACCATTTATGTAACTAATCTACTAAGCAGGCATTAGATTCTAAGTTTATCATCATCATGATAAGAAATCAAAGCAATCCAAAATATTATACAAGAAATCATTTGTATATTGAGTGCTATTTCACAAAGAGAGTTTGGAAGATGTTCAAAAAAAATATGTTGGCTTAGTAGAGATGTTTGAAGCTATGATGATAAACCTAACTGGGCAATTAACAAACTACAAATAGGGATTTTAAAACTGCACTGTTGAGATTGTTTGGGTAGCTACCAACCCACCACATTTAGTTACATAAAAAAAAAAAAAATAAATAAAAAGCTTCTCATCACAAACTGATTGCACCTACAGGGTGCTTGCTGAGGCAAGCAGATCTGTCCACCCATTAGTAGCCTCTTTTAGTGTATGTGTTTTAATTATTTTAGTGTATGTGTTTTAAGTGGTGCTTTGTCTTCCTCCTATTATTTTTGTTTGTTGTTTTTCTTACATTTAAGCCTTACTCTCTATTTTTTTTTAGGGTGACATATCAACAATTTTGATAGATTGCATGGCAGCACATTGGATGAATTCGGGAGAGAGAAGTGGTAGTCAATCTATCAAGTAGTTGTTAATGACCATTTTTTGTAAATATCCTACTATATGAAATTTAATATTGTCCTTTTTTTTTTAATGTGAAAAATTTGTGTCTTAGCAAGA
Organism: Quercus tomentella; assembly: GCA_028535165.1. Taxonomy (NCBI): domain Eukaryota; kingdom Viridiplantae; phylum Streptophyta; class Magnoliopsida; order Fagales; family Fagaceae; genus Quercus; species Quercus tomentella. Next base: position 1,380,720 of record JAPQVY010000133.1, read on the forward strand.
TGATAAAGAATAATTATAATAGAATGGGAATAATAAAAGTTACTTATCATATATTTTTTTCCTTTTTTATTATTAAAAATCGGTCTTAAAAAATTACTTACCTACGATGTCAAGTGTGTAGTATTAAAGAAATTGTTTCCCCTATCCAATAAATAAATAGTTTCCAAGTAATGCTCAGCGTGCATGTGATGAGAAACATAAGAATCGTGGAAGAAATCTGTGAATTTGCTTTCATCCAGATTAGGAATGTGGTTATGGATGTGTACTATGTGCCTATATTTTAGGATTAAATAACTACCATTTTTAAAAATTTAATTAAAAAAATTTTGTGTTTACAGTGTAAGAGTCTTTAGCATTTAAAAATTTTGTTATGGATGTGAAATAACTAATAGTCTTTAGCTACCTTTTAGGACTAAGTGGCTGCCTTTTAGGATTTTTTTTTTTTTTAAATTGATAACTCTCATCTAAAAAAAAATGATAATAGTGACACTCTATAACTAGTGTATCTTTTTATGTCATTACAAAGTTTACAATCCAAAATGAATAATCTATACTACTATTTAAGGAGATTTCATGTTTGGATTCCTCAATTTTTATACCTAAAACTAGCCTCTAAGAACGCGCTCATGCGTGTGCTCAGAAGTTCTTCTATTTTTTGGTTAAAGGTTAATTTAGAGCATTTATTATAATTTGATATTAGTATATTTTTCAATCACAAAAAACCTAGGGACGTGCTCAGAGGCTCACGCACATGCTTAAAGGCTAGTAACTTTAATTGCGGTTCTATGATTTTTGAATTGAAAAGAGAAGAAATAAGAACTAAAGTGGGGCCATGGGGGCCACTCACAAAGGACAAAACTTTGAGTATAAAACTCCCAAAAAAAAAAAAAAAAGTCTTATGCATAGTTCCTTCCATCCTATTTCCTTGCGGACCCGCTAACTATTTACTTGACTTAGAGCATTAACATTATGCATTATGTGGTCAAATGATAAATTCAAGCAAGTGAGAGATTTCGAGTGGGATGGTGGACCACTAGTGAAATTTTAGTGGAATGGTAGAATACTAGATAAAAGTGATAGTAAGAACCATGTAATTTCTCTAGAGTTTAAAGTCTTTATTTTCCAAATTTAAACTCACATCCTTAAAAGCATAATAAATTATCTCTCACTCGCTCTTCTTTTTACACACTCTTTTAGGAAAGTTTAACAAACAAAACCATCATAAGCCCCATAAGACATATTATAATCAACCTCGACATGTGCAAGTTCATCTGCGGCTGATCCCACTGCATTGCCCGAAGGGGAATTAGAAGTCATTGCATGAAGCCCATTTCCCAAATATCCTCCACCATTATAATTTCCACTAAAAATTTCACCATTATTAATCACAGAAATATAATATACATATACAACCGAGACATGTTTGAACAAGTTGTCATGGATATTAAGTTTTTGTAATAACTTAAAATGAAGAAATCGTTGCAATAAATTGATATAAATTATTTTTGCAATCTATTGCAATGAAGATTTCAAACTAATAGATTATTGCAGTGAAGTTATCATTGCAATAATTTGATATTATTCTTTTGCAATCTATTACAATAACAAACACGAAACTGCAACGAATATATCATTGTAATAACTTGGTTTCAATTATTTCATAATCTACTGTAATGACAAAATGAAATAATTATTTATTACAATGAAGATATCATTGCAATAATTTAATCCAACTTATTTTAGTCAATTATTTACAATCTATTGCAATAAAATTCATGAATAGCCTATACCTACAAAATATTTGAAACAATAAATTGTTTGTTGCAACAATATAAATAAATATATATATATATATATATATATATATATATCATTGCATCAAAGTTTTCATTAAAATATTTGGAGTTTATTGTATCCTTATTCTTCTTAAGGATTGTTGTCAACAATTCCCAATTCTTTGATACTACATCTTCGTCTTCTTTTGTTTGGATGGTATAGTGGTATGTTTTCTTTTTTTAGTGTTTAATCTGTTGATTGGAGCGAATGGATGTGCGAGTAAAAGACGATGAGTTTACCAGTGAACATTGAAGACTTTGTCAAATTGCGCATTAGAGCCGGTCTGTTTGAAGGTTTATACTATGGAATCCTTGTGGAAGACTTCCCTACTTTGATGAGCTTTAATCCCATCGACCATCACCTCACAATTTACAGTTTGGCAAAGAAACACAATTTACATTTACCTTGAACACTGAAGACTAAGTCAATTGCGCGTTGTCAAAAAAGTCAGATTATTAATTGCTCTGTCATTCACTTTTTGAAAAATGAAAGAGCCTCGAAAGTTTGCACCATGGAATCTTCGCGGAAGTCGGACTTCCCTATTTTCAAGACTTTCATTCCCAATGTTGAAATCAAGGGGCTCCCTGGCCCAAAGAAAATAAATAAATAAATAAAAATTATCCCTCTGACCCAAAGAGAAAAAATAAAATTTTTTTTATTGATTATATATTTTTATTTTTAGAGGTGTGTCTTTTTCTTTCAAAAACTTAGACTAATTAGCTTAATTCAATTAACAACTACTCAATTAAAAAACTTTAATAAAAACATTTAGAGGTTGTTTGGTACTGTTGTTTAAATAACAATTTTCAGTATTTAAATAACAATAACACTTCTGATACGTATTTCCACAACACTGAAAATTGAACTACAATACTTAAACTCTACTACCCAACATTACACGCATTTCTACATACTTTTTCACCCACACGTATATCAAAAAAATACAAACAACATTACTTAAACTCCTCTACCAAACAGACCATAGCATCCTTTACGAAATTTCCTCGAATTTTCCAAGTAACTAAAGCCAAACACCCAAAAAAAGAAAAAAAGAAAAAGAAGTAATAATAATAATAATAATTTCCCTGAAGTTACTCTCTTGACTTTATCGGTTGCTGTCTTTGGTCTATCACTACTCTTTTTTGTCGATGTTTCTCTCTTTTTTATTAATTTATGATGGGCTTAAATGTAGGACATTGTTGTTCTTACTCTTCTTCACCTTCTTCTTGTCTTTCAAATCTATTTCTCTTGCGCTTCTTCTTCCTTTGGAAATTGGAATGGAATCAACTAAACACCAACAACACTTTCTTCTTCATTATCTCTCTGAACTTTTAGGCTGTGTTATATATATTCTCACATCACTCTCAAAATTTGTTCTCATATCTAACATCTCATTCCTCATTCTCAAAATTTTGAGCAATGTAGTGAACTTGGGCTAGGGTTTTAGTCTACACGTAGAAATCACTCCAACTCTTGCTTTTCTAGCTGTGGCCTCAATTATTTCCTTGCTTGTGGAGTGCGTTTTTAGGATTACCCACTTTTCCAAAGTCAGCAAACAAGTAATGAATTCCACAACTCTCTCTCTCTCTCTCTCAAGCTTCTTTTTAGAAGCTGAACCATTAGACTTCAATAGCAAAATTTCCACAGCATCCTTTCTTGACTTGACTAATGCATCTTCCAAACCAACACCAACGCGTCTTCCAAACCAACACGTTTTTTTTTTACTTCTATGCACGCATATAAACCGACCAAGGAGTTGACAAAATCCACCCCTACAAGAACTCTTCTTCCTTAATTTTCTCTTATAAATTATTGCAATAGATTGCAAATCATTTAGATCAAATTATTGCAATGATATATTCGTTGTAATAAATAATTATTTCATATTTTTCATTGTAATAGATTGTAAAATAATTGATATTATGTTATTGCAATGCTATCTTAATATTTGTTGTTGCAATAGATTGTAAAATAATTGATATCAGATTATTGCAATGCTATCTCAATAATTTTCATTGTAATAGATTGTAAAATAATTTATATTAAGTTATTGCTATGGTATGTTAATATTTGTCATTGCAATAGATTTAAAAATAATTCATATCAAATTATTGCAATAATATCTTTGTTGCAATAAGCTATTATTTCAAAATTTTCGTTGCAATAGATTGCAAAAATAATTGGTATCAAGTTATTATAATGATTTCTTCATTTTAAGTTTTTGCAACAAATTTCTTTAGTACAATAATGTATTAAAACTTTATTGCAACTGAAAATTACAAAAATAAGATAATAACCATAACTTTTGTATAAATCTATTGGCATTTTTAGAGAAGAAAAATCATCTATGCACTCTATCAATCCCAAGTATATATGGAAAATGCTTTGATTTCTTCTCCCTTACCATGATGTTATATGTTTTATTGTATAATTCTATTGAACTCATCACTGTGCATTTATTTGCAAGGTTTGTGGTTCCAAATGTTCCTCTAGAGGAGACTAAAATTCTGAGAAGGGAAGCAATAGAGAATGGAATTGAATTGGTGTATCTACCTCTCATCCTATATGTTCCTCTACCCTGTATTTGGATTCAAAATTTTCAATTCAGAGTTTTTCCTACTATTATTGTGTTTCTTATAGCATCAAAAACCCGCATTCAATTAGATGTTAGTTAGATTCTCAATTTTGTGCCACGTGTTCCATTTAATTTTTAATTTTGTGCCAAGTGAATTATTAAATGTAAAAATTGAAGAGTCCAAATCTAATTAGATTCTAAATTGGATTTTAATTAGAATCTAATTTTCTGCCACATGTGCAAGTGAATTATTGGGTGCAAAAACCGAAGAGTTTAAATCTAATTAAATTCTAAATTATATATATATATATATATATACACTAGTATTATGCCTGTGCGATGCACGACATAATCAAGAATCATGTGTATACTAAAGAAAATATTTTATTAATTTAATAAAAATTAAATTAAAATAGATAATAAAGCTGAAGTAAAGTTTTTCTATTAAAAAAATCATATATAAGTCCAAAATTAATTAAATGGAAGATGGTAGATAATTATATAACTAATATAAAAGGAGATGCCAAATTGAAAATAACTTCATTAGCATTTAGATATGATGAAAATTAAGAAGTGATACCTTTTGGTTTGGTTATGCATGCCCATATATATATATATATATATATATATATAGAAGTAGTTGAGTCTCCAACTTGCTAGGAAAAGGTTATAGAGTATAAACTGATGATGCCGAAAATACCACCAGTAAGTCACACGGTCCTCGCGCGCTCCAAATAGCACCTGCACAACAAGAATGAAGAACCTAGCAGAGAGCACCGGTGTGGTACCAGCCAAATACCCTCCGAAGGTTAAGTCAGAAATATTCTCACTGCTCTAGAGTGCTAGAGAGGGTAAATTATGCGTACCTTGATTCGTAAGGGTGCTTGGTTTTTATAATAGTAGGGCATGACCCCTTTTTCCTTGAAGTAGAAGTCTTTTCCTTATAGGAGTCTCCTTGGGCGTAATTCGCGGGATCCTTTCCATATAGGAATCCCTTTTAGGTTTCACGAAACGTGGAGAGCAAGTCATTTACTTATACACGCGAACATGTTTAGCAAGCATTCTTTGACTAGTGCCGTCAGTCTATGTTGTGCCTTCGGTCTTCATACCGTCAACTTCAGGATGACCTTCAGCTTTACTATCTCGTCGGCCTATGGAAGTCTTCACTTCGTCGTGCCGTCAGTCGTTAAACAAAGGCTGACGACGCAATAGGTACCGTCACCCATATCCTTTATTTGGCCACTCTTTTATCCTTATCAGTTGCCCCCTACTCCATGTCTTCGTCACTTTTTATACTGACGGGTTATGGAGTACATGCTTTTGTCAATAGCGTTATTTTTAAAGAGGCGGGAAAATTGTGTACAAGGGTTTCCTCGAGCCGCCGCGCACTTAATGCTTTGGACAGGTGGCATGTTCTTATTGGTTTCGCTTCTGACGAAGGCGTCGCTTCGTCTTCCGCACCCTTCTATCCCATATATAAGTAGCACCTCCTCCCCATTTTCCTCTATTTCATTCTTGCTGATCTTTGAGAGAGAGAGACCGTCGCCCTTATTTTCGTCAGCGCAACCTTTGCTTCCGTCAACTTATTCGTCACTATCCTTGAAGCAGTTACTTCTCCAAAAGGTCACCTTACCAGTAAGTTCCATCTCCTCTCCTTTTTCATTTTTGTCTATTTCATTTGTGAGGACGTCAGCCTAGGTACTTAGATTGGATTCGTCACTTGTAGGTAGTCAGATGTCAAGTGACGTCTTGTGTGAGGAGTCGTCAATCCGCGAAGGAGCGGGCTACGACGAGATCTTTGGTTCTGGCGATGAGTCAGAGGACTTCTCGCCTTTGTCAGAGAGAGAGACGTTGGCCCGATCTCCTGACGGTGATGAGAGTTACACTGAGGGAGATAAGAATGAAGTAGAAGAGAGAAGAGGAGAGGATGAAGGTGAGAGGGGTGATATAAACATTGACGGCGATGATAGCGACGGAGGTGATAGTGACGGTGATGAGGGACCAAGTGAAGGAAATTCAGAGGGTCCTGGAGATAACCGTCCTTTCATTCTCCCCGAGGATTGGGCTGTCAACAAATTTTTACCTGGGATGAGTGATAAGGTTTTTAGGGAGTTGCGCACTCGTTACCAAATCCCAGACCATATCCCGATCCGTCTCCCTGAGGAGGATGAAAGTTGTTACTCAGGGAGAACAGCTGACGTGGGCATGTATGATGCCATGTTTGCTGCGGGTCTGAGATTACCGTTGACGGCCCTACACCGTCAACTAGCTGACTTCCTGGGCCTGTCTGTCACTCAAATTGCCCCAAATGCCTGGAGGACTTTCATAGGAGCTGAGATATTGTGGGGCCGTCTAAGTGGTGGAAACCGTCAGCTTACCTTAGACGAATTCTTTTACTGCTACAGGCCCCATCATATCGCCTCGTCTAAGGGGACATACCATTTTAATGCCCAGGAGAAAAGTTTGAGGCTGGTATCAGATATGCCAGATTCCAATAGGAACTAGAAAAGTAGGTATTTTTTTGTTGAAGGGATGGATTGGGTTTTCCGTCAGAAGGAATGGGTGACGATGCCCCACGGTTATTTTGACAACACTTGGGCTTTTGTCAGGGATTCAGGTTAATCCCGTCAACTATGTTCCTTTAGTTTTTTTGAAGTGACGCTACTAACATTCCTTCTCTTTTTCCTTCAACTTATACCCGTCCCCAAATAACCGACGAACATGAGGAGTTCATCCATCGGGTTCTGGACATCCCTTTGGAGGAACGTAAGTGTAGGGATTTGATCACCCTTGACACAATTCATTTGTACTGTGGGGGTCCAGAACCGTCAGCTGAAGCTCGAAAGTTGGAGGAATTTTCACGTCCACGTGAGTAGATTTTTTATTGGTTTCGTCAGTTTACTCCTCCGTCTCTTATTCTAACGACTTCTTTGTATTGTAGAGATGGAATCTGCCAAACAGAGGATAAGGGCTGCCGCAGCCCGTCAGAAAGCGGAGAAGATGGCAAAGGAGGTAGGGGGGGAGACGTCGTTAACCCCTAAGGCCTTCACAAAACAGGCAAAGAGGAAGCCCGACGGGAGTGATGGCCGTCCGGCTAAAAAGGCCGCCGTCACTCCTGGAGATGGTGCTGCAAAGGAAAAATCACCTCCCAAGCCAAGCCATGGTGCCGGCAAAGGGGTAATGACCTCCCTGGGTCCCGTCAATGAGGGCCCCTGCCGCCTCCTGACCCACAAGGATTATGCCGTCGGGGAGGTTAAGTCCTTCATAAAGCTGGCGGACATAGAGCCATGTGACCAGTTGGGGACAGAGGATTTAGAGGCGTCAGCCCTTTTTGATCTCACCAGGGTATGCTTGCTACCTTTTGTCAAAATGGTTTCATTTTGCTTTGATGAACTTTGACTGATGGCTGTGTTCTTTTCTTAGGCCTTGGTGCGTGTTACGGCCCTTCAAGACCGTTGCGTTGCGTTGCGAAGGAGGGAGTCGTTACTCGGGTCCGGAAGCATAATGCAAATCTGATGGATCAACAAGGGCAGTACAAGGAAGCCGTCCGTACGTTGAATCAAGAGCTGAAGGAAGTCAGGGAGAAGCTGGAGGAGGCTGACCGTCAGAATGACAAGCTCAACGAGGAGGTGACGGATCTAGGCCAAAGGCTGCAGACGGCTGGGGCTGACGCGGTTCGAGACTTTAAAGCGACGCAGTCGTTTATTGATTCTTGCGCCGAGTATTATGGCACTGGTTTTGACGATTGCCTTAAGCAGGTTGCGTCAGCATTCCCAAAATTGGACCTATCCAGAATTACAATGGATGATGGAGGTGACGGCTCCTCTCAGCCTACTCCAGCTCCTGAGTCCGACGGTATTGTTGTCCTGGCCCAACCTACTGCAAACCCTTCTCCTCCTGCTTCCAATACCCCAACTGTAATTGTAAATGTTGAAGATCAGCAAGCTGACGGGAACCCTGTTGACGCTCCTGTTCCTTAGTTTTTTATTTGTACTTCAACCTTGTATTTCAATTACTTGGCAAACAATTGTTTAAGTGCCCTTTTGGTTTTCTTGGGCTTTTGTTTATATACAGCTGTGCTTATGTTTATTTCTGTTGCTTTCATATCTCTTAACCAATGATTGCGCCATACGAAGTCTTGGTAAACATTCTCGTCTGTTTGGGAACCCGTCCGTTTTTGAACTGTTGGAAGATTCCGTCGGTATGACTAACGTTTTTTCTTCTTACCTCGTCGGTTTTACGGGTTTCCTGTTGGATTTTTGGCCTTTTTCCAAGGTCCGTCAGCTTAGTGGCATCGTCCAAGTATTGGTTCCGTCAGCTTCGCCCGTTAGTTGCACTGTTTTTTATGGTCGTCAATTTCCTAATTTTTAGCCACCTTACGGGCTTAGTGTAAGTCCGTTGGCGCGGCCCAATAAGTTTAGTGAGACCGTCAGTTTTTTGGTTTTAGCTTGTTATGGGCTTGATGAACTTATCACCTTTGTAGGCCCATGGGTTTTTGAACCTTGTCCGTATGGTGATAGCCTCACCACTTGGGACCGTCAGCTTTTTAGCTTTGGCTTTGATGACCTTGTCATCTTTGTAGGTCCGTTGGTTTTTAGACCTTGTCCATATGATGATAGCTTCATCTATGGGATCCTCAATTTTTTAGCCTTAGTCTTGATGACTGTCATCTTTGTAGGTCCGTTGGTTTCAGGACCTCGTCCACATGATGATGGCTTCATCTATGGGACCGTTAGCTTTTTAGCCTTAGTCTTGATGACTGTCATCTTTGTAGGTCCGTTGGTTTCAGGACCTCGTCCACATGATGATAGCTTCATCTATGGGACCGTCAGCTTTTTAGCCTTAGCCTTGATGACTGTCATCTTTGTAGGTCCGTTGGTTTCAGGACCTCGTCCACATGATGATAGCTTCATCTATGGGATCATCAGCTTTTTAGTCCGTGTGTTATGGACATGGTCGTTTTGGTTGTTCACTTTTGTGAACTTAGTTGCCCACTTCTGTGGACTTTGAACCGTAGATAAAAATAGATACTTCAGCAATTTTGAATAAACTCCTCTTATTGCCATGCATTTGTAAATAAAAGTAATTCTAAAACCGAATCCTGCCTTTTGGGCTTAAAACAAAAAATAGGTATTGTTGCAAAAAACTAAAGTAAATAATAAATCTAAGGAGTAAGACTAGAATTTGCTGGAATGTAAGTAAAAAGGGTTGGTCTTCACACTGCCGCTCCTACTGGTAATACTTTCGTAGGTGCTCGGTGTTCCATGGGTGTGGCAGTTCCTGTCCTTCCAACGTCTCCAGGTGGTAAATGCCTTTCCTCTGCCATGACGTAACTCGGTAAGGTCCTTCCCAATTGGGGCTGAGTTTCCCTTGGGTAGGGTCCCTAGCAGCGCCCATGACCTTTCTAAGAATAAGGTCTCCAACTTGGAAATCTCTATGTCGAACCCGAGAGTTATAGTGTTTGGCCATGCGGTCCTGGTACCTAGCGAGCCTTTGTTCTGCTGCTGATCTGATCTCGTCCACTAGGTCGAGCTGTAGTCGCATAGCCTCGTCGTTTTTGTTCTCATCATGGTTATGCACCCTGTAGCTCGTGAGCCCAACTTCGGCCGGGATGACCGCTTCGCCTCCGTACGTCAGTCAGAACGGTGTCTCTCCTGTGGGCGTCCTTGCTGTCGTTCTGTATGCCCATAGTATGCTTGGTAATTCTTCAGGCCATATACCCTTTACCCCCTCAAGCCGAGTCTTGATAATCTTGAGCAAGGATCGGTTCGTGACTTCGACCTGGCCATTAGCTTGAGAGTGGGCGGGGGAGGAGTAGTGGTTCTTTATTCCTAGCTGTGAGCAAAAATCCCGGAAGGGGTCGTTGTCGAATTGCCTCCCGTTGTCCGAGACAAAGACTCTAGGAATGCCAAACCTGCATATGATGCATCTCTAGACAAAGCTGCGCACGTTCTTCTCTGTAATTGTGGCCAAAGCTTCAGCTTCCACCCATTTTGTGAAATAGTCAATGCCCACCACCAAGAACTTCAGCTGTCGTACTGCTGTAGGGAATGGTCCCATAATATCTAACCCCCATTGTGCGAACGGCCATGGGGCCGTCATCGGGGTCAGCTCTTCGGTTGGTTGTCTAATAATATTGCTGAACCTTTGGCATTTGTCACAGGCCCTGACATAGGCTTCGGCGTCCTTCTGCATGGTGGGCCAATAGTACCCCGCTCGCACAAGCTTGTGTACCAATGATCTAGACCCTGAATGGTTTCCGCAGATTCCTTCATGTACCTCTCTCATGACGTAGTCTGCCTCTTCCGTACCCAAGCATCTCAGATATGGTCGAGAGAAGCCTCTTTTGTATAGGACGTCTTTTATTAGGACGAACATTGCCGCCTGGACCTTCAGTTTTCTTGCAGCCTCCTTTCCGTCTGACAATACCCCGTCTTTCAAGTATGACACTAACGGCGCGGTCCAGCTACTATCAGAGCCTATTTCCTGCACGTTGCTGGGGTCTATTAGCGAAGAAAGCTGAACAAAAGAGAGTACATTACCAAGGATGACCATATGTTCTGCTGAAGCGGCCTTTGCGAGGCGATCGGCTCGCTCGTTTTCTCCTCTAGGAATTTGGACGATCTTGGCTTCTAGGTCGTCCACTCTCGCCCTTACTTGATCAAGGTACCTCTTCATCCTTTCGCCCTTGCATTCGTAGTCTCCATTTATTTGGTTAGTAATGACCTGAGAGTCGCAGTAGATGACTACCCTTGCGGCTTCTGCAGCTTTGGCGAGGTCCAGTCCTGCTATCAACGCTTTATATTCTGATTCATTGTTGGTAGCAGGGAAGTCGAGACGGACCATACATTCAATGGTGTCTCCTTCGGGCGATAGTAGCACGATACCGGCCCCTCCAGCTTGTCTGTTGGACGACCTGTCCGTATATATGCTCCAATGAGGGGACTCTTCTGCCCCCTTGTCTACGTCATGAGTGAATTCGGCTATGAAATCTGCGACGATCTGTCCCTTGATGGCGGTCCGTAGGCGGTACTGGATATCAAATTCGCTCAGTTCTATAGCCCATAACGCCAATCGACCCGCAGCCTCAAGATTGCTCATCGCCCGTCGTAAGGGCTTGTCAGTCAGGACGTTCACCGTATGTGCTTGAAAGTACGGTTTGAGCTTGCGGGCCGCCATCACTAATGCAAAGGAAAGTTTTTCCATGGGCGGGTATCTTTCTTCAGCACCGTGGAGCGCTCGACTTGCGTAGTATACAGGCTTTTGTACTTTCTCTTCTTCTCTGATTAAGGCAACACTAACGACTGCGGGGGAGACGGCTAGATGGAGAAAAAGCTCTTCTCCTGGCTGTGACGGGCTTAGCAGTGGTGGGGAGGAGAGATAAGCTTTCAACTCTTCGAACGCTTGCTGGCATTCGGAGGTCCACTCAAACGATCTCTTCAGTGTTCGGAAGAAGGGCAAACACTTGTCCGTCACCCCTAACACGAACCTGTTTAGTGCCGCTATTTTTCCGTTGAGGCTTTGCACCTCCTTCACATTTCTTGGTGGCGCCATCTCCATAATAGCCCGGATCTTGTCCGGGTTTGCCTCGATTCCCCTTTAGGACACCATAAATCCTAGGAATTTTTCCGCCGTCACTCCAAAGGCACATTTTCCTGGATTGAGCTTCATGTTGTAGGAGCGAAGGGTGTTGAATGTTTCTTTGAAATCTTCCAGATGGTCTTCCTCCCTCTGGCTTTTTACTAGCATATCGTCAACGTAGACCTGGACATTCCTCCCAATCTGTTGTGCGAACATTTTGTTCATAAGTCATTGGTATGTTGTGCCTGCATTCTTCAAGCCGAAGGGCATCACTTTGTTAACAGAAGAGCCCTTGGCTGGTCACGAACGAAGTTTTTTCCTGATCAGCTTCGTGCATTCGGATCTGGTTGTACCCCGAGAAGGCGTCCATAAAGCTCAGCAACTGGTGTCGGGCCGTTGAGTCTACTAGGATGTCGACCCTTGGGAGGGGATAGCTATCTTTGGGGCAGGCTTTCTTAAGGTCGGTGAAGTCCACACACATCCGCCACTTCCCGCTAGCTTTTTTGACCATTACTACGTTCGCCAGCCAATCGGGATAGTATACTTCCCTAATGAAGCTTGCTTCCTGTAGCTTTCGGACTTCTTCTGCTATGGCCCGATCTCATTCGGGGGCGAACACTCTCTTCTTCTGTCGGACAGGTGGAAAGGCGGGTGATACATTCAACCTGTGCACCATGACCGAAGGGTCTATTCTTGGCATATCTTCATGACTCCAGGCGAATACGTCTCGATTGCCTCTGAGGAAGGTTATGAGCTCCTGATGGATTGTGGGGTTTACGAGTGTTCCAATTTTGGTCGTTCTGCCAGGATCGGAACTGTCAAGTGTTATCTCTTCTAGCTTCTCTACTGACTCCGTTACCGTCCGGTGCTCTTTTATTCTTAAAGCCTGAACCTGATCCTCCATTTCCATCATGGCTATGTAGCATTCGCGCGCGGCCATCTGACTTCCCCGCAGCTCCCCTACTCCGTAGTCAGTAGGGAACTTGATCATCAGGTGGTAGGTTGAAGTTACCGCCTTCCATGAATTGAGCGTGGGCCGTCCGAGGATAGCGTTGTAGGCAGACGAGCAATCGACCACCAAGAACGTCACGTCCTTGGCTATCTGCTGAGGGTAATCGCCTACTATGACGGACAATGTGACCGCGCCCAAGGGGAATACCCGGCTCCCTCCGAAGCCTACAAGCGGGGCGTTTGTCGAAATCAATCTCTCCCTGTCGATCCTCATCTACTGGAACGCTGGGTAGTATAAAATATCTGCTGAACTGCCGTTGTCAACCAACACCCGGTGCATGTTGTAGTCTTCTACCCGTAAGCTGACGACGAGCGCATCGTCATGTGGATGGTGAAGGCATCGTGCGTCCTCCTCTGAGAACCCAATTATGGGGCCTTCTCTTCGTGCTATCTTCGGCACGACTCCCGTCAGCTGAACATTTTGTACCATACGAAGGTAGGCCTTGCGGGCCTTCTTGGACGACCCGGCGACCACCGTTCCTCCTACGATCATTCTTATGTCCCCTGTCGGGGGCCTCGGTCGCTCATTATCCCGTCGGGGGTGTTGGTCTTGTGCGGGTGGATCCGTTTTCTCCTTACTAACGAACTTCTGCAGTTTTCCTTGTCTGATAAGGGCCTCAATTTGCTGCTTGAGGTCATAGCAATCAGTCGTATCGTGACCATGGTCACGGTGGAAACGGCAATACTTGTCCCTGGAATGCTTGTTAGGATCACTCTTTAGCTTTCCCGGGAACGTCAGAGCCTCCTCGTCCTTGATTTGCATAAGGACTTGATCTATCGGGGCTGTCAACGGAGTGAAGCTCGTGAATCTTCCCCCCAGGGGCTTAGGGCGCCTCTCATCCCTTCGGTCTCCCGTTCTTGCCTTCTTTCGGCCTTGGCCCTGCCGAGTGTCTTCCTGCCTCTCTCTTTTCTTTGGCCTCTCATCTCGTGCCAACAATGCATCTTCGGCGTTCATATACTTTGTGGCTCGGTAAAGTACTTCCGACATGGTCTTTGGGTCGTTTTTATATAGGGAGAACAAAAACTTACCCTTTTTCAGCCCATTCGTGAATGCTACGACAAGTATCTTATCGTCGGCTTCGTCGATCGAGAATGCCTCCTTATTGAAGCGGGATATGTAGGCTCTTAGAGTTTCTTCCTCTCGCTGCTTGATAGTCATCAAGCAAGTCGTAGACTTTTTGTACCGATGGCCTCCGATGAAGTGCGCGGTAAACTGAGCACTAAGTTCTTTGAAGGTGCTGATGGAGTTTGGTGTCAGTCGGCTGAACCAAATTCTCGCCGCGCCCTTCAGCGTTGTAGGGAAGGCCCTACACATGATCGCGTCTGCTACTCCTTGAAGGTGCATCAGGGTCTTGAATGTCTCTAGGTGGTCCAAGGGGTCCCTGACCCCGTCATAACTGTCTATCTGTGGCATGCGGAACTTACTCGGCAGGGGGAAGGAGTTGACGGGGGCTGTGAATGGCGAGTCAGTTCGGTTGACAAGGTCGTCAAGATCACTGGACACCCGCCCCTTGAGAGCGTTCATCATAACCTCCATTTGTTCTTTCATCGCCTGCATTTCTACGATGATAGGTGGCGGGGCCGTATCAGCGAGGGAAAGGAGGCTCACGTTCTGTCGCTCCGGTTTGCTCGGGGCGTTACTAGCCTGGGGTCCCTCTTGGTTTCTTCTGTCAGCGCTAGTTCCCTCTTGATCAGCTCCTTGGTTGTCTGGTGCTGCGTTTTTCTGGCGCAGCTGCTCTTCTAGGTCGCGATTTTGTTTGGTGAGGCATTCCACGGCCGCGGCAAGAGTCTTGACTTGCTTCTCGAGGGCGGTCGTGGGTGGTTCCTTTTCTTGAATGTCGTTAGTGGTTGCCATTGAGCGGGTGAGCACCATGCAACCTTTGTCCGGGAAGCGGTATTATGACTTTACACTACACGTCTCCCCATAGACGGCGCCAACTGATGATGCCGAAAATACCACCAGTAGTCACACGGTCCTTGCGCGCTCCAAATAGCACCTGCACAACAAGAATGAAGAACCTAGCAGAGAGCACCGGTGTGGTACCAGCCAAATACCCTCCGAAGGTTAAGTCAAAAATATTCTCACTGCTCTAGAGTGCTAGAGAGGGTAAATTATGCGTACCTTGATTCGTGAGGGTACTTGGTTTTTATAGTAGTAGGGCATGACCCCTTTTTCCTTGGAGTAGAAGTCTTTTCCTTATAGGAGTCTCCTTGGGCGTAATTCACGGGATCCTTTCCATATAGGAATCCCTTTTAGGTTTCACGAAACGTGGAGAGCAAGTCATTTACTTATACATGCGAATGTGTTTAGCAAGCATTCTTTGACTAGTGCCGTCAGTCTATGTTGCGCCTTCGGTCTTCATACCGTCAGCTTCAGGATGACCTTCAGCTTTACTATCTCGTCGGCCTATGGAACTCTTCACTTCGTCGCGCCGTCAGTCGTTAAACAAAGGCTGACGACCCAATAGGTACCGTCACCCATATCCTTTATTTGGCCACTCTTTTATCCTTATCATAAACCATATATTAGGGCATCTGTACCCACCAATATGAATCAACATAAATCATAGATAGCATATACTAAATTTGCAAGACATTAGAATTTAAGCTTCGAAATATAATGGGAAAGTCCTTATAGACTTGCATGTTTTCATGATATTGGCAAAAAATAATATATGAAAAAAAAGACCTAATCACTTGATGCATACCAAAAATTTTAAAAAGTAAAATGTTCTCATATAATAGAAGTAGAAGTGTAGAACATATAATTTTTAATTAAACATGAGATGTACGGATATATTAGCAATAAATATGTAAATCGTGAAGAGTTTAATCTAAATAATTCTATAGTTATTCATGTGAGGTCAACAACAACAATCATTAACAAAGTATCAAAATAATCATGTGATGTTGCAACAATCATTTAACAAACTATTTAGAAATAATCAAGAAATTCATTTTTAGGAATATACTCTAATAAATTAATCTATTTCTATTGATAAGACATACTTGTAGCATTGATACAATATTTCATCTAACCTGCAACTACATATTTAGAAAAAACTTTGATCAGAATACAATATTTACAAAAGCAAGCAACAAAAAGCTTTTAAACAAACCACAAAGATAGGATGTAATTGTGCAAATCGTCCAAATCAAAACATAATGGTAAGCCAAAAAAAAAATCAAACTTCAATCAACCATGTTTTCAAACTGTTTGAATTTTATAATTAAAAACAGCAAGAAGCTTGAGAGAAGAGAAATGCATACCAGCTATGTCCTGGGGATTCAGGGATTTATATATTGGCGTGAGTTTCTCTTCTCCAAAAAAAAAAAAAACTCCATAGATGATATATCAACTTAAAAGAGGTCTAACTAATGTAGGATTTTAAATTATAATGAGATTAAGATTTTAAATTATTTAAAAATAATAAGATAAAGAGAATGTATGTAAATAAAGAATTTGGAAGTGAAGAGAAACCTAAGGCTAGTAAAATACTAATAGAGTAAAAACATAGGTGTGTATTGTGTACTAATTAGAAAACAAAATAATAAATTAATAATAATAAATAAATGAAAAGCCGTGTATATAGTAGGAGTAATATATAAACTTATTGATAATAAATAAATGAAAAACCATGTATATAATAATATATAAACTTACTAAACGTAGTGTTGGTGCCTTAGTGGACGGAAAAAGAAGCAAATTAATTGATAAGAAGAATTTTTATCAAAAAAGATAAGAAGAATTAAAGTAGTACGTGTGGCGAATTGATAAGTAGTGTTGGTGCCTTAGTCGATTATATATATAACAATGTTTTTGCCTTTTTTCATATAACAATGTTTTCTTTGCGTTCGGCATTTGGGGTCTATGGCTACTGGCTTAAGCAAGGTGAACCTAGCACTGGCAGCAGCAGTTTAGTTAGAGAGATGAGGAATTTGGATTTGGAATTTTTCTTATGGGCTGGTCGGGTGAAATCTGTAGCTAGCAGGAGCCCAGTTAATTCCTACTCTAATTAGGACTTACTAGATCCATAGAAATAGCAATCTTGTTGATGCAGAGCTGTGGGCTTTGAGTGATGGGCTGAAGGCTCATCTACTACATTCATCAAAATCAACTCATTCTAAACCTGCACATACATCAACTACGGCCCAACTCAATCGCTAAAACTCAAACCCTTTCAACCTAGTCGGTTCACACAAAGCAACAACCAACCCAATCCAAAATTGATGTACCCAATTTAACTTCTGAGGGGTATAGTAAGCACCTTTAGAGGCCCACAAATGTCAAATTTTTTGGTCAAATAAGTGTAGGTAAGGGAATCAATAAATCCAATGCAATCTTTGGTTAGAAATTAGGGTCATTTAGGGTGTACTTTCAAATTTCTTACAGAACTTGAGGTATACTCATATTGGCTGCATAAACATGTAACTTGTCAAAGCATCTGGAGAAAATTATTATTTTCCCTTCACAATTCTTTCTCAATCGTGTCAAGCCCTTTTACTACTCTAGCGTGATTAAACTATTTTTTAGCTCATTCTACCACATCTTGGGAAGGTAAATTCCATGTCAACGGTGCAAGGGGCTTAAGACAAAGTAAAGGCTCATTGTCCTTAAAATGTTCATAGTACTTAAGAAAAATATGAACTTTAGCCTGAGGAGTGAGGAGTAATTACATTACACTTTGATTGAAAGAAAATGTTGTTGAGTTGTATAAAACATCTTGGTCTAGCCCACATGGTGAAGGCCCAATTGTACGGACGTGTCCTTGTTAGTGTAATTTTGGCATCTAGGAATGGCAACGGGTCGGGTTCGGACCAGGTTTTTCTATACCTAGACCTGACCCGCGAGCCAAGACCCATGGCCCGGCCCCGGCCCGTTAACTAAGCGGGTTTTTTTCCCAGGCCCTGCGGGCCCCGTTAAAGGATTGGGCCCAATTCGTGGCCCAACCAAAAAAAAAAAAATTCAGATCCAAACACAATCACAATCACAATCACAATCACAAACACAAACACAAACAAAGAAATCACAAACACAGATTTCAGATCTACATTTTCCCTTTCAAAATCACAATCCAAACACAAATTTCAGATCTATGATTTTCATTTTTCCCTTTCAGAAATCATAAACACAAACACAAACACAAATTCACATGATTGAGGTGAACTGAACCTAGAAAAAAAAATAGAAAAAAGAAAAAAAAATGGAGACAATGCGAGATCGGCAACAATGAGGACGAAATGGAGTTGAGACTTGAGAGAAACGGGAACGGTGAGAACGAAACTGCCTCCTTCCCTTCTTAAATCTGTCGGAACGGCGAGGATGGTTAGCTCTTCTGGTATCGGTACTTCCATCTGTCAGAAACGAGAGTCCCGCTAGCTCTTGTCTGATGAGTTCATGATGTACATCACGCTATACATACAGCTTGTGGCCGTGCGTGTGAGATCGCTGAGAGATGAAGAGATGAGAGGCAGTGACTGAGAGAGCTGAAGAGATGAGAGGCGTGAGAGGCTGAAATGAGGAGAGGAATTGAGAGTTTAGGGTTTTAACTATATATATATATACATATATATATATATGAGGGTAATTTAGTAATTTTATATATAATATAACTGGGTCTTAACTGGGTCGGGTTTCGGGTTTTTTTGATAAAACCCGAACCCGACCCGGACCCGCTTTGGGTTTTTTTTTTAAAACTCATACCCGACCCTATTCTTTATCGGGCCAGGCCGGGTATCCGCGGGTCGGATCTAAATTGCCATCCCTATTGGCATCCTATTTCAAATAGAATTAGACGTAGCCCCCCACCCCCCCCCCCCCCTTTTTCCTTGTGATGCATGCAATTTTTTTCATAAATTTACAATGTCATTATTATGTTTGTCTTAAACTAAAACAAATAAAATTTATTTCTATAGGCTTTTTACCTTCATAATTTATATCGACTAAAAAATTGGTAATCATGAAAAACCATAAAATGTTGGCTTAAAGAGGATTCATATGCTAACTATGAAGCACGAGTGCATTTCTGGATTCGGGTGCAAGTGTGAGTGCTGGTGCAGGACTTGGAAATTTTTGAAAAAGTAGGGTGCGGGTGTGGCGATTAAAAATATTTTTATATAGTGAATTTAATATTTTTATATAAAAAAATTCAAATAAAGGGTAGAGTTTATTATTAAAAAACAATTATTTATGATTTGTTTTTAATAAAATCAATATTTTTGGTAATTGTAAACAAAAAACCACATTTCAAAAAGGTTCCGTTACTCCTTTTCCAATTCCCAAGCCCACCTACATGAAATAATTGACTTTCCCACCTACTTAATTTATATTTTTTTGTTATATACCTTAATTCTTCTTCCAACCATTTTTTTGTGTCTTCTCATCTTCTTCTTCCTTCTCTCTCTTTTTTTTTCCCTCTAACAAGGCCACATTAAACAGAAGAATGGCGGCCAGCTGCCCATTTTGGCCTGTTTCGAATGCTGTATCGATTTGTTTTGGTGGCCATTTCAGTCGAAATCGGACCAATTCTGCCATTTTGGCTCCTGTTTCCGCTAGAACCAGGTTGAATTGGCCGGTTTTGGCCTGAATCGTTGCAAATCAACGCGTCGAACGTCGGACGCCACGTCAGGACGAGTCCGGTGCGGGTGTGGCGACCTTGGAGTAGCACCCGTGCTTTCTTGATGCTAAGCATTGTTTCACAAGTTTTTGTAACATAAAAAGTAATTTTATCCTTCATAACTTTACCCTTAGTTTTTTCTCACAACTTATTCAAGTTACATGCAAATTTTTTTTTAAAGAAAAAAGAGAGTGAAAGATCATACAATTTGAGAGCATTAGCCCGCTCCAAGAGCCTTCCATGGATCCAAACCCTGCTGCCTTCAGCTTTCTCTGCATTAACGCTAATGGAAATTGAAATTAAAGTGAAATCCAACCCACCATTCATTCCCTCCCACATTCCAAGGCCAATTGCTAAACAAACTCTCCAGCATCTCTAAAAAAGGTTTGTCTTCTCTTCTCAATGCTTAATTTCTTCTGCAAAAATCCAGTTTTACACCCATATTTGCTAAATGTTAGATTTTTGCTGATAATTAGTTTTGCCCATTTAACCGCTAACACCTTTTATTTTTATATTATGTTATCTTATTTTCATTGGATTGTGATTGTAATTGTGTTTAAGAAAATTCTTTCCAAATGCTGAAGATGGAAGATAGAAAGAAGGTGAATACTGAATACGGTAGAAGAAAAAAAGTAATTAAAAAATAAAATAAAGAGTAAGTCTGCAAAGGGTACTTTAGAGCCCATAGTTAAAAACATTAGTCATGTCACGAGAACACGACTACATTATCATAACTTAAAAACTATGGATAAAAGGTGGTGGTGGTGATGAGTATTTAAAGAGGATATTTTTGGCTTTTGGTTATGCCATATGGGAGGTTGATGGTTGCTTTTGGCTTTTAGATGTCGTGGCTGTGCCTTCTTTAATGGTTGTTTGCTCAAGATCAGTTCCATGCAAAAGCTTCCATAAATTATGTTGGTTTGCTTTTGAAATTGGTTTGCCTATTGCCTGAAAACCGGCACATTAACACGCATGATCAAATACTCAACTAGCTAGATTATTATAAATTACTATATTAGGGATCATTGAAAAGAGAAATATAAGAGCATTGGGGTTTAGGCTTACATCGTTCATGTGATGATCTCTATTTAAGCTAAAGAGCTTTTTTAAAGTTTTGTGAAGCGTAGCAAATTTATGAGTTACTTTAAATTTCTAGGATTAGCAGCTTAGCCAAGAGCCTGCTCAATAATTACTAATTAGTTTACCACTGAGGTTTAAATGGAGGTGAATATTGCAGCCGATTTGGTTTGTATGGGTTGAGCTGCCTCAGTTTTGTGGTGATGTGCATGCCTTACGTGCTCCACATGAATCTAGATCAAGAAGTGAGGTGTGCCTTATTTTTCACTTTAATGCTACCTTTCAGCCGTCTTTATTCATATTTTACTATCAAACTACAGTCTGCTCATTGCTAACCTCACCTGTATACTCCCACTTAGCCAACGTTATTTGACATAATACATCTTTTTTCCCATCTTCAAGAGGTTGTATCGCCTTTATTTGGTGGCTGAATATGGTAGTTCTGTTCAAGTTCGCTGAGGTCTCAGCTGTCATACACCATTTACATACTAAAGCATGTATCATGATTTCTTACAAGGCTTTTTGCTGATGGAAACTAGATAGTGAAGGCTATCTTCCGTTAAACTTCCAAAAGTGATAACAAAAGGCATAGCCCAGGACTGTGAGTAGTTGAGTTTTGCTAAAACATTGACACGATAGTTACACCAAAAATGAATAACATGATATGCTTCAATTGAAGACTTCCATCAAACATCTGTAACCATCCACAATATTGTTAAATTCCACAAATAAATGATATCATATATGCTTTGGCTGAAGAATTTCATTATATAACTATAGCGATCCACAATGAACAATTTTTCATTCATATTTACTCATTTGTCTTCTTACATTTTATGTGTCTGGATTTTATGTTTAGCTTGCTTAATTTTTCGTATGTTTAGTTTACTCAATTTTTAATGAAAACCTTTTTATCCAAAGAAAAGAAAAAGAAAGCACGTGTCATCAAAGTCTCCATTGGGGAAGATTAGGTCTAGAAAATTAAATCCTAATAATTAGTTGGTGCTGACACTAAATAAAAGTCTCCATTGACACTAAATAAAATTTCATGTCTTAGAGCATTCACAACCCAAATGTTAAATGCCAAATGTAAGCATCTATTAGCATTTAAGCCCAAAATCCCCACTCTATCAAAACTTGTAAAGCCAATTATTGCAAAAAATTTTGCAATTGTGCTACAGTGCAATTCTAAAGGTAGAATTGCACTATAGCTAAATGGTAAACTTAAATATTATTATTTAATTCTCTCTCTCTCCTACTTTTTATTAAACAATTCCAACTCTCTCTCTCTCTCTCTCTCTCTCTCTCTCTTCAGACCCAAAACCCATAGCCACCACACCACGGTGAGCCACCACTCCCATTATTTATCCTCTTTCTTGTTGTAGATCGGTCTGGCTGACGGCAGCGATGTGGCTTGCTTTCTCTCTCTCTGGTTGACGGCGACAACATGGATCAATGCGGTTGTGGGTTTGGGTTTTAGGCCAGTGGGTGGCAGCGGCGTGGTGTCTTTCATGTGGGTTTATTTAGTGGGATTGTGTTGGTTTGTGTTGGATTTTTGGAATGGGTTTTAATGGGGTTTGCTATGGGTGGGTTCTGATGGTTTGGGTTTGCCGTGGGTCTGAGTCTAGGTTTGCTGTCGCGGGTTGTAGGGACTATGGGTTGCTTTTTTTTTTGGTGTTGATGGTTGGAAAGGGTGGTGTTCTTCAAATTTTCAGTGGTGGTGGCTAGTTGGTTGGTTCTATGGTATGGGTTTGTGGTGAGTGGTGGACGGGTTTGTTGTTTTGGGTTTGTGGTTGGTGGTGTTTATTAATTGTGGCCGTGGATTTGCCACCATGGGTCTGGGTTTTGCTTGCTATGGGTTTGGGTTTTGCTCACGGTGGTGGGGACTGTGGGTTGCGGCATTTGGTGTTGATTGTGTTGATGGTGGATTGGTGTTATAGTCTGTCCACTTCTTCTTTTCTTTTTTTTTCTTTTTTTGGTGTTAATGGTAGATTATGGGTTGCTGGTGGTGGTGGTGTCAGGTGTGTGTAGTGCAATAGTGGTGGGCTTGTAGTGATGGTGGTTTCAGTAAATTTGTGGTTGTTCTTGAACAGAAAAAATGAGAGAGAAAGAATAAATAATGTGTTGTATGGTAAATGATGGTGATTTTGGGATATATTATTTTATTATGTAGAAATATTATTTTAATGTGTTGTATTATAAAATAAAAGTTGGGATGCTGGAGTATTGTAAAATGGTATTGTATAATTGATAAAGTAACTTTTTGGGATGGTAAAGTAGAATAGGATAGCATTTTGGGGTGTGGATGCTCTTAGTGTTAAATGTTTTATTGGAAACAAACAGAAAGATTATGTTTAAACATTAAATTTGGAAATAAAATTTACTTTAGCATTAAGCCAAACCTAAAATATGAATTAAAACCATGGCAGAAAAATAACAGACTACTCAATTATCTATTGTTCCTATCAACATGTGTTCACGTTTCTTGAAACATGCCTTGTCTTAACATTTGTAACGAAATTCGACTGAAAAATCTTAATAGGAGAACTACTAACACAAACTACAACACCATCAATTGAAAAGTAAATGATATGATGTAACCGTTTAAGTGAGGAAAAAAGAGAGAATTAAAAAAAAAGACCCATAAAAATGTAAAGTTAGAGTTATGCAATGAGATTTAGCACAACTGGCACCTCCTCACCTTCTAAGTTTTAGGAAGAGAGTGAGGTCATGGGTTCAAGACTCATTAGGTGCATATGTAACTTACTAATAAAAAAAATGTTAAAGTAAGAATCATGAAGGCGGTAAACAACTTTAGCCAAACCTAATTTAGTAAGCTAATGGAAATGAATAAAATAGAATCATCCCAATTGTAGTTATTCATCAATACAAGTTCAGCTGAAGTCTAAGCTTCTTGTTTAAAGTAGAAATCATTGTAATTATCAATCTATCTCATGAAATTTGCAATGATTAATAAATGAAAATAATGTATAAATAGTACTTAATTGTAAATTTTCAGTTACTAACAAAATTAACTCGAACCAATTAATGGCTTTATAACCCTTATATTCTTCCTCTAGGTATTAAATTAAAATATAAATTAAGTATTTCTTACAATAGAATAGGAAACAATTTAGACCATATAATAAGGAGACTTATTCATCAATGAATTTATTATGAACTCAAACCTCAAAACCCAAATCTTGGAGTAATTCAAAAAAAGACAAAACTCTTCTAGTGTACTCCTCTCCACTCCATAAAGAAATTATTCTAGTTCTAACTTCTAGTGTACTCCTCTCCACTCCATAAAAAAACTCTTCTAGTTCTAACTTCTAGTGTTTGCTAAGCAAATAATTTCCTATGGTTATAGAAAAATGCAAAATCACAGGTTCACAACCATCTTCCTTACAGCAGGTGGGTCCCACATAGATAAATGTCAATGTCATCTCCCTCAGAATAGGTGGGTCCCACACATCCCACCTCCCAGATACAAAATATAATTTTTCAAGCTTAACGGGACAAGAAACACTATTAAGAGCAAACTCACAGAAACTATTTAGAGATCTGTCGTTTGCTGAGCCAAAAGGCCCAGAAAAAAAGGGGGGAGAACTGATAACTCCTCTTTTGTCTTTGGAGTGGGCTCTCAAATTGTATCTTCATGTTTTGTCTTATTTCTAGGCTTTGGATATTTTAAGAAGAAGGTCATGAGGTAATTTTGTCAACCTAACCCAGCCCAGGACATGTGGTCGGTCTGGTAAGGGACACAAAAGCACGGGCTCGTGGGATCGCTTAAGCCTTAAAGCATTGTAAACATTTTATTTTAATCGTAGTCAAGACTCAAGAATAATCAACTTTTGGGGTCTGCTTTGCTGTGGGCCGAGAATATATATGTTGCGGGGCCTCTAAAAAGTTTAATCAAAACCTCTAGCTGAAGGCCCAATAAAACCAATTTGTTTTATCCTAATGGACTAGGACTAGCATGTTGAACTTGGTCCAGATGTCATTGAACCTATCTACTACACTATACAAATAGTCTGGGCGCAAGGACAATGATGTTAAGGATTTGCTGGCTTTTGACAAAACCGAGCTTTATTGTAACAGACTTATTAATACTTAATCTATTTCAGCGTTGGTTTACCAAAAAATAAAAATAAAAAGATTTCAACTCTAACCCTGAGGTTTGGTGCCTACCCGTGCCTGTGGAACTGTGAAAAATATTCTGGAATGCTTTTTGTCTGTTTGTTTTCTTTTGTTTTTTCCCCTTCATTCTAATATCATATTTTCTTTTTGTCACAAGGGGATCGGTAATAAAGCCATCTTAAGCTAACAAAATGCTGTTCAAAAAAAAAAAAAAATTCTGTTTTCAAAAAAAAAAAAAAAATTCTGTTCAAAGATATAGGAGATTACTGTAAACCTTGCTGGATGTGCTTTATTTTAGTATTTATTATCACAAATTTATTGATGATAATATGCGTGATTATTTCTTCAACAATCTTCGAATTACAACTTCTTAACTTTCAATTTATCAATATGTCTTTGACCATCAAATGAAATGTGAGTAACCTCGTCCTTCTTTCTTTGAAGCTAGCTATTTGTTATGTGTACATCTTGTAGGTGCTAGAATTGTGGCCTAAGTTACTTAAAATAGTGTGACCCAGTACAACAAGCCCAAAACAATAGATTTGTAAGAGAGTGGGTTTAATGAGTCAACTACAAAGCTAAGCAAATTCAAGCTTAAGAACAACGGTGCTAAGATTGTTATTATACGAGTAAGAAACATGAATTCAGTGTAAAATCTTCCTCGGATAATTCCGACAAGGAGTTGTTCATACAAAGATCAGGGATGTTCTCTTTACAATGAGATTTTATATTCTCTTCCTTTCTCTCTCTTCCTCTCAGGTTAGTCTCTCCATTTCTATGGGGATCCCTTCCTTATATAGTTCCCTCTGTTGCATCTCAGCCCTCCATCTGTACAATTCAAGGAAACCCTTTGGATGCTTGTCCTATCAATACCCTTTTAGAGATGGTCGTTGTATATTTGATGTCATTTATGGTGATAGAATGTATATGTACAAGTGCGGAGTTCTATTTTATTTGGTATTATGATGATACTATAATATTAATATAATATTTATTGCTTTAACACTGGACTAAAAATGACTATATAGATAAAGGGAAAAGACAAGAAGTTGTAATAGATAATTATTTCATATTTTTCATTGCAATAGATTGTAAAATAATTGATATTATGTTATTGCAATGCTATCTTAATATTTGTTGTTGCAATAGATTGTAAAATAATTAATATCAAATTACTGCAATGCTATCTCAATAATTTTCATTGCAATAGATTATAAAATAATTTATATCAAGTTGTTGCTATGGTATGTTAATATTTGTCATTGCAATAGATTTAAAAATAATTCATATCAAGTTATTGCAGTAATATATTCGTTGCAATAAGTTATTATTTCAAAATTTTCGTTGCAATAGATTGCAAAAATAATTAATATCAAGTTATTATAACGATTTCTTCATTTTAAGTTTTTGCAACAAATTTCTCTAGTGCAGTAATGTATTAAAACTTTTATTGCAAAATTTTTTATAAGAACTTCCCCAAATACCATGTTTTCGAAAGCAAGGTTTCCCCTGACTATAGCTTCTATCACCATAAATGACATCAAATATACAATGACTTGCTTGGTTGCAGGGTATCTCCAAAAACAATGAAGAATGAGTTGGGTCAAATAAATGTTGGGAAAGGTGGGGACATTGGACACATGGTTGACATTGTACCCAACCAATGTCATTTCCAGTGTCTATAACTAAATATTAAGGCGTTGGAGGTGTACCAAGCCCTACTAGAATGAAATACTCTCCACTCCCTAAGTCTGAACCTACATCTTCCTTAAAACGGTCCACCTCAGGATAGTAAACTCCATCTTCATCTAATTGGTGAATAAGATTTGCCACCCTTTTGGCATTGCATTTCATACACGGTTGAAAGCTACTAGGGTGAATCCTATCTCTATGTACCACTTCTAACTTCCATGATTTTCTCTCATCAACAAGATTGGTTTGTGTCTCAACTAGTCCTATTTTAGCATTGAAGGCAATGGTGGAGGTGGAGGTGGAGGTATGGGAGGAGGTGAAGTTGGTAGTGGTGGTGGTGGTGGTGGTGATACAAGCCAGTAGAAGAAAAAGAACTCGAATCGCCATATCACTTGAATAATAAAAAGAAAAGGAAAACAATTAGTAATCTACTAGAGGCAAAATTTTGTACAATTATAAGTTATCTTTCAATAGGTGTCCGTTTGAAATCTATTTATTTTGCTAAAACTGAAAACTTTTTACTGAAAGTACCGTAGATAAAGGTAAAAGTTAGCTGAAATAGTACAGTGAGATCCATGAATAGTACCAAAAAATGCAGTGGAACCCATAAATAGTAGCAAAAATAAGCTGAATAGTAAAATAAATTAGCAAAATTAATTCATTCCAAACAGACACTAACTACTATCATTAAGCCAAACTAAAAATATGAATTAAAACACATGTTAGGTGACACTTACTTGAAAGGCCCCTAGAAAGCTAATAGAAAAATGATCGACAAGGAAAACGTTGGAATGAGTAAAAACAACTTACAATTGGGTAGGGGGACACCTTCTTGACAGTGCATAAACCCGTGGGGGTTTTGAGATTTTCAACAATTTGTGCTGCTTCTCACTGTAACCAAGCTGGAAAAAGAAAAAAGAAGAGTTGATGATAATAACCAAGCAATTCTAACAAAATTGTTCTTTGTTAGAATGAAGAGCAGTGTAACAAAATTCTAACAATTTTTGGCTATATATTTAAAATTCTAGAAATTATATTTAAAATGCATATGTTAGTATTTTAGACCATATTTATAATTTTGTTAGAATGTTAGAACATAATATGTTAGAACATAATGCAATTTAGAATTTGTTATCATTTTATAACATGTTATAAAATGTTAGAACATAATATGTTAGAACATATAAGTTGATGATATAAGTTATGTTCTAGAATTTTAAATATAAGTTATGTTATACAATTTAGAATTTCAAAATTTTAAAATTTTACAATTCTAACAAAATTATATTTAATAATTTAAATTATTAAATATAAGTTATAAAATGTCTGCTAGAACATATGCAGAATCTCTGTCATGAGCAGTGTAACTATTGAATCAAAATCCATTGGGTTCTTAGTGATCACAAAAAATGTAAAAGATAAATTTATAACAAATTAAGAAACAAGTGTTCAAAACCCAAATGACCATATTTATTAGAATAGCCAAAAATTGATTACACAACATAAAAGAGAGAGAGAAGTTGAAGACAAACTTAAGTGATATTCTTGGGCCAAGTTGGATTGGGTAAAGAAGAAAACAACCAAGCTGGTGATGACCCAATTTTATCCGATCTCTATCTTAGGCTGTTTCACAGTGTACTCCTTCCTCTCCACTCCATAAAGAAACTCTTCTGATTCTAACTTCTAGTGTTTGATAAGCAAATAATTTCCTATGGTTATAGAAAAATGCAAAATCACAAGTTCACAACCTTAACAGGACAAGAAACATTATAAACCGTAAACTCACAAAAACGATTTAGAGATCTGTCGTTTGCTGAGCCGAGAGGCCCAAAAAGGGGAGATCTGATAACTCCTCTTCTTGTCTTTGGAGCGGGCTTAGTAATTGTATCTTCATGTTTTGTCTTATTTCTGGGCTTTGGGCTTTTTGGACATTTTATGAAGAAGGGTCATGGGGTATTTTTATCAACCCAACCCAGCCCAGGACATGTGGTTTTTATTCAAAGCCACCAGCTGAAGGCCCAGAAAAAAAAAACAATTTGTTTTCTCCCAATGGACTAGCATGTTGAACTTGGCCCAGATATCATTGAACCAGTCTTGTATACAAATACTGGACATTGACTCTGGGTGCAAGGACAATACTGTTAAAGATTTCAACACCTATCCCGAAATTTGGTGCCTATCCTGTCCAACTGTGAAAAATATTCTGGAATGCTTTTTGTTTGTTTGTTTTCTTTTGTTTTTTCCCCTTCATTCTAATATCATATTTTCTTTTTGTCACGAGGGTATCAGTAATAAAGCCATCTTAAAGTCATTATGAATTATTAAGCTAACAAACTACTGTTTAAAGATATAGGAGATTGCTGTAAACCTTGCTGGATGTGCTTTGTTTTAGTATTTATTATCACAAATTTATTGATGATAATATGCGTGATTATTTCTTTAAAATTACAATTTCTTAGTTTTCAATTGTCAATTTGCCTTTGACCATCAAATGAAATGTGAGTAATCATGTTATTCTCTCTTTGAAGCTAGCCATTTGTTATATATGCGTACATTCAATTTTCATCAAGTGGTCATGCTATATAGACATAAACAATCAGATTATTCTGATATGATATTTATCCTAGTATTCTATTTATTATTCTCATTTTACTCTCTTACTTGGAAATAATTGAGATGGTGCTCTAGGACAATAGCACTCTAGCTCAAAGGGCTTGATATGGTTGAGAAAAAAGTGTCTGAGTGATAATAATTAATTTTACCCAGGTGATATGAAAATTTTTTTTTTTTTTTTTTTTTTGAGAATCTTTGAAAAGTAATGTTGAGAACAATAGTTGTGGGTATAATTCGAGTCTTGTAAGAAATTTGAAAGTATATCCCAAGTGATGTTTATTTCTGACCAAAGCTTACATTTCTTTTATTGATTCCCTTACTTTCACTGATTTCACCAACAAATTCCGACTTTTGTGGGCCTCTAAAGTCTAAAGTGATTACTCAACCCTAGGAAGGTAAATTGAGTATAACAGCCTTTCACCATTAAAAGAAAAGAGCTATTTTTTTTTTTTGATGAACAAAAGAAAAGAGCTATATTTACCTTATTATTTGAGAGATCTGAATGGGATGCCTCAGTTATGTTTTTTTTCCTAGTCTTCTCAATCTAAAAAAGTAATATTTCTTAAATCTTTCAAAAGAGGCAAAAGCAAAAAATTGCTTTTGTGAAAGTCATTGCTTGATTGCACTTCAACTTGGGTCACACCAAAGGTCGACCAAAACGCAAAAACCCTAGTGATGGCTTCACATGTCCACCATGGTGGTGGCTCCCTTGTCTCATGATTCAAACACTATAGCGGCCTTGAGAGAGAGAGAGAGAGATAGGAATCTCACTGTTTGGATGATAAGAAAAAAAAAGGTGGGGGCAAAAGGCAAAGGCTTTGTTTTGTGTCAGGGTCATGTACCCATCAGTAAAAGATTGCTTTGGTTCTACTATACATGGGGTAAAAGGGATCTATTGGATCATCTCATGGCACATAAAGGGTGCTCTATACCCAAGTAAATAATCTTTTTTGCGATTCTTTTGACTGTATTGTAGATTTTCCCTTGGGAATGTTTGACTCTATTATATTTTCCCTTTGTTTAATCAAACTACCTTTCGCTAAAGAAACATTATAAATTAGATTGTTTTTATACGTTACTTTCTCACTAGGTGAAAAGGAAATCACATTCTATAATTACATTCTACAAAACCCACATTACATTATTAATGCCTTAAATGATTCTTCTATACATACTTCTAATACGAATATAACTTTGACTAGCAAAATTCATATAGTCTTCACTTAGCAAACGTTTGGGCCAAATCCCACAAATCCATTAGCCCCATCAAAGGAAATCTGGATCCCCTCTTGTTGAATGTTCCCAATAATAGAAGGTCCAGAAGAAGGGGATGGAGCAAATGCAAAACAGAAAGTTCCCACATCATCCACCGGAATAAGAAAATTCCTTGCTGGAAGGGTTAGGATTGGCCCATCCGAGAAATAAAATGACACCGTTGGCACCCGAACCGATACAAACCCAAGTAAGTTATAACAAGTGTCAAAGATGGATACTCCAGAGGCTCGAGGGAGGTTTGAGGTTTGCGAGATAAAAGCATCTCGAAACGCTTCATAAGCCAATGTCGGGAACCTAGTTACGGCCGTGCCCGTATCCATAACCACACCTCCTTTACCCGTATCAGTTAGACGAAAAACATCTTCAGAAACAGGTATTTGCATGCCTCCGACTCCAAGACCCGCTAGCCCAACGTAGTAAAAACTTGGGGCTTGTGGGTTTCGAATCAAGGGGACCCATGCAGCACCCACAGGCATTGCTCCACGCCCGAATTCTAGTGACCCCGATGACCCGGTGCCCCGACTCACCAAACAGTAACTAAATGCACCACCAGCTTGACCGCCAAGCTGACCCACAAATGACATGGACCCACTTCCAAGACCCAATAACCCAGCTGCTCCAACAAACATGCCTTTGTTGATGTGGCCGCATCCTATGGCGACGTTTCGAATTGCGGTTTGCCCAAACGTCAGCGTTTCGAGTGCAAGCGTGCCCTTGGTGTACGACCCGTCACCATATGCGACCTCGTACCGACATCGACCGGCATGACACCCCCGGTTCTCCACTCGGTCACAAACAGCAGAGTTACAAGACACCCCAGCATAGGAGGCTGAATCAGCCGGGTCAAAGACCGGGTCGGATTGGTGGTAGCACTGGTTACAAGGTTGACATTGGACCCATACAATATCACTACCGGAATCAATAACCACATACTGACTCCTTGGAGGGCTACCAACCCCTATCCTTATGAAATATTCTCCACTTCCTTGTTCCATTCCAGAAACCACCTCTGACCCAAAATCCTCCACCTTATAACTCACACTTAGGCGGCGTATAAGGCTAGTGACCCTTCTAATGTCGCGTTTCATGCGCTGAAGAAAGCGGTGGCGATAATGATCGTGGGAGTTGTCTTTGGATATCCCATCTCTATGAACTAGCTTCAGCTTCCATGACTTTTTCTCGGTACTCTTGGACTTGGTATCATCATCATCGTGGGTATCAAGGGGTTGGTGGTTTTGGGAATTTATTATAGGCTTGATTTTAGTCTCGGCTATGGTTTCTTTTATATTCAGGTGTTGAAAATCAGGGTAGGATATTGCGTTTGCATGGCTTGATGAGGAAGTGGTGGAGGTGGAGTTTGAGTTAGTTGTGGCGGTGATACTAGTTAGGAGGTTCAACACCAACACCAACACCAACACCATGAGTAGAACCCGTACGGGTACCATGGTTTTTGGCTGTGGGAAAGGCTTTTTGCTGCTGGCACTGGGAGTTAAAGTTTTGGTTGGGTAGAATGGTGTTGGAGTGGGAGTGGGAGTGGGATCTGGGGATTTATTTGGTTTGGGTTTTGGGATTGTGGAGAGAGGAAAAAAAAGGTAGGTGTGGCTGTGTGGAATAATTGAGTGATATATGGGGTGTTTCTGTTTGGTTTTGTATTCTAGTTTTTGGATTGATTGAGAATTTGAGAGGGAAATGTCTCGTGCTTCTCCTACTTTAATTGTAGTATATCTTTTTTCCCCCTTTTCAGAGTAATGATATCTTGACCATAGGGTGCATGGAATTAATACAACTTGCTGGCACATATAGATAGGAGTTTAGGAAAGGAAATTCAAGGTGAAGGAGACCCATTTGTATGTATAAATCATAAATGCAGATGACATCAAAAAAAAAAAAAAATCATAAATGCAGCTGGCAAAGGACAATTAACTTTTATCTAGAGGCCATCTTTTGTCTCTTCTCCTATTTTAATGCCACGCCCACGCATAGTGGTATGAGGATTCAATGTAATTTTGGATGTGATGTCCTTTTAAATCATTTGTTATATTTTATACATAAACTGATCTTCCATATTACTATTAGAAATTAAGAAAGAAATTATTTGGAGAGAAGGGCCGGGCCGGTCGTCCTGAATGAAAAAGGAGGTGGGGGTTGATTATAATTATGCTAACTACTTTACTTATGCTTGGTTGTGTGAAACCATCATGTGACTTCAGAATGTGACCATTGGATCCCTTGTGAAGGAGCTACGACTGGTTTCCTGAGTAAACGTTGATTGAGCTCTTGCATAACAGGAAGTCAAACTTGCTCATAACATGTGTAGAAACATCGGAATTGATCTCAACCTAGGCCTACATGAGAAAAGCAAGATGAAACCTCTTTTATTTATTAAGAAGCTAAACATGAAGTATGACCTTCGATGTTCTCAACATGAGTCAACAATACACAAAAAGCCCTGATTAAAGCTGGTAATGAGTGTAAACATGACATTGACTATTAATGAATTGCATTCACAACATGGTATGAATGATGAAAATTGACTCGTGTGTTCAAGTGCAACATGAAACTCCTCCAGTCCACAGTCATTTTATGTCCATAAAAAGTTCTTATGCTTCTTGGATCCAAAGAAGATTTCCATGTTCCAAAGAAAGGAAGAAAAAAAGCCGTCAAAAATATATTATTTTCTTTTCTATTTTATTCCTTTTTTATTTTTTATGAATGAGATATTTTATCAAAACTAAAACTAAACACCAGAAAGCTAGCAGCTAGCTAAAACACCAAAAAACAAAAAATATAAAAGACCAAAGAGGGACAGTAAAGCAAGCCCAACTCATGACTAAAAACTAAAAAAGGAATCTTCCGCATACATCACGAAGCTTTGTTAAGACTGGAATAACATGTATTCTTATATCAATGCAATCTAGCTACCCCTACTCTCACGCTAAAAAACAACCATTCTGACACATACTTTGTCAAAATTTATAAATATGTTACTTGTGGTTGGATTAATACATCATTTATACATAAGATCACCATTGATACTTGGTAAAAAAAAAAAGGTTCAATCACCACTTGACACACGTCAAAATGTGTGCCTAAACTTTTTGTAAAATTAATGGTTTGAAAATTGCATCCTCATATCTTTTTCTTCTATTGTCCAATTTGACATTTCAATTTTATCACAAATGATAATTAAGAGTCTAAAAACCTTCATTTGTCAAAATTTTAATAGCCTAATCAAACTCAAAACTCCAATCACAAACAGACCTTATTTAGACACAAGCAGATTCCACCAAATCCTCTTAGATAAAAAGAACAATAAAAATAGATATCATCCCTAGTTTGAAGTCTATTTTTACAAGAACAAGGTTAATATGTCACCTTGAAAACCTCAACTTTCAAGACGATCATTCAATTCATTGTTTCCTACCAATTTAACCTTTTGAGTTATATACTTATATTAATAATGGTAATCTATCATGAAATTAGAACAACTAGCTTGTGTCTAAATTTATTATTTTCTAACCATTGAAGCTTTTAAATTAAGTGATAGTTTATCTCGCTTCACTATGCATGGTTAGCTTAAGTGAATAACCAGCCAGACCACAAAGCATACTTTGGGATATTAATTATGGGGAACCAAATTAACTTCCCCCAACAAACATCAATTAATAGGCATCCTATGGGATATTATAGTTTCTCACCATCATTTCCGTAGGTTAAGTCATTTTTGGAATTACGTACATATTGGTTCTTTGGTGGAGCATATATAGGCCACAATTACAAATTATTAAGCTTAGTGACATTACTCCTTTTTTTCAGTGCATTATTAGTGACATTACCTTTTTCTCTCTATGTAGGAAAAAATTTCAATCTAGATAAAGAGCATTTTATGATACACGGTATCTATCTATCACATCGCTTTATTATACTTGCAAAGGTTTGGCAGGAGATGATTGTTGGTTCCTTCTATTAGTCTTGCAGGAGGGAGCTTCTATGCTTCGTTTGGGCATTGAATCATTTCCAATAAACAAATGTAATTTATTCTGGGAAACCAAAAAAAAAAAAAATGTAATTTATTCTGAGAGAATGGCAAACACTCAAGACAAAGACTCGCCACATATATGTATATAGCTAATTAGCTTCTTGAGTTGAGTGGAGCTTCAAAAGTGAGAGAGACTGAATTATATTTGAAATATATATATTGGTGAACTTTATGTATTAGCCTTTCGAAAATAAAACCTTGAAAAGCTTTAGGTACAGAAAAAAATAACAATAATTAATATATTAACCTTGTGATGTTAGCAAAAGTAATCTTGTTTAATTTCTTTCATTTAATATATACAAACCCAAAGAACCATCTTTTTACATAGACAATAGAATAACCTTCATAGCCTTTTTTACAAAGTTATACCTTGTTAATTTATTCAGAAAAGGTAGTACACATATATGCATGTGTTTCTGTAATGAAAAAAAAAAAAATTGTTCCCATGTTAAAGTTATCTCTTATCAGTATCACCAACGCCAATCAATCATGAAATTATTATGCTGTAATTAGTTACACCTCTCTGATGTCCATTGATCGAGGTCGTCTTCAGGAATGAATATATATATATATATATATATATATAACTTTCTACAGAGAAACAGTGTCACAGAATACACTAGTCATGAATCTTTAAACAGAGCATGATGCCAGATGTAACAAATGAATATTACTGTCTTACATGCAGTCACTTTAGTTGGGGACCATAAATCAAGCTCTGAGCCAAGTGTGTGTGTATGATATTTGGTTTTCATTCAATTCGACAGACTGGATACATGGTTCACAACTTCATATTGTAATTGTAGGGCTGTTATAGTATAGCTTGTTTTTTCTTTTTTCAAAAATTTAGGTAATTGAAAATATTGTAGCTGAAAAAATTGGTTTTAAAAAATATTTTTTCTTTTAAAAAAAAAGTTTTAAACGGACCTTAGTCAAATTAATATTCATTTTATAACTTCATTACAAAGGTGTGATCATCTTAAATTGGGATTGTTCATAAAAAAAATAAGATAATATTAAAATGGGATTGGGACCATGCTCAGAGTTTGGACAAAAGAGAGAGAGTATACAAAGGTGGACCCAGAATAAATTAAATACATCATTAACGTACAGGCCCTATTGGCCTCAAATATTCCACTGACAAAGATCCAGTAGTTATTGGGAAATGTTGGTGGGCGATCGTATCTAATTAATTTAATTAATTTTAACACATATATATGAATGGGAAAATTTTGTGTAGGAATACATTGATCCAAACAAACAATTGATCTTGTAGGTGTCGTTGTTAAGTAGTCTCTTGCACGCGTGATGTGATATGATGCAGTGGGGCAAATTAAGAACATGCATGAGCATGAGTATGAATTAATAAAGTTGCACTATTAATGCAAGATGGTTCCACGACATCATATATATTTATATATGCATGCAGCAAGCATACATAATAATTGCACTACATGGACTAGCCCATTCGCTTTTCCATGGCACAATAAGCACAATAATGCCCATTCTCAATTGGAAATGCAATAAGCTCTGACTCTGAGAGAGAGAGAGAGAGAGAGATCAAAGGTTGAAGTCAAACCCTACCCCCCTTAATTCTTTTATGTTTAAAGAATTCAACCTAAGCACTTGCCAGATTACAACAAGTGGAGTGGGGATTTGAACCCATTCTCTTCCATTGGATAACCAAAAATATACCATCAAGCCACAAGGTTATGGTCCATTAATTTCTGGGTTGAAGTTAACTACAAAATATGAAGAACTGGACCCTTGTTCTTCTTTATTTTTCCCTGAGCTACAAAGTTAGTCGTCGTTTAATAAGACCATCACCAGCTTCATATTGAAGGCACAACAACATTATTGTTTGATAGTGTAGAAAAATCCCAAATCTCAAAAACCTTAATTACGCTAATAGAGTTATGTCATTTTTTGAGCAAATTCATTTTTTTAGGCTCCCATTTAGTCAATTTTTCTATTTATAGTCATTTTCTGTTATGTTATAATATTTAAATTAAAGTTCAAAATAATCAAATTCATTCATTTATGCTCCCATTTAGTCAATTTTGCTATTTATAGTAATTTTATTTTATGTTATAATTTTCAAATTAAAATTCAAAATATGGTACCGTTTTTTCTAGGACATTTTCTAGAGTCCATACAATTTAATTATGCAATTTTCTCAATTTTGCCTTTTTTTAGTGACTTTTCATATTTTCTAGCCTAATTTCGTGTTTAACATGAATTAAGGTTTTCTAGGGTTTCTTAACCAACCTACAACTTCTTTAGTATCTATATTGTAGTTGTAGCCTTCTGAGAAATTCAGGATTACATTAATAAAATTTGCAAGAGTGTTTTTCTTTCTTTCTCGTGAATTCTAGGAATTCTCCTGCTTCTTGATTCTAGGATTATTAAATTATTTTCTTGAAGCAAACATATATGCTCTATTTTTGGCATCTTTTCACTAGCGTCAATTTCAAATTTATTCTACATTATCATTGAATTAATTAAAAAAAAAAAAATCCCCTTATCTCCCTAAATATTACAATGAATTTCTAGGGGCCTCAAGTCAAAAGCAGTAAAAATGATTTTTTTTTTTTTTTTTCTATGAGACTTTATTTCATTTTTCCGGTTTTGGGTTCTCTTCTACAAGTGTGTCCAGGGTTTTTATGTTTTGCCTCTGCAAGAATAAATAAACATCAGTGACTTATAATTAAAATATTATTAATGCAATGACCAGCTAGTTCACTCTTTATTAATTTTATGTGGGCGGCTCATTTCAGAGAATGAGAGAAAGTTATTCATCTTTTGTAATTGAAGCACGAGTTCCATCGTGCTTGGTACGTAACAGATAATATTAATATAAACTAGAAAAAAAAAATTGCAAAGATTGGACAGCCTTTTTCTCCCTTAGTGAGTGGATTGGTAGTTTAAAAGCAAATATTGCCTGTAATCTGATGTTTTAACTCGTAATGGCGGCTGAGCTCATTCTTTTGGCACCACGCTAGTACAATAATATTAGCTGACTAAGATTTGTATAAAAGTTAATCAAGGCTTATAGGAGATATCTAGCATCTGATCATAAATGAACTGGGATTAGAATCTTTTAGAATTCTAAGAGAGTAGAGTAATATATAACTCTATCATAGAATTCCTAAAAGCACTTGATGAATTTGATGATCCAATTCAATATATATATATATATGTTCAATCTTTACACAAGACTCATTGAAACAAAAGACTGATTGATGAAATGGTTAAGATCAATCACCCATGTACTGCCATGTTACAAATGCTAGAATGGTGAGCTCTCTTCAGACATGTCCCAAAGGTACCACAAGAAAATCATGAAAAAATAAATGAATATTTATGCATGTCTCCACTAATCCTACTTCTTGTCCCTTTAAATATAATTAAACGTAGACATTGCATTGTTTGATTTTACATGTAAAGAATAAAATATCTGAGGTCGTGGGGGAGTAGATTAAGAAATGGAGGCTAGCTTTTCAACTGTGCTAATGCTCAGAAATACGACAAGACCAATCGAAAATGACAGGATAGAAAAAGAGAAAAGAATACTAAGTGGGAAAGTCACATACATAATAGAAAATTGGAGTTGGGAGTACATAAGATATGCACGAATACCCAATAATTGAACCATTATTAGCACCTAAAAGTTGCCCTTATTTTTTAATAACACCACTTACTTCCTCCACCCTCTCCTCTCTCAATATTATACGTGTAATGTAATACATGCAAATGCATGGTATAACATAATTGCAGAACAGGATTTATTGGATGTCTATGCCATCAGTAAGAGAACATTGGATATGATCCTAACTTTCATTATTAGTTCTACAAATTTAAGCCTTGACATAAACAAATTAAATGCCATTTAAATCAATAATTAAGTTAGGAAACTTTATTCTTAGTTTCTTTTAGTTTTTGATGGGTTTTTCTGTCATAAATAGAAGTAGGGCCCTGCATACCTGAAGCAAGAGCTAGCTAGCGTGCCTCTTAAGTCTAAGGAGATTATTCTTGACACAAGATAGTGTTTTTTTTTGTAGCTTAATTAGTTGAGAGACAACTGGTTTCAGTGGAGATAAACCTTATCGTTTTCAAAGTACAATATATATCAATTTTTGAAATAAGAGTCCTTCACTTTTTGCTCTATCATGAGACACTCTAGATCAGGAGAATTAAAGAACTCATAATAATGCGAAGCTAGCTGTGCGCATATATGAATGAAGAATATGGACCCCCTGTGAGCTTCTAGGTGCTTTCGTGAAGAGTTTGTTTTTATTTTGGTATGTGTGTGTGTGTCTATCTTTTTGTTTTTGTTCAAAAAATAATTTGATCAGCTCCACCAAGCTTGTATCTGCTTATAGTCAACACTAGGTAGGACACAAATCACAATTTATGTCAGAAAAATCTGGTCATTTTGATTATTTTTGCACAATAACTTTATATTCTGCATCCTAAATATTAATGTTGAGTTGTTCATTAGGAAAACTGCATGTGGTAGGTGCAACAATTTTTTACCCCTATTTGTAGAATTTTGAAATGAGATATAGAGATGTGACAACAAGAGATTTTAAATTTGAATCTCTCTCTCTCTCTCATATTTTATTCACCAAAACTCATAAATTAGATAATGCTGGCTAATTTTCTTCTCTAGTACTTGTCACATCACATATGCTTGTACACACCCTCCAAAAAAAGTTTTAAAATAGGAGTTACATGTAAAACCCTAACACAGATCACAAAAAAACAAAAACAAAAAAACAAAAAAAAGAAAAGAGGAGGTATGAAACAACTTGGATTCATATAATAGTGTTGATGAAATACGTAATGTACTATTCTTGTTTTTAATATTCATGTAGAGTATTGCATAGTGCATACAAACAAAAAGACTTGATTTATCTCAAGATGTTATATTTAGTGATTCTCAATATCTCATGAAGTCTGAAGTTCAAAACTTTTAACTAAAATCTTGTATACACTTTAAAGATTCATTCTTGTAATTACTTGATGTGTATAAAACTGGAAACTACGAAAATTATGGAAAATAATTAAGTGTTCAAAAAAACTCTAGTCATTTGGATACCTAGTACTTATTTACTAAGGTAAAAAAAAATAAAAATAATAATAAAGGCTTTGATTACTATATATGTAAAGTGTTAACGTTGCCAACAAATCCAGTTGAAAGTACAGTTTTGTCAAGATGAAATATATCAAATAATTTATAGGGCTATATATATATATATATATATACACTCTTTAAATTAATAAACAAGCAAAGGATGTGGGGGCTTAAAAAAAATTTGCTTGTGAGATTCAGTAATCAATCGACATGGTTTTGAAAAGATTAGTAGTATAGGAAGATCAAACACACTTTTGCTTAGATTTTCTTAATATTATCATCAAATAAAATTAGTATCACTTTCCTTTGGGTGACCCGATCATCATGCTACTTGCATGGTAAATAAAGAAGTATATATATTACAACTAAAAAAGAATGATGTCAGATAGGAATAAGCGCACAAGTAAGAGGTTTAAGGTCTCTATCATACATAAACATTGACTCTAACAAGAATCTATACCATGTTCAAAAGAAAATAAATGTAGAAACGTTAAACTCTGTACGCAATGACAAATAATGGATAGCAATAAGGTCAGTTAGAAATACAAGATCTGGAATAAAATCAACAAAGGCACACACGTTGCAGATATAGGCCCAACTCCAAGGCCCATAAGGCTTATGGTATTATAACGGCCTAGTAAATTTTCTTTAGCTTTTTATCTGTGATTTTGTGATTGGGCTTGCTAATTTGTTTTTGTTGGATTTTAGATCAACTAATTTTTTTATGGGTGTTTTCTTTTTGCTTGAGCAAGAAAGTGATGTTGTTAGGGAAGCCAAGTGTAATTTTATTAAGTAAAATTGTTAAAAGTTATTTCTCATATATAAGTTTTTTTTTTTTCCAAAATTTGGGAGTCATTTAGGTTATGGATCCATGAAATTCAAACTAACAATATTATTGCATCAACGGAAAAGTGAAAACAACTACAAGACATAATTAAGAAAACTACAACTACTCGCTTACATTAACACTTTACAGCAAGTCCTAAAATAAAGACTTTTTTTTTTTTGGAGAAATATTAATCAAGGATATATATTAGGAGAAACAGTCTCTATCCAAATAAGGAACATATCACTAATAACTCTTTCTAGCAAGCCTATGAGCAACACTATTTCCTTGCCTTCTAACATGGCAAAAAAGAACATCATGTAAAAAAGAACCTAGCATAACCTAATGTTCTGAATGATATGTCCAAAGTTAGAGGAAAGCATATCGTCACCATTGATAGATAATAATTTCTGAATCTCCTTCCACAATCACACTTTTAAAACCCAGTTCCTGAGCAAATCCGAATGCTCGACGTGCTACTAACATCTCCACCATCTCTATCAAAGCAAACAGTGGAATTTGTTGTGATAAGAGTATCCATAACTATTCCATGATCACTACGGATTATAATGTGAGTCCAGCAGTGTTCTCCTATGAGAAAAGTGCACCATCAAAGTTAACCTTTGCCCAACCAACTGGAGGTGGTCACCATCAAACTGATCTGGTTGTTAAGGTATCTTTGTGTGGATGGGACAGAGTTGCAATCCAAGCCATGGAGCTGAGCTTTCTCAGTGGTGTAATATAATGTCTTCCCCACCCCGATTTTATTTCTTTTCATCCATATCAAAGAGACTGTCGTAGCAAAGAAATCAATACAAGATTTGTCATGAAGGGCGAGTTGAAACTTGAAAGACATCTAGGAAGCAAGCATAATTCCCTGAAGCAGTGACAAGGCATTCGAAATTTTCTTGGCTGGACCAAAGTGCATGGAGGGTGTCATCTTGATCAAGCTTGCAAATTGGATAATAAAGACCTTCATTCAACACTTTGTCATTGAATCAACATTAGGCATTAACCGCCAATTTGAATTTTAATAACCGCAATGATCTGTACTCACTGTCCAATGTATGTTGGAATATGATACCGTTAACTTATTAATACATTTTAAATATGTTGCCACAGTGTGATGTTAACTTGATACTTTCTTACTTCGCTCCAAAAAAAAAAAACTTGATACTTTCTTACATGTGTTGCTTTCTTATGGGCCATTTGAGTAATTATAACTAGTTGCATATCCATGCAATATATATAGATGATAGTCAAAAAAAAATTGGTGGATATCTGTAATTTTTGTTGGTTATATTAAACTTTTTTTATTTATAAAAGGTTAGGAATTTTATTTATTCTTATAAGTTGTATATATCATATTGTAGAAAATGTTGTCGAATCATTTTCCCCCTAAACCCCCAAGTACTTTGTGTATGGGGAGGTGCAAATTCAATTATAGGACCCTTGGCCATTAAAAGTCTACTTAATTAAGTAGTGTGTGATCTTGTTCTAGACTTCCATGAAATTAAATATGATGATTCTTGTTAGAGAATAGAGATGCTTATGAACCATTTAAATGTTAATAAAAAGACATGAACATAGAATGAGCTAATGAAAAAATGTTTTATATATGTGAAAGTGAACCATTTAAATGTTTAAGGAAATCATGACTATAACATCTATTCTTCTTTTTTTTATGAGAAAAAGGGGAGGCGGGGGCAACCATTGTGACTCACTCCCCTGGGCGGGACCATAAGGGCACCTCCGTTAGAGAATGTTGGATTGAGTCATAACTACTGTGGTCCGGGGTGACCACAGACCTCGCCCTAACATCTCGAGAGAGCTGGTAATCAGGAGCTTCTCAACAGAGAATACTCACATTCCTCTCCAGGTACTTGACTGGGCTCAAATGAGGGACCTCAAGGCTGATTCACAGATCCCAACCACCAGGCCACCCCTCTCGGGGCAAAGGAAAAACTATAGCATCTATCTTAATATTGTTTACCCATTCTAAAAAGCTAATTAGTTAACTATTGACTGAAACATGAAAAACATGATCATAAAATGATATGTAGTTAAAAACTGGGAGCAACTATAAAAATATGA
The DNA here is from genome assembly GCA_028535165.1 of Quercus tomentella. NCBI lineage: Eukaryota > Viridiplantae > Streptophyta > Magnoliopsida > Fagales > Fagaceae > Quercus > Quercus tomentella. The sequence continues at coordinate 1,423,233 of JAPQVY010000133.1, forward strand.
GAAATCAAAGCATTAAATACGCAAATTATTTAATCAGATTTGTTTATCAATCTTCTATTTCACTATTTTTACATCTAAAGAAAAACTGGATAATAAGAACTTAATAATAAGTTGCATCAAATACAAATAAGTTGGATAATATGAACTTCAGCTTTTGCAATAGGGACCTAACTTTAGCTTTTGCAGAATAAAAAAATTTTGCAGGAAAGAATTGGAGTGAAATCCAGCAGAGATTGCAGCGAAAATGAAAAAACCCAACTAAAAGAAGAAAATCTAAGAAAGAGTGTGAATAGTCTTGTAAAATGATGGAAAATAACAGTGAATAAAGGATACAGATATGGCACAACACAAGAATAGCTAATAATTGCTAATAATGTATTATTAACTGTATACGGTATAGATACTAACAAGAGAATGAGAGTTCTATGTCCTTAGGTATTTAATAATGTTCAGTAATTCAATGCGCATTGTGGACTCTACAGAATTATCAACATTCTTAAGGATATCAGGAAACAAGATTTCATCATTCTTCTTTAATGTATTAACGCACCAGCAACAGATTACTCTAGCAATAGCCATGACGTATAGACCACAGTCATAATAGTTATTTTGCTGTGGTGTAGAGTACTCTCTGAAACAAGGATACATGGCTGCCATTGCAAATCTTTTCTTTTTGTTTTGAATTCTATCTAAATCTTCCAATCTAGAATCGGTATCTCTGCTGCTCACATGTCCTTTAACAGCTTCATAAAGCTTCATGGCATACCTTCCATTTAAACATCGAATGCTGTCATAATGCATATAAGTGTTGGCATCTTTATAGTAGACCAGCAAACTCCAATGAGTTCCGCCATCAGTTTTGCTCATATCATCATTGTTATTAACTGTAAAGATTACAACTTTGAATGGTTTAAGAGGCTCCACAAAGGCTTTCAAACTCTCAAAATCTTTGGAATTTGCGAGCCAGTATGAGATTGAAGGAGTAACAAAATGAATGTCATCTGATGGATGCAACAATGAGAGATAGCTGAAAAAGAATTCTAAAATGCGGTCATTTAAGTAGAAAGGGCCTTCAAGGAGAGCCAAGTCAGACCTTCGTAGCACAACACTATCATAAATCAAAACTTCCTCATCCTTAAATGGAGCTATATCTGTACAATAGAAATCAAGTACATCAGCGTATGTACTATGTACTTAATAAGGTAATAAGGTATTTGCAACAAAGAATACGAAATTAAAATTTACATGAGATTATAAGAAAGACACAGTCGAATAAAATTCGATAGTAAAAACAAACATAAGACATGTGGTGCTTGATTTCCTTTGAAGTTGCAAAAAATTAAGGTTCTTTATAATCGTATATGAGTTTGTTTGGATTCTGACTATGTACTAAATAAGGTAATAAGGTATTTGCAACAAAGAGTACGAAATTAAAATTTACATGAGATTATAAGAAAGACACGGTCGAATAAAATTCGATAGTAAAAACAAACATAAGACATGTGGTGCTTGATTTCCTTGAAGTTGCAAAAAGACCTCATAATTAAGGTTCCTTATAATCGTATATGAGTCTGTTTGGATTCTGACTGTGTACTAAATAAGGTAATAAGGTATTTGCAACAAAGAGTATGAAATTAAAATTTACATGAGATTATAAGAAAGACACAGTCGAATAAAATTCGATAGTAAAAACAAACATAAGACATGTAATGCTTGATTTCCTTGAAGTTGCAAAAAGACCTCATAATTAAGGTTCCTTATAATCGTATATGAGTCTGTTTGGATTCTGCTTATTGCTGAAAACTGAAAATGCTATAGCAAAATAATTTTCAAATGTGTAAATAGTGCCGTGAGATCCAGTTTTAAAGTTGTTTTTGTTAAAAAAAAAAGTACTTACGGGCCGGTCCCGTGAACAGTGCACGGGACCCACTAAAAAAAATACATGGGACGGAAAACGCGCAAAACACGTTTCCCAAACTCACTATATGTCATATTAATCGTTTACACAATCCAGATTTGTCTGGCCCAAAGTGCTTAATTATAAGCTGGTGCTTGTACCTATTGCTAACAAGCACTGTTTTAAAAATCGAACCGGACCGATCGGTCCGATCGGTTCAATCGAGAACCGGGAGCCAATTCGGTCCGGTTAAAAGTCCCAAAACCGGTCAACAACCGAAAAACCGGCCAAAAACCGGTCAAAAATCGGAGTTGAACCGGAAATTTAAAAAAAAAAAACGGTTCTATGTCCGGTTCAATTTTTAAAACCATGCTAACAAGTCCCTTGCAGATTGGCACCATTCCCATCTCAACTCCTCTAAAATAAAGCCTAAATTAACTTTGATACTAATAAGTAATATAGTAATAACATCTAGTCCTAAACTCCTAATAATTTATGAGTTGTGACTATAGGAGTCAAAGAGATAAATTCTTTAATTGACAATCTAGCATGTCTAATATTAGGGTTTGCCTACAGCTTTATAAGAACTCTACAACACCAAGAATTCCTAAAACCCTAATACGAATATATCTAAGAACAGAAAACGGGATAGAAGATGTAAATATTGACATGAAGAAAATCAAACATCTTAGCAATTGCATCGTTCGTGTTTACCTAATTACTTCAAACAAAACCTAAACTAGATATATATAGCAAGTATATATATTAAACTAAAAAAAATAGATAAAAAAAGACTAAATATATAATTTCAATGACCCAATACTAAGCAGAAATAAATTAAAGAGGGGATTATATTAACTTTTTTTCCATATCTTGAGCCATATCATTATCATAGTAATTAAGCCGACCCAATACTAATATACAAAGCAGCAAAGAGATAACAAGGATGGTGAGTTCTGAATTGAGTTGTATATATTATACTTACTAAATTTTACACCTAGTCAGCTCGAACGACCAGTATGAAAATATTCAAAGCAAAAGAATAAAAAAAAATTGAACCAAAAACAAAACAAAAAAAAAAAGATCGACATACCTGCATGAGTTTTAGCAGCCATGCCAACGTTTAATTAATCCCGAGTAAAAGGTGACGTATTAGTTAGGGTCTTGCATATATATATATGGTTTCGAATTTCGACCTGTTTTTACTATCCTAGGTGTTTGTATTCAGTCTAAGCTCTAAAAAGTGACTCACCGGTTTTTACTATCCTAAGTGTTTGTATTCAGTCTAAACTCTAAAAAATGATTTTTATATAAGATTAGGGGATTATTAGAAAATCAAATATTGGGATTTTTTTTTTTTAATTGCTTATATGGACAAAAATAAATAAAGGTTTTTTTTTTTTTTTTTCTGGTTAGTTTCTTTTTCTTCTGGTTTAATAACTAGTCGAGTTCTTGCATATATATTTTATTAGTTTCCTCCAATATTTCAATAATTTTACTTCTAAAGTTGTAATATTTTGTATTATATTTTATAAACAAATCAGAAAAGGTAATAAAAGTGGTGTAATAATTTAATTATACTATCTGTGTTTACAAATTTAAAAATTGCATGATATTGTGATTGATTTAGATAAGCGTGTTTCATACCTACTAAAAAAAATGCAAATATCATTTTAATAAATAAAAATAAAAATATCCTTCAATAATTGTCTTTAAAAGTTAATGTGAAACGTGCCACATCAACGCTTTGTAAAAAATTTGTAAAATTGTTTGTGTCTCTAGCATTACTCTTCTTTTAAATATGGCAACAGGAAGCTATAGATTGAGAAAATGTGAGAGAGAATTTTTTTTTATTATTTATTTACCGTGGCTCAGCAAAAGGGAGAAAATTCTAAAGTAAAATAGAATTTCATAATTGATTGTAATAAATAAAAGAGAACACTAAAACACACTATATTAATTAACTAAGATAGTATCGTTTATCTCAAAAAAAAATAAGACACTATTTTTTGAACCGTTACATTGCTTTGTAATATTACACCAAGTGTAACTTCATTAACTTATATATGTGTGTGTCTATATATGTGTGTGTGTGTGTGTGTGTGTGTGTGTGTGTGTGTGTGTGTGTGTGTGTGTGTGTGTGTGTAAGGACCAGAAAATTTTTGTGGCCCAAGCCCACTTAGAGTAGTGGGTTGTGCAGTTCAACCTTGGCCCAAATCAATAAAATTTGTAAGAGAAGGGAACGAACAACAACAGAGGGCCTTGCCCGAGAACAAGTGCAGGGAAGAATAAGGTTTATATTAAGAAATAGATGAGCATCCAACTCTCCACAAGCTCGCCCGAGAAGACTAAGTTTACATAAAAGTAATATTGTTCATTCTCTTCCCTCAATGCTCTTCTTTCTCTTTTCTTCTTTTTTGTCTCGATCCCTTCTTCAGTGCTCTCTCCTTTCCTTATATACTTCTACCTCTATCATATCTCCACCCTCTATTCTCACCTAACCTCCCTCCTTTTATAACACTTGTTGCTTTTAACGTCTAAAGAAGATGGTGAAAAGAATCTGCTTAGCTGTGACTTATACTGTTCAGGTCACTTCCTCATCAATGCGGCTGATAAAACTATTGTATAACATTTAATGCGAATGCAACAAGCTACGCCAAACCAGAAGCTTCCCTAAGGCACATTGACTTCCTCTCTCTTCAGATTCCTACTTCCAATTAGAATACCATAGAGTACCTTGATTTACTTCTTCCCTTTCTCAGGAGGCTTTCTTCCTTGGGCCCGTGGCCCGTGGCATTCCTACACCAATGCTGCGACCCTTCAACTTCCTCCTCGGTCCTTGGGCACCCACAATATATAATTGTTTTTTATATTCTTGATTGTGTGTTATTAATTTTTTTCATTTTGTTGAACCTTGCTTCCACTGTTGCAAAAGTAACTAATTTTGCACAAGAGTATCATATTTCTAATCAATTTTTTCTCATATAAATCTTAGAAAACTGACACCAAAATTTCATTATACTTATATAACTAATGAACTGCCTAAAATAACTAATATAGAAAAAAAAAATTATTTATCATATTAGTAATCTTTTTAATTATATAGAATAAATACTACAATGTTGGTTAAATATAGAATAAAACTAAAAGAAGTTAAGAAATATTAACGGTTATGACTAATTTTAGTAAATTCACAAATATTTAATTTTTTATGGCTTTTATGTCAATTGTTGTCAAAACGACTAAACATTTTAAATCAATGATTATTATTATTAAAAACATAAATATATTCTCATATAAGGAAAAATGTCATATTTTAAATCAATTATCATAATTACAAAAAAAAAAATCTTAAATAATATACATAAATAATCATTTAATTTCCTTTAATCAATATATATATATATATATATATATATATATATATATAAAGAGACCTCATGCAGGAGAGTATGAGGTTGTTCCATGTGACGCAATCTTTGAAAAGAGAATTGAAATATTCTTAAGTCACAAGATAAGAGCAAAAAAAAAAAAGGACTTTTTGTTTCTTTGGTTCAATGTTTCAAGAATTTTTCTATTAATGAATAAAGATTCTTTGTAAGACTTTATACGTGCAAGTTAGATTTAGAGAAAGTGAATGCTTTTGTGCCCTCTAATTCCTAACAATACATTTAAACATCATTCTTATAGTATGTGAAAAATGACAATTTTGTGGATTGGAAAAGAGATAAAAGGCAGTAAAAAGAAAAACATTAAGGATGACAAAGGAGTTACATGGCAAACCCCAATATTCAGGGTGAAAAACCACGGTGGGATGAAGGATTTGATGTCCTTCCCCTTGTAAAGACTATATTATTTCTAGAAAACACTCTTTCTTACACAACTTTCTTGTACACTTTTCTTTCTTTTCTCCCTATCCTTTTCTGCTCTATTTCCCTTATGAAATTTTGATCCCTAGGATGCTCAGCAACATTCTCCTCTTATAGTACGAGGAATGTTGCTGGCTGTACAAGGACAAATATCCCAATCCCATTGCTTAAACGCAGGATGATGGGTGGCTCTGCATCACCAGGAGGAAAGAGAGGGAGAGTTGCAACGGCGAAGAGGACTACATGTGTCCTATTGTGTGGTTCAAGCATGTACTAGCCTATAAGGAGCATGCTTTGGGCCTTTGGGTGTTTGGTATAGGAAAATCATAAATGTATTTTGTTTTAAAACTAAGAGAAATAGAAAGAAACTTTCTAATTGATTATTGATGAGATTAGTTTTTTTTTATTATGTTTTAAGTTTAGGATTCGAAGGTAGACATCTGACAAATAAAGTTTGGTAATTCACTTCTGATTTTATTGTCATGTATGTATGAAAGTTTGTTTTTGGACAAGTCCAATGAAAATTGTCCATATTGCAGGAGTGACGTTGATGTCACTTGAGGTATTGACCACCAGAAGTTTTCAAGTAGATTATAAATGATTATTGTTCATCTCAATATAAAGTACAAGTTTAGACCATTTGTTTGTTGTTAAAACCGCATACCCCAAAAAAAGAAACAGCTACTAGAGTAAAGTGCAGTAAAATAAACAATTGTGACAATTTGTTTACAAAGTGAAAAAACCCAGAGGAAAATACACTCCAAGCTTAGTGTTGGCTTGGCTCGAATAATAAGGGAGATTTATGAGGCAGCGAGTTCAATGTCAGCAACTGAATTTCTTTGGCCAAAGCAACTGAATTTCTTTATCTGGGTATCAATGGGAAGCAGATCCAAACCAAGCAAAAAATTCAGGTTCGATGGCAATGCCCTCCTCCAAACTGGTTCAAGCTGAATACAGACGGATCCTCCTTGGACAATCCCGGATTGGCTGGTGGAGGTGGTCTTATTAGGAACGAGAAGGGTGAATGGGTGAAGGGATTTGCACGTGCAATCAGGACCACAACTAGTGTAGCAGCTGAACTTTGGGCCCTTAGAGATGGCATTAGATTATGTATTGGCCTCAAGCTCCAAGCGGTGGTGATTGAACTTGATTCCAAGCTAGTTGTAGATCTCTTGAAGAAAGAGTTGAATAATCCAAATAATATAGATGTATTGGTGGCTGACTGTAGGAATAGCCTTGGGAACATCCTCATAGTCAGGATTCAGCACTGTTATAGAGAGGGGAATAAGTGTGCGGATGCCCTCGCTAGACAGGGTGCATTCCTTAGTCAGAATTTCTCCATATTTCTGGAACCCCCTCCTGATGTAGCTCTTCTCCGCAGCCTTGATGTGGCTGGAACTATGTATGACCGGTTTGTTTCCTCTGTTTTAGAGGCCGGTTAGTTTTTGTTTAATGAAATATCCTTTCAACCAAATAAAAAAGAGTTCAACGGCAGCAAGTGCTATCTCAAGGAGTGGAAGAAAAGGAGAAAAAAGGGTTTTTGGGGGGGGGTTGGTTTCCATATAAATCAAGAGAAATTTCAAATACAACAGTTTGATTAATACATCAGTCACTTGTAGCCTCAAAAATGGTGTCACAAGGAACATATTGTTGAACTGAGAGAATTGAATGACACACTCATCTAGCAACTCACATCCATTTAGATAAAATACAACCTCAAGAGCAAACTAAGTCAACAATGTCAAAAAACAAACAGGGATAACATCAAAATTTACCTATGCTTATATTTAATTTAGTTAATGAATCATTTCATCTTCGTGAAGACTCTGTTAGGTTAAAGTTGGTGAAATTCGTGTCCACAGCCTCACCCTCAGAGTTTTGTTTGGAGAAGCAAACTTCACTAAGAAATGTAGGCAAGACAGTCCCAGGTTGAGCCATGAAATTACTTGAAAAGGATTTGCTCCAAGGAGCCCAACACAGATAACAATGAGGAGAATCCTTAGGATGATTATCGCATTACTGACTCCTTTACAAAGGCTCGGCCACCCGAACTGCAAGAGCAAAGATCAATATGAGGAAATTACATATGATATCTCTTGCTTGACCCAGGACAAGAGAAGAATAGCTTAAGAAAATTATGTCCTATCACTCACGCATATTCAAGGTGAATATTCATGAATCGAGCATTTTCTTTGCTCTGTGATAGTGTTACCGAGCCTTCAATCAGTTGATCTTGCTCCACCTCTATCGGGTCATAAAAGTATATCATTGTCTGCAAAATTAATTTGTTAGATGTATTGACTGAATCAGTATCAATTATATAACAAGCAAAGAAAACTTCTTAAGCAAGGAAATGATTACTAAAGAATTGCAGGAATGAGATATAACCACAATGAACAATTTTTCTTTCCTGGAAAATATCATGTTCTGAGAAATTTATTCATGTTTTTGATCTTTAAAATGAAAAGTTTGCTTTTCTTGTTGTTAGGCTCTGATATTCTGAAAACTCTGTCAGTGCCAACAATATCTTTAGAGAAACAAGAGGTTTCTAATAAGCAACTTTTTCAAAACTAGTTATGAATGTAACTGTTCAACAAGTTTATTGTCTTCATTTTGTTACAAATTCAGATTTAGCCTCTTAGGAAGAAAAAAAGAAAGAACTTTGAAATGTTTAGTGTTTCTTTCTCTCGTACTTTTCTCTCTTGGACTTTGTCCATCTGCATTGATATAATATGATATAATAAAGTATCTCTAATACATATAATCCACATAATTACTGGCCACATTTTCCACTTTCTGACACCGTGAGTCATATTTACCTTTGCAAAATTCTACTGCGTTAGAGACACTATAAACCAACTAAACAATTTATATATTCCTTTACTTACAAGTATGAAATGGGATAAGCTAGAACCTTGGAGATGAAAACATGTGCATGTATGTGTGATTCAACACATGGAAATGGAATTAGGCCCACATGGGTTAGAAAAGAAAAGCAAGCATTATAAGTACCTGTTGCCAATGTGTTGGAGGGTCCTCAGGTGCAGTGGACAGCACCAATGCTTCATTGGGATTTGCCCGTTTCTTCCTCTGACTACCATCTATGGGATTATTATCAACAAGCAATGATAGTGTGTGATTATTGGAGGGAGATACAGCAGGTCCACTGAATTCAACATCAAACCAAAATGCAAACCCATGCAGTGGAGCTGGAAATCAAAGAAAACTTGGATCAAACTTGAATCAAATAAAGAAAAACCACCAAGAGTGGCAAGAAATATCTACTTAAAGTATTAAAGACAAATGACCTGTAACAAAAGATGTACAGAAAGCTCCAGAAATGAAATCTATTGTAAATACAGACTGAAATAATGTGCTTAACAGGCATAATAACTTTTGGAATCACAAAGGTTCCAATTATAAAAACACACTAAAAAGCACCGATGTTAAGAAGACTGAACATAAAAAGCTGCCAGATTCTATCTGGATGATGAAGATGAAACGGATTACAGATCTTTTGAGCGTAAGGTTGCAGAAAAAAACTAGAGAACCGGGGACAAAAGAATTGAAAATATGTTTTTTTGATAAGTAAGAAATGAAAATATGTAAATATATAAATGTGCATACAGAGAGAGAGAGAGATTACCTCTCATCATTGACTTGAACTTATATCTAGTTGTAACAGATTCTAGCTCATGAATTGTAATTGTATAACAGTCAACATGCTTTACCTGTAAACAGTTGGACAAATAAATTTTCAAAGCTTCATGTAAATCCCAAGAGAAGGGGAAGGGGGGTGTGGAATCTAACTTTTTCAAAGCATATGTACTTGCTAACATACTCCAAAATGCGAAAATTATCACTCTTCCTACTTTCATGGACAAAATATCTTTTCTGGCCTTTGCTTAACAAACCATGTGAGAGCAGTTTAGTAATGTCATAATATCACTTTATTCCTTCATAGTTGCATATGAGAGTCCAATTGCATTTTTCATGCCAAATTATTCAAAAAGGCAGAGCGGAGATAGAACATAAAATCTTACATCTGTTTTGACGAATACACCTTCATTTCGAGCATACAAGTCTCAACAACAATCTTAGACATCAATTAATGGACTCCTAAAAGAGAAAGGGTATATCAGCAAAAACTCCCTTGAAGTTTGAGAAATATCAGGGACTTACCTCCTATTTTAAAAAAATGACACTGTTCCTTAGGGCTACAATTTTTTCTCCTTTATTTGTTTGTCCTCTAACCAGTCTGGTAAGTAACCATTACTTGAGATGGGAATTTAATTTGAAAAAGGATATTTTGTCACACTTTGTAATGGCATGTAAGTGGTTGTAAGGGTGTATATACTACGTGGATCACAAACCTCAAGAATGGAGTGTCATTTGAAAAAAGGAGGTAAGACACTGATGCTTTTTGTCTTCTCTGGTATTCTGTTCATTAGAATTTAATAAAGAAATGACCATGTTGATTTTGAATGAGTTACTGTACTTCATATGACTTTTTAATCTTGTAATCACTTCAGCACATGGATTCTAACTGCATGCAGCACTGATATTGGGAGTGTATCGCATAGGATAGAGAAGCAGTTCACATTATAAATTTGTAGATATGTAAATATATGAAATTGTTTAATTTAATTTAAAATAACACAACTTATTTTTCTAAAAATGTCAGTACAAAGATTAAAGAAGTAGACCGTAAATGAATGAAATCTGGAACTAAGATAAGAGGACTCACCACATGCGGCCATGTCAAAACATTCTCACCCGTTATTGTCTCCACGCATGGCTCCTCAAATGCACACTGTTTTGCTAGTGGCAACATGGCAGACACTGCATCCAAATACAAAATATCATAACTGCTAGATCACAAATAACTAAAAAATACTTACCTATGAGAAAGAAACAGTTAAAAACAACTTCAAAACCATTTATACAATGTCTCAAGAGAGAAATTTATGATGTATAAGTGCAAGTATTTCAATTAAAATCTAGATTCACCATTTGTATAATAATGCCGTTTACGATGCTAACAAAACTTGGTACAACGAAATTTTATTTGACAACAGTTTGACACAAACACAAAAGGATACTGCCTACAAAATATATGAAGAATAGCGTTCACTATCTATTTTCCATCAGCAAAAGGCCCTCTAAAGAATGTATGAAATCAAGATGCATGCATTAGAACAGTGTAAGACAATCAAGACCTCAAAGAACCGTAACAGAACTACTAAAGTCAGCCACCAAAAAGAGGCAGTGCAGCCTCTTTAAGATGGGAATAAAGATGTATTATGTCAAACAAGGTTGGCTTAGAGGGAGTATACAGGTTAGCAACAAACAGACTGTAGTTAGACAGTAAAATATGGATAAAGACAGCTAAAAGGTAGCATAGAAATTAAAAATAAGGCACACCTCACTTCTTGATCTAGATGCCTGTGGCATATCCGGTAGAGAAAGTATGGCATGTCACCACAAAATTGAGGCAGCTCAACTGATGAACCAAATCAGCTGCAATATTTTGGTCCAAAATTTGTTTCAATGCCATTAAGGTACACCCCTTGTATAGAGAAACCAAGAAGATTACTTTTAGGGGCTAAGAAGATGCTAGTATAGGGTGAATAAGAAGCATGGACACCTCATTTAGGCTGCGGTGTCTGTGTCCGACACCTCTGGGACACGGCTGCAAGCATGTCCCAGCCCTTTTTAATATATATAATGGGACACGGCTGGGGTGTATTTTGGTTTTTGGATTTGTTATAGCATTTTCCATTATTGCTCTTAAATTTATATATGTTTAACGTTATATGAAAAATAAATGCTTAACAATATATTTGGATTGTTAAGCATTTATTTTAACTACAGATAATCTTCAGATTAGCCATATTGTAGTGCTAGATTGGTGCTATATGTGCAAAAAGTGTCGGGAATCAGTGGATCATCTTCTTCTTCATTGTCCTATAGCATATGAGATGTGGTCTATGGTCTTTTGTTTGTTTGGTATCCATTGAGTTATGCCGTATAAAGTTCTTGAGTTGTTAGCTTCTTGGCAAGGAAAGTTTGGATCACATAGAAATATAGATTTATGGAAGTTTGTTTTGGTGCTTATGGCAAGAACGGAATGCTAGATGCTTCGAGGATTGTGAACGGTCTATCCTTGATATAAAGTCTTTTTTCTTTCGTACTCTCCTTGAATGGAGCTTAGTTTTGCCTTCATGTTCTTGTTTGTCCCTCCCTATTCTAGTTGATCATTGTAATCTGGGTTCTTAATTTCTACCACTGTAGTACATTTCCAATGTACTTGGGTTGGCTATTTTTTATTATAAAATTTCTTACATTATTTATATAAAAAAATGCTTAACAATATATTAAAAAATATAAATAAAAGAATATCTAATAATTAATTAATATATGTATCCCCGTGTTCCCTGTGTCATGTCCTAATTTTTTAGAAATTTTTGTAATGCTGTATCGTACTAGTGTCCATGTCCATGCTTCCTAGGTGAAGTTCCATTTAAACCTCAGTTGTAAACTAATTATTGAGCAGGCTCCTGACTAAGAAGTTAGTCCTATAAATTTAAAATTACTCACATATCTGCCTCGCATGACAAAACAAGAGAAAGAACTTTAGCTAAAATTTTGATTCTAAGGCAAATCAAGCTTTATTGTGAGTCCTTCAGTTTCATGTCATATCAAAGTCTTGACCATTTTACCTATAAAAAAAAAGAGTCTTAACCATTTGTAGCTTAGAAGTAGATTCAGCCTTCCTGGGCTTTGTACTTCATGAGCTGCTTGCATAGCTGACCTTGGTACACAATAAAGTTTTACAACTAGGTCCTCAACCACGCTGAAGAACATCTTTGAAGCCTAATTACCATTCTGAACATCAGAATCAACATTTTTTCTTCAACCTTCAAGCATCAAGTATCCTCCATGCATTTATTGTTGAATGGAAGACCTCCACTTCCAAACCATATCTAAGAATACATGATGTGCTTGAGGTCTCAGTTAAGACCCCAAAATTACTTTATCAATTACAAACAGTTAAAATCTAGATCATTCAATCAGAAGGATTTCCCAATAAATGCTGCAACTAAAATCTAGGTAGGGTTAAATAATATTCCTGATGCGTTCTACTACAGAGGAAATATTTAGGGCACAACAATTCTCCCCAAACACTGGTAAAGTATTAGACTCTGATAGAGGTGAAAGGTGGCATACAAGCTCCAAATAAGTAGCCAGACAAAGGAATAAACTGTGTATATATATGTGTGTGTTTGTATTACTTCATATAAAGATGCCATGAACAATAGAAACAGAGCAAATATAACACAAAATCGCTTTTCTTTTCTTTTTTTGCTCGAAAGAAATTCAACTGATTGGCACTAAGATATTCTCTTTGTGAACACAGTAAATAACCGAATCTCCAGCTTGTAACATAAATGTATCATGTTAAAATAATGATTAAGAATGCCATGTTAGAATGATGTGTACTCACTATCAATTCCATAAACATTGCGCCAGAAATCAATGCTTTCACTGTATCTGTCAGAGTGCGTAACTGGTGCCATGTACAACTGCAAGCAGTACAAATTGAAACAAGATCATAAAAGCAAATTGCTTTTTATCAAATGCCAAGTTCAACAAACTACAAGTCAATAAGGCCACAATCCAACCAAAGTGACTAGATTGTCAATTGAATAAAAATTGGAGGCAGAAGGAGTCACAAATGTCCTCAATAATACAGGACTATATTAACTATAAGACAAGAAAGTGAAGATACCGTTGCATTTGAAGGAAGTATAAGACCTCCAGGCTTTAGCCATCGATCTCTTGCAGTGATCACACTTCCCAGCATACTCTGCAATAATAAGCAAGTTCCTCATAATAATAGAAGTAAGAAAATTGTCATTCTATAATCACATGGTTAGATTCCGGATCCCAAAAAAAAACTCCAGCATGCACAGTTCTATAATCACCTCATAGAGAAGCATGTAGCCCATCCATTCGGAAATTATAACATCAACCTCCTCATCTATTTCAACATCCTGCAGACATCATAATCTGAGTTCACAGAAATCATATGAAATCTAAAGTACTAGCTTGCAAAAGCAGATTAGTTTGGCCAAGCAAGAAAGGAGATAAAATACCACAACGTGTGGAAAGTATAAATGAGAATAACATACACCTAGCATACATTTAATGGTTTATGACCCCTATAAAAATTACATTTTTTTTTCATAATGCATAAATACCTACACAACATAGACACTTGCCAATTATATAATAATAAAAAATGTACACAAGCAAATTATTAATAAGATGATTAACTAATATAATTAAAACTCAAAACCCCTTTCAGAGAATAAGAAAAACATTAGTGCGTTTAAAAAAGCCTACCTCAACTCGTCCATGCAATACAATGACTGTATCAGATAAATTATTAGCCTTCACAACTTCATTTGCCTGCTCACAAGAGAAAGAGATCAGTCCGAACTCAAAAAATTAAATTATTTAGTCAGATGCTTATTGCATAAAAAATGTGAAAAAAAAAATAGAAAGACATTATGCATCCACACCATTTGAAATCACAAATATTTATGAAAGAGAGGCAAAAAGGACTAACATCCCCCCCCCCCCCCAAAATAAAAAATAAAAAAGAGGAAAGAAAGAACATATATGTTAAGAAGGAACTAATGCTATACTACCCACATCTTGAGAATTCAATAAATTAACCAATTCATAATCATACTTATCTTTCCCCCTTTACCTGATGTCATTGACATTATCACTTATGAAAATATAAAATAAAAAAAGGATTGAAACCTCATCCCCATTGTTGTACTGACCAAATCATGAATAATTTCAACTGATTCTATAAAATGTAAGAGGAAGTTGAACACATAGACCATAGAGACCAGACGAATCAAACAAAACGAACCACATATAGGCCAGAACAATGAGCATTGTTATAAGAATAACAAGATGAAACAGTTAGTACTACCAAAAAAAAATACCTGCAATGCAATCTCACTTGCATCAACAGCATATACCTGGTAACAACAAAACCAAATTAAATATTTCATACACATAAATTTCTATAATTTCAATATTACAAGAACTGAAAGTAAGTTAAGAAGAAAACAAATCAACAATCATTAACATCAACCTGAAGAAAAGGGAAAAAGAGCATCACTCAAGTCTTTACAAAATAAGGAACCAATATAGTACTTCCCCATGGCCAAGACAAAAATGTAGAATTAATGTTTATGAATCAAGAGGACAGTTCAAGAAATGACAAAAAAAAGTAATAGATGTTTAATTCAGTTGGAAAGTGTTATTCAATTGCCATAAAAAGTCCCATATGTAATGCAGCTCCTCTTTGCCTTATGCGGAACATTTGGAAAGAGAGGAAAAATCATACTTTTAATGGTGTTGAGAAGTCTTCTATTGAAATCAAATATGTTTTCTTGCGTTCTTTGCAAAGAATGGACAAATGGACAACCTTTTTTTTTTGTGGGGGGGGGGGGAAGGGGAGTTGGGGGTAATCTTGTAATTCTTTAGGGGATTCTCTTGTACACTCCATATTTATAAGAGAATTTCTTCTTCTCCTGCTAATAAAATTTCTTATTACTCATAAAAAATAGCCAACCCCAAAAAAATTTGGGACCAAGACTTTGTTATTGTTGTTGTACTGCTCATTAAAAAATTTTTACAAAAAAATATAGTTCAAGCAATGACAAAATCTTCTTAACAACTCAATTGAGATAATAATAGGGAAACAACTCCATACTCGTGTGTCAGATTTTTCATTCAAAAAGCCAAATGGGCAAAATAGAAAAATATTAGGTAATCTGCAACTGAGAAGTTGAAACTTGAAAGAAATGATCTGCAAGCAATATTAAATCACACATAGCTACTACTACAAGTTAAAACAGCAACACCACCTCAACAATTTTTTTTATTGTAAGTTACACGCACACTCAATGAGTCTTGAACTCATGATCTAACCTTCACCTTGCTCTTACAAGATGCAATCTAAACTAAAGCTCATTAACATACCAGTCCAAAAAAATATTCTGCACATGTGATAGTCTCAATATTGCAGGTCCACAATAAAACATCATTTTGAAGCAATTATCAGCCACCAACAGATTTTCCACATTAACAAATCTAGGCAAGCCTCCACTTGCTACTAAAGAATACCTATTGTGCATTAATTTATATTTTGAAGGACAAGACAATCCATTTTAGTTGAAGTAACTGCCTACTAGAGGCAAAACATTGCAACATGGAATATAATTGACATGAAAATGTTATGATATTATTCATCTCATATTTTGCAATGCTCAACATACTGCATTCTTTTTCTTCTTGGTTTATTGAGATACTTGTAATTGTTCAAAATTTGACTTCAGAAATTACTAAACATAACATTACACTCTTTTTCACAAAAAAAATTTCCATACATCAAATATTAATTTTACCATACAATTCTGATGATTATACAGATGTACATTAAACATATTTTAAACATTTAACATATATTGATTCCAAGAGTTCAAGCTAAAACAAAAACAAAAAATCAAATTAAATCCTAGAGAGCTTACCCGTTTTGCACCAGCTTGGGCACAAAATATCGACAGAATGCCTGTGCCACAACCAACATCCACTACAACCTGTAAACACGATTGCATTAAGGAAGATGAAAGTGAACCATATAAGCTGTGTTTACTTTCAATCCATGCAGAGTATCAGGCTAAACACTTTCAAATTATAATGGCCCATTGTGGTATATTCATTTACCAAAAATGATGTGCAGATATATGTCTGTAAAATATAATATAATATAACATGACTAAAATACACTTTTGGCCCTTAAAATTTGGGGCTGTTCTCATTTTGGCAAAATCTTCATTTTAGACCTTAATGTTTGATCTTGTTTTCATATTGGCCCTACCATCCATTTCCATTAGTAATTTGGTGACACCTAGCATTATATGGGTGAAGTGTCTTAATGGATGCACTTATCTAACACTTAATGGTTAGATTAAATTAACAGCAGGCCAATATGAAAACAGATCAAACATGAAGGGCCAAATTTTAAAACTCAAAGGGTCAAAATGAAAACAACCCAAACTTTAAGGGCCAAAAGTATACATTAGTCTATATATTTATTAAGGTATTTGATACTCTGAGATTATAAAGTTTGTAAACCTTACCAAAATATTGGATCAAATCAAGTAATTTATCAAAATTTATAAAGCCAAATGTGTGAGTCCTCGCACGTACACATAAAAAATGCTTTTGCATAAGAATTCACAAATCCTTTCATAATTTTTTTTTATACTTCAATCCATAACTGAGATTACAAGAACTTCATTACTTTGCCTGCAATAGCGCTCTGATGCTGCATGATTGCCATCCTATAAGTTTCAGTCCGTACACGATCCTGTATAGTTCAAAGAAAAATGAGATTATAAATACTTTAATAAGCAACCTCAAGTATAAAGAAAGACAATAAAACACTGATAGAAAGTAATAAAAATGCATTCAGGGAGAACCCACTGATAGCAAGAACTCAGAGGTTGTTCTGACATGCTCCCACCATCCCCCAAAAAAAGACAGCAGTTTCAATTTAACAAATATAGTGCTTAGATCCTTCTATAAGGAATTGTTTTGTCTCTAATATTTATACAATAAGAAAGACAGAGAGAGAAGGATATTGACGCAATATATATATATGAATGATATGCCTAAGTCATATCACACCATTCTATACCAACATATAGTTAGTATACCACTAGAAAGAATGACATAGACTTCATGCCTTCATCATACACATAAATATGCATGAAAAAGATACGCAGATTTTCCAAGTGAATGGGCTATTCTAAATTTGAAATTACGACATAAAATTTTAGTTATTTTATTGGTAAGTTACACAAACAGCCAATGGATCTTGAAGCTAGGACCTCACCCTTCACCTTACTCTTTTTTTTTTTAACAGGTAAATAATAATTCTATTGACAAAAGACTACTTCAGGTGCACTGAACACCAATAAGTCTAAAGAATTACAATGAAATAGTATGTACAAAAAGGCAAAGACTCTATAAACTCTCCAATGGAGTTACTATTAAACGTTGCTATCAATTGAGTCCCTGTGCTTTCTACGTCCTTAAAAGTACAACAATTTCATTCCCTCCATAATGTCCACATCAAAATCTAAGCACTTAGCTCCCAACACCCAACTACTTGAGCTCAACAACACAACCATTCATTCACACAACAAAACCCACCAACATGTAAAAAAGGAAACATCACAACCCAATACTAGAAAAAGAGAAACAATCACAAACCCACATCCAAATTGCACAATAAAACAAAACCCATATAGTCAAAATGCATCCAAACAAACAAAAACAGCTAAAATTTTCTCAAACTAAAAAAGCTTACAAAAAAATAAAAAACCAGACCTTGATCATTTCTTCGTGAATGCCAACGTGGGCGTAAGAGTGAAAGTAAGCCATGTCGAAATCAGTAGCAGGTTTCTGGTGCTGGTCAGAAACCCTAAGGGCAGAGGCAGAGGTAGGACCAGCATGGCCATGGGAGTCCCTGAAGTCACGTGACCTACTATTAGTACTAGTAGCGCCGCCACGAGTGTACCTGCGAACTCGGTCCTTGCTGTGACTGTGTGTTTGTCCGAAACGATTGTCTTCGTGTTGGTGTTGTGGGTGGTAGCCGTTACTGTGATTCGAACTGGAATACATTGTTCAATCTTTTTCTCACTCTCACTCTCTCTCTCTCACACACCCAATTTTGATTTTTAACAGAAAAATCAAAAAAGAGTTGCACAATAGTTTCAGACTGTCTCGACGGTGGCGTTTTGTATTTATTGTATTTGTATGCTTTGTTTTTAAGGTTTCGTTTATCTTTTTGGGGATTGGGCCAGGTAAGTTTCTATGAGCCCAAAGAGGCTTTTGGTACCCAAATGCCAAATGTAAGGCCTCATACTTATTATGAAAATTCTTCTAAACAAAAAATTAAATAAATAAATAAACTTATTATGAAATTGATTTTTTTTTTATTATCAATAATATCTTACAAATCTATTTATAATTTGATGATATATGAAAATCAGTAGGCTGAAATATTTCGGGTTATGATGATGGCTTTAGGACTTGAAAGGAAAAAAAAGAATGTCAAAGGTTACTGGTGTAACCCAGCCAAGGGCCCTCCGACGGTTTAGTTGG
Source organism: Quercus tomentella (assembly GCA_028535165.1). Taxonomy (NCBI): domain Eukaryota; kingdom Viridiplantae; phylum Streptophyta; class Magnoliopsida; order Fagales; family Fagaceae; genus Quercus; species Quercus tomentella. The sequence goes on from JAPQVY010000133.1 coordinate 1,442,262, forward strand.
TTTTTTCTCTAAAATACGAGGATGGGAAACTGTGAATAGTCGAACTTACCTTGGGTGAATGTGACTTGATCCTTTTATAGAGAGTTAGAAGTGGGTCTACTTACTCGGATCCATTACCATCGTGGGAGATGTATGGAGTTAATGGAGAAAAAGCGGAGCAGATTTTGAGGAATTCTCTCCACGTTCCAAAATGATAGATCGTGGATTGATTGTGTAGAGCTTATAGAGAATTCCCCTGAAATTTACTAAGTGTTGAATGGTCGTCCATTCCCTTATAAGCCCTAGACGATTACTTTTGGTCGTCCATAACCTTGTGAGTCATGAACGACCATCATAACTTTGAAGGCTATTATATCTTATGTATAGATCTTCATCATGTTGGGATGCTTCTATTGGGCTTCTTTTCTTGTAAAACCTTATGGACGTGTTCTAGTCATGGACGACCACCATAGACGAACTAAACTTGGTTTGGATCCTATCAATTGCCCCTTTGTCCTTGTGTTGTCCATGCCACTATCGCTTTTACACGTGGCGATTCTTTATTTGCTGGAAGATTGTCTAGGTGGCGTGTCAAGGTGGTTCAAAATAAGATGCTTAGATGCTGACACGTGGCTTAATCCTAGAGGTCCACTAGTCATGTCATTTCATTCTTTAAGAAAAGCTACCACATGGTGTGTCCTGGTTGGCTCGCGTCGCTTCAATGTCTAGGTTTGTCGCCTATAAATAGTCCGATACCTCTCTTACCCTCTTACTTTCTCATATTTTCCATTTTGACATTAGTAATCCTCTGTGCCTCATCTAGAAGTTTCCTTCCGTCCGTAGTCTTCTTCGTCTAGAATCAGGTATCCTTCTTCTCCTGTCTATAGGTTTTCTTCTTTAGCATTCTTTACACATGGCTGAGATTGTAGTGTCTTTGTTTAGCGATAAGGACAAGAAATAAATAGATGAGTATCATGATGAGAGTAATACTAGTGATAGTGGTATAGTTGTAGTAGTGGTAGTAGTGAGGGGAATACCACAGATGAGCAATACTCATCTGAAGTCCCTTGGGTCTTCATAGAAGTCTTTTAGGAAGAAATGAGGACGAGGGTTGCTTCTGGGTCATCTGTTGGTCCGTCCACCTCCTCCTCAAGTAAAGATGACACTTTGTATTGTTGTGCTGTAGGCATTCCCTCTAGGACAGACGAGAAGAAACTTAACTCTCTTAGGGGTTGGTACTAGATCCCAGACGATCTTAACCCTCGTCTAGCTATTCGTGGAGATTGGTGTTGTACTTCTCACTTTGGAGTTGGTATATATGAGGCCTACCTACCAGGGGATCTTAGGCTACTTTTTAATGCCTTTACTAGAGAGATCCTCCATAGGCTAGGTATAGGTATAAACCAACTCAACCCTAACGCATGGAGGCTCATCATATCCATGCAAGTGATATGGAGGGAAGTTTTTTATGGGAACCGTCCTCTTACTGTGGACGAGTTCTTATACTGCTACAAACTCTCGAAGATAAGTCAATTCCTAGGTTTCCACCAATTCTTTGCTAAGGGTTCTAGTTGTAGGTTGGTAAAGTCCCTTCTTTCGTTTGATAGGAGATGGAAGACAGATTTTTTCTTCATCTCAAGGTTATGGGCAAGGAACCCTATTGAGGTAGGCAGGGACCCATTTCCTCCTTACACTGATGAGATGGGTCATCTTCGTCCAGAGGGTATGTTACTTTTCATTGCTCGTTTTACTTCCTTTGTTATATTTATTTAACTCCATTTTTTTTCTTATAGTTGTAAGACGACCCTCCCTGAGCAAGTTTTACCTAGACGCGTCCACCAAGCACGCTCTTTTCATTTCTTACTGACACTTCGTCATCTAGCAACTTGGGGACTTGGACCTGAGCCTACAGAGGAAGCACTTGCCCACAATCTTACCACCCATAGACGTAAGTTATTTATTTCATTGTGTTTTGACCAGTTAATTTGTCTAAACTCTAACAATTTTTTTTTTATATAATTTATTTTTTTATGTAGAGGATTGACAACCATGAAAGAGAACAAGGGTAAAGGTTTGGCAAACGAAGAATCCGTCCAAGAAGGGGAGGACGTCCATTCCTAACCTTGTCCAGCTGCCTCAAATAAAAGGAAGGTGCTGTCAAAAACCCTATATTTTGGGAGTCTTCCTAGCTGTTGAGGCTTTTACAGTCAAAAGTAATGTTGATACTACTCAATGTAATATTGGAACTGTTAACTTTGAGAATAAAAAATAGGGTACCATTGAATGTGACAAAAATAGAGTCAAATGCGATGTTGGTACTGCTCAATGTGACAATAGAACCATCAAATTTGAGAAAAAATGAAGGAACCACTATATGTGACAAAAGAACTGTCAAATTTGATATTGGAACTACACAATGTGATAATGAAACCATCAAATTTGAGAAACAAATAAAGGAACCATTAAATGTAATAAAATAGCTGTCAAATGTGATGTTGGAACTGCATAATGTGAGGATGAAATCATCAAATATGAGAAAAAAGTAAGTGAACCACCAAATGTGACAAAACAACTGTCATATGTGATGTTGGAACTGTACAATGTGATGATGGAACCGTCAAATGTGAGAAAAAAGTAAGGTAACCACCAAAATGTGAGAAAATAACTGTTACATGTGATGTTGGAACTACATAATGTGAGGATGAAATTGTCAAATATGAGAAAAAAAAAGGGAACCCCCAATGTTTTGTGACAAAAGAACTGTCACATGTGACAAAAGAACTGTCACATGTGACAAAAATAGAACATATGCGATGTTGGTACTGCTTAATATAACAATGGAACCATTAAATTTGAGAAAAAAAAAAAAAGAAACACCATACGTGACAAAAGAACTGTTAAATGTGATATTGGAACTGCACAATGCGATAATGGAACCGTCAAATGTAAGAAAAAAAAGAAAGGAAACCACCAAATTTGTAAAAAGAATTGTCAAATGTGATGTTGGAACTGCACAATGTGAGGATAGAATCGTCAAATGTAAGGATAGAACCGTCATATGTGAGAAAAAAAAAAGTAAAGGAATTACCAAATGTGACAAAAGAACTGTCATATGTGATATTGGAACTGCATAATGTGAGAATGAAACCGTCAAATGTGAGAAAAAAGTAAGGGAACCACTAAATGTGAGAAAAGAATTGTCACATGTGACGTTGGAATTGCACAATGTGAGGATGAAACAGTCAAGTGTGAGAAAAAATGAAGGAAACCACCCAATGTGACAAAAGAACTGTCACATGTAACGTTAGAACTGCACAATGTGAGGATGAAATCATCAGGTGTGAGAAAAAGTAAGGGAACCACTCAATATGACAAAAGAACTGTCACATGTGATGTTGGAACTACACATGTGATGTTGGAACTACACAATGTGAGGATGGAACTTTCAAACGTGAGAAAAAAAAAGGGAACCACCAAATGTAAGAAAAGAACTGTCATATGTGATGTTGGAACTGCACAATGTGAGGATGGAACCGTCAAATGTGAGAAAAAAGTAAGGGAACCACCAAATGTGAGAAACGAACTGTCACATGTGATGTTGAAACTACACAATGTAATAACAAAACCGTCAAATGTGAGAAAAAAGTAAGGAAACCACCGAATGTGAGAAAAGAACTATCACATGTGATGTTGAAACTGCGCAATGTGAGAATGAAACTGTCAAGTGTGAGAAAAAAGTAAGGGAACCACCTAATGTGACAAAAGAACTGTCACATGTGATGTTGGAACTGCATCATATGAGAATGAAACTGTCAAATGTGAGAAAAAAAGTAAGGGAACCACCAAATGTTAGAAAAGAACTGTCACATGTTATGTTAGAACTGCACGATCTGAGAATGGAACCGTCAAATGTGAGAAAAAAGTAACCTGATATAGCAGATTACCTACTAGTGGGTACTGTAGAATTACCCTTATGTGGCGTTTGGTACGGGGTAATATTTTAGAATTTTTAGGAATGTTTAAAGATTTTCATGTTTGGTTGCAAATCACGTTAGAGAATCAGATGCCAGGGGAATTTGGAATTCCCCCTTAAACCCCTCAGTAGGAATGTGGATTCTCTTTAAAACAGGTGGGAATCTAAATTCCCAAACTTAAAGGAAATTGTATTTTTTATAAATTGACAATTTTAACCCTTTTTCCTTATCATTTAAGCAATTAAGATAAAATATAAAACAAATTATCAATATTTTTTCCCTTGTCTTTATATTTTCCCGCAAAAATAACATAAACAGGATAATTTATATTTTGAAATGTTAGATTACAATTTTAATGAATTTGTCATAATTAATAGTTTGTATTTGGTTTTTCATTATTTATTTAGAGGAATATTTTTTTTAAAGGATTTGGTAGTTCACATTCAAATGTAAAGATAAAATGGAAAAAATAAATAATTTATTTAAGATTCTTGAGAATAAATCAAATATTATTATCTTATATTCCTAAAAATCTTAAGAGGTTCGCAATGAAACCAAACATAGGAATAGTTACATTTTTAGGAATGTGATTCCTCCCACCAAATGCCACTTGAAACTAATTCTATTAAGTTCTAAAAAAAAAAAAAAAAAAAAAACTATCACTATCATTTATCTCTTTAAAAAAAAAAAAATTTCCTAGCCTATCTGACAATAACAAAAAGAAATCAAATGCGTGGACGGCTAGGATCTTACACCGAAGACTCGCTGTAAAACCCTTACTTAAACCCACCACATATAAATCATAAAATCCCCCAATTCTCTCAGTCTCAGTCTCAGAATCTCTGTTCATAGTTTTGGTGATTCAATCGAAAAGCGAAAAGAAACAACAATGGCGGGTGTGGTACCTCCGGGTACTACCATGCATAAGGAGGATCCAAAGCCCACAAAGGAAGAGAAAGTTGATTACTTTAACCTTCCCTGTCCCATACCCTACGAAGAAATCCACCGCGAAGCTTTCAGTTTGTACTCTCTACCCATCAAAGTTTTCAAATTTTTTCAATAATGCATTATGGGTCTTAGTTTAATCTTACTATTTTCATTTTTTTCCTCCTCCTTTTTATTATTCACCGATTTGTTCTATTTTTACTCTTTGTTATGTATGTATGTGTTATATTTTTCATGATGATGAATGTAATGTTATAGTAGGTTTTGAGATGCAGTGTTAGTGTTAAAAAAAAACCCCAACTTTGAAAGCATTAAAGGGTCCAATTTGTGCTACTTGAAATTTCTTTCTGGGTTTCTGTCCTCTTCTCTTTTGCTAGTCAGAGATTTTCCTCACTTAATTTATAGCTTGTAAATTTCAGTTTAGGTAATATATTATACGGTATGTCCTACAATTAAAGTAGAGTTTGTCTAGAGCATGTTATGACTTATTAGTAGAAGAATCATTCATTGGCAGCAGATAGGCTTGGTAGTTCTTTTTTCCTCCCTGAAACTAAGATTTTGACTTTCAAGAATATCTTTGGCAGTGTCCTTGAAACCAGACCTTTTTGAAGGGTTGCGTTTTGATTTAACCAGAGGACTTAATCCAAAGTTCGCTCTTAGTCACAGGTAGCTTTGACTCCTCTTTCTTAATGAACTTCTGTGTGCATGGTTTCCTTCACTATTTCTTCTTTAGTTCTTTTGGTTTTACTGGTTGATTTTGATAACTATATTAACTATCTACCAGTGTGTACATGGGACCTACAACCATTCCTTCCCAGTCTGCTGAAACCATTAAAATCCCTACTGCTCAGTATGAGTTTGGTGCTAACTTTATGGACCCAAAGGTAGGTTGTCATCCCCACATTTGCTTTTCCCGGTTTCTAATGATAATAGTGACTTTTGGAATTATTTACCTGTAATACTCAATGAAAAATTTATGGGTTTTTCGCAGTTGATGCTTGTTGGGAGGGTATTGACAGATGGGAGACTAACTGCTAGATTGAAGTGCGATTTGATTGAAAATCTTAGTCTAAAGGCTAATGCACAGGTAATGTCAATGTCTATTCTTTATGGTTCTGTATCTTTCTGTCACAGTTCTTGGGCAGAAAGCCAAAAACTGTACTTTTTATTAAGCTAATTAAGTGATTTGTTTGTCTTTTTTTCAGCTTACAAATGAGCCACACATGTCTCATGGCATTGCGTACTTTGACTACAAGGTCGAGTATTAATGTTATCACTTATCATCATGCATCTTTTTCCCCCCTTCTTAATGAGATTCTTGTTTATCAATTATGTTTATGTCTAAGGATTATTCAATGCTCCATGGCAACTTGTCTGTTAGATGAGAGAATCTTGTCTGTGAATTCTCAGCAATGTTTGACGCAATCTAAGGAGTGAATTTTCTTTTAAAGAACATGTGGTCCCTCTGGTAGCTGAGGCTGCTGTTCTAATTATTAACATTGATTAGGAGTGTATAAGCTTTTGAATCTGATCATGATGATGATTTTATATTTCTTACTTGTTTATGCAGATTGCATAATCATACTTGAACTAAATTTTAATGGGATAGCTGGTGGGAGTGATTTTGGACATTGTTATTGGTTGGAATAATCGTAGAATCATGGGAACGTTAATTGACTAATTATGTATCAGAGATGTATCAGAGAATAATTTCATTGAGGAAATTACTGCCGGATTGGCTGTTTTATCAATCTTTTCTTTGACTAAGGATTCAGTTATCTGGGCCGTAATTGTTACATTCGTTAGGCTTAACATAATTTGTCGGATGGTAGCTAAGGACCATTTGCAGTTAGTAACTTTTTTTATTTTTTTATAATATTTAATTTTTTTAAGTTTGAGACAATTTTGATGGGAACAATATCATTGGTAGTATTCATGCTTCAATGGCACAATGTTTGCCATGACTGTGCTTAAGGCATTTATTTTTCCTGATAAGAAACAACATTTTATTTTAGGGAAAAAAAGATACAAGAGAAATGCAAAAGAAATAAGAAAATCTAAGAATATAGCCATGATCTTAATTTACAAAGATTTAAAAAATCCAAGCTAATGTGATTTTTGAGAATGCTCAATGGATCAGGACCCATTAAACATTAGCCTGTTTATCTTCTGATTAGAATTTGTGCAACAGTTGTAGTTTTGTAATTTCCAAATTTAAGGTTTTGGTTACTCCAATTACACTAATCAGTTTATGGATATTGATTCTCAATTTCTGAATTTTAAACAAAAGACTGTATACATCATAAGAAAGAGCAATGGTAATGCTTAGAAGGTCCCCACTGTTTGAGTTCTATTCCATCAAAGTAATGGGAGGCAGAACACACGGAGTCCATGGGTTGCAGACATAGATTACCATATGCCAGCTAATCTCAATGGTTGCAGGACCTTATTTTACATGTGGCCTTTCTCATGCCTTGCAGTAAAGCACCATGTGCTCCTCCATCATTCTGTGTCTGTTTGAGTTTTATTTTTTTATTTTTTTATTTTTTCCCAACTTTCATTTTAAAGCCTCTTACTTTTCGTCTGCGGTTTGTCTATGAATGATACTTGTCCCTCTCCTATTCTTTGATTTTTCTACTTTTGACATTTAGAGCATTGGATCAAAATATTTGTTTTATCTGATGCCATATAATATACTGGAAAGTGATGTGTATGCTTCGAACCCCACCTTCCCCTCCCCCCCTCCCACTATCTTCCTATCTGTAATGATAATATATATTTCGTTAAAGCTAGTGTTAAAATGTACTGTTGTTTGTTGTGCAAATGGTGTAGCTTGCTCAACTCTCTGTGTTAAGGACATCTGTAGAACTTTTATGAGTAAAATTTGGAAGCACATTTTAATGATCTATTCTGATTTTATTCCTATTCTTCTTGAATTTTATTTCACTGTACAGGGCAAAGACTACAGGGCGCAGTTTCAACTTGGTAATGGTGCCTTATTTGGAGCCAATTACATTCAGGTATATGACCTGCTTACATAATGCTCTAGCTGTTGATATCATTTTTTGACTCATGCAATTTGTGTCAAAGAACTTAATTCTTCTGCTATTGGGTCACATACATGTGAAAACAAAAGACTGTACATTTTTGTTTTTTTAGTAGAGTTTCAGAGCTAACTTGTGATCTATAAATAAGCTTGAGATACTGACCAACTTAAAATAATCTTAGAGAATGGTCATTGGTCAAAGTAGAAAATTGCCCAATATTGGTAACGAAAAACAATTTACGATAATATTACCCAGACCTTTCTATGTCTGGTTTCTGAAGATTCCCCTCCACCCTTTTTTCCATGACACTAACAATATCTTTACAGTTGCACTCTGTTTTTCATGAATACCTAAGGTGGTCCCTCTGAAGTTTCCACTCATGTCCAAAATTCCCATTGGTTAAGTAGAATTTCCTCTGATGAGATCGATCATATCGAATAATCTGTCCAAAGGTTCTGTTATGTAAAGATGTGTACAAATTTGTTGTTTTATTTTAAGGAGATTTCAAAATACATTTATACATTAGCTAGTCTTATGCTTTAGTAGAACTTATCACAAGGATGGGCTATGAAAGAACACATAGGAAGAACTGTGGAAGCCACTGAGTGTAGAACAGGGGTAATTTTATTTTATGTTATATTTTCTTGTGAGTTGAGGATAGCACACTGATACAAACCATAGTTGATGGGCTTTTTTGTCCTTCCTCACAATTCTCAAAACAAAAATGATTAGCATAGTAGCATGACCAATATTGGACAATAAATAGTGTTCCCTTTTTTCTATTGCTTAAATATGCAAAATATGAGATACAAATTATTTTGATATGTTGTTATGGCCTTTACGTCTCACACAATATATTACGAAATTTTGGTTTTTCTGGTGTTAAACTTCTCTGTTTTCATACATTATATGATATTGGCGTTGATTTTTGTTGTAGATGGTGTGGTTATTCTTAATATTGGTCTTATTAGTGAGATGATTTGAAAAGTCTCAGTCCACTAGTTGTATGTCAAAAAATGTGTTGAAAAGTTTTTTACATTCACTTTATGTATTACCACTGTTCCTATAAATTTTTTGGTACTACATTCTCTATATTGATCTAAACAGCAGATACATTTTTGTAGTCTTTGGCCATTGAATATCACTTCTGCAAATTATTTTCCTATTGCTTTATCTTTCTCTCTCTTGGCCATGTATTGACAAGTTTATGTTCATTTCCGATACAAATCTGAGTCTGCATTTCTTCTTACAGAGTGTGACCCCGAATTTGTCTTTGGGTGGTGAAGTATTTTGGGCTGGTCAGCATCGAAAGTCGGGTATTGGCTATGCTGCTCGTTACAACACTGACAAGATGGTAATGTAGTTTGGTTTTCATCTGGTGTCATGTGTTTGTATCTGAAAAAATATCTGATTTGTATTCTTTTTAGAGCTGTGTTTATTTTGGATGGTAATGTTAATGTTTTATGGAAAATTTCTTGCTTTTGTTTTTCTCATATTGCTACACAAGAATGTGCACTGGAAATATTAGATAAATATGTGAGAATTATATTACTGTTTCTGGTTGTGACAGGCTTGAATCTGAGACTAAGGACCTGCATTTTAACACTCTTTAATCTCCCTGCATTTTACAATGTTTTGGCTGCAGGTTGCCACTGGGCAAGTTGCCAGCACTGGAATGGTTGCACTCAGTTATGTTCAGAAAGTTTCTGAGAAGGTAAGAAAGTTGCATTGTTGGAAAACTTATGTGTAGATATACTCATTTACGCTGTTTTCTTCTATTTAGGTTTCTCTAGCATCAGACTTTATGTACAACTACATGTCAAGAGACGTCACCGCAAGTGTTGGCTATGATTACATTCTTAGACAGGTGAATTCTGCTTTTGCGAATTTTATACTACCTATTGAATGTGACTATTTGCTAGGTGTTTTATTACTTTGGAGTTTGCTTGCGTGCATCTGTGGTTTCTGTCATTCTTACTTGTGTAAAAGATTACCAAATATAGATATTTTAGCCACAAAATTATAGTACAGGCTTAGAAGAAGAGTCAGACAAGTATGATTTGAATTTGTTGTTTACTTATAACCTTTACCTATCATTTGCTAGTAGATGCATCTACTTTCATGTGGTTTTTGTTTGTTTTATTTTATCTTTGTATGAGTGCGTGGCTGCAAGGGAAGGGAATAAGATTTGGACTTGACATTTGCCTCATGAGGTTTAGTTCTTGGCAGAGTGAACTTTCCTAAGGGATGTAGTTCTAGAGTTACATTTTTTGATCATTCAATAGTGGGGGGAGGGAGGATTTGAACCCTAGACGTCTTGGAAACATTAGGACGTGCCAATTGTGTTACAAGGCTCTTGATGTAGTTCTGGAATTACTTGAATTTATTTTTGAAAGATTGCTTACTTCAATATGATGAAACTATGCAGAAGAAAGCTAATTAATGTATATGCATGTGTTATACCAAAAGCAATGTTTTCTTTAATCCATCTATTTTTTTTTTCCCCTTATCAATGTATCTATTAGTGGTTAAGGATAGAATGATGGAAAATAATACATGTGGCCGGCTCTAATTAGTCTATTGAGGGTCTACAACTGACTCTAGAGTTTTAGGATTAATGCTTGGTTTTTGCTGTTGTATCTATCAATTGAATAATCATATGCATTAATAATAGCAAAAATCGGTAATCTACTGATGCCCCTTGACAGATATGGTTCATAATACACTATCATTGGCTCTTTTTTCTCATGACCGGTAGTCATCAATAACCTAGGGTTCCTTCCAACATGAGATGGTTACCAAGTTGACAATCAATTTAAAGGTTAACTAGGATATGCAACCATGTTATAGTTTAGTTAAGTTGCTTTGTTGGCACTTTTTGTTCTTCAACATGAGACACCATAAATTGTTTCAGGGCACTATATGTTAGTCTCAATTAATAGGCAGAATTAGTTTTTGATGATCAATAGGAAAGTCTCTTGCAATACAACAACAACAACAAACAAAGCCTTAGTTCCAAAATTTTGGGACTGGCTATGGATCCTTGACAGATTAGTTAGGGTTGGCTATACGTATTCTCTTGCAATACTTTTTTTTAAATGACATTAAAATCCGCTACTAATCATATACCTATTTTTCTGGTTGTTTTAGTGTCGTCTTAGAGGGAAGATTGATTCCAATGGCTGCACGTCTGCTTTTCTAGAAGAGAGATTACAAATGGGTCTCAATTTTATTCTCTCGGCAGAGGTTAGCAGTCTTCTTTTATATTTATGCTGATGCTTCTTCTGTAGCTCCTCCTTGGTTTAAATCTTTTGGTCTATTCTTCAAAGTTAGTTTACTGGAATATGAGTTTGTTTTGGATATCAGACACTAGCAATGCAAATGATTCCACACCAGCACAATGGAGAAAATCAATGTTAAAGAAAAAAATAGTGAAAATCATTCAGTCCATTTCCCTATTGTACTTTTTTTTTTTCAACCCCTTCTATTCCTCAGTCATTTAATTAGGTTTTACCATTACGGTAAGGTAGAGGATGAGTTTGTGGGTTCAACACCCACCAATTAGGCAAGTAACTTACCAACAAAAATATATATGGGTCATCCACTAGCTAGCTGATTGATTATGAGTAAATTTACTTTTGTTTTCCTGTTGTCACATTCTAAACGAGGATCTGCAGTTCAATATTCCTTAGGATATTAGCCAAGTCATATGACATGGAAGCATGTATTCTACTTTTATTTCTAGTACAACATGAATTTCATTGACATAGGCCCTACTACTTTGCCAGTGTTAATCTACATGGAGCTTCAATAGCGAAATCTTCTATGAGCATGTGTGCGCGTGTGTTTCCCCTTCTTTTGTGATATTTATCAAGTTATTGAATTTCTGTTTTGCAGATAGACCACAAAAAGAAAGACTACAAATTTGGGTTTGGGTTGACAGTTGGAGAATAGATTTGATGGCTCCAATGCTGTATTCTTACATTTGATATAAGCTAATGCGAGCTGGTATCCTGGCAAATTTTCTCATTTAATTCTGCCTTTCATATATAGGTGAAAAGAAATTGCTTGTACCATCTCTTAGTGACATTTTTTTGTGAGGCAGCTGCTGCAATATTTATTATGGCAGATGTATCTCTTGATTTGGCAGCTTAAGCTTCTATGGCTTTCACTTCAAAGATGTATCATCTAGCCTAAAGCCTTATTCCTCAACGGCATTATCTTGTCACTTTTATTTAAAAAAAAGAAAAAAAAAGAATCGCTTCCCTACATGTTGTAATAATCGAATTATTAAAAACATAAATAGAAAAAAAAAATGTACCTTCCCGTTAAGATCGGTAAATGAAATAGTTAGGCCGTATCCTTTGTGTGATTACAACATGATGAGGCCTTGATACATGGTTGTGTGACCATCCCCACAATCTTTGAAACTTTGTTTGAAGTTGTTTACTTTTATTTATTAAAGCAAGGGTGTTCCTCAATGGCACACGTGCTGCGTGCACTAGTTGTTAGCTAAGCGCGTTCCAAAATATAATTGTAATAGAAGGATCACTACATTTTATTTTTTATAGGCAACTGTATGATAGCATCAAAGAATCCTTGTTTAGCGGCTACAATTGGTAAATGTATCAACTGATTTTGCAAAATAGGTTGTTTATCTGCTAATGCTATTATGACTTGTAATGAGGATTTAGTTCAATGAAGCTGTTCTCATATATTGATATTCTATTAATTAATGTGGTATGGGGTGGTTTAGCAAAATTGTTTGCCAGCTTAATACCAATTGACAAACAAACAATTTTTTCTTAATATCTTCGCACGTTTGTTAGTTTCGTAATACCCGAGTATATGAGTTTTTGTGTAGATTTAAGTTATATAGTGTGTGCGGAAATAAGTCATGTTGATGCGTGTGCATGTGTTATCCCCCAATTCCATTGAGCCCAATCCACAGACCCGAAAATAAATTTGATTTGCTGAAAAACCCTCTATTATATTTATTCTACAAAAAAAGGCCGTGGAAGTCTTACAAGAGAGAAAAAGCTTGGGCCTCCTGCCCATCTCTGACCAGGCCCAGAGCTATTACAAGAATGAATATCATCGAACTTTTATAACTAAAATATCTTAGCCACAACATTCCAAGCAGCAGCATCACCTGCTTTTTTTTTACTGTGAAGCACATCACATGCAAGAGAATAAAGAAAAAGATAAAGCGAAAAAGGAAAAAAGAGAATTCAGAGAAGGAAAACTGTGGGGCTTAACAATAGGGGGACATTTATGTGAAATTAAGCAAGACAGATTTTTTTTTTTTTTTTGTTTGTGTCATCAAGTTTGAAGCCAGAGTCATACACACTTATCAACGTTCCTAATTCTCTCATCTTCAACCCAAGCCATCGTCGAATTCGGAGGTGGTCTGATCCCTTATCTCTTGACTCTTGCTCTAAATCTCTTCCTCTCTGCCTCGCTACTCAACTTCAAACCCAACCCCCCATGGCCCAAGCTTGAGAGCTTTCAAAACCTCAAGGCTACAAAACCCAACAAAACCTAAACCCAAATACCAAGAAATCTCCAACAAATCACCTAACCACTTCAATCCCTCCAAAACATAGAAAAGCTCCCTCCTTTTTACCATCAAACCAAAAAAAAAAAAAAAAAAAAAAAACCCAGCAAAGTCCCCTCATTTTTTCCATTTACTCATCAACTATAAGCAAAAAAAGAGAACCAACAAATACAAGCAGATAGATACAGTAGCAAAGACTAGCCAGAGCTAGAGCAGGTCAAGTAGTAGGTAATATCCGTTTTTATACAAGCTAAATTGTTGCCTAAGTCTGTACACATCACATCACACACTATGTATTACACATGTAAAGTAAATTGCTTTCCATCCTCGTACAAAAAAGATATACACATGTAGACACACAGTCCCACAGAGACAAATTTTTCACAAAAAAAAAGACAAATAAGGGTCATGTTAATGGGTAACTCAATGACATTGTCTTGCCTCTTTTATAAAAGAGAACCCTTTCCCAATTGTTGTAACAATTGAATTATTAAGAAAAGAAAAAGAAAAAAAAATGTACAGATTGGTAAATGAAAAATTTATGCTGTTTCCATTGTGTGATTGCAACATGATGAGGCTGTGATATATCATATTCATATATGGCGTTGTTGTGTGACCAACCCCACCGACTTTGAAAGTTTCTGTTGAGAATCCTCCCACTTGTCCTTGTTTGGTAGATCTTGATCACAAATTTGATTGCTTACCAATATACTAGCCTCCCTCCTCCAATAGGAAAGAGCTGACTTCTCTTGCACTGGTCATGACTCAGGACTCCTTGTTAGCGTGTTCTAAAATATTTAATGTGGTTCTTTCATAATAATAGAAGGATAATTCTCTCCATAAAATAACAGTCATGTTAATGGGTGCTTTTAAGGTAATTATTAATAAACCATTTTAAGGAAGTTTTAACACAATTTTTATGAAAAATAAAAAAACTATTAAAACATTAATTACTTTTTTTAATTTCTCATAAAAACTTTCTTAAAATGATCCACTAACAAATGCTCTTAAGGTATTCATTAACATTTTCAATAAATATAAGGCGCCCTTTTACAAATGGATGACTACATTTTGTTTTATTTTTAAAGGCAACTGTATGATAGCATCAAGAAGCCGGCCTCCCTGTATATATCTTATATTCTACTTTTAATACATACATTATGGTCCATAGCTGTCACCAAATTTGAGAAAATTGCGGCAATAATTTAGGTTCTTAGTTGTTGAAAATGTGAAAGCATTTTATTTTTTTAGGGAAATTGTACTTTACCCCCTTTAAATTATATCACTTTTTATATTTGCCTTTTGCCCCCATAAATTATGAGAACGTAGACTTACCTCTTTAAACAATTATTCATGTAACACTTGCCCCTTCAAACTGAAAATGCACACCCTCTAAATTATTACTCAGGAAAATTTTGCACCCCATTCTAGGGATAATAGTTTAGAGAAGCGTCTATTTTCTTAGTTTAAGAATAAGTTTAAAAATACTATAATTGAAGGAGGTAAGTGTAAAAGGGATTATAATTTAGGGGATGAATGTAAAAAGGGCATAGTTTAGGAGAGTTTTCCCTCATTTTTCCAATTATTCTTCTCTGGTTCTTTTTCCTATTTCTTTGATACAACTAGAAGTTACAGGAGCAGTAGGGAAATTTCAGAAAGTCAACGTTTGCATTTTCTATAGTCTGGTCCTTCATAAACTCTTAAAGACTGGCCGCTCGTTTATTAGAACTCGTTTCCATGCTTCCTTATTGGTAGCTTAAAGCCCCTTTAGACAAGCTCAAAGAATAGAACCAATCATTTTCTTTCTGTAGGTGTAGCCATATCAATGATCATAGCTAAAGGTGTGTATTGAAATGATCTAAGGAGGATTAATGGCAGAAAGTGCAGTGAAGCTACTTATTCAGAATTTGATCCCTTTGTTGGCCCAAGAAGCGACACTGTTGGAGGGTATCCATGACAAAGTTGCTGACATCAATAGTGAACTTGAGAGCATTCAATCCTTCCTTAAGGATGCAGATGCAAGGGCCGAGATGGGAGACATGAGTGCCGTCGCAAAAACATGGGTCAAACAGGTAAGGGAAAAATCTTATAACATAGAAGATGTCATTGATGAATACATATTTCATTTAGCAAAACATCCTCAAAGGCAATGGCGGCATTTTCGTTTTCTACATAAGGCTTTTCACTTTACCATAAATCTGAAATTGAGACATGTGATTTCCTCTAAGATTCAAGGGATTAACAATGATCTCAAGTTGATTAGAGAGAGAGGTGAAAGATATGGCTTCAACTTCTTGGAGCAAGGAGGACCGAGCAATTATGTTAGACATGATACATGGCATGACCCTAGAGTGGCATCCCTTTTCCTTGAGGAAGCAGAAGTTGTAGGCATTGAGTCTCCTAAAGCCGAATTGATAGAGTGGTTGGTAGAAGGACCATTCAATCGCATGGTGATTTCGGTGGTCGGCATTGGTGGGCTTGGCAAGACCACTCTTGTCAAGAAAGTGTATGAAAATGAAAAGGTGGTAGCACACTTTGATTGCTGTGCTTGGATTACTGTTTCTCAATCATACAAGATGGAGGAGCTATTAAGGCACATGATAAAGCAGTTCTACCAGGCAAGTGAGGAGTCTGCTTCTACGAGTATTGAGTCTATTGACACAATGAAAGAGATAGAGTTAATTGAAGAAGTGAGGCAATTTGTACTTGAACAGAGGTATGTAGTAGTTTTTGATGATATATGGAATATAAGGTTTTGGGGATATATAAAACATGCTTTACCAGATAATGGCAAAGGTAGTAGAATAATAATCACAACTCGAAGTGAAAGTGTTGCTCCCACTAACAAAGAATCTCTATCTTATCATGTGTATAAGTTGTCACATCTACCTTTAGAAAAAGCCTACGAACTTTTCTATAAGAAAGTATTCCAATGTGAATCAAGGGATTGTCCTCTTGAATTAGTTGAATTGTCACATCTTATAATTGAGAGATGCGAAGGGTTGCCATTAGCACTTGAGGTTATAGGTGGTCTTTTGTCGACCAAGGAAAAGTCTGCTTTTGAGTGGCGCAAATTTCTCGATAGCCTTAGTTCAGAGCTACAAAGTAATCCTCATCTTCTAAGTATTACCAAAATTCTGTCACTTAGCTATTTTGATCTACCTTACAACCTCAAAGCTTGTTTCTTATACTTAGGCATGTTTCCAGAGGATTACTTCATCAATTGTGCAAGACTAATTAGGCTTTGGATTGCCGAGGGTTTTATAAAAGAAAAACAAGGGATAACATTGGAAGATGTTGCACAAGACTACTTGAAGCAGCTTATTCATAGAAGTTTGATTCAAGTGGAACATGTCAGTTTTATTGGCAGAATTAGAACGTGTCGAGTTCATGATATGATGCGTGAGGTCATTCTATCTAGGTCAGAGGACTTAGGTTTCCATTTGGTCTCAATACAAAACTACTCAAGTTTTGATAGGATTGCTCGACGCCTCTCAATTCGGAATAATGTAGATACTCCTTTGAAGTGTATTACTAGTTCCAAAACTCGTTCTATTCTCATTTTGGGAGTAGATCAAGTGCCCAATGCTTTTCTTACTACTTGTTTTGTAAATTTCAAACTCATGAAAATTATGGATTTTGAAGGTGCTCCTATAAATCACATTCCTAAGGAAGTAGGCAACTTATTCCATCTAAGATATTTAAGCTTAAGAGATACAAAAGTGCAGGTGCTTCCAAAGTCCATAGGTAAACTACAGAACTTAGAGACTTTGGATTTGAAATGTTCCCTTGTGTACAAGCTACCAATGGAGATCAATGGGCTCTGTAAGCTACGATACCTCGTGGCCTACATTGGAAACAATAATATTGACGTTAGTTTTGGTTCTCGAAGACCAGTAAAGATACAAAGTGGCATTGGGTCTTTAGAGTCCTTGGAGAAGCTTTATAATGTGGAAGCCAACTGTGCTGCCCTTGTTGAAGAGTTAGGAAGGTTGACGCAGTTGAGAAAGTTAGAAATCTCTAAACTAAAGAGGGAACACGGGATGTCTTTGTGCACTGCATTGGAAAAAATGAGCTACCTTCGATCGTTGAGACTCAGTTCAACAAGTGAAGAAGAAAATCTTGAATTGCAATCAATGTCTTCTCTTCCATCCTTGTTACAAATTCTCAGCCTAAAAGGCAGACTAGAAAAGTTGCCGGAATGTATTGTCAAACTTAAGAGTATAGTTAAAATCCGTTTACAATGGTCAAGATTAATGGATGACCCATTAAACATTCTTCAACTTCTTCCTAATTTGATGGAACTTCGGCTTTACGAGGGATACAAAGGTGAGCAATTACATATTAAGGAAGGAGGCTTTCAAAAACTCAAGTTGCTAGGACTTCGAAATTTGAGAGGATTGAATAGTTTGATAATAGATAAAGGTGCCTTGCCTCTTCTTGAAAAGCTTCGAATTGGATCCTCCCCAATGCTCAATGAGGTGCCCTTCGGAATCTACCATTTGAAAGGCCTCAAAACTTTGGAATTTTTTGATATGCAAAATGAATTTGTGCTTAGTATGCAACCAAAGGAAGGCCATGACTTTTGGAAAGTTGAGCGTGTTTCTATCGTCATCTTCTGGTATAGGATTCAAGGGGAACAGTACAAAACCTACAAGCTTGGTGATTCAAAGTTGTTGGAGCTTTTGCAAGGGTAATTCAGGAATTGGAGAATCAAAGTTCCCTCATCATTTCAATAAAATTACAGGTACTAAGCCATTAGACTATTATTTTTACAGAACTACCAATTCTTTCTACTTGCAATCTCCCTTTTATTTTCTACAAAATGAAAGATTTAGATAGAAAAACGGTCCAAATGTTCATTGTAACCTTTAAATCTTCCTTATTATTATTTTTTTCTTTCTTATACAGTTATACTATTGCTTCTAATTGAAAAGCTTCTATAGATAAAACTGAAACTGATCATGTAATAATTAGTTTGAAACTTCTCAAAAATCTATAAATATGATGTGAGTAAATGGAATCAAAGTTTGGAAAACAAACATTATGGGAACTATTTTTTGGTGAATCAAATTGTCTTTTGTTCAAGGATTTATTCCCCTGTTTTAACATTAATATCAGTTTAAAGTTTATCATTTTGTATAGATTTAAAAAAAAAAAAAAAAAAATTTTAAAACGTGCATTTGTAAATCTATTCATTTTGATAGTTATGAAGTCAGAGCACTCAAGTTGTGTTTGCTGTCAAATTTGGTTTCTAAGCCTCCATGTTTCCCATTCACATATTACAGACTTTTTTTGTTTGTTTGTTTATAGTAACTTTTCATTTATACTGAATTTTGATAACTGTTAGGCTTCAACTATCAATGTCGATGTCTCAATGGATCATGAAGTGCCACATCGAACAAGATTCTTTTTCAATCAATTTGCCAAAACATCGGTAATTTTTTTTGAGAAGAAAACATGGGCAATTGATTGTCCCTTGGATAGCTTACCTTGTAATTGTATTGCTATAATAAAGTTGTCTTTTCCTGTATCAAGAAAATTCACCTCTCGAGAACATGATACGCAGAAGAGTCATGTTTAAATTCAATTATATTTGTTGTCTTCAGGGTGGTTTCAAGTGTGTAAACTTCATAAAGTAATTCATTGGTTGTGATTTTTCCATGTTTGGTTAGTTGTCTTTATTCCGTATCAATTTGATTGTAATTCATGCAATTATTTGCTTGTATTTTTTGTGGGATTTAATGTATATGTGTTTAGTTTAGAGTTAGTGAAGAATTGCACATTCAATGGAACTCACAAGTGGGCCTATTCACTAGTTACTTATGAGCATAGTTATTAAACCTGGCCTAGATGTTGACCCGATCTATGAGTTGGGTGACTGGGTCACTAGTTCAACCAATGGATTACTGGTTGAACCGCTGGGTCAAATAAAAAAAATAAAAATATAATTTATAAAAATAAGTTCAAGAAATTATAACATAAATGTGTTAATTAAAAAAAAAAAAAAGGCATATGATTAAATTACAATTCTGCTTTATATACCTAAAGATTGAGTTCTAATCTTCATCAACTTCAACCAACACAATCGATCTGTGCCCCTAATGGAGATCAGACCCTTGCTTTCATGTTGCTTGTTAGAAACTTTCCTTCTCCTCTCTTCTTTTCCTTCCCTCTACTTTTCACACTTGACTCATGAGCTTTCCAATCGGCTTCTTTGCTAGATGCCTATTACAAACCACTCCTCACAACACAAATCAACAATATTTGATACCCCACAACACTATAAGAGCAAAGCTTGGTCTCCCTCCTCTAACATGGAGCAAGAAACTAGCTGATTATGAGTCTTGGTGGGCTCACCAACGCCAAGGAGATTGTGCTTTGATTCATTCCAATAGTAACAATGGTGAAAACCTCTTTTGGGGAAATGACAAGGATTGGAAACCAAGTGATGCTGCTGAAGCACGGGGTGCTAAAAGAAGTTACTACAATCATAACACAAATTCTTGTACTCAGAACAAAGATTGCCCGCACTATACCCAGATCATATGGAGGCAAAGCTTGAAGGTTGGTTGCGCAAAAGTGACATGTCGGAGTAAGGACATGTTTATCACTTGTAACTATGATCCCCATGGTAATGTGATAGGTTAAAAGCCTTTTTAATTTGTTGTACATAATGATAGGGGATTCATTATCTGTTGGGAAACTTCATACTTGTTTCATTTATTAATAATCATACATTGTGTTTATCAAAAAAAAAAAAAAAAAAAAATCATACATTGTGATATTAGGGTAATAACCAAAGCAGTTTGGCTCCAAGGTCCATGTGGACCATGTAGTTGTAAACGTGGTTCTATAAATCCATGTAGACCAACTGATTTTGCAAAATAGATTGTTTATCTGCTAATGCTATTATGACTTGTAATGAGGATTCAGTTCAGTGAAGCTGTTCTCATATATTGATATTCTATTAATTAATGTGGTATGGGGTGGTTTATCAAAATTGTTTGCTAGCTTAATACCAATTGACAAAAAAACAATTTTTTCTTAATACCTTCGCACGTTTGTTAGTTTCGTATATGAGTTTTTGTGTAGATTTAAGTTATATAGAGTGTGTGCGGAAATAAGTTATGTAGATGCGTGTGCATGTGTTATCCCCCAATTCCTTTGAGCCCAATCCACAAACACACGTTTAGTTTTGTAATACCCCATAATAATAAGTTATGGGGTATGCATGTGTTGTCCCCCAATTCCTTTGAGCCCAATCCACAGACCTGAAAATAATTTTGATTTGCTGAAAAACCCTCTATTATATTTATTCCACAAAAAAAGGCCGTGGAAGTCTTACAAGAGAGAAAAAGCTTGGGCTCCCTGCCCATCTCTGACCAGGCCCAGAGCTATTACAAGAATGAATATCATCGAACTTTTATAGCTAAAATATCTTAGCCACAACATTCCAAGCAACAGCATCACCTGCTTTTTTTTTACTGTGAAGCACTTTTTAGTTTTTACTGTGAAGCACTAAAGCACATCACATGCAAGAGAATAAAAAAAAAGATAAAGCAAAAAAGGAAAAAAGAGAATTCAGAGAGAGAAAACTGTGGGGCTTAATAATAGGGGGACATTTGTGTGAAATTTATGTGAAATTAATAAGCAAGACAGAATTTTTTTTTTTTTGTGTGTGTGTGTGTGTGTGTCATCAAGTTTGAAGCCCGAGTCAGACACACTTATCAACGTTCCCAATTCTCTCATCTTCAACCCAAGCCATCGTCGAATTCGGAGGTGGTCTGATCCCTCATCTCTTGACTCTTGCTCTAAACCTCTTCCTGCCTCGCTACTCAACTTCAAACCCAACCTCCCATGGCCCAAGCTTGAGAGCTTTCAAAACCTCAAGCTTGACCGGGTTAAGCCTTTATTAGATGATTTCAATCAGCCCACACGGTAAGCCCAAGTTCTTTAGCCAAGATCCAAATCCATATAACTCTAAACCCATAGGCTCAGCCGGCCCACATTTTAAACAATTTCAACCTAGGCCACAAACAAAACTCAGAACCAAGCCCAGGTCCAAAGACAACCAAATTTAAACCCAACTCACCACACGCTCTCCTCTAACCCAGATCCACCCATTAAAACACAACACCTATGGTCTGTTTGGATACGTTCTTCTTTTTATTATTATTATTATACAGCCGAACCCTTAATTTACCTTGAGTCCGCTAAACCCTAAACCATAGCCTCTTAATTTCTTTCTCTTTCTCTGTAAAACTGAAGCGCCAAAAATGTCAGACAACATCAACAACAACTTAATACTTCGATCTCCATGGGAATATTTACCTGATGAGATTGTAACCGATATTTTCCTACGTCTATTTATCAAATCCATAATTATCTGTACCTCTGTTTCAAAAACTTGGAAATCCCTAATTCAAAACCCCACTTTTATTTCCAACCATCTCCACCACTCCAACACCACCACCACCAACAACCGTAACCTCCTCCTCATCGGTCCCCACACTAGGGAACTATATTGCGCATTACATAACGAAGATGATCCTTATCTCAGTAAACACACTAGATTTGATTGTCATCCTGCCTTGCGTTTCTCTAATGGATTATCATATTTGGTCGGTACTTGTAATGGCCTGCTCTGCCTTTCCAACACTCATGACATTAATAGATTCTTTCTGCTGAACCCTTCTGGTAGAAAGTTCGTGGAACTTCCTTTACCCAATGTCACTTTACACAATTATTTCGAACCGTCTCTTGGGTTTGGATATGATTCCAAAACTAATGATTATAAAGTGGTGAGGGCTGTGAGCTTAAAGTTAACGGAGGATGGTTCTGTCTTTCAAAATCCTCAACCCCCCGTGGTCGAGGTTTACTCGCTCTCCACTGGTCAATGGAAAATGCTTAGTGCTCCTGTATGTGTTGTATATGGTCGTCAGAAACAAGCATTTGTCAATAGGGCGCAGCATTGGCTTGCTTCAAGGAGTACTACCACTAATGATGGAAAAAATAGAGTACATTTTGTTTTGGTGCTTGATTTGGGGGACGAGGTCTTCCGCGAAATACTGCTGCCGGAGAGTTGTACGTCTGTTTCTGTATATGGAAATTCCATTGCTATGTTTCAAATAGGTTCTTATGATTGTTCTTATGATTGTATTTTCAATATATGGGTGATGAAAGAGTATGGTGTTGCCTCATCATGGATGAAAGTTCATCAAAATCGAACATTACCCATAGAAAGGGCAGTAGGTTTTAGGAGGAATGGTGAGGTTGTACTGCAAAAGTTTGGAGGAAGGCTTGTCTCGTGGAATCCAGAGAGCCAAAAGATTAAGGATCTTAGGATTATTGGATTTAGTTTTACTTTTGTTGGTTATCATGTTGAGAGTCTAGTTTTGCTTGACAAAACCGCCAACGGTGCAGTTACATATTGAAGAAAATCGGTAAGATGCATTTCATACTTATTCTTTTTATGGTTTTTCATTTATTTCTTTACATATACTTGACATTGATCATACATTACATGTGAATACAAAATGCTCGATTCTAAAAATTCCTTACTAGTTGCAAACTCTGCTATGCACAGGAATTTTCATATAATTATATTGTTGAATTTACTGTCCATGTCCAAACCCAAGCGCCCTTCTTGATGAGATTTGGTGATGGGACCTTTGGCATAGGCCTTTCTTCAAACAATTTAAGGGATGGCATAAGTCACAGAACAAAGGCGTCCAGCTAGTGAATGAGAATCGTAGAGATTTTAGGAAATTGGTTTGAATTGTTTTTAGTACAACTTTAAACAATGAATAATTCTTTAACTTTCAGTTTCAAATTCATTCAAAACCCTGCACCAAAACAATAATTATTTCTCCCAATAAAGTAGTTATGCTTAGATGTATTGTTTTGTTGACTAGATTTCCTTCCATTGTTTTTCTTTTCTTTATCTTTCTCCCTTGTTTATGATTTAGGATTTTCTGCTACACAACTGTACAAACTAGAAGCAAAAGGCCAACACCAGTGGAAACAATAAAAAGAAAAACTAGGTAAATAGAAGACATCAACCTAAAACTACTATTGTTATTCAAAATGACATGTCACAATTATTTCAGAATTTTTCATTTTGAATTTTTTATGGTTGAGGATTTCTTTCATCAAGCAGCCTCTTTAAGAGAGCCAAAAGTCTTGTAACTCAACTGGTTGACACCTCTTAGCATTTTCAAAGGAGAAAATCCATGGCTTTAATCCCTTCTCTCCCAATTATTAAATTATTAAAAAAAAAAAAAAAAATCTAGCCTCTTTAGGAGCCATCATTTATCTTTTTGAATATATATCTATTTCATTTATATACAGAGTAGTGCTTTTCACCTTTTGACAACAAATAGTTGTACCTCTTTTTTTTTTTTTCCTCAAGACTTCTCTAAATGTTAAGTATTTGAAATCTTTTTGTATCAATGTGTACTTTGTTTATGAAATTTGAAGAATCTTTTTTTTTTTTTTTTAGCTAGTTTTTTGGGTTGGTTTGGACATTGGTCTACCTAAGCTTGTGTTTTGGTTGCTCAAACATATTCATATGTGCCACTAATGGAGACAAGTGATAGAGGTGAAATATGGTTGTGTATGGGTTGGCTGGTGTACTAGTTCTGTTAATGGTCCATATGGTTTTGGTTTGTGGAAAAATATTAGTCGGGATGGCCTACTTTTTCTTGCTACATTCTGTATGATATTGGTGATGGATCTAGGGTGAAGTTTTGGAAAGACCATTGGTGTGGTGAGACATCTCTTGTAGTAAACTATCCTGAATTGTTTAGATTTTGCCGAGATAAGGAGGCTAGTGTAGTTGAGCTTATGAAGTCCACTAATGGAGTCCTCTTTTGGGATGTAAGTTTCTTTAGGGGTGTGCGTACTCGGGAATTAGAGGCTATGTCAGGTTTCATGGATACCATTTATGGTTCTTTAGTAAGGGGGTTTGGTAAGGATAAGATGTGTTGGAAACCTAATATAGACAAAGGGTTCATGGTTAAGGATTATTATAGTATTTTAGTGGGCTCTAATGACTACTGTTTTCCTTGGAAAAGTATTTGGAAACAGAAGATTTCTTCTCGAATAGTTTTCTTTATTTGGACTGTTACTTTAGGAAAATGCTTGATGGTTGATAATTTACGAAAAAGGAAGGTTTGGATCCTAGATTGGTGCTACATGTGCAAGTGTAATGGTGAATCGGTTGACCATCTCTTTCTGCATTGTCCGGTTGCTATTGATTTGTGATCTATGGTGTTGGGTTTATTTGGAGAAAGTTGGGCTATGCCACAATTTGTTGTGGGGCTTCTAGCTTGTTGGTAAGGCAGGTTTGGTCATTATCAAAATGGTCATATTTAGTTAATTGTTTTCCATTGCTTAATGTGATGTCTTTGGAGGGAGAGAAATAATAGGTGTTTTGAAGATAATGAATGATCCATACCAGACTTTAAGTTATTTTTCTTTAGAACTTTATTGGATTGGTTGGTTGCTTCATTCTTTTCTTTTCTTGATTTCCTTGATTCTTATAATTTTTGTACTTGAATTGTTGACCCCTTGTACACTACCTGTCTACTAGGATATTTCATTTTTGATATCAATAAAACTTATTACTTAAAAAAAAAAAAAAAAAAAAAAAATTCATATGTGTCACTTGTGTCTGAAATAGAACTTTAAAATGATTTTCCCCCAGTGTGTTTGATATGGTGCCTTAGGTTTGGTGTTGATTCGATTTGATGACCAGCTATTATGCTTAAATTTATTCATGTGTGGTATTAAGGAGTAGTCTTACGAAATTTGGACTTAGAGCATTTGTTGGAACCTTTTTCTTTTCGATAAGTAGAGCATTTTTTGGAACTTTTAAGCTTTTATCATTATTTTTTATGGGATCTCCATCACTTTTGTGTTTTATTCTTAAGTTTTCTTATTTTTCATACTATGAATTTTGCTTTATGTCTCCACCTTCTTTTTTGTGGAAAAAATACACTTAAATACTAAAAACTTTTGGGAAGAAAGGATTATTGGCAAGTATGGTCCTTGCGCATCAATATGCTTATATATTTTTATAGTTTGCTGAAAGATTAGACTGTTAATTGTTTCCTTGTGTACAATTGTCTTGCTAATTAAAATGGTAATCCCATGGAACAATGATATGAGTTTAACTTGGAAACTTTTGTTATCTAGTTTATAGTTGTTATGAGCCTTGAAGGGCATAGGACATGGTTTGAGTTTTGAGATAAAAAATTGTGTTGAGGTATGATTTGCGCGAAATACCTGATATCTTGTCAATGCTTATCTCTAGAATGATGGGTGGTTGAATTTGAATTAGGAAAGTGTGCTTGAGGGAGAAGCACTGTCACCCTGATTTTCAAAAAAATGCATTAATTTCTAACCAAACTCTGTTTCCCGTGCTTAGAGCAACCACATCAGTCCATGTATTTTACACATCCATTTTTACACTAAAAACCTACTTTTTCTATTTTACACCTTCACTTTTACAAAATACCCACATCAGTTCATCTATTTTAACACCTCTTTTATTAAAATAATCAATATTCTCAATTTTTTTATTATTTCCTCAACCAACCTACGCGCGCGTTCTCTCATTTATCTGATAAAGCTCTCTCTCTCTCTCTCTCTCTCTCTGAACCCATTTTTCTTTCTCATTTATCTGATAAAGCTCTCTCTCTCTCTCTCTTTTTGTGAACCCATTTTTCTTTCTCATTTTTTCTGTTAAAGCTCTCTCTCTCTCTGAATCAACTCTCCCTCTCGGTCTATACCGATCCACAGCTCCCTAGCTCCGATCATCTCTATACCGATCTCCCTAGCTCCGATCCACAAGCACCGATCAGATCCGACCAGATCAGATTTGACCGAGATCTCTCTAGCTCCGATCCACAAGCATCGATCAGTTATTGTATCTTCCTAGCTCCGATCAGGCAAGACCCATACCCAGGAGCTCCGATCAAGCGAGACCCACGAGCTCCGATCGTTCCAGTCAAGTGTATCTCTGTGTTTTTTTTTTTTTTTTCTCTTTTGAGCAAGTGTATCTCTATGTTGATTTGTCTGTGGATGTGTTTGGGTTAATTTTCAGTTGATTTTGGGTTAATTTTCAGTTGAGTTTGGTTAATACTTTGTGCTAGATTGCGGTATTTGGTGGTGGCTCTGGGTTTGGTGGTTGGGTGGTTATTCTGGCGCGCTGGGTTGTTGCAATGGTTGGGGAAGGGAAGTGGGTTGATAGAGGAGAGAAAATAATATTAAAAAATTGTTTACACGGTGAATAGTAACCGTGTATATATGCACGGTTACTGTTCATTTTGCAAGACATCTTGTATATTTAGACATTTTTACATGAACTGATGTGGAAGGATTTTGGGGTAAAATGTGTAAACTGGAGCATTTTTTGTATTTTAGATGAGTATCCACGAGCTGGTGTGGATGCTCTTAGGCTGCCAAAAGGCCATCTTCAAGGGCAAGTTTTAGGCTCCTAGCTTGTTTTCCAATGTAGGTAGTTTAATAGTGCTAAAATTCAAACTGTTGTTTTTCTATATGTTAATAATACAAGTAACGTAAATTTGTTGAGGACAAGTAGAAGAGCTATTTATTTTTAATAAAGAGTAGCTATGTTTTGATTTTGTTAAACAATATCATTTTTAATTAAAATGGTAGTGTATAATTGTGTTTATATGTCTAATCTCATGTCACTGGTAATATTCCTTAGTTTGATTGAATTTTGACCATTATGGTGTGCTTAGTTATGCACTTATTCTTTTCTTAGCCCATTATGCTTATTATTGCCTCTGCTTGTGCAGGGGAGGATCTTTGGGACTTCTTGATGATAGGAGAAGAGAATATGTTTTGTGGGATGTCTTGAAAAGATGATGCATCCACGGCCGAGTGATTTGCAATTTACTTTGAAAAGTTACCTATGTAAGAATTATTTTATATGGTTTAGTGTGAAGTCCGATTGAAGTAAAGGTTGTGATTTTAGTGGTTAGACTTATATTACTAATTAAAAAAATAGTTTATATTTGGGTTTTTATTTGATTAGGTATGGGCATTTTTATATTCAGGGACAAATTTGTAATTTCCACAATTTCTATCCATGGGTAATTTGATTGAGTCTAGAATGTTCTAGCAAATCCTGCCTATCTTAGGTTTTATTTTCTTTGGGTCCAAGTTAGTATTTTAGGCTGCGTTTGAATCGACTTCAAAGTGATTCCGGAAATGATTTTCTGGAAAATAGGTGTGTTTGGTTGGTCCGGAAAATTCTATTTTCCGGAAATTGAAATCCGTTGACTGAAAAAAAAAGGCTTTGACCACGGAAATCCATTTCAGTTCCTATTTTCACTTCAAATGATTTCCGGAACTGGGGACGCGCAAGGGAGAACGAGAACTCACAGACACGCCGTCAATCGTGAAGCTCCGATCGCGCCGTCGAACCGAAGCACCGGTCCGATCGACAGCGCAATCGACGGCGCGCGAAGCACCGTTCGCGAGATCGCGCGATCTCGCGATCGACGGCGCGCAAATCACCCTTCGCGAGATCGTGATCAACGCGAATGGTGCTTCGCGAGATCGCGCCGTCGATCGCGATCTCGCGGAGCGTCGAGCGACGCTTCGCGAGATCGCGAACGGTGCTTCGCTCACCGTCGATCTCGCGAACGGTGCTTCGCCGCCGTCGATCTCGCGAACGGTGCTTCGCCGCCGTCGATCGCGCCGGTTCTTTTGGGTTTTGTAAGTGTTTTTCTGGGTTTTGTCTTTTCCTTCTTCTTTTCCAAACACCAAAAAATATTTTTCGGAAAATTTTTTGAAATGCAACCAAACACACAGAAATATTTTCCTTTTCCGAAAATTAGCATTTCCGGAAAATATGTATTTTCCGGAAAACGTTTTACGGCAACCAAACACAGCCTTAATATGTTTTATTTTACTAGCCAAAATAGGAGTCTTAGTGATCAATATAGGGAGATGGAGAGTTAATTAATAAAATTAGCAATGAAGTCAATTTTTCCTAGGCCGGTACGGAAAATTCTCATTTCATACCGGTTTAAATACCATTTGTACCTAGAGTTATATGGAATTTTGGCTGTATTGGTTCAAATATCACCATTCCCTCTCTTCCTTAATTCTCGTGATATGTAAAGAGAGAATAAACAACTAAAAGCAAAATGAATAGTATCAATGTAAATTTACATGACTACTGTAGCAAATTTATAAATTTACACAATTATACATGAATTAATATGGGTCATTTTTAGGCAAAATTGTGTAAAATATTTTACACATTTTTCTATTATATACAGACTAATGTGAATGTTCTAAAGAGATAAAACTTAGTGGAGGAGATAACATCAAGATAAAAAATAAAGAAAGATAAATACTAAAAGTAGGAGAGAATGAGTAGAGGTGAAAAAAAGTGAGTTATTAAAAAGAATTGTTTCCGAGTAGTTGAGATATGTGTAAAATAAAGATGTTTGTGATATTACAAATTATACAATATAACCACTAAAATTAGTGTATCACCAAAAAAATTACTTTTATTTATTATGTTATTAATTGACATTTACAAATCACATTAATTATCATATCAATTTTTAAATGTTAATGTTGTAAAATTTGCAATATCTTTAGCATCTTTCAAAAAATATTCAGTTTATATATATATATATATATATATGTATTGTACGGCATGGGACTCCCAGACCCATTTAGGCCTTGGGCCTTGAACTCCAACATTACTATATAGCCCATGGGCCCAACCCTCTTGTCCAAAATTGGGCTCTAAGCTTGCTAAGGCCATGGGCTCGGGCCTCATGACATTACACTCGGCCCAAAACCCGTTGAGCGAGCCGTTATAATATATGTCCATCATAGTTCATAACCTGGGAGTTGCCTGGCAAAGTACACCTCGGACGGAAGCATGATTGCTCAGGAATGTTGTATCTCGGTTACCTGGTACTGCCTTGGGAAGTATCTCTGCCGAACACCCCACTCTCAACTAAACATCCACTCAGTGATAATAACATTAGACCTCCTTTACCACTAACCACAAGAGTAATCATAACTCTCTACTAATTATTAGGCTATAAATATAAGGAGCTAAAGAGGGAAGGTTTTTTTTTTTTTTTTGGGAGGGTTCACAAAGAAAGTAGGGGTAGAAAGAGTGAGAGTGCACCAGGCTAGCACAGTAATAATAGGCACATAGGGAGTAAGATTATCTAGAGGGGAAGGTAGTTCCATTGGGTCTTTGTATAAGGAACTACCCAAAGTAGGAAATCCAAAGCCCATATCAAAAATAGATTGTGAGACCAAGTGAGGGTTGGTCCATCAACCTCACTTTTGGCGCGCACATATATATATATATAAACATTCTAATCTGCAGTAACCATTGATCATGATTTATGTTCTTGACAATGAATGGCATAATCGTCATACACTTGTAGACGTAGATAGACATATAGATATAAAATGCTATGTAATTAGAACACGTCAAGAACCTTGCTTTCTTGTAACAATGAGCATATCTCTCTTGGATTTTCTCAAATTATATGTTTATAATGCTTATGTTGCAATTGTTTTATATAATAATTCAGTCAAATTTTTTTTTGAGTTATATAGTTATCATGCATGCATTTTAAAGAAAAGATTGATTAATTACTCACAAATATAAAATATTTCCCAGCCCTATCTCCGACATAAAGCCCACTTATAAATTTAATTCCACCATAAAGCCCAAGCACAAAGCCCTTTTCAACCTAAACCCTTTGGAGAACCCTTTGAGAAACACGGTTTACTCAAAATTTCAATTTTCCTTTTGTTGCACATTTCAGGATCCTTCCCCTTCCCCAACGTTCACGGTTTCAATCTCCCTGTTTTCCTTTTATTGCACGGTTTCAAATTTCCTTTTGTTGCATGGTTTCAGATTCCTTCCCCTTCCCCACATTTTTATTCTACGGTTTCACCCCTTCTAACAGCAACCTTTTCGCCTTCCTGCCTTCCTTCCTTCCTTCCTTCCTGACTTCCTCGCCTCACAGTATATAAATATTAACAGAAGCTTGATGATTCAATTTAGATATCTCTAAATCCAGTTTATTTTGTGTTCTATTCTTTTGTTTGATTTTTTTCCACTTTTTACATTTTGTTACTGCCTCTTTTGTTTGATGATTCAATTCACGTTTCTGTTTTCCTTTTGTTTGATGTTGTTTTCCCCTTTTTGTACCATACGTGTAGTGCAAAATAAGGGTGTGTAAATAAAGATTTTATTATTATTATATGTAATTGAGTTTATTCAATCTGTAAAAACACAGAGTTTAGGAAAATAAAAAGAGAAAGTTATTAATTCATAAAACAATTCTCTTTAGTATTGTTTTATATACTTGCCCTTGGTTCTGTTGTATTGTAAAAGAATTCTGTTACCATTGATTTTTTTTCTTTTCTTATTTGTTTAATAACATGCATATGTTGATTTTGAAATATTAGAGGATGAGTTTGAAAGGACTAGAGAGCTTTATGAAAGAATTTTGGACCGATTAAAGCACCTGAAGGTATGTATAAATTATACAAAGTTAGAATATAGTGTTTAAACTTCAAAATTGTTTCATATAGTTTTTTTTTTGCTTGGTTTTATGGTTTCTGTTGCTTGCTTGGGTGGTGTTATTTGATTACTATTCTTTGTTGAGAAAAAAAGGTTGATGGGCTGATTACAATTTGGTATTTTTGATGCTTTCGTTTTTTTGTTTTTGTTTTTGGTGTTAGCATTTGGACCCACAATAAGTATATTAGCCAGGTAGTTGTTTGAATTGCCAAATCACTAATACACTAGCACTAGACTAGGTGTAGAGTAGCAACCTGTGAATTGTGCAGCAATATAGCAACAAGGGAACCACACATGATTGACTCTATAACACACTAAAAATAGCTTTTATATGAATTTAAAAAGATTTTACAAACAACAATTTCAGGACAGTACAACAGAAAATTCTACTATGGACCTACATTTTATTGCTGTCATGATTTTTTATGTTACCAAATGTGAGGCTTAGGGTCTAAATTTGGTGAATTCTTTGATTAGTTACAATTGCTTTCTATGATGCCCCAATTTGATTGATTGTGTGATGTGTGTGGGTGTGTAATGAGTCCCACATCGGGTATTTACTGGGTTGAACTGGGCCTTATTCACAACTGCAAGGAGCCTTACTTGTGACTAGTCCTTTTGAGGTATAGCGTAGATGTGGCTAGTGCTTTTCCTTGGGTCGTTACATATGGTATCAGAGCCGGCCCGGTAACCCCGCGTGGGCTCAAAGACACTACCCCACAAAGTGGGCCCTAACGAGGATGTTAGGGATTTAAGTGGGGGAGATTGTGATGCCCCAATTTGATTGATTGTGTGATGTGTGTAGGTGTGTAATGAGTCCCACATCGGGTATTTACTGGGTTGAACTGGGCTTTATTAACAACTGCAAGGAGCTTTAATTGTGACTAGTCCTTTTGAGGTATAGCGCAGACAATAGGCGATTGAATAAGATGATCGAGAAAAAAAAAATGTCGATTACCCAAGATTGTCCTTAAATCAGGTTATCATCAACTCAAAGCTAAGAAGGAAGATATTCTTAAGATTGTCATTCATACATATTAAGGACAATACTGAGTTTTAGTGATGCTAATTTGGTTGACTAATATCTCTCTTTGTTCAAGGACTAAGGTATGTCAAGTTTAGAGGACTAAACTTATTTTAAGGGGGGAAGAGTGTAATACCCCAATTTTGTTTTTATGATTATTACCATACCTTACCATTTTAATATAGAGTTGATGTACTATATGTGTGTGCACAGTAAGATGGGAGTAGACAACTTTGTGGTGCTACAAATAAGCTAGAAAAATCAAAGTTTTAGTGCATACAATTTAGTGCAGCAATTAAACTAATAAATAAAAGATGAAGATGTTTTACGGGCTTCTTGGAGACTAAAGAGATAAGCTCAAGTGGATTTTAAACTCCAGCCCACTACCCCACCAAGCCCACATCTCTGATGTGTTAAAATATAAGTTGGAGGAAAAAATAATGAGGGTTTTGGGATAAGAAGGGTTTCATCACTAAGGAGGCTAGGGTTTTATCAAAGAGGCTAAGAGGTTTTCCTTAGAGTTAGAGCACATACAATTGAAGAGGCAATCAGATTTTTTCAAGGTTCTATTTAAGAGTGTTTTGAGGCTTTTTGGAGGTTGTTTCGGCTGGACTTTCAGAGTGATTCAAGTGCAGTAAGTAATTATGCATAATATGCACAAGTTTTGTCCATTAGGTTCTTAGAAGTTAAAAGTTTCAAAAGTTTTGTATTCCAAACTTATATTTTCTAAAGTTTATCAAAAGTATTTTTACATGATTGAAAGAGAAATTTCGACTATTAAATAATGTTTTAAAGAGAAACTTTGACTTCTAAATAATGTTTTGAACGTCCCAATCTCATTTAAAAGATGATTTCTAAACTAAACTATTTTTCCGAAAATAATTGAGTTTCAAAGTAAGTGTTCTAAAAAGGTTCTTGTTCTTTAAAACCAAGTGATTTCAATCATATTCCTATTCTCCAAATGGTACTTAAAATGTTTCTTTTAGCAAATTAAATTTTCAGATTTACTCAAGAATTGTAATATATTTATATAAACTCCTCAGTTTCTATTCGTTCCCCAAGAGAGTCAAGCATCCTTTGATTTATGTTCTATTTGATATTGTGATCTTTGATATGCCTCTGTATTTGGAATAATTGTTAATATCAAGTAAATTATTATATTTTGTATAAACTTTGCTTTTGTGATATGTGACTCAAAATAAGTGTTTTTAGAATTGATCAGATATGTCAGATATATGTGTAAATCCGCTCACAGGATTGTATGTGAGAATATGTGATGTGTATATGTGACATTGTGCTCTGATCAATTATATGTATGTGTTTTCTAATGATTTTAAGATGTGATTACAATTGTATTAAGTGATTCATTATATGTTTTGGAATAATTATTTTTGATATCATTGAATGAGTTTGTGAAAAATCAAAATACTCGTGCCTGACTTGACTCTATTCCGTTATGTATTCTGTATAATTACTTACTAGATGTGTGGCTCACCCCATCAATTACTATTTTTCAGAATAAAATATAGTTGGGAATATAGAACCGTTGGGTTGCTTTGTAAGGTGCAAGGTAGAGCATGGAAGTTATAGGCGACTTCAATATGAATTGAAGACTTATAGAATTTTAGTTACCTTTATTTTGTAATTCATGTTTTTGTGTAGATTATTTCCCATTTGTAGAGTTTAGATTTTTGTAAGAGGTTTTTAAGAGTATTATTTCTTCGGAGTATTGATTTATTTTGGATTAATTATGTTTATGGAATTATATAAGTTTAGCAGGTTAGTCATGCATCTAAATTCATTTTCAATGGATTTGGGTCGTGACACTTTCATTTTCCATGGATTTGGGTCGTGACACTTTCATATTAGCCTGCCGTACTTTTTGCGCTAATTCTTCTATTTATGGATATGCTTATTTACCTATGTTGATTTCAAGAGGAGGGTAGCACTGGCAAACTGTTACTTGCTAATTGGAAGAGTTAAAAGCATGATCTTATTTGGTCAGTTTTGTTTTTAGTATGTTTAATATTTTTAGAATATTTGAAAATGAACCAAATGCTAAAATCTTAAATCTAGGTTGCTCAGATGTGTGTGTGTGTGTGTGTGTGTGTGTGTTTTTTTTTTTTTTTTTTTTTTTTTTTTTTTTTTTAACATTATTCTATTTCCCCCTTCCATTACAATGTGCACATCAATCTTTTCTTGAATAAATGTCTTGGAGACGTTGGTTTGCTGTTGCCCAAATTTCTTATTTGGGGTTTTGTTGTTTTTAGGTAGAAGATGTGATACCCAAAATTGGCCATTATACAAGTCAAAGATTCAATAGTTTTGCAGGTAACTACGATTAAGCAGGGACATAATGTTTGAGCATGAGATTTAAT
The DNA here is from genome assembly GCA_028535165.1 of Quercus tomentella. Classification (NCBI taxonomy): domain Eukaryota; kingdom Viridiplantae; phylum Streptophyta; class Magnoliopsida; order Fagales; family Fagaceae; genus Quercus; species Quercus tomentella. The sequence goes on from JAPQVY010000133.1 coordinate 1,476,780, forward strand.
GTTATTTATGTGTTCCATTTACATTCTAGGAAACATAAGATATACTTGAATTCACAAACTATTTTGAGAAGAGTTTCTAATTTCGAAACAAACATTGAGCACTAAAATACATGTTTTATCAAACATAATAAATAAAAGACCTAAATCAAATCACATTGTGATGCTTGCATTTTGGCATCCAATTATGTAAAAGATAAGTAATGATTCTGCGACTACCAAAAAAAAAGTGATGATTTCGCATGTATATACAAGTTACAAGCTTAAGTATTATAGCTGAAACTATGATTTCACACTTGAAAGCCCACAAAAGTGCATTGGTTTTTGGGTTTTATTGAAAATTTAGGAGAGACCTCATGACTGTGTACCCAAAGTAAACCACAAAGACCTCAATAAAAACTATAGCCAAATGCATATCATTTGGGCCAAGGGTGTGAGACCACTCCATTAACACATTCATGCATGATAATTTAATCATTGTAATTGAGAGAACCACATTGATAAATATCTGATTGTTTCAATCCTATAAATTGCCCAAATTCCAAACATAAGGGCTGTAATGTTTAAGTTGGAGGTGATGCTTGCTATTGATACGAGTTTGAATTCTTCTAGAGGCCTTCATTTTTCTGCGTTTAAATTAGCCTTCCTCCCTCTACCTTTCTTTATAGTTCTTGGTTTCTTTATGGTTCTTGGTTGGATATAGCACTAGGATATTTAAATTAGTCAAACTACACAAATTTGAATAGTGGATAACATTAAATATTGTCCTTTTTGAAGAGAGATATTTTATGACAAAATTAAGTTGGGTAAAAGGGACAATCACATTTAGTTTTGAGCTTGAGAATTTTGTTCTAAAATTTTATTTTTCCTGACTTCATGGCTTATATTATATTTGTTTTGACTCAGTTTTATATTCAGATAGGTGTTATTTTTTCTTATTTTGTTGAAGGTTGAAATTTGAAATCCCCAAACCGATGCAATACAACCAGCAGCATCGAGAGGTAATTTTTAATAGGCTTATGGAGCACAATTCAAGTGCGGGGAGTTCTTCACAATGTTGCATTGATATTGCCAAAGCCTTGAATGCCCCAATCCATATAAAACCTGATGATATGGAGATTGTTCATGTTTATGAGCTTCGAATTTAGTGGCACAAGACTTTCCACTTATATGTGGTTCATTTAAACTATTGTCATTGTTATAATATGTAAGATATTTACATACAAGAATTGTTTGATAATTAATATTTAGTATGAGTTAATTCTATCGCTCTTCAGTTAAATTATATTCTCTTGATATTTTTCCCTTTAGCTTTTATTTTTTAATTTTATTGTCTCCATGCAGAATACGAGTACCATGTACTCTTTTCTAATATATCATTTGTATATTAGAGGAAGCTTTCAACAAATATTTTTAATTCTTCTACCATTTTGCTCTATTGATTGGCCACAATTTAATTTTGTTAAACTATTCCGTGCATCGTAAGGGTTAGCGACTAGTAATAATAATAATAATAATAATAGGATAGAAGAATTTAAAAATAAACACAACCACATATAAGATAGAGCACTGGTGTTTGGTACATATTTTCAAACAACAATTTTCAGTTTTTAAACAATATTATACGTATTTCCACACACTTTTTCATCTATACGTATTTCTATACATGTTTTCAAATAACAATTTTCAGTTTTTAAGTGCATGTATCAAACACCCCATGTGAGAGACCTTTGAGACGATTTCTAACAAATTCCACAAAGCAAGAGTAACTATACATCAAACATATTACAATCACAAAAAGAAAAGACATAAACAGGTAAAGCATGTTTTTAAAAGCAAAAGACATCAAACACATTACAATCACAAAAATAAACTCTATATAGTCCAGATGATAATAAGAAACAACTAATATAGATACACAGAAAGAAATCTACGTACGAGGATAATAAGAACTTAATCAAAACAGGTAAAGCATGTTGTTGATCGAAGATTACCCAGAAACATTAATATATTTTTTCCTTCAAAAAAAGAAAATTTAATATTTTTAAAAGGAAGAGATATCAAACATAGTACATTCACAAAAACAAAAATACATATAGTCCAAATAATAATAAAAAACAACTAACATTAAAATAAAAACTAAAACTAAAACTAAAAAAAAAAAAAAAACACACACACACACAAAGAAATGTACGTAATGGGATAATAAGAAGTTACAATAAAGTTGCTTAATGGCGAAATGGGTACTTGCTACTTCAGAAACCTAAAATGAGTGAAGAAACAACACACAAAGAGTTGAAATGCAATGAATCTCAGAAAAAACACATTTATTTTGGGGTCATGCATGCAAAGATGGTCACTGAAAAGGCTTTGGCTTCTTCTGAGTGACTGAGGTTTGTGAGCAGAGCAGATGAGCATGTTTGCGTGTGACGCCAAATCTCATTTATAACAAATGCTTTCTATTCTACTCTCTCCTCTCTACTCTTCAGTGTACTCACCCAATTGGCTATTTGACCCAATGCGTGTTTTAGCTTATTGGTTGGGTTCACGGCACCTTATAAAAGTCCAGCTCACTCAATATAATAAGCTCTTGGTATGAACTTGTTGGAGAAGTTTAGAATTTTTTACTTCTATAAAAAAAAGGTTAAATGATATTTTTAGTGAATTCTACTTCTTTATAATTAGAAGTTGATTTAATTACAGACATTTTTCATTTTGAACTCACGCTTTTTAATCAAACTGAAAAATAATAATAATAATAAAATAAAAATTACATGCATATTCATTTTTCACCCATTTCACGGCTTGTTAATTTGTGCATTTTTAAGTAGTTTTTTATACTCCAGCTTAAAAAATCAGTTTATTTTATTATTCAACTTATTTTTGTTACATTCATGGGCCCTACTGCATTTTTTGGTACTATTTATGGATCGCATTGTACTATTTCAGCTAACTTTTACCTTTATCTACAGTAGTTTCAGTAAAAAAATTTCAATTTCAGCAAAATAAGCAAATCCCAAACAGACCCGTAATAGGTAGAGAATGTTTATCCTTCATTGTTGCACAAATCAACCAATCATGAAATGAAATAAAAAGAAAAAATAGTGTGAATGTGACATTTAAGTAGAGGTGTCAATTCAGGTTAGTGTGTCATGTTCATGTCGTGTTGAGATAGGGTTATTCAACTAAATAGCTCAACCCAAACCCAACTCATTTAATAATCATGTCATGATCTTTCAATCCTAACATGATCTGTTAATGAGGCAAGTTGTCATGACCCGACCCACTTGATATGCTTAATAAAGAGGTTGTGTTGAGTTGACATGAATGTGATACAACTCATTTTAACCCGCTTAATACCCCTACAGTCAAGGAAGTCAATATTTTATGGGTACCAACCGTATCGAGAAAATATATTGTACCGGTCATTAAACTGGTACTAGTACAATCCTCTAAAATGTACTAGATTAAAAACCCGATTGTGCCGGCCTATACTGCTTGTATGGGGGATATTTCCCTGTGATTCAATTAGTACAATTAAAAAAAATTTAAATTGAAAAAAAAAATTATTAAAAAACATTTTATTTTAGCTAATATATTGGGTTAATGTACTTAGGCTAATATTTAGGTTTATAAATATGTAGATTTTAAGTTTTCTATTGATAAACATAAAATTTAAAAATACATACCTACATAAATAAATACAAACACGCGTGCGCGCGCACACACACATATATATGTATGTATATGTATAGAAAATTAAAAATATATAAATATTAGTAATCTTGAAATGGTACACCAATACCAACTAATATCAAAATATTTTATTCCTCTAACCAAATTGAAACTGTCTTGGGTACGAAATTGACTTCCTTAGTAAGAGCAAAGAAAAGTAAGAGATTTTTTAGCTTTACAAAATTAAATACAATGCTTCCGTTATTATATATTGTAAGAGCTCAAGAAAAACCTCCAAGCTCACTTAGAATAATGGTACTGACTATTTCTAGTCCAACACAATTAATTTATAAGAGAATGGGCATGCTAGGTCAACTATAATGCTCTGTATGATCCAAATATAAAATCAATGAAGTCGTAGCTCTTAATACGATGGAAAGAAACATAGAACAAGTATAAAACTCTTCCTCGAGCTAGTCTGAGACCGCAATGTTCATATATTAATTGCTCAAATCTTGGTACAAGTTGATACTCTCTTCCCTTTTTGTTCAAGTTCTATTGTTCCACCCCCTCTCTGAAGGGATTCCTTTCCTTTATATAGTCCCTCCTAATGCACCTGAGCCCTCCACCTGTACGTCTCTGGGTAGCAATTGGGATGCTTGTCCCATCAAGACCCTGCTGGAGGTGGTAGAGAGTGTTGTGAGTTGTGGAACTACTGTTCAAGTGTCTTTTCCTCATAAATGCAACCAGCTAAGTTGGTACAAAGTATTGAATGTGTAGGTGATGACTACCTTCTCCAAATATTTCCTCTCTTCTTTACTTGCACATCTCTGATATCTTCCATGGTGTCTTGCCTTTTGGTGCAGGTGGCCAATTGAGGCATTCTCAGGTGTATTCGTTTCTCAAGCTCCTTAGACGATGGATCTACCTGTTTTCCATCCTCGGACCTTAGTCAACATGTCAAGTTTGGATTACCACGGTCTCTATGTCTTCCCTCCTCGGACTTAACCCACATGTCAGGTCTGGATTGATGCACAAATGGGCCTTTGCCCATCCTCGAACTGGGCCCACTAGCTCTATGTTGTTTCGGATCCTACCCTCCCACATATATAGTATAGATACTAATCCAAATTTCAGAGGTTCTCTTTTGAAATCTTCGATATCCATGTGAACTATGTTTGATTAATTTTGCTCTTAATAAAATAACCTTTACCGTATTAATACTATTTCTTAATCTTATAACACAAATTTAGGTTATTACAATTATGTGGTTTCATATTATATATATTAAAGGAATTAGAAAATATAAATAGTTAAGATTAATATAATTAAAAATACATTCCTTTAGTGAATTAAAAAAATATTGAATTATTTCAAACTAATTGAAGGGCATGATTATTTTTTATATTTGATTGCATGGGTGGTTAAATTTGTTTTTTTTTTTTTTTTTTTACCTTTGGATGGTTTTTGTTTCAATTGTACCCAAAACAACTAAATATGATAAGTAATGTCATATTCTAAATCAATTTTTTTTAAGTATTCCAAATAATTTTTTTCTTATATAACTTTTATAATTAAAACCATAAAACTTCCTTTATACAAGTGATTATTGCACCATCTAAAGATGATTAGTACATGTAAACCACCTCTACCTTCCCTTCCATTGTCTACTTATCTCAAAATAAAAAAATAAAAATAAAAATCCATAGAAATAAATGCATTCACCTTGTTAACACATGGAAATTTATACATATAATTTGACATAAATGCAAGTTTCGATGAGAGGAAAGGCTAATTGAAAAGAATTCATTCTCATTCTCAAGGAAGGGTTATTTATTTATTTTATATATAGAGTCGTAGATATAGATATAATGTGATAAAATCCAATATTCCGCTCGTTTCATCAGCTAGAGTAGGCCTTGCAGTGATCTACTTAGTTGTTACTACTTTGGTTTTAGGGATGGTTTAAGGGAAGAGTTTAAGGAATTGTGAATGAATTTTTTAAGAAAAACTTTCCTGGTCCTTCTAGAACTTTTTATAATAGTTTTTTTATTATTATTTAAATTTCAGGTAAAATATCATCCATAATATAGATTACAGAAATTTCTAGGATTATATACAATCTTATACCAAAATGTTCAATAATGCTGTAAAAGAACTATTTTTACAAAGTTAAGAAATACATGATTTCATTTTCACGAGTGTGGCACCTTTTTATAATTAACACAAACTTAGTCTCCATTTATTTCGGTGTCAATGTAAAATGATTTCCCTGACTACCCAAATGGTTTAATGGCACCTCCCTTGTTACTAAGGGTTTGAAAGGAGCGGAAGAGTTCAGGGAATAAGTAGAACATTCAAAAAAGAAATGTAAAATGATTTTGGGGAAAATTATTTGATTTCCGTCATTTTGGTTTAAAATAGAACTTTCTAATTTTGATTTGCACATAAAATTCTCAGACAATGGTGATTGGCGGCAGTAAATGGTGGTGGTGGCGGCTGAGTGGTCAGCAATAATACAATTACCACCATCACCTACCACTGATAGACTGTTGTGACCGGAATAATTTAATGAATATAAAAGATAGTTAGTTAATTCAAGATGACCAATTTTCTAAACTTGAGAGAGAAAATATATATTTTAATTAATTTTATATTTAATTCTCAAGGGAATTCTAGCATTTTGCCATTATTTTTTTAAAAAATTTAGCAATATGTCCATATTTTGAAACTATTTAGGTCCATGCTCCTCTTTTGAAACTCGATTTTGATAAAATCGAGTTATGCCCGATCAAACTTAAAAAAATAAAAAAATAATAATAAAAAAATTGCATGGAACTCAAGTTCAAGGAGCTCGAGTTTCATTTAAAATGCCACTATAGGTCTCCCTGAACGCAGCTATAGATCAAACTTTAAAAAAAAAAAAAAAAATTGCATGGAACTCGAGTTCAGGGAGCTTGAATTCCATTTAAAACGTCACTATAAGTCTCCCTGAACGTAGCTATAGGTATGGAACTCGAGCTCCATGCAATTTTTTTTTTTTTTTTTTTTTTTTTTTTTTTTAAGTTTGATTGAGCATAACTCGATTTTGAGAAAATCGAATTTCAAAATAGGAACATGGACCTAAATAGTTTCAAAACAGGGACATATTGCTAAATTTTTTAAAAAATAAGGGCAAAATGCTAGAATTCCCGTAATTTTTACCAAGAAGGACAGGTTTCCTATTTCTTTTCTCTTTTTTAATTTATAGAAACAGGAAACACTCCCTTTTATCATGATTTTGAAACTCCGACCGTTCAATGAACCGTAAAAGGTAAAGGTTCAAAGTTTTTAAGGTCAGACCGAGATCGAATCGTGATGACGTAATAATTAATTTAATATAAAAATCAATAAAATAAAAATGTAAAATTAGCTATCTTCAAAGATTAGGTAGATATTTCTTCTATTATTTCAATTGTTTTAGCACAATAGAACAACATAACAATATTTCAAAAACTAATATCTCAACTAAAAATAGTCAGATTTTTTTATTTATAATAAAAAATACTCAGATTTCAATCTTAATAAATAAAAATCAATACTAATAGTTTAAAATTTAAAGTCTTAAACATAAGAAATCTTTCTTAACCAAAATATTATAATAATAATAATAATAATAATAATAATAAAATATAAAACATGCAATGCAATGCACTTTAAAACTTTAAAGGAATCTGGTGGAGGGTTGGGCATGGTTCTAGAAAGAATGTTTGGGTGGATAACTGGGTGAGAGGACAATCTTTGAGGGAGCTTATTGAGGAGCCTTTAACCAGGGATGATATGATGCTTACTATAGCTGATTTTCGAGATAACATTGACTGGAAGTGGGAGATTTTGTCTTTTGCTTTGCCTCCCTCGATTAAAGAGAAAATCCAAGCCATTCCTTTTCAAGAATATGGCTCTGGGGAGGATGTGTTATAATGGAAGTTTACAAAAGATGGTGACTTTTCTTCTAATTCAGCCTATCTCAGTTTAATGGCTGATTTGGGTGAGGTTAATACCTTTAAGGGGGCTTGGATTTGGAAAGTAAACACTTTACCGAAGATTATTAGTTTTTTATGGCTCTGTATGTTCTTGCTGACAGGGGCATTAATTGCAGCAGGTTATGTCCAGTGTGCAGAAATCAAGTAGAATCTATAGACCACTTGTTGAGAGAGTGTTTGTTTGCTCAATATTTTTGGTCTAGGATGGGGGTGTCTCATTTATTTATGGCCAGACACACTCAGCGTCTAGAAGATTGGCTCTATGAGAACTGTCTTAGCAAGCGGACTCAGCAGAATCATATTCCGTGGGGTATTATTTTTCCTTTTGCCATATGGAATCTTTGGAAACATCGTAATAGAGTCATGTTTGATAATGCTCCCCTTAATCTCAATCTTCATAGCTATTGTCTTGCCCAAGTTGTGGAGTTTTTCTATTGTGTTGGTACTATAAGGAAAACTAAACAGAAAACTATTGTACAGGTGAAAAGGTTCAAGCCCCCTATTGGATGGCTTAAACTTAATTCGGATGGGGCTTCATGTGGAAACCTAGGCAAAGCGGGAGGTGGTGGCCTTATAAGGGATTGCAATGGGTTGTGGATTAAAGGGTTTGCGAGATCTGTTGGATTCGCTACTGGCATTACTGTTGAATTTTGGGCATTAAGAGATGGGTTGAAGCTTGCCTTGAATGAAGGAATCCAGCGACTGATTGTGGAGTTAGATGTGAAAGTGGTGGTGGACCTTATTAAATCTAATATAGCCACTAATAAGCTGTATGCCCCTCTCTTATATGATTGCAAGTGCTTGCTGACAAGGTTCATCCAAGTTCAAATGGTTCATTTGTATAGAGAAAGAAATCATTGTGCGGATGCACTTGCGAGATGGGGTAGCAACATGGCGGAAGCTTTTACTGTTTTTGATAGTCTGCCAAGTACTAATGTTATGTATTTAGTCAAAATGGATAATGTTGGTATGTTTGTTAATAGGGTTTCAAAACTTGATTCTAACTCTACTGTGAGTTAGTCTGTTATGTGTATTTCCCCTTAACCCAAAATTTTTTTTTTTTAAAAACTAGAGCCCACTCACTCGTTCAAAGAGAAAAGTCTTATCTAACATATACTATTACCCCACTTCCCAAAGCTTAGGTGTTCTTCCCCAAAATATAAATATAAAACCCACCTGCTCCTTCTCACAGCCTCAGATTTTTCTTTCCTCAATACTCTCCTCTCTTCTTCACAACGAACATGGCTACGACAGTCAAGCTCCCCTCCGACCAAAATCAAGAACTTGCGATGGTAAGTTGTTTGCAGCAAAAGGAATGGAGTCAAGTTAGTCCATTCCTTGTCCAAACGGTCTTGACAGTTTGAAATTCCGGCGATGCGAGCAAATAGAGATTACCAGTTATTTTATTTTATTTTTTTGAAAATATTTGAAGAAAGTATGTTACCGACCCGTAAACCCGTGACCGGTTTAGAAACCCGTGCGGTTTAACCGCGGTTTCCAGCAAAAGTCAAATTTCCGGTTTTATCAGTTTAAAAAACCGAAAACCATGCCTTTTATTGCGTGATTATGCGTGTCACCGACGCTGCGTGCTCTGTATATATAGGGCAGCAGTCAGGCTCTTCATAGCAAGCGTCTCTCTCAGGTGTGGTTCTCTCTCTTTTTCTCTGGTTTATTCATTCGTATGGCTTCCTTGTAATTGATTTGGCTATTGCTATGGCTATGTAGAGCGCGAATTGTTTGCCTACTTGTTTGGCTTGTTGTTCTCTAATTAGGGTTTCGATCGACCGTATATGATATACCAAAACCCAATTCTATTTTCTGTCTTCAATTTCTGCCTCTTTCCCAGTGCTTCTTCATGGATTGGATTTCCCGCTTGCTAGGGTTTGAAAATTTGGGGTTTTGTTTTTGGGTTTGTGGATCCTCTGTGTGTTTGGTATTTTGATTTGGGTTTTGGGGTTTCAAGTTAATGATGGTATATTTCTAGGTTTGGGGTTGATTTCGAAATTGGTTCTTTCATTTTGGGTGTCAATCTGACTTGGTTTGCCTTGCGTTTGGACATGTTGTTGATGTGGTTTGTGTTGTGCTCTGTTTCCTTGGTAATGTACTGTGTTTGAGATTTGTGTCCAAAACATGCTTGTGTGAATGTTTGTTTGAGATTTGTGTCCAAAACATGCTTGTGTGAATGACTTGTAGTTGTATGTTACTTCCTTTTTACTTTTTTGTTCAGTTTGCCTTGATTGTTCCTTGTCCGTGAGTGGATCTTTACTGAGAAAAGAATGCAAAACTCATGTTATCTCTCTCTCTGGTGTCAGAGATTGAATCATGGCAGATTATGAGGACTATGAGGTTGTAATTTTTCCAGACTTCAAAGAATTCACCCGTCAATTTGAAAAAAAAGAAGAAAAAGGCAAAGACAAATCTGATCCCAATATCCATCAAAAAACAAAAGCAAACTCGTTGTTCTCAAACTGTGACTATTGCCCTCAACCCCCTATGTCCACCCTTGCCCCCCCTATGTCCACCCTTGCCCCTGTCTGCCCCCTTGCCTTTGAACTTAACGGATTTTACCCATGTTGGAAATGGATCCCTGAGACACAGGTATGTGCTACATTGTGTGGGTGAGTGCATCTCTTTTCTTTTTTATGAGAAGGTTTTCAATTAAATCTGCTTGTTTCTCAGCTTTGTGAACAGGAACGAAATGAATTTTCTCTCAATGGACAGTCGTTGTTAGAGCGCTACAACAAAATTAAGGTTTATTTCTTCTTCTTCTTCTTCTTAATATCCATCTATATATGCTTTATAACTCTTTATTAATTCTTTGATTATGAACAATTGGTGTAGGGTACAAATTTTGAATTTGTGAGACTTGTGAAGATCCAGTTGATTCCCAGTAGTGGAATAAAGTATTTTATTCAATTCGAGGCCAAGCCCAGCAGTACTGAGTACACTCTGAAAACCTTTGAAGGTTCCATGTTCAAGTCTTATGTCCATTCTAATAGTAGTTTGTGGCCCATGTCTTGTAAACTATTAGGCCCCAATTCTCAACGGTATGTGCTTCCTGGACCCGGCGTGTGGACAATATAACCAAGAATTGTTAGGGAAGTTTAGTTTGCATAATGGTTGGGTGGTGTGGGATTTAGATTGTTGGATCTTAATCGACTGTTGTGGCTATAATAATTTGCTTGTTTTTTCCGTTATTTATCAATAAATAATAATAATAATAATTTGCTTCTTTTATCTGTACATGTGATAGTTTTTTGGCTGGTTTGAACTTTGAATGACCTGCAACCAATATTGTAAATTTTATGATTGTAGATTGATAGTGAATACAATCCTCTCCATTTCATACACACAAAACTAATGTAAAATAAACAAATTAAAGGATTGGCAAGAGCAAACATAGTTTTGCGGACAATTGAAGATCTAACATGCTAGCATTATCATACTTGGATCCTAAATACCATAACAACAGTACCACAAAACTTGTTTAGTCAAGCATAGTAACACTCATAGTTCGTTAATTACGGTACACATATCATACCATAAGTATACGAACGGTATAATTCAGATTCTTTACCATATATATATATATATATATATATATGGAGATAAATACAATGATTTAACATATTATTGTCATATCCGGTAATTCAGATTCTTTGCCATATATATATTTTTGGAGATAAATACAATAATTCAATATATTATAGTCATATAGAAAATTATGTTAATATCATGAATAAATCAATGATAACACCAACAAATTACACCATTTTAACTTTTTTACTTTTTACTAGTTTGGGCGTCACGTTCTGCCCCTTTGAGTGAGAAAATTATGATAGAACTACTATTTGAAGAAGAAAGAAACCATGTATTTAAACTTAGATTAACTATTTTAATATATGAGTATTTATTTGTCATGATAGTTTAGAACTTATTTGCTAAAGGCAACATTAACTCACTAAAAGCTTCTAAGAGTGAAAATGAATATCATCTTTTTCCAATAATAAGCAACTAAGTTTTGCTAAGACATTGTCACAATATTTCAATTTTTACAATGAATGATGTCATATACTACAATTGAAGGTCTTCATCAAATACTTGCAATTATCCACAATAAATATTTTGTTATTCGTATTTCATTTTTTATTATCTTACATTTTATGAGTCCAGCCACGATATTCAAATTACTTAATTTTTAATGAACACCCTTTTAAGTAAGAAGATATATATATATATATATATATAAAAGAAAAAAAAAAAAAGATTACAAAAGGCATGTGTCATTGAAGTTTCCATTAGATAAAATTTTAAGTCTAGAATATTTAACCTAGGAAAATCAATGTTCCAAGTATAACTACCACATAAAACTTAAAATACACGGAAATTTTTTTTGGGATATTAAATTTAGTAGGTGTATTGTAGATATTTTACAATGGAACATTTTAAGAATCATAAGATTTCAAAATAGTTTAACTAGAAGAGGAAAAGTTAGGGTACTTCCTCGTTTTTAAAGTTTAGGGAGGAATGAAATTACCCCAAACTTAAAGGATCCAATTTTATTTCTTACTTTTGGTGTGAAACTGTCATTTTTTTTTTTTTTTTTACTTTAAATTTTAAACAGTGTGTAAAGAAATAAAAACAAACAAACAAAATCAGTCAAAGAAAACTGTGCTTGAAAAAGTGAATTTTGGCTTATCAAATTTGACTAAACAAAAAAAAATTCTAGGAACATAACAAAATATCACCACATTTTCACAATACCTCTATTCTTAACTGTAGTGGATCTCAATCTAATATTTTATTATCTTATTTTGATCTATAAGGAACTTACACCTCAATAGTCGTGAAAATATTGTGATAACAACAAAATATCACGACATTTTCATAATTCAATACCTTTATTTTTTAGTTGTGCTATATCTCGATTTGATATTTTATTATTTTATTTTATTTTAGTTTGACCCATAAGGAATTGACAAATGTGACAACATTTTCACAGTATCTCTATATTTACATTGTAATTATAATGTAAATTTATATTATAGACACACAATATTTACCATTTTTTTTGCAAATATAATATTTGCCACTTTTTGTGTGTTTAGCCTATAATATTTTTACAATACTTTTACAACAAATCTTCAAGGGTAAGTTATTAATGATTATAATTTAAACTCACCACTAAAATTATTTTCTCCACCAATAATAGTCAATAATAACTTGTTACTTAAAATTTATTGTAAAAATATTGTAAACATAACATTTTTTTAATATTAAAAATAATTTCTCACCTAAACTCACTGTTTTGGTTTACTACAAATGACAAAAGTTGAATAAACCAACACTACTGTAGCCAGAGCCATCGACTCCTTTTTGTTAGGAATATGAAATAATTGATTTAATCACTTTAGTTAAGTAGTTAGCTAGTTGGTTGAGATTATGGTGAGTTAGTTAGGATTTGAGCACATGTAACTCATTTAACAAATAGCTTAATTCATAAAGCACATGTTGAATTAACTAGCCAATTATTTTGAGACATGTGGGCCAATGACATTAGAGCTAATTTCCTATAAATACATGATTGTAATTCAACATTAGATATCAATTGAAGAATAAACCAATTTCTTAGTGCATTAGTGCATCCCTCTCTCTCTCTCTCTCTTAATCTCTCTCTCAATATTTCTCTATGGAGTGTGACTACTTCGATTTAAGTCAATTTCCCTACAATTCCTATCCATCTTCATTAGGAACCGCCGGATTCCTAACATTTGGTATCAGAGCCATCGATCTTGAGACTGGTGAATATGACCGGCAAGAAATCTTGAAAATGGTGAATGAAGTTTTAGAGAAGGTTAAGGCCTTGACAGAATCTCACAAGGCTGTTTCAAAGAAAGTCAAGGCCTTGGCTGAATCTAAGAGGGCCATGAATGAAGAGCTCTCAAGTCTTTAAAGTGCAGAAAATTCGATCCCTTCCATCCCTTTACACTGTCCTACAAAGTGGAGGCGTGGTTCACAAATATTTAAGTTAACCGGAAGCCTACACTCTTATCACTTTCGTCTTCTCTAGGTTCAACCATCTAGAAATGCTCTGCTTTTCACTTGCACTATTCCAATTCAAGGTTAATTTGTCAAGGAAAGTAGTCAACCATTAAGATCTCGCCTTCAATTTTAGGTGCTTGTGAAAGTAGATGAAAAGAATAAGTATAGGTAATTTTTGACATTAATGTTAGAATAATAATTAAATGATTAAATTTATCTTTTTTTAACTGTTTAAATTTCCGAAATAAGCAATTATTTATCATTGTGTCATAACAGCTGATTCTGTATTCGAAAAAAATCTAGAATGGAATTGTCGTTGTAAAGCTGCAACAAACGATCTATTCCTTTACAGTTATGAAATTGTCCTTTTCAGCGCTATTGAAAGTGTCCATCTTTTGCAATGGCTAGTTGTCCTAAACATGGTGTACGTACCAATCAAAGTTGAGATTCACCATAAATTCCCGAATAAATTGTTCTTGATAATATGGTGGTGCGAATAGCATCTTCTTTTTGTTAAAAATGAGACAATGGAATGCTTAAAGTTGATCTTCTGATAGTTGACAAAAGATTTCCATACCAGCATCACTAGCTATGTAGTATTTTATTACAAGCCAAGTTTGAAAAAGCAAGTTAGGAAGAAATCAAGAGTTCATAAAAACACACAATTCCATAGCAAGAAATCAAGAGTTCATAAAAACACACACAATTTCACATAATTTTTTAAACATATAAACAAATAGGCCTTCAATCATTTCGTATACAATGATGTTAAGACCACAACTAAAGTCACAATTTTATCATAATTTGTTTACATGGCGAGTTGTGAGTGGTGAAGTTATAGACCTATATAGACCTACCACATTTACTCTACCGCTCACAACTTGCCATGTAGACGAGTTGTGGCAAAAGTTATTTTTATTTTCAGTATGAAGGTGTGAACCACTTCCTCATAACTCTATATATTTTTTGTCATTTTAAATTTTATAGAGATACTTATATTAATTAAAGAATTTGAGTCAAATTATTACAAAAGATATAAATCACTTCACGGGATCTTTTATTCTTTCCTTTTTATTTTCTTTTTAAATAAATGAAGTGAAATTTTGATAAATGTATAATAAACTTATATTTTGGTATTATTGGTCATTTCTATTTTGATAGATATGATAAAATTAAAACCTATAACATCTGTTTCATGATAAGTGATTTCTACCATCAAGTCAAGATATTAATTAGTTTTTTTTAGTAGGCGGCTCAACGATAACGAGACTTTATTAGTTTGGCAGCTAGCGGAAAGTCTAAAACCCACCATTATAGGTCTGTAAACCACCATTATAGGCAACTGAAAATCTAATAACAAAACTTAACACTAAAAGTGTGGTCAGATGGATGAATGCAATTGCACTACAATTTGCAATAAAAAAATTCTAAATATATATATTGTATGCACTTGGAGAAATTCCTCCACGATAGTCGGAGCCATCAGCCAAGTTCTATTCTAAGTTCTAACCCTAAAATAGATAAATAATATGTGTGTGTGTGTGTTTTTTTAATGGGTGTGCACACCAATGCATGCACTGTGATAGGCTGCTGTATGATAATTGATAAGCCCTGCCCTATTAAAATGAATCTAAAATCAAGGGAATCATGATCCACATACTATATTAGGTTCATGAAAATAGATAAAACACGTTATCTTAATTAGAAAACCGAAGAAAATATAACTACATTAGAATTTAGCCAGCTTGTTAAGCTCTAGATATACTATTTTATTCTGTGTTTGCTGCATTATTTTTCTACCCATAAAAAACAAGGTAGTCATTGGTTAGATCACACATTCTATGATATTCAGTAGTCATTATCAATTTCAGAGTCAACTTAATTAAGGAAAGAAAGAAATACAAAAGAATCCAAAGCTTATTGGTGTTTCTTTTTTTTTTTGGTCCACTTGTTTGTAAATTGATGTTATAATCGTTAAATATGTACCACATGCTTTAAAAAAAAACAAATGGATAAGTAAAAATAATAAGAATATAGGTTATGGAGTGCATATAGCAAATGGTAACCGGGGATTATGAAATAAATTATAAATACACTAGGTTTTCACTCTCAAAACTTGGCATAGCCATTGGTCGTATCACTGATTCTAGGATTTAGATTTTCTAAAGTTCTTAGAGTATTCTATCAAATAGATTTCTTTTAATCTTGACTCTTCATTTTATAATGAATGTCTCAGATGATGCCACATCATTAATTAATTAAAAATATCCTTAAAATACAAGTGACTCATCAGCTATTAAAAAATAAAGTTGACACATCATATTTTAAGTCAAAAACTCTATTACCGTCTCTTTCTGTCTTTTGTTTCACCTCTCTGTTCACCACCGGTTCTGCCAACACTGACGGCATAGCTTGTCTCCAGCGAGATCTCAACACCAAAGACGATAGACAATTTGATCAAGATGAAGTCCACGCAACCTAATCTCTGAGATCTTAACATCTAAACCCACACAACACTCCCTCTCTCTCTGAATATATCTCAAAGAGTGCAATTTATATAGTTCAACTCGTTCCAATGAAATTATATCCTTATTATGTGCTTTTTTTTTTACTTAATACAATGTAAACCTTCATTGGTATAATGCGTTGTGATTTGTATTTGAATGAGGCCGCTTCTATATCATAGATTTATGCAAAATCAATTTCAAGCCGTAAAGACAAAAAGAAAGGTAATTAATAAAAGAACAAAGAAAGAGAAAAGAAGAAAGCCAATGATGGCACCAAAAGTTGAAACGTAACCATGAAATTAAGGACCTGCTATGACCATGAAATTGGTGGACATTGATGGCACAATCTACCTCCAGCGAGAGTCATGATTGTGAGATTGGGTTTTAGATCTGTGTTTTTAAACCTCCGGCGAGGGTCATGCTGTGAGATTGGGTTTTAGATCTGTGTTTTTTAAAGTTTATGAAAATTAAAAAATATTAAAATATTTGACATGTCAAATTTATTTTTAATTAGTTGACATGGCATCATTATTTTAAAGTTTTGTTATTAAATTAATGATGTGGCATCATCTGAGACATTCATTATAAAATTAATGACATGGAAGCATGTATTCTACTTTTATTTCTAGCACAACATGAATTTCATTGACATAGGTCCTACTACTTTGCCAGTGTTAATCTACATGGAGCTTCAATAGCGAAATCTTCTATGAGCATGTGCGTGCGCGTGTTTCCCCTTCTTTTGTGATATTTATCAAGTTATTGAATTTCTGTTTTGCAGATAGACCACAAAAAGAAAGACTACAAATTTGGGTTTGAGTTGACAGTTGGAGAATAGATTTGATGGCTCGAATGCTGTATTCTTACATTTGATATAAGCTAATGCAAGCTGGTAACTCGGCAAATTTTCTCATTTAATTTTGCCTTTCATATATAGGTGAAAAGAATGGGCTTGTACCATCTCTTAGTGACATTTTTTTGTGAGGCAGCTGCTGCAATATTTATTATGGCAGATGTATCTCTTGATTTGGCAGCTTAAGCTTCTATGGCTTTCACTTCAAAGATGTATCATCTAGCCTAAAGCCTTATTCCTCAACTGCATTATCTTGTCACTTTTATTTATAAAAAAAAAAAATCGCTTCCCTACATGTAATAATCGAATTATTAAAAAAATAAAAAAAATGTACCTTCCCGTTAAGATCGGTAAATGAAATATTTAGGCCGTATCCTTTGTGTGATTGCAACATGATGAGACCTTGATACATGGTTGTGTGACCATCCCCACAAACTTTGAAACTTTGTTTGCAGTTGTTTACTTTTATTTATTTATTTATTAAAGCAAGGGGGTTCCTAAATGGCACACGTGCTGCGTGCACTAGTTGTTAGCTAAGCGCGTTCCAAAATATCATTGTAATAGAAGGATCGCTACATTTTATTTTTTATAGGCAATTGTATGATAGCATCAAAGAATCCTTGTTTAGCGGCCACAATTGGTAAATGTATCAACTGATTTTGCAAAATAGATTGTTTATCTGCTAATGCTATTATGACTTGTAATGAGGATTCAGTTCAGTGAAGCTGTTCTCATATATTGATATTCTATTAATTAATGTGGTATGGGGTGGTTTATCAAAATTGTTTGCCAGCTTAATACCAATTGACAATCAAAGATTTTCTTCTTAAATATCTTCGCACGTTTGTTAGTTTCGTAATACCCGAGTTATGAGTTTTTGTGTAGATTTAGGCTGTGTTTGGTTCGTGTAAAAGCATTTCCGGAAAATATTCCATTTTTCGGAAATGCTATTTTCTGGAAAGGAAAATGTTTTCATGTGTTTGGTTGCATTTCAAAAAATTTTCCAAAAAATATTTTCTAGTGTTTGGAAAAGAAGAAGGAAAAGACAAACCCAGAAAAACACGGACAAAACCCAGAAAAAAAATCATCAACGATCAACGCTCGACTGGGTTCGATGGCGCGGTGCTTCGCAAGCTCCAGTCCGATGACCGCGCCGTCGATCGCGATCGACAGCGCGATCGACGGCGCGATCTCGCGAAGTGTTGATCGTGATCTCGCAAAGCACCGCCCCGATCGCGATCGGCGCGGTGCTTCGCGAGATCGCGATCTCGGATCGCGGTCGTCGGACTGGAGCTCGCGAGATTGGCGCGGACTGGAGCTCGGGGTTTGCCGGCGATCGTCAGATTGGACTGGAGCTCGGTCTTCTTCCTCTCGCGCGCTCGCTCTCTCTCTCTCTGTCTCTCTCTTTTTTTCGGGAAATACTTTGAAGTGAAAATGAAAGTGTAAAATGATTTCCGTAGTCAAAGCCATTTTTTTTCGGTCAACGAAAATCAATTTCCGAAAAATTCTATTTTCCGGACCAACCAAACACCTCCATTTTCGAAAAAGTATTTTCGAAAATGATTTTCACCCAAAACAAACACACCCTTAAGTTATATAGAGTGTGTGTGGAAATAAGTTATGTAGATGCATGTGCATGTGTTATCCCCCAATTCCTTTGAGCCCAATCCACAAACACACACGTTTAGTTTTGTAATAAGTTATGGGGTATGCATGTGTTGTCCTCCAATTCCTTTGAGCCCAATCCACAAACCCGAAAATAAATTTGATTTGCTGAAAAACCCTCTATTATATTTATTCCACAAAAAAGGCCGAGGAAGTCTTACAAAAAGAGAAAAAGCTTGGGCCCCCTGCCCATCTCTGACCAGGCCCAGAGCTATTACAAGAATGAATATCCTCGAACTTTTATAGCTAAAATATCTTAGCCACAACATTCCAAGCAGCATCTTCACCTGCCTTTTTTACTGTGAAGCACTGAAGCATGCAAGAGAATAAAGAAAAAGATAAAGAAAAAGATAAAGCGAAAAAGGAAAAAAGAGAATTCAGAGAAAGAAAACTGTGGGGCTTAATAATAGGGGGACATTTATTTGAAATTACTTCAAATTAGGCAAGACAGATTTTTTTTTTTTTTTTCATCGAGTTTGAAGCTGGAGTCAGACACACTTATCAACGTTCCTAATTCTCTCATCTTCAACCCAAGCCATCGTCAAATTCGGAGGTGGTCTGATCCCTCATCTCTTGCTCTAAACCTCTTCCTCTCTGCCTCGCTACTCAACTTCAAACCCAACCCCCCATGGCTCAAGCTTGAGAGCTTTCAAAACCTCAAGGCTACAAAACCCAACAAAACCTAAACCCAAATACCAAGAAATCTCCAACAAATCACCCAACAACTTCAACCCCTCCAAAACGTAGAAAAGCTCCCTCCTTTTTACCATCAAACCAAAAAAAAAAAAAAAAAAAAAAAAACCCAGCAAAGTCCCCTCATTTTTTCCATTTACTCATCAACTATAAGCAAAAAAAGAGAACCAACAACAGATACAAGCAGATAGATACAGTAGCAAAGAATAGCCAGAGCTAGAGCAGGTCAAGTAGCAGCAAAATATAGGTAATATCCGTTTTTATACAAGCTAAATTGTTGCCTAAGTCTGTACACATCACATCACACACGTATGTATTACACATGTAAAGTAAATTGATTTTCATCCTCGTACAAAAAGATATACACATGTGGACACACGGTCCCACAGAGACAAATTTTTCACAACAAAAAAACCAGTCACTAAATCCTCCCTTTTCCACTTTCCAGGATCACCACTGTCGATTGCCAGCCCTCTGGCCCCCGCCGGCTAACAAAACGCCCTCAAGTTCAGCAAGCTAGCTAGGTATTTTGAATCTGTCAGATGCTTCTTTCTTCTTCTTTTTTTATTGCTTTGGCTTTTGTGTTATGTGTGAGGTTCATAAACGAAGCTACCGCCAGTGGTGGCGGTGATGAGGCTTCGGCCATGGTGGCTGAGACCGGGTGGACCGGGTTAAGCCTTTATTAGATGATTTCAATCAGCCCACACGGTTAGCCCAGGTTCTTTAGCCAAGATCCAAACCCATAGGCTCAGCCGGCCCACATTTTAAACAATTTCAACCCAGCCCACAAGCAAAACTCAGAACCTAGCCCAGGTCCAAAGACAACCAAATTTAAACCCAGCTCCATCACGCAAAACACAACACTTAAGGACTGTTTGGATATTTTATTTATTTATTTATTATTATTATTATTTTCGGGGTTTAAACTTTAAAGCTGAATTCAGCTGGGCTTTAAAATTATGTGGCGTGGGTAGTGGATGACGGCAGTTTTTTTAATTAAAAGAAAAGGAGGGAAGCCGAACCCTAATAGTTTTTTTAGGAACAGCCGAACCCTAATTTACCTTGAGTCCGCTAAACCCTAAACCATATATAGCCTCTTAATTTCTCTCTCTTTCTCTGTAAAACTGAAGCGCCAAAAATGTCAGACAACATCAACAACAACTTAATACTTCGATCTCCATGGGAATATTTACCTGATGAGATTGGAACCGATATTTTCCTACGTCTACCTATCAAATCCATAATTATCTGTACCTCTGTCTCAAAAACTTGGAAATCCCTAATCCAAAACCCCATTTTTATTTCCAACCATCTCCACCACTCCTACACCACCACCACCAACAACCACAACCTCCTCCTCATCGGTCCCCACCAGAAGGAACTATATTGCACATTGCATAACGAAGATGATCCTTATTTCAGTAAACACACTAGATTTGATTGTCATCCTGCCTTGGGTTCCTCTAATGGATTATTATATTTGGTCGGTACTTGTAATGGCCTGCTCTGCCTTTCCAACACTTACGACATTAATAGATTCTTTCTGCTGAATCCTTCTGTTAGAAAGTTCGTGGAACTTCCTTTACCCAATGTCACTTTACACAATTATTTCGAACCGTCTCTTGGGTTTGGATATGATTCCAAAACTAATGATTATAAAGTGGTGAGGGCTGTGAGCTTAAAGTTAATGGAGGATGGTTGTGTCTTTCAAAATCCTCAACCCCCCGTGGTCGAGGTTTACTCGCTCTCCACTGGTCAATGGAAAATGCTTAGTGCTCCTGTATGTGTTGTATTATATGGTCAGAAACAAGCATTTGTCAATGGGGCGCTGCATTGGCTTGCTTCAAGGATTACTACCACTAATGATGGAAAAAATAAAGTACATTTTGTTTTGGTGCTTGATTTGGGGGACGAGGTCTTCCGCGAAATACTGCTGCCGGAGAGTCTTCAATATGATCTGTGTACGTCTGTTTCTGTATATGGAAATTCCATTGCTATGTTTCAAAGTGATTCTTATGATTGTATTTTCAATATATGGGTGATGAAAGAGTATGGTGTTGCCTCAACATGGATGAAAGTTCATCAAAATCGAACATTATCCATACTAAGGGCAGTAGGTTTTAGGAGGAATGGTGAGGTTGTACTGCAAATGTTTTCTGGAGGAAGGCTTGTCTCGTGGAATCCAGAGAGCCAAAAGATTAAGGAACTTAGGATTATTGGATTTAGTTTTACTTTTGTTGGTTATTATGTTGAGAGTCTAGTTTTGCTTGACAAAACTGCCAACGGTGCAGTTACATATTGAAGAAAATCAGTAAGATGCATTTCATACTTATTCTTTATGGTTTTTCATTTATTTCTTTACATATACTTGACATTGATCATACATTACATGTGAATACAAAATGCTCGATTCTAAAAATTCCTTACTAGTTGCAAACTCTGCTATGCACAGGAATTTTCATATAATTATATTGTTGAATTTACTGTCCATGTCCAAACCCAAGCCCCCTTCTTGATGAGATTTGGTGATGGGACCTTTGGCATAGGCCTTTCTTCAAACAATTTAAGGGATGGCATAAGTCACAGAACAAAGGCGTCCAGCTAGTGAATGAGAATCGTAGAGATTTTAGGAAATTGGTTTGAATTGTTTTTAGTACAACTTTAAACAATGAATAATTCTTTAACCTTCAGTTTCAAATTCATTCAAAACCCTGCACCAAAACAATAATTAATTCTCCCAATAAAGTAGTTATGCTTAAATGTATTGTTTTGTTGACTAGATTTCCTTCCATTGTTTTTCTTTTCTTTCTCTTTCTCCCTTGTTTATGATTTAGGATTTTCTGCTACACAACTGTACAAACTAGAAGCAAAAGGCCAACACCAGTGGAAACAATAAAAAGAAAAACTAGGTAAATAGAAGACATCAACCTAAAACTACTATTGTTATTCAAAATGAAATGTCACAATTATTTCAGAATTTTTCATTTTGAATTTTTTATGGTTGATGATTTCTTTCATCAAGCAGCCTCTTTAAGAGAGCCAAAAGTCTTGTAACTTAACTGGTTGACGAGCCAAAAGTCTTATAACTCAATTGGTTGACACCTCTTAGTATTTTCAAAGGAGAAAATCCATGGCTTTAATCCCTTCTCTCCCAATTATTAAATTATAAAAAAAAAAAAAAAAAAAAAAAAAAAAAAATCTAGCCTCTTTAGGAGCCATCATTTATCTTTTTGAATATATATCCATTTCATTTATATACAGAATAGTGCTTTTCACCTTTTGACAATAAATAGTTGTACCTCTTTTTTTTTTTCCTCAAGACTTCTCTAAATGTTAACTATTTGAAATCTTTTTGTATCAATGTGTACTTTGTTTATGAAATTTGAAGAATCTTTTTTTTTTTTTTTAGTAAGTTTTTTGGGTTGGTTTGGACACGAATGTTGGTCTACCTAAGCTTGTGTTTTGGTTGCTCAAACATATTCATATGTGCCACTAATGGAGACAAGTGATAGAGGTGAAATATGGTTGTGTATGGGGTGGCTGGTGTACTAGTTCTGTTAATGGTCCATATGGTTTTGGTTTGTGGAAAAATATTAGTCGGGGATGGCCTACTTTTTCTTGCTACATTATGTATGATATTGGTGATGGATCTAGGGTGAAGTTTTGGAAAGACCATTGGTGTGGTGAGACATCTCTTGCAGTAAACTATCCTGAATTGTTTAGATTTTGCCGAGATAAGGAGGCTAGTATGGTTGAGCTTATGAAGTCCACTAATGGAGTCCTCTTTTGGGATGTAAGTTTCTTTAGGGGTGTGCGTACTCGAGAATTAGAGGCTATGTCAAGTTTCATGGATACCATTTATGGTTCTTCAGTAAGGGGGTTTGGTAAGGATAAGATGTGTTGGAAACCTGATATAGACAAAGGGTTCATGGTTAAGGATTATTATAGTATTTTAGTGGGCTCTAATGACTACTGTTTTCCTTGGAAAAGTATTTGGAAACAGAAGATTTCTTCTTGAATAGTTTTCTTTGTTTGGACTGTTGTTTTAGGAAAATGCTTGATGGTTGATAATTTATGAAAAAGGAAGGTTTGGATCCTAGATTGGTGCTACATGTGCAAGTGTAATGGTGAATCGGTTGACCATCTCTTTCTGCATTGTCCGGTTGCTATTGATTTGTGATCTATGGTGTTGGGTTTATTTGGAGAAAGTTGGGCTATGCCACAATTTGTTGTGGGGCTTCTAGCTTGTTGGTAAGGCAAGTTTGGTCATTATCAAAATGGTCATATTTAGTTAATTGTTTTCCATTGCTTAATGTGATGTCTTTGGAGGGAGAGAAATAATAGGTGTTTTGAAGATAATGAATGATCCATTCCAGACTTTAAGTTATTTTTCTTTAGAACTTTATTGGATTGGTTGGTTGCTATGCGAAACCAATCATTCTTTTCTTTTCTTGATTTCCTTGATTCTTATAATTTTTGTACTTGAATTGTTGACCCCTTGTACACTACCTGTCTACTAGGATATTTCATTTTTGATATCATTAATACTTATTACTTAAAATATATATATATATATATATATATATATATATATATATATATGTGCCACTCGTGTCTGAAATAGAACTTTAAAATGATTTTCCCCTAGTGTGTTTGATATGGTGCCTTAGGTTTGGTGTTGATTCGATTTGATGACCAGCTATTATGCTTAAATTTATTCATGTGTGGTATTAAGGAGTAGTCATACGAAATTTGGACTTAGAGCATTTGTTGGAACCTTTTTCTTTTCGATAAGTAGAGCATTTTTTGGAACTTTTAAGCTTTTATCATTATTTTTTATGGGATCTCCATCACTTTTGTGTTTTATTCTTAAGTTTTCTTATTTTTCATACTATGAATTTTGCTTTATGTCTCCACCTTCTTTTTTGTGGAAAAAATACACTTAAATACTAAAAACTTTTGGGTAGAAAGGATTATTGGCAAGTATGGTCCTTGCGCATCAATATGCTTATATATTTTTATAGTTTGCTGAAAGATTAGACTGTTAATTGTTTCCTTGTGTACAATTGTCTTGCTAATTAAAATGGTAATCCCATGGAACAATGATATGAGTTTAACTTGGAAACTTTTGTTATCTAGTTTATAGTTGTTATGAGCCTTGAAGGGCATAGGACATGGTTCGAGTTTTGAGATAAAAAATTG
The DNA here is from genome assembly GCA_028535165.1 of Quercus tomentella. Taxonomy (NCBI): domain Eukaryota; kingdom Viridiplantae; phylum Streptophyta; class Magnoliopsida; order Fagales; family Fagaceae; genus Quercus; species Quercus tomentella. The sequence continues at coordinate 1,501,436 of JAPQVY010000133.1, forward strand.
TGTTGAGGTATGATTTGCGCGAAATACCTGATATCTTGTCAATGCTTATCTCTAGGATGATGGGTGATTGAATTTGAATTAGGAAAGTGTGCTTGAGGGAGAAGTACTGTCACCCTGATTTTCAAAAAAATGCATTAATTTCTAACCAAACTCTGTTTCCCGTGCTTAGGCTGCCAAAAGGCCATCTTCAAGGGCAAGTTTTAGGCTCCTAGCTTGTTTTCCAATGTAGGTAGTTTAATGGTACTAAAATTCAAACTGTTGTTTTTCTATATGTTAATAATACAAATAACGTAAATTTGTTGAGGACAAGTAGAAGAGCTATTTATTTTTAATAAAGAGTAGCTATGTTTTGATTTTGTTAACCAAGATCATTTTTAATTAAAATGGTAGTGTATAATTGTGTTTATATGTCTAATCTCATGTCACTGGTAATATTCCTTAGTTTGATTGAATTTTGACCATTATGGTGTGCTTAGTTATGCACTTATTCTTTTCTTAGCCCATTATGCTTATTATTGCCTCTGCTTGTGCAGGGGAGGATCTTTGGGACTTCTTGATGATAGGAGAAGAGAATATGTTTTGTGGTCTTGAAAAGATGATGCATCCACGGCCGAGTGATTTGCTATTTACTTTGAAAAGTTACCTATGTAAGAATTATTTTATATGGTTTAGTGTGAAGTGCGATTGAAGTAAAGGTTGTGATTTTAGTGGTTAGACTTATATTACTAATTAAAAAAATAGTTTATATTTGGGTTTTTATTTGATTAGGTATGGGCATTTTTATATTCAGGGACAAATTTGTAATTTCCACAATTTCTATCCATGGATAATTTGATTGAGTCAAGAATGTTCTAGCAAATCCTGCGAATCTTAGGTTTTATTTTCTTTGGGTCTAAGTTAGTATTTTAATATGTTTTATTTTACTAGCCAAAATAGGAGTCTTAGTGATCAATATAGGGAGATGGAGAGTTAATTAATAAAATTAGCAATGAAGTCAATTTTTCCTAGGCTGGTACGGAAAATTCTCATTTCATACCGGTTTAAATACCATTTGTACCTAGAGTTATATGGAATTTTGGCTGTATTGGTTCAAATACCACCATTCACTCTCTTCCTTAATTCTCGTGATATGTAAAGAGAAAATAAACAACTAATAGCAAAATGAATAGTATCAATGTAAATTTACACGACTACCGTAGTAAATTTATAAATTTACACAATTATACATGAATTAATATGGGTCATTTTTAGGCAAAATTGTGTAAAATATTTTACACATTTTTCTACTATATACAGACTGATGTGAATGTTCTAAAGAGATAAAACTCAGTGGAGGAGATAACATCAAGATAAAAAATAAAGAAAGATAATTACTAAAAGTAGGAGAGAATGAGTAGAGGTGAAAAAAAGTGAGTTATTAAAAAGAATTGTTTCCGAGTAGTTGAGATATGTGTAAAATAAAGATGTTTGTGATATTACAAACTATACAATATAACCATTAAAATTAGTGTATCACCAAAAAAATTACTTTTATTTATTATGTTATTAATTGACATTTACAAATCACATTAATTATCATATCAATTTTTAAATGTTATGTTGTAAAATTTACAATATCTTTAGCATCTTTCAAAAAATATTCAGTTTATATATATATATATATATATATATATATATATATATATATTTATATATATATATGTATTGTACGGCATGGGACTTCCAGACCCATTTAGGCCTTGGGCCTTGAACTCCAACATTACTATACAGCCCATGGGCCTAACCCTCTTGTCCAAAACTGGGCTCTAAGCCTGCTAAGGCCATGGGCCTGGGCCTCATGACATTACACTCGGCCCAAAACCCGTTGAGCGAGCCGTTATAATATATGTCCATCATAGTTCATAACCTGGGAGTTGCCTGGCAAAGTACACCTCGGACGGAAGCATGATTGCTCAGGAATGTTGTGTCCCGGTTACCCGGTACTGCCTTGGGAAGTATCTCTACCGAACATCCCACTCTCAACTAAACATCCACTCAATGATAATAACATTGGACCTCCTTTACCACTAACCACAAGAGTAATCATAACTCTCTACTAATTATTAGGCTATAAATATAAGGAGCTAAAGAGGGAAGGGGTTTTTTTTTTTTTTTTGGGAGGGTTCACAAAGAAACTGGGGGTAGAAAGAGTGAGAGTGTACTAGGCTAGCACAGTAATAATAGGCACAGAGGGAGTAAGATTATCTAGAGGGGAAGGTAGTTCCATTGGGTCTCTATATAAGGAACTACCCAGAGTAGGAAATCCAAAGCCCATATCAAAAATAGATTGTGAGACCAAGTGAGGGTTGGTCCATCAACCTCACTTTTGGCGCGCACATATATATACATATATAAACATTCTAATCTGCAGTAACCATTGATCATGATTTATGTTCTTGACAATGAATGTGGCATAATCGTCATACACTTGTAGATGTAGATAGACATACAAATACAAAATGCTATGTAATTAGAACATGTCAAGAACCTTGCTTTCTTGTAACAATGAGCATATCTCTCTTGGATTTTCTCAAATTATATGTTTATAATGCTTATGTTGCAATTGTTTTATATAATAATTCAGCCAAATTTTTTTTTTTTGAGTTATATAGTTATCATGCATGCATTTAAAAGAAAATATTGATTAATTACTCACAAATATAAAATATTTCCCAGCCCTATCTCCGACATAAAGCCCACTTATAAATTTAATTCCACCATAAAGCCCAAGCACAAAGCCCTTTTCAACCTAAACCCTTTGGAGAACCCTTTGAGAAACATCGTTTACTCGAAATTTCAATTTTCCTTTTGTTGCACATTTCAGGATCCTTCCCCTTCCCCAACGTTCACGGTTTCAATCTCCCTGTTTTCCTTTTATTGCACGGTTTCAGATTTCCTTTTATTGCATGGTTTCAGATTCCTTCCCCTTTCCCACGTTTCTATTCTACGGTTTCACCCCTTCTAAGAGCAACCTTTTCGCCTTCCTTCCTTCCTTCCTTCCTGACTTCCTCGCCTCACAATATATAAATATTGACAGAAGCTTGATGATTCAATTTAGATATCTCTAAATCCAGTTTATTTTGTGTTCTATTCTTTTTTTTGATTTTTTTCCACTTTTTACATTTTGTTACTGCCTCTTTTGTTTGATGATTCAATTCACGTTTCTGTTTTCCTTTTGTTTGATGTTGTTTTCCCCTTTTTGTACCATAAGTGTAGTGCAAAATAAGGGTATGTGTAAATAAAGATTTTTTATTATTATATGTAATTGAGTTTATTCAATCTGTAAAAACACAGAGTTTAGGAAAATAAAAAGAGAAAGTTATTAATTCATAAAACAATTCTCTTTAGTATTGTTTTATTTACTTGCCCTTGGTTCTGTTGTATTGTAAAAGAATTCTGTTACCATTGATTTTTTTTCTTTTCTTATTTGTTTAATAACATGCATATGTTGATTTTGAAATATTAGAGGATGAGTTTGAAAGGACTAGAGAGCTTTATGAAAGAATTTTGGACCGATTAAAGCACCTGAAGGTATGTATAAATTATACAAAGTTAGAATATAATGTTTAAACTTCAAAATTGTTTCATATAGTTTTTTTTTTTTTTTTTTTTTTTTGCTTGGTTTTATGGTTTCTGTTGCTTGCTTGGGTGGTGTTATTTGATTACTATTCTTTGTTGAGAAAAAAAGGTTGATGGGTTGATTACAATTTGGTATTTTTGATGCTTTTGTTTTTTTGTTTTTGTTTTTGGTGTTAGCATTTGGACCCACAATAAGTATATTAGCCAGGTAGTTGTCTGAATGGCCAAATCACTAATACACTAGCACTAGACTAGGTGTAGAGTAGCAACCTGTGAATTGTGCAGCAATATAGCAACAAAGGAACCACACATGATCGACTCTATAACACACTAAAAATAGCTTTTATATGAATTTAAAAATATTTCACAAACAACAATTTCAAGACAGTACAACACAAAATTCTACTATGGACCTACATTTTATTGCTGTCATGATTTTTTATGTTACCAAATGTGAGGCTTAGGGTCTAAATTTGGTGAATTCTTTGATTAGTTACAATTGTTTTCTGTGATGCCCCAATTTGATTGATTGTGTGATGTGTGTGGGTATGTAATGAGTCCCACATCGGGTATTTACTGGGTTGAACTGGGCTTTATTAACAACTGCAAGAAGCCTTACTTGTGACTAGTCCTTTTGAGGTATAGCGCAGATGTGGCTAGCGCAGATGTGACTAGCGCAGATGTGACTAGCGCTTTTCCTTGGGTCGTTACATATGGTATCAGAGCCGGCCCGATAACCCCGCGTGGGCTCAAAGACACTACCCCACAAAGTGGGCCCTAACGAGGACGTTAGGGATTTAAGTGGGGGAGATTTTGGTGCCCCAATTTGATTGATTGTGTGATGTGTGTAGGTGTGTAATGAGTCCCACATCGGGTATTTACTGGGTTGAACTGAGCTTTATTAACAACTGCAAGATAACTGAGAAAAAAAAAATGTCGATTACTCAAGATTGTCCTTAAATCAGGTTATCATCAACTCAAAGCTAAGAAGGAAGATATTCTTAAGATTGTCATTCATACATATTAAGGACAATACTGAGTTTTAGTGATGCTAATTTGGTTGACTAATATCTCTCTTTGTTCAAGGACTAAGGTATGTCAAGTTTAGAGGACTAAACTTATTTTAAGGGGGGAAGAGTGTAATACCCTGATTTTGTTTTTATGATTATTACCGTACCTTACCATTTTAATGTAGAGTTGATGTACTATATGTGTGTGCATAGTAAGATGGGAGTAGACAACTTTGTGGTGCTACAAATAGGTAAGAAAAATCAAAGTTTTAGTGCATACAATTTAGTGCGGCAATTAAACTAATAAATAAAAGATGAAGATGTTTTATGGGCTTCTTGGAGACTAAAGAGATAAGCTCAAGTGGATTTTAAACTCCAGCCCACTACCCCACCAAGCCCACATCTCTAATGTGTTAAAATATAAGTTGGAGGAAAAAATAATGAGGGTTTTGGGATAAGAAGGGTTTCATCACTAAGGAGGCTAGGGTTTTATCAAAGAGACTAAGAGGTTTTCCTTGGAGTTAGAGCACATACAATTGAAGAGACAATCAGATTTTTTTAAGGTTCTATTTAAGAGTGTTTTGAGGCTTTTAGAGGTTGTTTCGGCTGGACTTTCAGAGTGATTCAAGTGCAGTAAGTAATTATGCATAATATGCACAAGTTTTGTCCATTAGGTTCTTAGAAGTTAAAAGTTTCAAAAGTTTTGTATTCCAAACTTATATTTTCTAAAGTTTATCAAAAGTATTTTTACATCATTGAAAGAGAAATTTCGACTATTAAATAATGTTTTAAAGAGAAACTTTGAATTCTAAATAATGTTTTGAACGTCCAAATCTCATTTAAAAGATGATTTCTAAACTAAACTATTTTTCCGAAAATAATTGAGTTTCAAAGTAAGTGTTCTAAAAAGGTTCTTGTTCTTTAAAACCAAGTGATTTCAATCATATTCCTATTCTCCAAATGGTACTTAAAATGTTTCTTTTAGCAAATTAAATTTTCAAATTTACTCAAGAATTGTAATATATTTATATAAACTCCTCAGTTTCTATTAGTTCCCCAAGAGAGTCAAGCATCCTTTGATTTATGTTCTATTTGATATTGTGATCTTTGATATGCCTCTGTATTTGGAATAATTGTTAATATCAAGTAAATTATTATATTTTGTATAAACTTTGCTTTTGTAATATGTGACTCAAAGTAAGTGTTTTTAGAATTGATCAGATATGTCAGATATATGTGTAAATCCGCTCACAGGATTGTATGTGAGAATATGTGATGTGTATATGTGACATTGTGCTCTGATCAATTATATGTATGTGTTTTCTAATGATTTTAAGATGTGATTACAATTGTATTAAGTGATTCATTATATGTTTTGGAATAATTATTTTTGATATCATTGAATGAGTTTGTGAAAAATCAAAATACTCGTGCCTGGCTTGACTCTATTCCGTTATGTATTCTGTATAATTACTTACTATATGTGTGGCTAACCCCATCAATTACTATTTTTCAGATTAAAATATAGTTGGGAATATAGAACCGTTGGGTTGCTTTGTAAGGTGCAAGGTAGAGCATGGAAGTTATAGGCAACTTCAATATGAATTGAAGACTTATAGAATTTTAGTTACCTTTATTTTGTAATTCATGTTTTTGTGTAGATTATTTCCCATTTGTAGAGTTTAGATTTTTGTGAGAGGTTTTTAAGAGTATTATTTCTTTGGAGTATTGATTTATTTTGGATTAATTATGTTTATGGAATTATATAAGTTTAGTAGATTAGTCATGCATCTAAATTCATTTTCCATGGATTTGGGTCGTGACACTTTCATATTAGCCTACCGTACTTTTTGCGCTAATTCTTCTATTTATGGATATGCTTATTTACCTATGTTGATTTCAAGAGGAGGGTAGCACTGACAAACTGTTACTTGCTAATTGGAAGAGTTAAAAGCATGATCCTATTTGGTCAGTTTTGTTTTTAGTATGTTTAATCTTTTTAGAATATTTGAAAATGAACCAAATGCTAAAATCTTAAATCTGGGTTGCTCAGATGTGTGTGTGTGTGTGTTTTTTTTTTTTTTTTTTTTTTTAACATTATTCTATTTCCCCCTTCCATTACAATGTGCACATCAATCTTTTCTTGAATAAATGTCTTGGAGACGTTGGTTTGCTGTTGCCCAAATTTCTTATTTGGGGTTTTGTTGTTTTTAGGTAGAAGATGTGATACCCAAAATTGGCCATTATACAAGTCAAAGATTCAATAGTTTTGCAGGTAACTACGATTAAGCAAGGACATAATGTTTGAGCATGAGATTTAATGTTATTTATGTGTTCCATTTACATTCTAGGAAACATAAGATATACTTGAATTCACAAACTATTTTGAGAAGAGTTTCTAATTTCGAAACAAACATTGAGCACTAAAATACATGTTTTATCAAACATAATAAATAAAAGACCTAAATCAAATCACATTGTGATGCTTGCATTTTGGCATCCAATTATGTAAAAGATAAGTAATGATTCTGCGACTACCAAAAAAAAAGTGATGATTTCGCATGTATATACAAGTTACAAGCTTAAGTATTATAGCTGAAACTATGATTTCACACTTGAAAGCCCACAAAAGTGCATTGGTTTTTGGGTTTTATTGAAAATTTAGGAGAGACCTCATGACAGTGTACCCAAAGTAAACCTCAAAGACCTCAATAAAAACTATAGCCAAATGCATATCATTTGGGCCAAGGGTGTGAGACCACTCCATAAACACATTCATGCATAATAATTTAATCATTGTAATTGAGAGAACCACACTGATAAATATCTGATTGTTTCAATCCTATAAATTGCCCAAATTCCAAACATAAGGGCTGTAATGTTTAAGTTGGAGGTGATGCTTGCTATTGATACGAGTTTGAATTCTTCTAGAGGCCTTCATTTTTCTGCGTTTAAATTAGCCTTCCTCCCTCTACCTTTCTTTATAGTTCTGGGTTTCTTTATGGTTCTTGGTTGGATATAGCACTAGGATATTTAAATTAGTCAAACTACACAAATTTGAATAGTGGATAACATTAAATATTGTCCTTTTTGAAGAGAGATATTTTATGACAAAATTAAGTTGGATAAAAGGGACAATCACATTTAGTTTTGAGCTTGAGAATTTTGTTCTAAAATTTTATTTTTCTTGACTTCATGGCTTATATTATATTTGTTTTGACTTAGTTTTATATTCAGATAGGTGTTATTTTTTCTTATTTTGTTGAAGGTTGAAATTTGAAATCCCCAAACCGATGCAATACAACCAGCAGCGTCAAGAGGTAATTTTTAATAGGCTTATGGAGCACAATTCAAGTGCAGGGAGTTCTTCACAATGTTGCATTGATATTGCCAAAGCCTTGAATGCCCCAATCCATATAAAACCTGATGATATGGAGATTGTTCATGTTTATGAGCTTCGAATTTAGTGGCACAAGACTTTCCACTTATATGTGGTTCATTTAAACTGTTGTCATTGTTATAATATGTAAGATATTTACATACAAGAATTGTTTGATAATTAATATTTAGTATGAGTTAATTCTATCGCTCTTCAGTTAAATTATATTCTCTTGATATTTTTCCCTTTAGCTTTTATTTTTTAATTTTATTGTCTCCATGCAGAATACGAGTACCATGTACTCTTTTCTAATATATCATTTGTATATTAGAGGAAGCTTTCAACAAATATTTTTAATTCTTCTACCATTTTGCTCTATTGATTGGCCACAATTTAATTTTGTTAAACTATTCCGTGCATCGTAAGGGTTAGCGACTAGTAATAATAATAATAATAGGATAGAAGAATTTAAAAATAAACACAATCACATATAAGATAGAGCACTAGCGTTTGGTACATATTTTCAAACAACAATTTTCAGTTTTTAAACAATATTATACGTATTTCCACACGTATTTCCACACACTTTTTCATCTACACATATTTCCATACATGTTTTCAAATAACAATTTTCAGTTTTTAAGTGCATGTATCAAACACCCCATGTGAGAGACCTTTGAGACAATTTCTAACAAATTCCACAAAGCAAGAGTAACTAAACTATACATCAAACATATTACAATCACAAAAAGAAAAGACATAAACAGGTAAAGCATGTTTTTAAAAGCAAAAGACATCAAACACATTACAATCACAAAAACAAACTCTATATAGTCCAGATGATAATAAGAAACAACTAATATAGATACACAGAAAGAAATCTACGTACGTACGAGGATAATAAGAACTTAATCAAAACAGGTAAAGCATGTTGTTGATCGAAGATTACCCAGAAACATTAATATATTTTTTCTTTCAAAAAAAGAAAATTTAATATTTTTAAAAGGAAGAGATATCAAACATAGTACATTCACAAAAACAAAAATACATATAGTCCAAATAATAATAAAAAACAACTAACATTAAAATAAAAACAAAAACTAAAAAAAAAAAAAAACACACACACACACGCACACAAAGAAATGTACGTAATGGGATAATAAGAAGTTACAATAAAGTTGCTTAATGGCGAAATGGGTACTTACTTGCTACTTCAGAAACCTAAAATGAGTGAAGAAACAACACACAAAGAGTTGAAATGCAATGAATCTCAGAAAAAACACATTTATTTTGGGGTCATGCATGCAAAGATGGTCACTGAAAAGGCTTTGGCTTCTTCTGAGTGACTGAGTTTTGTGAGCAGAGCAGAAGAGCATGTTTGCGTGTGACGCCAAATCTCATTTATAACAAATGCTTTCTATTCTACTCTCTCCTCTCTACTCTTCAGTGTACTCACCCAATTGGCCATTTGACCCAATGCACTTTCCTTTTCAGATTATGCGTGTTTTAGCTTATTGGTTGGGTTCACGGCACCTTATAAAAGTCCAGCTCACTCAATATAATAAGCTCTTGGTATGAACTTGTTGGAGAAGTTTAGAATTTTTTACTTCTATAAAAAGAAGGTTAAATGATATTTTTAGTGAATTCTACTTCTTTATAATTAGAAGTTGATTTAATTACAGACATTTTTCATTTTGAACTCACGCTTTTTCATCAAACTGAAAAATAATAATAATAAAAAAATAAAAATTACATGCATATTCATTTTTCACCCATTTCACGGCTTGTTAATTTGTGCATTTTTAAGTAGTTTTTTTTACTCCAGCTTAAAAAGTCAGCTTATTTTATTATTCAACTTATTTTTGTTACATTCATGGGCCCTACTGCATTTTTTGGTACTATTTATGGATCGCACTGTACTATTTCAGCTAACTTTTACCTTTATCTACAGTATTTTCAGTAAAAAAATTTCAGTTTCAATAAAATAAGCGAATCCCAAACAGACCCGTAATAGGTAGAGAATGTTTATCCTTCATTGTTGCACAAATCAACCAATCATGAAATGAAATAAAAAGAAAAAATAGTGTGAATGTGACATTTAAGTAGAGGTGTCAATTCGGCTTAGTGTGTCATGTTCATGTCGTGTTGAGATAGGGTTATTCAACTAAATAGCTCAACCCGAACCCAACTCATTTAATAATCATGTCATGATCTTTCAATCCTAACATGATCTGTTAATGAGGCAAGTTGTCATGACCCGACCCACTTGATATGCTTAATAAAGAGGTTGTGTTGAGTTGGCATGAATGTGATACAACTCATTTTAACCCACTTAATACCCCTACAGTCAAGGAAGTCAATATTTTATCGGTACCAACCGTATCGAGAAAATATATTGTACCGATCATTAAACTGGTACTAGTACGATCCTCTAAAATGTACTAGATTAAAAACCCGGTTGTGCCGGCCTATATTGCTTGTATGGGGGATATTTCCCTGTGATTCAATTAGTACAATTAAAAAAAATTTAAATTGAAAAAAAAATTTATTAAAAAACATTATATTTTAGCTAATATATTGGGTTAATGTACTTAGGCTAATATTTAGGTTTATAAATATGTAGATTTTAAGTTTTCTATTGATAAACATAAAATTTAAAAAATCATACCTACATAAATAAATACAAACATGCGTGCGCACACACACACATATATATGTATGTGTATGTATAGAAAATTAAAAATATATAAATATTAGTAATCTTGAAACGGTACACCAATACCAACTAATATCAAAATATTTTATTCCTCTAACCAAATTGAAACTGTCTTGGGTACAAAACTGACTTCCTTAGTAAGAGCAAAGAAAAGTAAGAGATTTTTTAGCTTTACAAAATTAAATACAATGCTTCCGTTATTATATATTGTAAGAGCTCAAGAAAAACCTCCAAGCTCACTTAGAATAATGGTACTGACTATTTCTAGCCCAACACAATTAATTTATAAGAGAATGCGCATGCTAGGTCAACTATAATGCTCTGTATGATCCAAATATAAAATCAAAGAAGTCGTAGCTCTTAATACGATGGAAAGAAACATAGAACAAGTATAAAACTCTTCCTCGAGTTAGTCTGAGACCGCAATGTTCATATATTAATTGCTCAAATCTTGGTACAAGTTGATACTCTCTTCCCTTTTTGTTCAAGTTCTATTGTTCCACCCCCTCTCTGAAGGGATTCCTTTCCTTTATATAGTCCCTCCTAATGCACCTGAGCCCTTCACCTATACGTCTCTGGGTAGCAATTGGGATGCTTGTCCCATCAAGACCCTGCTGGAGGTGGTAGAGAGTGTTGTGAGTTGTGGAACTACTGTTCAGGTGTCTTTTCCTCATAAATGCAACCAACTAAGTTGGTACAAAGTATTGAATATGTAGGTGATGACTACCGTCTCCAAATATTTCCTCTCTTCTTTACTTGCACGTCTCTGATATCTTCCATGGTGTCTTGCCTTTTGGTGCAGGTGGCTAATTGAGGCATTCTGGGGTGTATTCGTTTCTCGAGCTCCAAAGACGATGGATCTACCTGTTTTCCATCCTCAGACCTTAGTCAACATGTCAAGTTTGGATTACCATGGTCTCTATGTCTTCCCTCCTCGGACTTAACCCACATGCCAAGTCTGGATTGATGCACAAATGGGCCTTTGCCCATCCTCGAACTGGGCCCACGAGCTCTATGTTGTGTTCAGATCCTACCCTCCCACATATATAGTACAGATACTCATCCAAATTTCAGAGGTTCTCTTTTGAAATCTTCGATATCCACGTGAACTATGTTTGATTAATTTTGCTCTTAATAAAATAACCTTTACCGTATTAATACTATTTCTTAATCTTATAACACAAATTTAGGTTATTACAATTATGTGGTTTCATATTATATATATTAAAGGAATTAGAAAATATAAAAAGTTAAGATTAATATAATTAAAAATACATTCCTTTAGTGAATTAAAAAAATATTGAATTATTTCAAACTAATTGAAGGGCATGATTATTTTTTATATTCGATTGCATGGGTGGTTAAATTTGTTTTTTTTTTTATTTTTTTTTATTTTTTTTTATTTTTTACCTTTGGATGGTTTTTGTTTCAATTGTACCCAAAACAACTAAATATGATAAGTAATGTCATATTCTAAATCAATTTTTTTAAGTATTCCAAATAATTTTTTTCTTATATAACTTTTATAATTAAAACCATAAAACTTCCTTTATACAAGTGATTATTGCACCATCTAAAGATGATTAGTACATGTAAACCACCTCTACCTTCCCTTCCATTGTCTACTTATCTCAAAATAAAAAAATAAAAATAAAAATCCATAGAAATAAATGCATTCACCTTGTTAACACATGGAAATTTATACATATAATTTGACATAAATGCAAGTTTCGATGAGAGGAAAGGCTAATTGAAAAGAATTCATTCTCATTCTCAAGGAAGGGTTATTTATTTATTTTATATATAGAGTCGTAGATATAGATATAATGTGATAAAATCCAATATTCCACTCGTTTCATCAGCTAGAGTAGGCCTTGCAGTGATCTACTTAGTTGTTACTACTTTGGTTTTAGGGATGGTTTAAGGGAAGAGTTTAAGGAATTGTGAATGAATTTTTTAAGAAAAACTTTCCTGGTCCTTCTAGAACTTTTTATAATAGTTTTTTTTATTATTATTTAAATTTCAGGTAAAATATCATCCATAATATAGATTACAGAAATTTCTAGGATTATATACAATCTTATACCAAAATGTTCAATAATGCCGTAAAAGAACTATTTTTACAAAGTTAAGAAATACATGATTTCATTTTCACGAGTGTGGCACCTTTTTATAATTAACACAAACTTAGTCTCCATTTGTTTCGGTGTCAATGTAAAATGATTTCCCTGACTACCCAAATGGTTTAATGGCACCTCCCTTGTTACTAAGGGTTTGAAAGGAGCGGAAGAGTTCAGGTAATAAGTAGAACATTCAAAAAAGAAATGTAAAATGATTTTGGGGAAAATTATTTGTTTTCCGTCATTTTGGTTGAAAATAGAACTTTCTAATTTTTGATTTGCACATAAAATTCTCGGACAATGGTGATTGGCGGCAGTAAAATGGTGGTGGTGGCGGCTGAGTGGTCAGCAATAATACAATTACCACCGTCACCTACCACTGATAGACCGTTGTGACCGGAATAATTTAATGAATATAAAAGATAGTTAGTTAATTCAAGATGACCAATTTTCTAAACTTGAGAGAGAAAATATATATTTTGATTAATTTTATATTTTATTCTCAAGGGAATTCTAGCATTTTGCCCTTATTTTTTTAAAAAAAATTTAGCAATATGTCCATATTTTGAAACTATTTAAGTCCATGCCCCTCTTTTGAAACTCGATTTTGAGAAAATCAAGTTTTCAATGAAAAACTCAATTGCTTTAAAATCGAGTTATACCCGATCAAACTTTAAAAAAAAAAAAAAAAAAAAAAAATTGCATGGAACTCAAGTTCAAGGAGCTCGAGTTTCATTTAAAACGCCACTATAGGTCTCCCTGAATGCAACTATAGATCAAACTTAAAAAAATAAAAAATTTGCATGGAACTCAAGTTTAGGGAGCTCGAATTCCATTTAAAACATCACTATAGGTCTCCCTGAACATAGCTATAGGTATGGAACTCGAGCTCCATGAACTCGAGTTCCATGCAATTTTTTTTTTTTTTTTAAGTTTGATCGAGCATAACTCGATTTTGAGACAATCGAGTTTCAAAATAGGAACATGGACCTAAATAGTTTCAAAACAGGGACATATTCCTAAATTTTTTTAAAAATAAGGGCAAAATGCTAGAATTCCCGTAACCTTTACCAAGAAGGACAGGTTTCCTATTTCTTTTCTCTTTTTTAATTTATAGGAACAGGAAACACTCCCTTTTATCATGATTTTGAAACTCCGACCGTTCAATGAACCGTAAAAGGTAAAGGTTCAAAGTTTTTAAGGTCAGACCGAGATCGAATCATGATGACGTAATAATTAATTTAATATAAAAATAAATAAAATAAAAATGTAAAATTAGCTATCTTCAAAGATTAGGTAGATATTTCTTCTATTATTTCAATTGTTTTAGCACAATAGTACAACATAACAATATTTCAAAAACTAATATCTCAACTAAAAATAGTCAGATTTTTTTATTTATAATAAAAAATACTCAGATTTCAATCTTAATAAATAAAAATCAATACTAATAGTTTAAAATTTAAAGTTTTAAACATAAGAAATCTTTTCTTAACCAAAATGTAATAATAATAATAAAATATAAAACATGCAATGCAATGCACTTTAAAACTTTAAAGGAATCTGGTGGAGGGTTGGGCATGGTTCTAGAAAGAATGTTTGGGTGGATAACTGGGTGAGAGGACAATCCTTGAGGGAGCTTATTGAGGAGCCTTTAACCAGGGATGATATGATGCTTACTATAGCTGATTTTCGAGATAACATTGACTGGAAGTGGGAGATTTTGTCTTTTGCTTTGCCTCCCTCGATTAAAGAGAAAATCCAAGCCATTCCTTTTCAAGAATATGGCTCTGGGGAGGATGTGTTATTATGGAAGTTTACAAAAGATGGTGACTTTTCTTCTAATTCAGCCTATCTCAATTTAATGGCTGATTTGGGTGAGGTTAATACCTTTAAGGGGGCTTGGATTTGGAAAGTAAACACTTTACCGAAGATTATTAGTTTTTTATGGCTCTGTATGCATAAAAGTGTGCCTGTGAGGAATGTTCTTGCTGACAGGGGCATTAATTGCAGCAAGTTATGTCCAGTGTGCAGAAATCAAGTAGAATCTATAGACCACTTGTTGAGAGAGTGTTTGTTTGCTCAATATTTTTGGTCTAGGATGGGGGTGTCTCATTTATTTATGGCCAGACACACTCAGAGTCTAGAAGATTGGCTCTATGAGAACTGTCTTAGCAAGTGGACTCAGCAGAATCATATTCCGTGGGGTATTATTTTTCTTTTTGCCATATGGAATCTTTGGAAACATCGCAATAGAGTCATGTTTGATAATGCTCCCCTTAATCTCAATCTTCATAGCTATTGTCTTGCCCAAGCTGTGGAGTTTTTCTATTGTGTTGGTACTATAAGGAAAACTAAACAGAAAACTATTGTACAGGTGAAAAGGTTCAAGCCCCCTATTGGATGGTTTAAACTTAATTCGGATGGGGCTTCATGTGGAAACCTAGGCAAAGCGGGAGGTGGTGGCCTTATAAGGGATTGCAATGGGTTGTGGATTAAAGGGTTTGCGAGATCTGTTGGATTCGCTACTAGCATTACTGCTGAGTTTTGGGCATTAAGAGATGGGTTGAAGCTTGCCTTGAATGAAGGAATCCAGCGACTGATTGTGGAGTTAGATGTGAAAGTGGTGGTGGACCTTATTAAATCTAATATAGCCACTAATAAGCCGTATGCCCCTCTCTTATATGATTGCAAGTGCTTGCTGACAAGGTTCATCCAAGTTCAAGTGGTTCATTTGTATAGAGAAAGAAATCATTGTGCGGATGCACTTGCGAGATGGGGTAGCAACATGGCAGAAGCTTTTGCTGTTTTTGATTGTCTGCCAAGTACTAATGTTATGTATTTAGTCAATATGGATAATGTTGGCATGTTTGTTAATAGGGTTTCTAAACTTGATTCTAACTCTACTGTGAGTTAGTCTGTTATGTGTATTTCCCCTTAACCAAAAAAAAATAAAATAAAAATAAAAAACTAGAGCCCGCTCACTCGTTCAAAGAGAAAAGTCTTATCTTAACACTATATTGTTTTTAAATCTATTACCCCACTTCCCAAAGCTTAGGTGTTCTTCCCCAAAATATAAATATAAAACCCACCTGCTCCTTCTCATAGCCTCAGAACTCACCTGCTCCTTCTCATAGACTCAGATTTTTCTTTCCTCAATACTCTCTCTCTCTCTTCTTCACAACGAACATGACTACGACAGTCAAGCTCCCCTCCGACATGACTACGACAGTGAAGATCCAGTTGATTCCCAGTAGTGGAATAAAGTATTTTATTCAATTCGAGGCCAAGCCCAGCAGTACTGAGTACACTCTGAAAACCTTTGAAGGTTCCATGTTCAAGTCTTATGTCCATTCTAATAGTAGTTTGTGGCCCATGTCTTGTAAACTATTAGGCCCCAATTCTCAACGGTATGTGCTTCCTGGACCCGGCGTGTGGACAATATAACCAAGAATTGTTAGGGAAGTTTAGTTTGCATAATGGTTGGGTGGTGTGGGATTTAGATTGTTGGATCTTAATCGACTGTTGTGGCTATAATAATTTGCTTGTTTTTTCCGTTATTTATCAAAAAATAATAATAATAATTTGCTTCTTTTATCTGTACATGTGATAGTTTTTTGGCTGGTTTGAACTTTGAATGACCTGCAACCAATATTGTAAATTTTATGATTGTAGATTGATAGTGAATACAATCCTCTCCATTTCATACACACAAAACTAATGTAAAATAAACGAATTAAAGGATTGGCAAGAGCAAACATAGTTTTGCGGACAATTGAAGATCTAGCATGAGATTATTTTCTGAACAAGAGAAGAACATGCTAGCATTATCATACTTGGATCCTAAATACCATAACAACAAGAGAAGAACATGCTAGCATTATCATACTTGGATCCTAAATACCATAACAACAGTACCACAAAACTTGTTTAGTCAAGCATAGTAACACTCATATTTCGTTAATTACGGTACACATATCATACCATAAGTATACAAATGGTATAATTCAGATTCTTTACCATATATATATATATATATATATATTTGGAGATAAATACAATGATTTAACATATTATTGTCATATCCGGTAATTCAGATTCTTTGCCATATATATATTTTTGGAGATAAATACAATAATTCAATATATTATAGTCATATAGAAAATTATGTTAATATCATGAATAATTCAATATATTATAGTCATATAGAAAATTATGTTAATATCATGAATAAATCAATGATAACACCAACAAATTACACCATTTTAACTTTTTTACTTTTTACTAGTTTGGGCGGCACGTTCTGCCCCTTTGAGTGAGAAAATTATGATAGAACTACTATTTGAAGAAGAAAGAAACCATGTATTTAAACTTAGATTAACTATTTTAATATATGAGTATTTATTTGTCATGATAGTTTAGAACTTATTTGCTAAAGGCAACATTAACTCACTAAAAGCTTTTAAGAGTGAAAATGAATATCATCTTTTTCCAATAATAAGCAACTAAATTTTGGTAAGACATTGTCACAATATTTCAATTTTTACAATGAATGATGTCATATACTACAATTGAAGGCCTTCATCAAATACTTGCAATTATCCACAATAAAGATTTTGTTATTCGTACTTCATTTTTTATTATCTTACATTTTATGAGTCTAGCCATGATATTCAGCTTACTTAATTTTTAATGAACACCCTTGTAAGTAAGAAGATACATATATATAAGGGGAAAAAAAAAAAAAGATAACAAAAGGCATGTGTTATTGAAGTTTCCATTAGATAAAATTTTAAGTCTAGAATATTTAACCTAGGAAAATCAATGTTCCAAGTATGACTACCACATAAAACTTAAAATAGACGGAAAATTTTTTTGGGATATTAAATTTAGTAGGAGTATTTTAGACATTTTACAATGGAACATTTTAAGAATCATAAAATTTCAAAATAGTTTAACTAAGAGAGGAAAAGTTAGGGTACGTCCTCGTTTTTAAAGTTTAGGAGGAATGAAATTACCCCAAACTTAAAGGACCCAATTTTATTTCTTACTTTTGGTGTGAAACTGTCATTTTTATTTATTTTTTTTTTTACTTTAAATTTTAAACAGTGTGTAAAGAAATAAAAACAAACAAACAAAATCAACCAAAGAAAACTGTGCTTGAAAAAGTGAATTTTGGCTTATCAAATTTGACTAAACAAAACAAAAACAAAAAAAAGTCTAGGAACACAACAAAATATCACCACATTTTCACAATACCTCTATTCTCAATTGTAGTGGATCTCAATCTAATATTTTATTATCTTATTTTGACCTATAAGGAACTTACACCTCAATAGTCGTGAAAAATATTGTGATAACAACAAAATATCACGACATTTTCACAATACAATACCTTTATTTTTTAGTTGTACTATATCTCGATCTGATATTTTATTATTTTATTTTATTTTAGTTTGACACATAAGGAATTGACAAATGTGACACAACATTTTCACAATATCTCTATATTTACATTGTAATTATAATGAAAATTTATATTATAGACACACAATATTTACCATTTTTTTTTTCAAATATAATATTTGCCACTTTTTGTGTGTTTAGCCTATAATATTTTTACAACAAATCTTCAAGGGTAAGTTATTAATGATTCTAATTTAAACCCACCACTAAAATTATTTTTTCTCCACCAATAATAGTCAATAATAACTTGCTACTTAAAATTTATTGTAAAAATATTGTAGACATAACATTTTTTTAATATTAAAAAAAAAATTCTCACCCAAACTCACCGTTTTGGTTTACTACAAATGACAAAAGTTGAATAAACCAACACTACTATAGCTAGAGCCATCGACTCCTTTTTGTTAGGAATATAAAATAATTGATGTAATCACTTTAGTTAAGTAGTTAGCTAGTTGGTTGAGATTATGGTGAGTTAGTTAGGATTTGAGCATATGTAGCTCATTTAACAAATAGCTTAATTCATAAAGCACATGTTGAATTAACTAGCCAATTATCTTGAGACATGTGGGCCAATGACATTAGAGTTAATTTCCTATATCAATTGAAGAATAAACCAACTTCTTAGTGCATTAGTGCATCTCTCTCTCTCTCTCTCAATATTTCTCTATGGAGTGTGACTACCTCGATTTAAGTCATTTTCCCTACAATTCCTATCCATCTTCATTAGGAACCACCAAATTCCTAACATTTGGTATCAAAGCTGTCGATCTTGAAACGGGTGAATATGATCAACAAGAAATTTTGAAAATGGTGAATGAAGTTTTAGAGAAGATTAAGGCCTTGACAGAATCTCACAAGGCTGTTTCAAAGAAAGTCAAGGCCTTGGCTTAATCTAAGAGGGCCATGAATGAAGAGCTCTCAAGACAGTGGCGGCTCCAGGAATTTTTCCTAGGGTGTTCCTTAACAAGTATAATTTTTTCCAGTGACGGCTCTAGGAATTTTTCCCAAATGTATTGTTGTTTAGTTGTTTCATTAATTTGTTTGTCATTTATAAACTATAATTTGTTATACTGTTTTTTCATTAATTATAAAATTATTAATTGTTGTTTAGCCTAACATAATTTAATTTGTTTGTCTTTTATAATGTATTGGTTAATTAAATTATTAATTACTGTTTATTAGTTGCTTTTTCCAATTAATTATTGGTTAATTAATATCCCAAACAAACAAAATTAATTAGTTCAACTAATTACTATGGTTGTTTGATACTTGGAATATCACACTATTACTTTACCCAAAAAAAAAAAAAAAGTCAATAAATTGTGCAACACAAAAATATATAGGCTGTATAGCTTAGGTCCAAGTCTAAAAAAGAGTGATTTATTACATATTTTATGACCATTAGTTGAACTAATCAACTAGCACACAACACACAGACATATTTATTAATTATTAGTTGACACTTGCACTAACACAGTGAATCAGATAAAACCAATTTATTGTATCTCACCAAAAGATACCAACACCAACACTAAAAGACAATTAATAATCTCACCAACACCTTACACCAACACCAACCATGGTTTTGAAATCCTGATCGTTCATAGAACCAGAAAATAGAAAGGTTCAAGGTTTTTAAGGTGGGACCAAGGTTGAACTGAGGTCGAATCACGATGACGTCATAATTAATTTAATAATTAATTAAATATAAATAAATAAAAAGTATTTTTCATATTATAGTTTTCATAAAATAAAATAAGAAAATTTTAAATTTTAAGCAAACATAATAAATAAACAAATATATAAGTATATAGCAATATTATAGTAGTTTTTTTTTTTTTTTGGAATAACAATATCATAGTTGATTTACTTATTATAAAAATTAGTTAATTTACTAAGATCATTACTGAAATAACTAAATAAAAAAAAGTAGATAATTCAAAAAAAGTAACTAAATAGAAAACCATTGTTTTAAAATTTAAATCTAATATAAAATATTATTAAAACATTAAAAAAGAGACTTTTTTTTTTTGAGAAGTACTAAAAAAGAGACTTGATGAAACCTAAAGCTCTTAAAGCTACAGCCTACTGTGGCAGTAGTAGTACAGTGGTACCATAATACACGTATATCAACCAAGTTAAAAACTAAATATAATAAATTAAATTAAAAGAAAGAGATTTTTTTTGAAGTGAAAAGACAGCCAGCATTACAGCAGAATTTTGGGCTCTAAGGGATGGTTTATTGCTGGCTGTCCGGATGGGAGTGCAGAAGCTTGTGATTGAATTAGATGCCAAGGTGGTAGTTGAGCTGATGCAGTCCTACTCTCCCTCTAATGCATTTTACTCTTCCTTGCTGGCTGACTGTAGGTTGCTTCTGGGCAAGCTTCAGCACTACAGGGTGCAGCACACTTTCAGGGAAGCGAATAGAGTTGCGGATGCTATGGCTAAGCTTGGAGGAGTGATGCAAGATCCTTTTGTAGTTTGGGATATTCCCCCATCTGATGTAATAGCAAATTTTGTGTATTTTGATACTAATGGGGAAAGTGTTTGTAGGTTTGTTGCCTCTAACTTAGCCATTTTGGCTTAGTTGTTTTATTAATAATAGTTCCTTTTAACCAACAAAAAAAGAAAAAAAAAAAGAAAGAGATTTGACTGGTACACTAGCTGTAAACAAATTATGTGGCCAAAACAGAGATTGGTACAGTGGTATACAGTGAGCGAGAAGATAGAGTTGACTGGCGTTATTTACTAAGCTATAAACGCCTTTACCGAACAGAAAAATACTTCATCAACCCAAAGAAATCTCAGCAAAAGAAAAGAAAACACAACAGTCCAAGTAAGGAGAAAGGGAGAAAGAGTCTTAGTGCCACTGTGCACTAATTTGGAGAAATCTGATCGCCGCTTATCGACTGAAGGCTGCAGCGGACGATAAGGACCAAAGTTTCGGATCTGATTTAGTGATTTGCTCGGTATTGGTTTTTTTTTTTTTTTTTTTTCAGAATATGTGGGTTTGCTACCTCTATAATCTATTGGGCTTGTCGTGGGCTTGGCTTTGTTACTTTTTTTTTTTTTTTTTTTTTCAGATTTTAGTTCAAAATTTTTTTTTTCTTGGAAGTAGAACAAATAAATTTTATTATTATTTTAATTTGAGGGTGTTTCTAATACGCGGCGCCACCACTGCAGCGGCGTGAATCTCTCTAAGTCTTGCCTCTCACTCCCTGTGTCGCCTCACTTTTTTTTTTTTTTTTTTCGCATGTTCCGTTTGGTTTTGCCATTTTGGGAATAAGGACCAAAAAATGAAAAGAGGAATAAAAAAATGGCTGAGAAAAGAAAAGGCCCACCGTCTTGGACTGAAATGAACAGTCACAATAAAATGTTTGTCTTCCTTTTTCTTTTGACACGTTTACCAATATCATGCTCTCATTCTTGGCAGGTGTTACAATTTAACAAACATTTACAATTTCTTTTTATAACTACTTTATATTTTAAAGTAGTGTTCATGATTTAAAATATGAATTATTTTTACTATTTATTTCAAAAAAAAAACCAAAAGAACATAAATGAAGCAGTAGACAGTATGTTTGTACACGTACTTATATACAAACTTTAATAAGACGGTATTAGAGGGGAGAAAGGTCAGCACATAAATATATGTGTTATATATATGAACTCTCTCTAATTAATTATTTTATAAGTTGTGATGTGTTCATGGCTCCCCTTAATTGCTTTAATTTATTGATGGTCGATTTTGATTGGTAGAGCATTAAATGGTACTAAGAAAGTAAAACAAGATTTGAACTTCAATTATAAGTTTACAAAACACAGAAATCCTTACTGATTTGAAAGCAAAACAAAAACAAAACACAAAACACAAAACTTCTACTTAGCATTGCAAAACTAGAAAACATTTCCACATTCATGTCCTATGTAGTAAGCTTTGGTTGCCCCAGAATCCTTATCAACTCAAACTTGAATACAAGCTTGCCAAATTCTCCTCTTTCTTGTGTAAATTTATCCACAACATACAAGCCATCATAGACGTATATCCTGTTTTTCGAATCCTCAGAACCTTCAATGCCTCGAATTAACCTTACATGAGTTCCGGCTTCCGTACTATTCTTCAAAGCAAGGTTTCCACGCTCAAGTTTCTGATCTTTTGGTTCACTTTTTCCAGCCCTTGCATTCCCACCTTGACCTATATAAACCAACACCTCAGGTGATCCCATGTAATTGGCATAACGACTGGAAGCAACAATACTTGTGGCCAATTTTTGTTTACCCTTCATCATGTAATCAATACCATTCTGAAATTGACGATGAAGACCAATAACATTCAGTTCAGTTGCACACTCAAACTTGTCACCAACTTCAATTCCAGGAACAGGTCCTATCCGTTTGTCTACGTTAACCCATTTTCGTTCCCAGTGAAGATCCTTTGCCACTTCAATATAAGCAGCCCTGGTTGCCCCACTTTTGAAGTCAGACTCTGCGTTCATTTCTCTCATGCGCTTGCTCAACAACTCTCTAAATAGATTCAAAGCCGCCTGTACTTTCTTTCAAGGACTATCAATAGGTTCGAAATACTTGGACCGAACTCTACGCTTTTGATTCACAACATCCTCATTTTGTTTGTACGTATAGCTCATGCTAGTTCTTTTGGAAGTTCCATCACATTTCTCATCTGAAACCAATGGCTTGCATTCTTCCATGGGCTTCCTCTTCTTACCTAAAACACTGACATTAGAAGAAGCAGAAATTGATCGACCAAAGCTTGGCACTTTGTGCATATCCTTAGCACTGCTATTAGGAGAATTACGCTTATTGAATTTCGAAGCACTTTTATCACGCATTACAGTGGCATTACTATCTTTAGCTTCACTTGGAACACTCTGACGCACAAACGCACCACAAGAGTTGGAGGAAGATCCAAAACCTCGTTATTTTGTAGGCATAGGTGGATTAAACAGACCCATCATGCGTTATAATTTGATTTTTCAAAGGATTTATAGGAACACCTATATAGAAGCAGAACCATATATCAGACAAAGATTACAACATCCATATCCATATAAAAATAATAATAATTTAAAGAGAAGCACAAACATGTTTGTGCATTATAAACTAAGAGAACTTGCTACTCCACAAAGCAAAACATGAGCGAATAGACATCAAACATGTTGTAAATGCAAAAGCTATGATAACAATTTGATTGATTGTGAAAAATATTATGGCTATAGAAAGATCTCAAATAATAATAATAATAATAATAATAAGATAGAAGAATTTAAAAATAAACACAACTACACAGAAGATAGAACACTAAGAATTGACACGGTTCAGCAATAGATTACATCTGTGGGTAGCAAGGCATGAATTCACAAAGTGTTTGCACACCCAAAAAGTTCTCACAAAGTATTTTTTTTCCTTCAAAAAAAAGAAAATATAATATTTTTAAAAGCAAAAGACATCAAACATAGTATAATCACAAAAACAAAATCTCTATATAGCCCAGATGATAATAAGAAACAACTCAAACAAATAACATAGAAACACAGAAAGAAATCACTTGTAATAGGATAAAAAGCACTTGCAAGTTGCAAGAAAGTTGCTCAATAACCAAATGGGTACACTTACTTTACTTGCTACTTCAGAAACCTAAAATGAGTTGAATAGGTAGAGGGTAGTGAAGAAACAACAAGCAAAGTCTTGAAATGCTATGAATCTCAGAAAAAACACATTGTTTTGGTGAAAATTTGAGTCATGCAATACAAAGATGGTCACTGAAAGTGAAAAGACTTAAGAGCAGAGAGCATTGTATTTGTTTGCGTGTTATTATAGAGTGAAGGAGAATGTTGCGGGTCTGTCAAGAAGAATGTTGTGCGTTTTTCACTCTAGCTTGTTGCTATTTCTTTGTTTCTGTTTCTGGGAAGAGAGTGTGGTTCAACTACGAACCACCCATATATCAATACTATTATTTTCCAAGGAAATAGGCAGATAGATAGATACACAAGCCAACTAATTATTAGTTAGTACCATTAGTCTACTTGTTATCAAAAAAAAAAAAAAAAAGTACTACTAGTCTACTATACTACTTTTGGATCAGATTATAAGTGGTTAGTATGCTGGAGTTTCATAAGCAGAGAAATAAAGCTTTTTCATTGTTTATTAGTTAAGTTGTTACACAATCTAAACTACACATGTTTTATGGTGAATAGCCAAATGGCATAATACAAAAATATATATTTGGTATCTCTTAAAGGCCTTTTAAATTTGTTTGATGAGATGGTAAACAATCTGAACTACACATCTATCTTATTGTGAATAGCTAGAAGCAGCCTTCCAGCATCAATGTTAACGGACTAATTAAACCATACAAAAGAAGCACAAGAAAAAAAATACAAAGCTAGAACTCCCAAAGGAACAATGGCATCATTCATTGCCGTGACATATTTCTTAAAGAAATAAAATACGGACTAATTAAAGTCAGTGCCCCCACCTAATTTCCCCAATGACCCTGTACAGTTACTGTCCCCAAAAGAAGCAATCTTATTAACAATTTCTATGATAATATCAACACCAGTGCTTCTCAGAGAAGATACGTGGCGTAAAAGCTCTTCCACAGCATTTGCCAAAGAAACAATAGCATCATTCATTGGCGTAACATATTTCTTACTGGTGAAAATGTCAACAAGAAACCGTAATGCTGAAGCTTCCTTCACTGCCTCTAAGCCTTTGGCATTAAGGCAAATGGCACCAAAACCATTAGGAACACATGTTAGAGCCTTTGACGAAGGCAGTATACCAGCTACCACCGATGATAAAAAGGCAGCTGGAAGACCCAAATCATCCAGAGCAGGAAAACATGTTGGGTCTTTGTGGATTATCTCACTCATAACAGTCACAGCTAAATAATAAATGTCACCTCCAAATTTATCTACATTGCCAAATATCAGTGACAGTGTAGCAGGTAAAGAACTTTCATGGGAATGTTGGGATCTAGTAGAGTTGCCAGGGGCATAGGTGGCAGACCCAATGCCTTCAGTGAAACCTTAATAAGCCTTTTCTGGGAGTACAACTGATCATCACTGTGTCTTGAGCTCTCACCAATGATCATTGAATTATCACTAGGTGGGATTTTCAGTCATCCTACTCTGTTCCATCTAATGATCACCCTACAAACAAGTGACAATTACTATTTGTTCTGTTTGTCACTTGTTTTGAAGAATAGACGTTTATGGATACTCATTAGAGGTTGAAATCAATCATAATTCTGTGTATTATGACCAGGCCACCGGTGTTTTACCTTATTCTGATTCAAAGTAGAGTTTATTCTCTTTTTTTTTGGTCAAAAAAGTAGAGTTTATTCTTTTCTAAAAGCTTCACTCTATTATTGCAAATAATATAAGTATGACCACTGTTTCATGGTCATGATAGTATGCTTCCAAAACATGATATTATTGAAATTTAAAGCACCTAATAATATCCTAAGCTTTCAGAACCAAACACTATTAGAAATTTGAATATAAATTCAAAAATTAATGCTAGCCAATCACACTACTTTATTGCAATATACATTAAGTACTACAACGATGCACAAAGAAACATAGACTAAAATTTTATTATCAAAGAAACAGAAAATAAAAATTGACACACATTACAGCTGCATACAGCTCAAAGGTCGGCTATTTTTTTTTATTCCATCATTTCTTCTCCCATGATTGAATTTGCAAACCACTTAGCCTGACTCTTATGGGAAGATCGACGAGCTACCATTTATTAATACCCCTTTACACATAGCTACATCTTATGGGAACATCCAATTTGCCCTAGAGTTGATGAATTTAAAGCCTTCATTTGCTCGGAAACTAGATCCAAACGGGTTTAGTCCCATTCACCTTGCTCTACAAA
Organism: Quercus tomentella; assembly: GCA_028535165.1. Classification (NCBI taxonomy): domain Eukaryota; kingdom Viridiplantae; phylum Streptophyta; class Magnoliopsida; order Fagales; family Fagaceae; genus Quercus; species Quercus tomentella. The sequence continues at coordinate 1,527,656 of JAPQVY010000133.1, forward strand.
ATGGGCATATCGAGTTGGTGCGTCGGCTTCTACAACTCGACGGGGACCTTGTTCGTGTTTTTCTTTGACACGAACAAGCTCCCCATCGAGTTGTAGAAGCTGACGGATCAACTCGATATGCCCATTTTGTAGAGGTGAATGCGACTAAACCCGTTTGGATCTAGTTTCCGAGCAAATGAAGGCTTTAAATTCATCAACTCTAGGGCAAATTGGATGTGTAAAGGGGTAAGAATCATAAGAGAGATACCTTGGGAGGTAGCTAACTCAGCGTCAACGTGCGAAGGGAGCACTCAGATTCTCGGGTTGTGACTACGATCCGTTTCAACCATTCTCCCACCAATAAAACCCAGTATGATCATCCGCACCGGAAACCCGTGGTCCGGCGACAAATGCGCACCGCTTTGCATGTACGCCAACATTATATCTCTGGACGGATCCATAGCGATCTCGTATTTAATACTCGTACCGTATTTGGAGCCACCGCCACCTGGCAAGTCCTCGGCCCCTTCGAAACACACATTGAGGGCTCCACGTGTACGGCTGTAGATCCCACACCGCTTCAGCACATGGCGTAGCGGTACACCGCGCCACACCGAAGTGGAGACCCCCGCGGCTCCCCAGTTGAAACCGATTGTCTGTTTCACCATGTTCTGCTCCTTCCGTCTGTTACCGGCGCAGACTAGAGTGACCGGTATTTCCCGGTTCGGGAACTCGGTGACGAGTTGGTCCATGGTGAACCGGGTCGGTTTGTTGACGAGTCCGGTTACTTCGACGGTCCAGGTCTCCCACTTGCCTTTGGGTACCGGGCCGTGGTTGCGAACGTAGTGGAGTGGAGCCGGAGTGCATGAGCCGAGTAAGTGGCGGCTCGGAGTTGAAGGGGTGAGGCGGACCATGGTAGGGTTGCGCTGCACCCAAACGGATTTGAATGTGCGAACGACGCCGTTTATGGCGGGTTCCATATGAGTGAACCGGCGGTTGTCATGGAAAAGAGGGAGAGAAAACAAGATCAGAAGAGAGAAAAGAGAGAGAGAGAGAGAACAAGAGAGGAACAAGAGAGCACAATCTGAACCCTCTTTCTGAAACTGTTAAGTGTGTGAGGAAGAAGAAGGAGAAGCAAAGCCATTTTATAATTGCTTAATGCTGAGTGACGTCTTTCTTTTTCTATTTATGGTAAGAAATCTTTTCTTTTACTTTTTCTATTTGCAGTAAAAGAAAACGATGAATAATAAAAAGGTCTGGTTAACGTTGGGTACATATTAAACTTTTTATTTTTAGGAATATTTTTTTAAAAATTGAAAAAATTGTTATTATTTTTTCAATTCTCGAAAAAAAATTTTTAAAAATAAAAATTAATGTTTATCTTAAGGGCACATATTTAATAAAATCCATAATAAAAATAAAGCGAAAGAGAAGAATAGAGAGGAGAGTCTAACGCATAATGAGATGAGTGAAAGAAGTAACAAAAGAAAAGAGTAGCAGCGAGTGGAGGAGACGGAGAGAGATACACTGAGATTTCGGTTTGTATAAGCCAAAACGGTCTTTGTCTTTCTTTTTTTTCTTTTCCTTTTTTCTATTTATAGTAAGAAATCTTTTTCTTTTACTTTTTCCATTTGCAGTAACTTCAAACGGTGTGTTTGAGTTGAAAAGTTGAGTCCCCACTCCACCGTCTGTGAGAGAGATACTGAGATTCCAGTTGCTTGCAGGCCGGCACAATAGATGATGTAATTGATGCAATCATAAGTCCCCAAATAAAAGAAGGCCTTTCTTTGTAAAAAAAAATTATATATATAATATATTTATCTATATATTTTAAATTTAAGTATTTTTATTAGTCAATAAAATGTATTAAAAAAATCACATTATATCCTAAAATATAAAAGATTAAAAAGAGAAAAAGCAAAAATAATCAAAACTCAGCCCCTCTTTGGACCCTTTTCCGCTATGATAGTTTTTCTGCCCCTCTTTGGACCCTTTTCTGTTATGATAATTGATAGGACACGTTTTTTGCTAGGATGATAGTAGTGGAGTACAGGCTGGACAGTTTCTCACCTTTTCTTTTTTTTTTTAAATAAGAGTATAGCCCACAGTTCTTTTTTTTTTTTTTTTTTTTTTGACAAAAGTGATAGACAGCCCACAGTTATACCCTACACGGTTTCTCACTTTTTCTTTTTTCTTTTTCTTTTTTTTATCTGACACTTTATCTCTTATTATAAATTATTATATCAATTAATAATTTAATGTGTATCATATCAACTCATTTATATTATAGTAATACTAATTTATTAAACTATATATTAAATTAATTTTTATTTGTGCAGGTTTAGACTTTAATTTGGTCACTGCTTTAAAAAAATTGCAATAACTAGGTTCTATTGTTTTATATTTTAAAATTTATTTTTAGTTAAATTATCATTTTTAATTATAAATTGTGTTTTATTTATCTATAAATATATTCTCATTATAATTGCCTACTAGAAAATATTTAATTATAAAAATGCCTCACTTAAAATTTTCGTCTAAGGCCCCAAAACTTGTTGAGTCAGCCCAGGTTGGTTGCAACTAGATTTGAATTTGATGCAATACCTAAGAATGGTTGAGATTGATAATTGCAAAAAGCAACTTTTAATCTCAACCATTGATTAAAAAAAGTTAAAAAGAAAATAGAGAAGCAAGAGAAAGATCAGAAGAAATGAGAGTGAGAGTAGAAAAGAGAAAGGAAAAATCTAGGACTACATAATTTTTTACAATTTTAATGTGGTAAAGTGTGATTGGTAAAAAAAATGATGACTTTATGTGTAAGTGATAATTAACTGCTCACAATTTATCACATTAAAATTATGACAAAAAAATTATAAAATAATTTGCGCTGCTAGAAGTACTTTAAGAAAAAAGCAATCCATATCAAATAAGAGAGCCAACAGGGTCAGAAACGACGTACAACAAGCAAGCAAAGCAACTTTGTTCAAATTGTTTATTGGATGTCAACGTCAAAAGTCATTCCAAATTTTAAAAAAATGGAAAAGAGGAAAGACAGGGACTGACAGATATACATCTAACTAGAGTGAAAGACAGAGACAGATAGACGCTTGAGCTTGACTCCATTCCGAAATGAGGAAAAATGGAAAAGAGGGAAAGAAAAAAAGGTCGCAAAATTAAAGGGTAAAGCGGAGAAGGTGGCTGGAAAAGTAAAGAAGCGAATGAAAGTTTTGGGTTACTACGCTTTTGTGTTTTTTATTTGGTTTCTTGTACAATACAGGCAGGGATGGACTTAGGGTCCGTTTGGTTGAGAGGATAGAAAATATTTATTTTTTTTTTTATTTGTGTTTGACTGGAGGGGTGGAAAAGTAGAGGGATGAAATTTTTTTTTGTTTGGTTGAGATAAAAAATGAGAGGACGAAAAATAAAGTTGATATAAATTTACCATTATGTCCTTACTAAATATATATACAAAAAAGTAACACATTTATTATTAAAAAAAAATTGTATGGACACTTTAATTTTTTTATTTTTTTATAAAATAAGCAAATCCTAAAAGAATATTAAAAAAAAAAAAGATAAAAACAAACAAAAAGAATCAATGTGTACTGTGGAAAATTTTATCCCAAAAAAAAAAAAAAAAAAAAAACTAAAACCAAATCAACATGAACGTACCATGCAAACCAAAAGAAATTTTATCCGGGCAAAAAAAAAAAAGATAGGAAAGACAAAAAGTAGAAAAAGACAAAAAGTTGGCTATTGGATGGAGAAGGGCAATATGGAAACGTGCTGTGTGTAAAGATGGGGGTATTTGTGTAATTTGCTGCCCATATCATCTTATCTCCTTAGTTTTCCTCCTAAATTGGGAGGACAAAATTTTGTGGGTTCGGAGGGAAAATTTTCTACACCATTTTCTTTTCCTCTTGTTTTCTCTCCTGAACCAAACAAGGGAAAATTCTATTTTCCACCCTATTTTCCTCTTCTTCTTTTCCATCCTCATTTTCACCCCAACCAAACGGGGCCTTAGCCTTGGGCTTGGGAGAGGGGGGGCTTTTGAAAAAAAAAATTTCTTAGTATGAGTGTACACAAAGAAAAATTTCACATTTGCCCTAAAATATGCAATCTTGGCTCCCTCCCTCCAAAAAAATTATAAATTGGCCTATGAAATCCAAGAGTATATGTTCTATTCTATCCCTTTTGCCCAGTTGCCTGAAGAATAATTACAACAACTTTTGGAAAATAACAAAAAATGGTCCAAAGAAACCCAATTGCCCAAAAAATAATATGAATTACTTGCAGACAAAGAAACCCAATTGCCCCCAAAATAACATAAATTACCTATAGACAAACTAATATTGACAACAAAAGTAAAGCACAAATTTGGCATTATCAAATTCAAATGTATGAATTTCAGTTCATATGGTGTGAACTGTGAAGTGCTTAATATTATATTTTTTAAGTTACTTTTTAAAAGGTTTTTAGTTGTATTTGCTGTAATAATGATGTTTATTTTTTTATTAAAAAAAATTATATAATGAGTTTGCTGTAATATATTGTTTGGTAATGTTACTTTTTAAGAAATGAGAGAAATTTGTCAATCTTATGTCAAAATATTAGTAAAATGGTTAGGTAGATGTAGGATAAATTCCTTATAATTAATTATTGTTGCCTTTTTTTTTTTTTAAGATCATGGAAAAATAATGTTCTATTTTGATTTTTTCTATATAGAAAAATTCAAAATAATTTAGAAGCTCATATTGAAAATGCAGTATTGTCAACATCTAGTTTGATGTCCTAATTTCTAAAATCCATCAAATAAATTTTTGAAAAATCACCATATATAAAATTGGTAATAGTTCATTATAGAATAATGTAGAATTACCACAAATATATTATGATGTTAATTAACACAATGCAATTGAACAAGCTTATGTTAAGTTTGGTCTATACCAATTTATTTTTTTTATACTTTGGCCCCTCTCATTTTCAAATCTTGGTTCTGTTCCTGCGTGTTAAGGAAATGAAAATGAATGCTTTCTATTCCACTCTCTCTTGTCGGAAATGAAAATGAATGTTTTCTATTCCACTCTCTCTTGTCGGTAATCACTCTCTTTGGGTTAAGGCACCTTAAAAGTCCAGCCCACATCATATAATAGCTCTTGGTATAAGCTTGGACAATTCTATTTCCATTTATGGTAGGTTACGTGATATTTTATGTTTAAGCGACCTTTTTTGGGATGGTGTGCGCCCCAGTGGGAGAAAAAGAAGAAAAAGGAGCAAAGATACAATGTATTTATTTATTTATTTTTGGATACCATTCAGAAAGAAAAGTTACAAAAAGTCTTGGTTGACCATACAGTGATGAATTGACATAGTTGTTGCCAACTTAGCTAGGTTACTGACATAGCTATTTACAATTCTTGGGACATAGATAGAGTGAAAGTAAACATCATTTCGGGCTATGGAAGCCCAGTCAGATAACAAAACTCTCTCCTGCCAGCTGGGAGGCCAAAAACATTTGTGACATTTACAGCTCTCTTACTACCACATAAGAACAAAAAGTGGTTGAATCCCAAGCTCCTAGTCTTAACTGCTGCCTCCATCATTGCTTCCTGAATGGCTATAGAGATTAACTTCCCTGTACAACTGGTAATCCCCTGCAAAACTTCAACTCCTTGAATGCTCTTAGCTTCATAGGCAAGTCCAGTCCGATTATGCCTCTTCTCTCTAACAGCTGCAACTTTAATGATAAGCTGCCAGGGACCACCAACTTTAAAGAGAGAGAGAGAGAGATACAATGTATGAGAGCAAAGAAAAGTAATGAATTTTTTCTTTTAACATTGAAACATATAAGGTGAAAGACAAATTCGGGGTTGTATCCAAAGTGAGCGAAACTCTCCAGTGAATTTATGTTAATTTCTAAAGAAAAGATATTGTTGTATTTGGTGTAAATCTCAAATTAAGAATAAACTTGAAATAAAACTTGAAAATAAGTTGTAATAGATTTTTTAACAGTGGATTTATTTGAAGTTTGTTTCAAGGTTTTCTCTTAAATATGTTTCCACATAAATTTATGTATTCTGGTACATGATTGATATTTTAGTTTGATGATTTTAATGATTATATATTTTTAATGATTGATTTTCTTAATTGACATCGTTCCTAAATTTGTGCTTATTATTGTTTGAGTAATATTTTTGTTGATGAACTAGTTTGGGTAATATATAGTCACAATAGTTGAGTTGACAATTTTAGGTGTCAACTCACAATAACATCACTTATTTATCTACTCATCTAAATTTTTGTGTTCTTATGTATTATTGATATTTTAACTTGGTAATTTTGGTGATAACTTTTTTTTTTTTTTTTCATAGTAATTGGTTAAAATTCTTAATTAATTGTCTTAATTCACATCATACCTAGCTAAACCGGAGTTGTACTTATCATTCTTTAAGTAATGTATAGTCACAATAGTTGAGTTAAGAAGTTTACTTGAAGAGCAATTCCATCCGTGTAAAGAGAAAAATGGGTAGAATTTCATAGTTTTACCTAAAATGACTCATATAAATTCATGTATAATTGTGTAAATTTATAAGTTTATTATAGTAACTATGTAAATTCACACTGATATTATTCATTTTGCATTTCATTGTTTATCCATTTTTTATGTATCTCAAGGATGAATAAAAAAAGTGGATAATGATGATTGTATGTGAAGAAAGAGACACAATTAAAAAAAAACTTTAATATTTTAATGAAATGTAGTAGAAATACATGTAAATTAAAAAGTATTTTAAAAATAATTATGGTATTTAAATACTGAAAATTATTATTTAAATAACAATACAAAACAAGTTGTAATATAAAGTGTTTTAAAAAATAAGTATATAAAATAGAAAAATTATATTTCTATTGAAAATAAAGAGGATTTTTATTTTTTCACACCAAGTGTCATTTCACAGTAACATTACCTTTTTAATCTCCCAATAACAAATTCACTCGTTAGCATTTTCTTTAAAATAAAAAAAGAATTTTATTTTTTCACACCAAGTATCATTTCATAGTAACAATACTTTTTTAATCTCTTAGTAACAAATTATCGGTGGAGTTTTATTTGTGCCAATGGACTTTTTTCCCCCTCTTATTGCGAGCCCATAAATGATAAACCTTCATGAATTAATTTTAAAAACAAAAAATATCAGGCAAAGATTACAACAACATATCCATTTAGAAGAATTAATATTTAAAAAAACAAAAAACAAAAAACACAAACATGTTTATGCATATAAAAAGAAACAACTTGTTACTTCACAGACCAAAACATGAGTGAATAGGCAACAGACATATCAATCACCAAAAAAAAAAAAAGGCATCTTTAACAGAATATTAATTACCCAGAAAAAAAAAATTAACATTTTAAGCAAAAGATATCAAACATATAACAATCACAAAAAGAAATCTCTATTTACTAGATGATCATAAAAAGAAACAACTAATATAGAGATACACAAAGAAAACTACGTAATAACTAATAGGATAATAAAAGCACTCACAATAAATTGCTTAATGGCCAAATGGGAAGTCTAATTATAATTAATATCACATAAATTCATCAAATTTTTATTTTTTACAACACTCTCAGTTTATCACATAGATATGTCGGAAAAAGTAGAAGATGGTATTGTTTGTTTTAATTTGGGAATTGTGTTAGGACCACAAAAAATAGCACAGTCTTGTGACACGTAAAATTGTGCCATTTTCGTTGATCCCAGTATTTTCTTTTGGTTTAGAGGTCACACAAAGATAAGCACTGAAAAGACTGTGAGAATTGTGATAAGAGTCTGTAGAAAGCATTATTTGATAGTAATATTAATTATAATTAGATTTTGTAACACGTAAAGTCGTGTTAGGACCATAAAAAATAGCACCATTTTTTTTTTTTTTTTGAGAATATAATAGCACAACTTTGTGACATGTAAAATTGTGCCATCTTCGATGAATCCCAGCATTTTCCTTTAGCTTACGGGTGAAGCAAAGATAAGCACTAAAAAGGCCGTGGGAATTGTGATAAGACTCTGCAGAAAGCATTGTTTGATAGTGATGTCTGTCCAAGGTGATTGAAATACTAATTGAATACCTGTTCAGATTCTTTGCTTATTCTAATTTTTTAACCCTCTTTTTGCGAGCCCCTGATGAACCTTCATCAATCATTGATTTTGCTATGACTTGTGTTACACTTATCTTGATCTTTTAATTAAAAAATCATTTATATATATATATATATATTTTTTTTTTTGCACTTTTTGCCAAGTGTGTTTTAGCCTTGCTATTGTGTTTATATTTTTCATGAACTTATCGTTACGTACATAATATATAAATGAAATGGAAAAAAGCCATCATTTTCTGTCATGTATTTAATCCCAATTCCCAAGTTGATTTTTTATCCGACTTAATTATTATTTTTGAATAACTCCCCAGTTTTTTTTTTTTTTTTTCTATAACTATACAAAGTTAATAATTGGATGTATAATATATACATATTTATTTTTATATACCATACCTATATAATTTAATTTCAACGGTTCATTGATGATTATAAAATACAAACTATTAAATAAGACTAGCCTCATCACATGCGCTCCGCATGTGCAATGAGATTCTTTTTTATTATTTTGAATTTAATATAATTTTTCAATTTAATTTGAATTTATTTATTGTTAATAAAGTTACACAGAATGAATTTTTAAGAAATTTAAATTTAGGATTTGAAAATAGATAAACTGTTGAGTTTAGTGTATGTTAATTTTTAGGAAAAAATGTATTAAATGTGCATGAGATATATTCAAATAGAGAGTGTGCTAATTTTTACAAAAAAAAAAAAGTTTATCTGATATTTTTTTTTTTTTTAAATTTTGTTGAATTACAATTTTAGAGCTATTTTTGACATTTTATGAAGTCATAACTAATTTTGTGAATTTTCTTAATATATAAAGAAGATAATATCCTATATAAAAATAAAGTTCTCCTTAGTACACCTTAAAAGCAAGTTAAGAATTCTCAGTTCAATGGTATAACTTACTCCCCTCAACTAAAACTTTGTCCTTATTAAATAGATAAAATTTGACTCCAAGTTACCAATAATCATTAAAAAAAAATTAACATGATTGTATATTTTTAAATCTAACAGTTGGATTGTATAACTTGATCCATAAATTTATTTTTTATATATAATTTTATACAATAAAAAAATATAAATTTAAACATTTGTGGATAACATAACTATTGATCTTTGATTTTTTTAAAAATTTACAAACATAAAAGATATGATAAAAAAATGTAATTCAATAATGAATTTGTCAAAATTCACATATAATAAAAAAATAAAGAAAACTTTGTCCTTATTAAATTATAAGAAAAGAATAAAAAAATGAGAATAAATCTTTATTCAATTCAATTCTATTCATTTCAAGGCATTCAACACTCAAAAAAGACTTTTTTTTCCTAAGCTAGAAAGTGTGTTTGATTTAAATAAAAAATAGTTTGGAAAAAATTACAGTTTAAAAGGTGTAAGTAACTAAACCCTAAACTTTCAAAAAGTAACAAATTGAACGGTATAGTTTCAAAGGTAATCAAGTACAAATCAAACACTTTGTACTATTAAGTCTAAAACACAATGTTATTTCACTTATATGAGTTGAAGTTTAATTTTTACATTTGAAATTATAAGATTTTATCTTTTTATTTTTTAAACTTTAGGGATTAATTTAGTATTTTGAAAATTATAAGTTTTAATTTGTTACCCTCTTCAACTATCAACTATAAATTTTAAAACTTTCAAACCTTTTATGAAAAAGGTTTTAAAATTATAGATCAAACACTTGTGAGAAAGAAAGGGATAGCCGATGCTAGAATAAAATATCAGCTGAAAAAGAGGAAAAGGAAAGAAGTCAAACGTGCAACCACTTCTCAAGTTCTACAACCTAGTTCAACGGTGAATGGTAAGTTCAATTCTATTATTTGAAATATTTTTTTTCTTAGTTTTACCTGTTGATTTTAACCCTTTGATTCTATTCCTTTTTTTTCCTAGGAGATGCTCAAACATCATTTTTTCCACTTGAGGTGTCTTGTGATTATCCCATGTTGGCTCTACACAATTGAATCAAGTACTTTCTAATTTCTATAGCTTAAAACTTTAACATGTGCTTTTATATATCACTTTTTCTAAGATTATGATATATAGTATACAATTATGTAGGACTATGCCACATCAAAGGATGATACAAACTTTTGAGATATTTTGGACGGTTTTTGCTAAAGCATATAGGACCAACTTTTGGATAGTGTGATGCACAGAAGTAAGTCTTAGGTACTCCCGGAGCATGAAGAATGGTGCTCCATTCTCTCACATTCATGATGGGGTCTATTCATCTATATATTACTAAAAGCTGAAGCGTAGCATTTAATACTGCTGCTCTCACGTTGCACCACATCAGCTGCCACGTCATTTTAAAAAAATATATATATAATTTGTCCTACAATTTTAAAATGGTTTTTACAATTTTCAACCCTATAAATGCAACCCACTACTTATTTATTTACTTACACTATCACCTTATAATAAATCTGTATATTTAATCCAGCCTACCTCTTATTTATTTAGTTCCACTATCAAGCCCAACCCAAAGCCTTTTTAGTTCAGCTTTAGGGTTTTGTATGAGCCTTTTCATCTTAAAGGAAGGAAGAAAAATAAATAAAAATAAAAACCCTAAAGCTTGAAAGGCTTCAACGTTTTGTTTTGTTTTGTCGCTTCAACGCTTTGTTTTGTTTTGTCTTTTTTTTTTTTTTTTTCCAATTTTCTTATAATTTTTTTTAACATTTATTTTTTAAATATTTACACTTCTCCAACCTTTCTCTCTCCCTTACCATTTCATCTCCCCACTACTTCTTCAATCTTTCTCTCTCTTTCTCTTACCTTTTCATCTCTCCACTACCCTCTACATTAATATCATTCTTCCTCTTTCCTTTCATTTTCCTTTATTTTTGTCTCTTCTTATTCACACCCTCTTACTATAAATTTGTCAATATCTCTTCTATTCTATGCATAGTTTTCCTTCACTAAAAAAAAAGATTCTCTCTCTCTCTCCCTCTCTCTCTCTCTCTAAATTTTTTGGTGGATTTTTTTATTTTTCTTGCATCTCTACTTTAAGTTGATAATTTTTTATATTCTTTAAAACTCTATTTTGGGTTAGTGCGATTTAGTTTTGTTTTTTAATTCGTGATTTAGTTTTGTTTTTTAAATTGTTGTTGTAGTTTTTTTATTTATTTTTTATTCTCTTTGATTGTTAAATGTTATCCTATTGCGTTCTAAAGATTTAAATATAGCATATAAAAATATAATATTATTCTATTACATAGCATGATTTGGATAATTTGGTATTTATTCTGTTACATAGCATGATTTTTTATAGTGCTCAATTTAGATATTAAACTATGAGACTTTACTAATTTTTGTTTATTTTCTAATCCTTTGTGGTGGACAAAGTACTCTTAATAGTTGTATTAGAAGTACTCTATAATGCCATTTATTTAAAGAAAAGCAAAGGTTAGCCAAACAAAAATAATTGGATAGGTGACAAATTTTAACTTTTGCAATTTTATTTTTATTATTATTATTTTATAACAGTGCATATATAGAAATTTAATCCTTAGATTTTGCTAATAATTTTTTTTTTTAAAATATAATTTGTCCTACAATTTTAAAATGGTTTTTACAATTTTCAGCCCTATAAATGCAACCCACTACTTATTTATTTACTTCCACTATCACCCTATAATAAATCTGTATATTTAATTCAGCCCATCTCTTATTTATTTAGTTCCACTATCAAGCCCAACCCAAAACCTTTTTAGTTCAGCTTTAGGGTTTTGTGTGAGCCTTTTCATCTTAAAGGAAGGAAGAATATTAAATAAAAATAAAAACCCTAAAGCTTGAAAGGCTTCAACGTTTTGTTTTGTTTTGTCGCTTCAACGCTTTGTTTTGTTTTGTCTTTTTTTTTTTCTTTCCAATTTTCTTATAATTTTTGTTAACATTTATTTTTTAAATATTTACACTTCTCCAACCTTTCTCTCTCCCTTACCATTTCATCTCCCCACTACTTCTTCAATCTTTCTCTCTCTCTCTTACCTTTTCATCTCCCCACTACCCTCTACATTAATATCATTCTTCCTCTTTCCCTTCATTTTCCTTTATTTTTGTCTCTTCTTATTCACACCCTCTTACTATAAATTTGTCAATATCTCTTCTATTTTATGCATAGTTTTCCTTCACTAAAAAAAAAGATTCCCTCTCTCTCTCCCTCTCTCTCTCTCTCTCTAAATTTTTTGGTGGATTTTTTTTATTTTTCTTGCATCTCTACTTTAGGTTGATAATTTTTTATATTCTTTAAAACTCTATTTTGGGTTAATGCGATTTAGTTTTGTTTTTTAAATTGTTGTTGTAGTTTTTTTATTTTTATTTTTTATTCTCTTTGATTGTTAAACGTTATCCTATTGCGTTCTAAAAATTTAAATATAGCATATAAAAATATAATATTATTCTATTACATAGCATGATTTGGATAATTTGGTATTTATTCTGTTACATAGCATGATTTTTTATAGTGCTCAATTTAGATATTAAACTATGAGACTTTACTAATTTTTGTTTATTTTCTAATCATTTATGGTAGACAAAATACTCTTAATAGTTGTATTAGAAGTACTCTATAATGCCATTTATTTAAAGAAAAGCAAAGGTTAGCCAAACAAAAATAATTGGATAGGTAACAAATTTTAACTTTTGCAATTTTATTTTTATTATTATTATTTTATAACAGTGCATATATAGAAATTTAATCCTTAGATTTTGCTAATAATTTTTTATTTGATAATACGTTTTGGGTGGCCAAAATTATAATTTCTACAAAGAAAATAACCTTAATAGATTATCAAAAAAAAAATTTTATCCTAATATTGGTTCAATTAATCATTGTTAAGTTTTATTAATTTTTTTTAGTTTACGTTTTTTTGGTGTTTTAGATTGTTCCTATATTACATTTATGATTGTTCCTATAATAAATAAAAATATAATTACGAAATACATTACTCATTATTAGATTAGTTTAAATTGTAAATTTTTTTTTAATAAAACCACCATCAAAATAATTATCACACGCAACGCGCGGGTTCGCGGCTAGTTAAATTTATAGTGGGGTTCACCATAAATGTGAAAGGAAGAAGCACCATTTCTTCGTACTCCGGGAGTACCTAAGAATTTTCCGATGCACAGTTGTTAGGATAACTTGGACAATTGTTTGCACAACTTGTAGCAGCTTTTTGGACAGTTTCTGTATTGGGAAGCTACTTAAACATGTTGATTTCTACGTTATATGTTACTAGGATTATGAAAATATGTTTAAGTCTTATTTTCCAAATAATTGCTTGGAAATCTCGTTTGTGTGTGTTTTTAATTCTTGTTATGCTCTGTCAATAACACTAAATGCAGCATCTAAACGCTTTATCATATGAAAAAGGGAAGCTCTTTGGTTACCTACGCTATAATAATCTCTCCATGTCAAAGTCAGAAATATAAACTCACCATAAAAGACTTCCTTTATGGTAGCAAAATATACAAGACATGGTGTAGACCAGGCCAGAGAATATGATGCAAGGCTCACATTTGCTTTTGGAAAAAATAGAAGTGAATGATAATCAAATTGGACATAACTAACTCTTAAGTATAGGCTTTTCAAGGCTTCCAATGATCATATCCAACAAAATAATTCTCATTCTTGATACTAGGGGTGCCCAAAGTTCTCGAGTATTTCTTACAAAACAACACATCCTGCCCCTCCAATGATGAATGAAAGTGAAACAGTTACCCTTCCTCCTGGAACCAGTTGTGGCAGTTTCATAGATGGGGATGAATTTGAGTACCTTTCTGACCAGGACATTGCTGCAGGGAGAACTCCAAACAGTACCAATACTAACAAAAACATGAAACAGGAAACATCCCAGCCATATTAGGTAAAATTAAAATTTATAATGCATAAATTAAAAAAATAGAACCCAAATTGAAAATTCCCTTTTTATTATTATCATTTTATTATTTTTGCCCTAGTTTTTGGGATGGGTGGCCCCTGGACCATTTAAGTCAACTAAACATACAGAAGCAATTACTCAAAAACGTAATATTATGGCTTTTTAAAAGGATTGCTATAGTTTGAGAGGGATAATCATCTTGTAGCTATTTTGCAAGGTGTAAGCCACAGCTCGTACTAGCATCTTCCTACTCAACATTATGTTAAATTAGTAGAAATTTATTATAGTGGCCAACAAGAGAAACAATATAAAACATAGAAGTACTCAAGTACCTCCATATGTTCCAGCAAAATCCAAGGCTTTGAAAAATATTTACGGGTCCGGCAAAGATAGTGCCAGTGGAGGAATCAAAGTCAAGAGGTATGGTAGAGGCCGGCTCTCCCTCGTTGGGAGTTTCAGCACTGAACATTCACCAAATTAAAAATAGTAAGATCTTTAAGAATCCAAATATGGATCGTATATTCTGTCTTTAATTCAAATAGATAGATAGAAACCAACACAGTCAGTGATAACTCTACCTCTAATAATTTTTTGATTAATGGCAAAGCCAAGAAGTGGCTTCTAATGCCAGTGGTTTCATTGTCACTGAATACAGTTTCAGTGACGCATAGACTGAGAGTTCGGAAGCAATATGCCAATAATACATTGCCATCTAGAAATGGACATGATCTTAGTTTAATCAAAAGGGATGTAAAGGGCACTTACAGTCTGCAAGAAAGTCAGCCAGACCCAAAACAAATCCAATATACGATGTAACAATTGCAAGAAGTGAGGACACTTGAATAATAGGCTGCAGATTATATAAATGAAACCAGAAAAAAGAAAAAGAAGGGATATCATCACTTTGAATTGCACATCATTTTAAATTCTGACTTGAAAATTAAAAATGTTCCATGCTTTACTTACTCCAACAACTCCGTTGGTAGATTGCAATTGCTGCAATGGGTCCATGATATTACCTGAGCCCATGGCATTATTTGAAATGCTTCCCAGAATAACAGCATTCCAGACAAGAAATAAAACAAGCAGTATTTCTGTGCCTAGAACTATGGCAGTCCTGCAAAATAACAAGTTGATGTTAAACATACAAATTTTTTAATAGGCATTTCAAAATAGATAAAACAAACACTATCTAGAGCATAACTCATCAGACAGGAAAGAACTGAGAGACAGTTAAATCTCATTTATAAATGACACCCTCTTCGAATTATGGCTAACTAATAAAAATCATGTGTTAAAAAGCAAATGAGGAAGTCAAGAAAAAAAGAAGAGACTCCAGTTAGTTCCTTACACACTTCACATGTACATATATATTGATGGGCATTCTAAATTTCAGATGCAGCATGAGGGTACACATCTGACTGTCGGATTTGTCTGTTTTGCACAGATCTTCCACCTTTTGGAGCTTACCCATGTCAATTTGTGTCTACATGGGTATGGCAAGTTGAAAGGTCTGGGTTACACTTACCCTGCAAATCAAGACCTATGACCTTTTACTACTGCACTATCACTATATATGGCAGTGCTCAAGACAATAAAGAAAAGGTACCTAAGATCTTGTCCCTTTGAAGCAAACAATGTATCAGACAAGTGGGTAAAATATTACAAGATCAGCGAAAAGCTAGTTTGAGGGCAGCATACATTTAAGGTTACTTAGAGAGCTGAAACATTACTGTCAAATTTGAAGTCTTTAAGACAGGAATATTTGGGCTCTTCCTCTCCTTGTGTTGACCCTATAGCCGGTCAGGTGGGCTATATATACGTGAGATTCCTTTGTGGGTTTACGTGTTAGGGTGGGACAATTTGTGTGGATTTAATCCTAAATCCAAGTAATACTAGCCCCCAATTTGACCTGGTCCTCAAACATACTTACTCACCAAGCACACACAGAAAGGCTTGCATTGACATATCTGAAGCCGATAATGAACCAATGGATAGCATTTGATGTGTAATGCATATTCTCTTTGTGTGATGTTTAAAAACTGGGAGAGATGCCAAGGGATCTTAGTCTAATGCTGGTCTCTTTCTATATACCAGACGTGTTTTAGCTTCTGGCCAGCATTTTAGCCCAGTAGTCCTAACCTTTTTCTTACTTGAGAAAAATTATTTTTGTTCCCTACACCAGCCTAAAAGATGGTATTTTCTATTTAAAGGATGTCGCAAGATATTTGGAATTAGATCTTTATTTTACATCACCCATCATTTTGAATAATTGTTAAATAAAAAGAAAAAGAAAAAAAAAAAAAAAAAAGAGACAAGCTAGAGCCTTTGCGCATAAAATAAATGTTTCATTCTTCTTAGGAAATGCTGGTCCAGAAATCTACATTTTGAAGTTAAAACTTGACACAACTACCCACTAACATATGGATATCTACATTTGCAGGTTTCCGTTTAGCATGCATGAACTGTTGATAAAACAAGCTCAGCCTCTTACTTGAGGAGGCCAACAAGAACATTGTGTTTTGATAAAAACACATTGACTTCCGAAAACCTAGACACAGGTACAAAGGTATGTGTGCATTTGTGAATTCATTATATTAGCCATATATTTATCCCTGCTTAGAGTGTTTCTTTGCATGCAGAAGATTCATGAACAGCAAAACAGTTATGCACACATTTCTTGACAAGAATGAATTAGACCCTCAAACTTCTGTCCAATAAAAGAATTGTCAGACAAAGGTTGAAATGAGGCACGTCCCCAAGTGCTTCCATGTCCAATTATCTATAACTAAGTGCCGTACAAATCATAGGTTCAAGTTCATTTATGAAAGGATTAGTAAAATTTGAAATTATTTCTTCTCTTCTCTGACCTATCCTGATTTAAAACAAACCACTTAATATGCTGAAGTTTTAAGCCTCTTCCCTGTTATACATGTATTATAACATTCATCTTTGTAGAAAGATGTCTGGCAGCTTATGCTCTATGATGTTTCAATTTAGTACTAAATTTGAAAATAATCCAGACTTCCTAAGTTTAATAGAGAATTCTCCATCTCTTGAACTAAAGAGAGATGTGGTGTAGAAAAAAAAAAAAAAAAAATCCATTCTTCAATCCAAGAATAGGACAGAAAAAACATGGACAATGGGACTACAGCGGTCCATTATTGTAATCAGTGGCATAGAAGAATATTGAAGAAAATGTACTAGTCATTAAAAATTCTTTTAAATTAAAATTAATGAGTAACCTTACTATAAGTTTATATGACAAGGTTGTCCTTTTTGTTCAGGTATACAATCTCTCACATGTACTTCGATGATTTACTAACAGGTGATATCCCCATCATTTTTGTCTTACAATGATTTTTAATATCATTCTGTGAAATATAATGACAAGGAGGATTTCTGAGCTAACATGTTAATATTTTAGATACATGATCAAAACAAACCACATCTACAAATGTCCAAAATAGTACAAAGAAAATGTGTGCTGTATTGTCATGTTACAATTATAATAAACTTTGTATTCAGAATGTATGACATTAGACTATGTTAATTTTAATATCAAGCAAAACAGTGATGATAAGATTTATCACCTTACTTTTGACAGGTTTCCTTCAAGATTCGTACAAATAACAGGTACCACATTCTGAAAAAAAATAGATATGAAATGTCAAAACTGCTTCAGTGTTGAATTACTGTAGGTTTGGTGATGTTACCTGGTAAACAAATGAAAGTGCAATGATGGGCATACGTGCAATGATGGGCATACTCATAGGAACCGCTTTAAAGTTGGCTTTCAGAAGTGCATCCCACTGCAGGTCTCCACTTGCAACAGCCTGACAAAAAATTTTATTCCTGCTTAGTGAAAAATGCACAAAAGTAAACTCACCACCAAAATACATCATTAATGCGTATCCAT
Source organism: Quercus tomentella (assembly GCA_028535165.1). Classification (NCBI taxonomy): domain Eukaryota; kingdom Viridiplantae; phylum Streptophyta; class Magnoliopsida; order Fagales; family Fagaceae; genus Quercus; species Quercus tomentella. Next base: position 1,545,630 of record JAPQVY010000133.1, read on the forward strand.
GCATAGAAATTATGGTAGATACACAGAAGAACAAACAAGTATATGGATGTGAGCAACTAGGCAAAAGATATTTTTTTATGTCCCTTACTCTAACTTTAATATTTTATTATTTTGTTTCTATTCCCCTTTGCTGTAGAGAAAAAGAAGGGGGGGGGGTTAGTTAATTTTGATAGCGATATGTACTATCTTAAGCTAATTCCTTACAACACAAGCCAAATTGATAGAAGTTTTAGTTTTCACTAATGCAATTACTAGAGTTTAAAATTGTAAAATTTAAAATAAACCTGCAAATTTTGCAGTAACAATATAATTTCATCAGTCTTGTACCCATGAAGAAACCCCTATATTTTTTGGTCCTAAAGGTCATGCATGCATATATGCTGATAGATAGATGATAATGGACGTCTAAATCATCTTCAACATCCTCTAATTCACTGGATCAAGTGATTTTTATTTTTTTTGATAGGTAATAACAGCTTTATTGATAAAAAAGCACAATGAATTTTCGATAGTAAACTCACTGCACTGAAAAGAATACAAACCAATCAAAAAGAAAGGCAATTAAGGAAATCAAACAAAGAGTGACAATGCGTAAACCCCCAAACCCGGGACCACTCAAACAAAGTCCTGAGTAGCAAAGACTTCACACAGTCTACAAGTCTCTCAGTTTCCTTAAAAGTACGGGAATTGTGCTCCTTCCAAATTAACCACATAATACAAGCTGGAACCATATTCCATACTTTTGAAGTGTGACTCCCCAACCAATTCCACCATGCAGTAAGAAGAGAAACAAGATTCTTCGGCATCACCCACTAAACCCTAAACAAACGAAGGACTTCACTCCACAAAGTCCTGTGGAATTTGAATGAGCCTATCGTATTTTGATGATCATATTTTGTCAAGGATCTAATGAACAAATTCAAATGAAATTATTTAGGAAAATTTCCAAGTCATCAGAAGAGGGAATTATTCTAAGAATTCATAATATTGCCCTGTTTCAAATTCTTAATGAATAACTGTTAATCTTGAACTGCCCAAATTAAGTATATAATTAGTTAAAGCATGATTTTGGAACTTGTCTTCTCAGTAAAAACTCCTACATCACAAAAAGGGTGCAGTATCATATAAAAGCATATTATAAAGAGAGAGAATTACCAGAAGAGTTGCAAAAGAAATGATGATTCTAGATACAAGAACTCCATTAATGGCACCAATAAAGCACTGGCTACAATTGAAGATTAGCTAACAGTCAATTTCAAGCCCCAAAGAAAAGAACATTAAAAGAGATTTAAATTTCCTTACAAGAGCTCTGGTTAATAGGTTCAATTTATTGGTATTTTAATGATGAGGTTTTAAAATCTTAAAAGATACTATATCAGTCTACCATTGGAGCTACTGCTCTACATCACCAACTAAAGGAATGTTTCTGTTGGACTGAATGATTTATATACACAATTAAAATTTTAGCATGGATGAAAGGTAGTGTTGTGTATGGGAAAAGTGTTTAGGGAATTTTAATTTACCCTAACACATATGCTTAGAAGTTATACTAATAAACTTAGTACATTATTACACGTTTCCCCTTACCCTTAGTATGTAAACCTCCTTAGAAAAACCTTATGACCTGTTTGGATTGAAGGGGAGGTAGGAGGAGTAGAGTAGATTTGGTTGGAAATTAGCCTATTTCTGGCCAACTCTACTCTACTCCCTTCCACTCCCCCTCCCTCCTCCCTCATTCCAAAAAAGCCCTTAAGCTGGGATATAAATATCATATAATCCTATCTTGTACATAGTAAATCCATTTGCCACTTCCTAAGAAGACAACCAACAAGGCTATAGACATGGCAGATTTTATGAAGAGTGGTTTTGCCAAAGTGAAATCCAAGATTGAAGTGTCCAATGCAAAGTACAAGTCAGCAGCTGATGTTCATTGAAAGAAGCATCTCTTCAGGGAAGGAGACCTCGTGTAGGTGGTTTTTACTTTTTAGTTAATAAAGACAACCTGCTAGATCTTAGAAAAGTAGGTCATTGCAAGGTCTTGAGCAGAGTCAGTGACAATGCTTACCAACTACCAAGTGCAGCTTTCACTCCACTTCAACATTTCATATGTCTTCAATGTGAAGCACTTACTACCTTACTATGCAGCTGAGGAAGATTTCTCTGACACTGTCCAAATTTGTGGACGAGTTCTTCTATAGGGGGTAATTTCTAATGTAGAAGTATGGACAATTCACAATTCTAAAACCTTCTGTCTTGCCAAGTTGTCTAATTGTTGTTAATTATTAGCTGCTGTTAGCTGCATGCTGTCCATTAGTTGTTTGATAGATGGTTGTTAACTGTTAAGAGGCTATAACTTGGTTAAGCAACCAGGGTATGAGGGTTGCATAACCAATTACTGGTTATATGAGTGTATAAATAGACAAGTCCTAGCCATTTTGTAATCAGTTTTGAGTTGTAATAAGAATTTTTCTTCTAATACAGAACAGAGATCTGATTTTCTCTTTTTCTGGACCTGCTACTTTTCTCTAAACTCAAATCTCGCTCTTTCTTTGAAAAAATTTAATTTGTGTCAGTTCAATAATAAACCAAGTCTGATTTGAATTAGTTCTTAGGTAAATATCTCAACTTACAGAAGAAATTGATAGATTAAGAGAATGGGAAGAAAGCAAAACTAACCTTCTGAAACCAAAAATCAATGAAAACAAAGTTGCACTTTCCCATCTGCAACCATAATGCTGCCATCAACACCTAAATAACATACAAAATGTACTTCAACTATAATACATAAAACTGCCACTCAGAGAACCACATATTTGGAAAGCACAAAAACAAACGCAACCTTTAGGAAAGCAGAAAAATGGTTTATTCGTACAATGGAATGCCGAGAAATTTTGTCAAAATATCTGAGGAACGACATTGCTCCCGGAGCACCTAAGTTTTTTCCAGAAATTATGGTAACATGTATATGTAGTGGTCCTCTTATGTATGGGACCTACATCCATGAGTCTCATTATATGTGAAAGGGGCATTGCATAGAACTGTTGCATGAAACAGTGATATAGTGATATACACAACACTGTTCCAAGAAACTATTCCTAATATACAAAATTGTGGATGGCTGACATGAAAGCACCAACTGGGGCAAAAGCTTCTGTTGTGAACATGAATGAGTACTCTTCTCTATAGAGATACTACAGGGACCAGTTGTTCCAAAGTGTCATTAAAACCCTGGTTTAGGTCCGTCCAAGTTTACTCCCACGTATTTATTCAAAACATTATTGAATGCCTGCAACATAAAACAACAAAAATGAAAATTTACCAAGAATGCACTGCAGTTAGGTTTCAAATTTTTGGATAGAAGTTAACCTATTCAAGGGCAAAGTTGAATGACATTCTAGGCAATTTGCACGTTCTGTATTGGTGCTCACTGCTCAACATATGGAACTAGAATTATAGTTATATGTTTGCAGGTAAGCCAATATACAAGCATGTCTACCAAGATGATGATATGGTAATTGGGAAAATGTAAAAGAGAAAAAATGAAGAGAGGACACGGTGATAGATTGAGACTTATTTTGGGGAAAAAGACAATGCTGTCAAAGTTTAATTGATCACAAAACTACAAGGAGTACTGGATGTACAAGAGTAAGTTAAAGTGGAAATGTATATATTCCAAAACTTTACAGTTAAAATATTATATGCCATGACAGAATCAACCAAATCCACCAGGCAAAATTCCGATTAAAAAAAATTGATATTGAATTCTTCACAAGATACCATACAACGAACTCTTTTTTTTTTATCTCTATTCATGGAACTAATGATAGACAAGCATTAGCCAGTACTTTTCATGATTAGATGAACTCAATAAAGTAAGGGGCCTCTGTTCCAGGGAAACCAGCCACCAAAACTATAAACATTTTAACCTTCATTTATTCTGTGCACTGGCTAATGCAAGTGAACCCTGACTACCACCAGATTCCCACCACAATACAGCTTTGTCATTTATTGGGACAAGCTACTGTAAGAAACATAGTATGATGTTCATGGTGCAAGGGCATTTCATATTTTAAAACAATGAAAAACCACAATGACAACATTATCAAATGGAAGGATCCTAATCCACAAAAGCATTCCATGGCATCTCTGTAAATTAAATTTAAAATTTTCCAAAGAGAAGTTCAGGTGAGATCTTGCTCAGTAACTATTCCTTGCAAAAACAGGCCAATCAGGGGAATGAAATCCAATGAATGAATATGATCAACATTGAAGACCTTTTTTTCATTGTTTCATGCAACTCTAAAAGGCATATCATAGCAATTCGTAATGATGGCTGATCTGCTAGTTTTTTTCTTTTTAAAACACACTATTCAAACCGAAGAGATTATTATTTTTTTGATAGATAAGTAAAATTTTATTGATCAAAGAGATTATTTATAGTCTTGGCATGGAAGAAGAGCCACATTATTTTTTCTTTCTTTTTCAACTAGTAATTACACATGCACTGGGTGGGTCTTGAATCCTCAATCCCTTCTACCACCTTGCAGTTACAAGGGAGGGAGTGACCTATGAACTAGAGCTCATTGGTGAAGATGAACCACACTATATCCTATTTCTTCACTCAACCCCCATCCAACACAGCAAAAATGGATGTTGCGTACATCCACAGACTAGAAGATATGACAAACATTGAGTTCCAAAAAAAACACATTTGACGAGGGCACAGCATTACTTGGAGTGCAAATGACTCTTTTCCATTCAGAATTGCATCCATTGCATTAAATTGATCATCAAATGCACCATAGAAAACCTGGTAGAACTTGTTCCTGACACATAGTGATGAATGACAAAATTAAAAACCAAAAATGCATTATTCTTTCACAAAACTTATGTAAAGAATGTGAAATTAGCAAGTACCTATCTTCCTCAGTGATTTGTTGATCCATCTCATCAAATTTCCCGTGTAAGGACTTTTGCTCCCACTGGTGAAAGCAAATGAAGGATCAAAGCCTCCAAAGTTCTTGGGAAATTGTACTGAAAGAAAAAAGGGTAATTAGTTTTACATGCTTGAAGATAAGATGACTAAAATTTAATCAATAAATAATCCTCAAATGGCCGAACATACAACGGGCTAATTAGGATATAAAAAGCAATTGGAAACAAAGACGAAGTACAAGACATGACACTTGAGCCCCCCCCCCCCCCCCCCCCCCAAGTGGGGCTTCTTTTACCTCGTGAAAAGAAAACAAAGGAAGATATTCCTGTGACAAGACCACCTTTGGCATGGAGGTAAAAATTCCTTCTAAAGTTTGATAATGCAAGTACTAATCAATGTGAGGCAAAGGGGTTGGAGCTCATAATTATTCATTAGCTAATAGAAAATGGATAGGTACATAAAATAAAATTTAAAGAATTTCAAATTATTTCCAAAAATGAATAAGAATAAAGTATAAAGATATCAGTAATTGGAAACCCTTCAAATCTCGTAATTCCTTTTACTTTCTTATCACTTCAGTCAACACTTTGTTTGCCACATAGAATATTAAAGGGAAAAGAGATCACACTCACCACATTCCTTCTTTTAATATTAGTCAAGCAACAACTTACATAAAAGATGCCATTTAGAGTAGATTGAGGCAGTTGTGAACCTTGTTGCTTAGTCGAGCAACCATTGCCTTCTTGTCTTACAGCGTTACCGGATACCGCCAAGGAAGATCGATGAGCTATCCAAACAAAACTTTACCATCTCATAATATGTATTGAATAAAATTATTTACCATACCCTTTATGTACCAAACAAGTATTAACACAAAACTCAGTAACCTTTTTGAAGTGTAAGCTTCATTGGAGCGTACAGACTCACTGCCATAGCTAAAAATACATGTTGCAGGGTACTTGGTTGAAGGCTCCAAAGAATTTTAGCAACTGGATCATCTTCCAAGTGAAATAAATTAGCTGGCATAATTTTCTTGCAATCACCTTTCACTCTAGCAGCAGAATCATCTATCAAAGTCGATTGCAGTAGTGGGCTGTGATCAGAAATGTTAATATAGTCATGAACCAGAGAAACAATTTCTTGAAGCACCTGGAGAGCAATGGGTTCCAGGTCCTGCAACAGATTCTTCTGCTGCACTTCTTTTTCTTTTGAATCTGCTTCCTCACAAGCCTGATCCAAATCATTGCCACGATGATCTGCTTATCAAATATCAAATTATGATGTAAGATAAAGTATATAGCCACTGGCTTGGAAATGAGCAGCAAATTTCCTTCTTTTTTACTCTGATATATAAAAATAATAATTATAAAAAATAGAACAAATAATCCTGATATATGACACAGATTTCATGGGCTTATAAGAAAATGACCTGCTTTTCCAATACTAGGCAGCTCACATATATGCCTCTTCATGTCCCCCATTATAGTAGAAGAGGTCTCATGTAGCACTTGGTCCTGCCCTAATTGTACATCACCAAATATAACAGCACTCACTAATAAACTTCTTATTATATATTCGAAAAAATAAAAAAAATAAAGGTAGGTCTTAAATATGACTCCACCACAGAATTAAGACTGACACAGATGAATGAAATCAAAGATTTCATCAGTATATCACATTTAACTAGCTATGAGTCTGTCTGAAATTCATATTAAATTAGTTCCATAATCAACTTTTACAAATTTGTAGAAAAATTTGTTAGAGACCTGAGATCCTAAACTTCTGCAGGATAAGAAAAAAAATGTTATAGAAATTAAGCATTAAAGGCCAAAAATAATAGGGGAAAAGAAAAAGAAGATTTCAGTAAAAGTTTTAGAAAAATTATGCAGACATATGAAATCATCTTTAATTTCATGACTGCTGGTAATTCTGAAGCTCTAGGACATTTCAACAAGTATCTTTCCCAAAATACTTTCCATACCCATGGAAGTAAGAATGAAAAAGACAACTCAAGCAATAGAAAATACATTCTAAAGTGGAAATCATAAATATAAAAAGGATTGTTTCTGTCACTCCCCACTCCCCACCCCATAAAACAGATGTTTGCCAACATTATCTGGCATCAAATGACATATGTAAGAGAGATACATACCATTTCGTTATCCGTCAGTCTTTTATATAAAATGTTGATTCGATGAGTGAATGACACATGAAATTGACACAGAACTAATGTTAGCTTTTCACACTAGCTAGCTTAACCAACATATTTTAAAGAATCTATACTACCAAGTACCTTTTCAATATTCTGCGCAAATAATATGCATCCATGTGCTCTTCCATAGAAGACATCATGTTGGATCGCCACCAAAAGTTAATAGCAATGGTCAAATCATCACTGTCTACTTGGTGGAACCTGTAACAAACAGAAAAAAACAATCACCTAACCTGAAGATACATATAGAAGAAGGATAAGTCCACAGAGAAATCATTAAATAATGAGAAAACACTGTAATGATATGACACTCATTACTTAAAAAAAAATAATAATAATAGAAAGAAATAAGTCAACTACGCTAATAATGTCACAAACATTGCCATCCATCCAGATAACAATCAGCTAAGCTTTAGTTATTGTTATTGTTGTTGTTATATTACTAGTAAAATGGTAGTAAAAATTATTGTGAGTTATTTAAGAATGCCACATAAATAATGATAGCAGAGGGAACTACAGGCACAGAGATAGGTACTGTCAAGGAAAAAATTATATCATGCGCAATGAAAACCATTGACAGCGATAGTTGAGAGTGCACCATCACATGTGGAATGATTGAGGATCATAAATTTGTAAGGTTAAGGTAAAGAAAACAAAGTCATGCATTTTAACAGAGGGAGTAGCCCACAATAAAATGGAATGACAGGAGAATATGCACAACTGACCGAAGTAAAGAAGTTAAGCATGAATCAGATTCTGTTATGCAGTACTGCCAAAGGATGCATTAACAGGTATCCTAGTCAAAATCAAATTTTTAGTTTTCAACAACCATGCATATATTGCACGTTAGAATTTTCACAGAAAATGGATAACCATATTGTCTCTAGTTCCATTTCAGAGATCAAACATAAGTCTAGACAAGAAGCAAAGAAAATAACTAGCACACAGCTAATAAGTTGGAGTTGAAGGCTAAGCTTAGTATGATCAGAATGTAATCATAAGTAGACAAAGTAATCATCACCAAAAAGAAGCAGATCACAATAAAGCGGGGATAGAGAGATGGTGAGACCATACACTACTAAACTTGAAGAGAGGGACATATCATAAAACTAGAAAATGGTCAACAATATATATATATTTGTAAAGAAGGGATCTAACAAATGCAACATTGGTATAAATAGACAGAATTAGACCTTACCAGCCTTCAGGAATGAAAAGTGCATCACTTGCATGAAGAACAACTTCTGCGAGTGCTCCATTGCGCATTTTGCTCTTGCATAAGTTGAAAAATCAGGGTTTTCCAAAGCAACAGAACTGCCAAATGCACAAAAGTATTTTTTTTAAAATGCAGGCCACACAAAAATTGAAATCTGAAAATTATTTATGTCATTGAGCAAAAATTAGAAGTATCAGCATTTCATAAATCTTATGGGTAGAGAAGAAGCAAATAATTAATTTCATGTTGCCAATATTGAAAGTAGCATACGTATGGTTTGAGTAGCAATGGGTATAACATTGGAGTAGCAGAAGGAGGCCATAAGACAACTGCATAGCACGGAAGCTCTTATGTTGAGTGCCCATACAAAAGAAAACTATTTTATGCAAACCCCCTCTCCCCACCAACAAAAAAAGACTTATGTTGAGTTATTTAATATTCAAGGCTGAAGGTGTTGGGTGTGCGTCATACACCAATGTTATTGATAGACCAAAATCTCAGTATCTCAGCTCATGATGTCATCCCCTGAAAACTAGCCATGAAATGCCAACCATCTCGGTGAAACAAATTAGCAGTCAACATTTTGTGGATATAATGATTCGTAAGGTATATATATATATATATATGTGTGTGTGTGTGTGTTACTTCCACTTAATTGATTGTATCCTCAAATACATTTAAGCCAATGTGAACTTGTGCTTTGCAAAAAGAAATGCCTAACATGGTTTTGCAACTGAAAAGGAAATAACAGTTTTAAAAGTTGCAAGACCCCAATCCCCCCTTTCATTCCCCTTCCAACCCCCCCCCCCCCCCCTTGTCATTTGATAAGGTAATTAGGTCATCCACTCTTGGCATGCATATGGGCCATCCATGGCAAAGGAAACCAAAATAATGACTTCACCTTGTTTGCAGCCAGCAACTACGCACAAAAGGTTATGGTGTGGATCATAGTGAGTACTTGATCTAGCTTGAGCATTGTTCATCCACAAGTTGATAGGTGCTAGTGCTTTCCTCTCCAAAAATGCAGGCTGCAGAAGTAACCAGGCTTGATTAGAAAAATAAAATCTGTGAAAGAACACTTTTGTAGAGAGCAATGGACTAGACAACGGTAGATAGCGAAAAGAAATATACTTACTGTTTCAATATCTTCCCTCAAAGTTTCCAACTGAACCTTCTCTTCATTATCAGCATTCATAATTGGTGTCTAAATAATAAAATACTCAAAGTTGTTAAACCATAACCCTCTCAAAGGCAAAGTGCAACCTAAAAACCGAAAATTGATACATCCAAATCAAAATAAATACAAATTTATGAATTATACAAAAGCCCATGAAGTTGGAACCTGTGATAAATAGATTTGTTCAGGAGCATCTTCTGCATGCTCTGCATAACGCCCAATTAGGCCATGACTTTCCAATTCAGAATTGACACAACCAAAATCTCTGTTTTGCATTCGTTGCTTACAATAACCAATGAAGGTAGAAAATGGTAATGGAACCTACAAAAAGAAAGGGAATTAGAGTAATTGGGTTTATTGACTTCCATGAGAGAGAGCAATTCAAAGTTCTATAATGTTTTAAAAAAAATACAAAAAAATTACCCTCTCATGACTTCTAAGATCACCATAAAAGACAGGCACTGATTTTGAGAGCATGGCCTCCACAATACCAGACCCTACTCTTTCCTAAATTTCCATTAAGTTAAAGAAATCAAAAATTCATCTAATGACTTTATCAATAGAAAACTAATAACAGCAAAAGCAATAGGTAGAACAACCTTTGTAGCTATGCTACTCAAGCATACACAAATAAAATTTAAGCGTATGTGCATTAAGGCTTATTCTTTAAGGCCAAAATCAAATATATTAGTCACAGTGTCAAGAAGATCATGCATCATGCACACACACATTTGAACAAGAATTTTAGGCTAAAACACACTTTTGACTCCTAGAATTTATTCCAAATTTCATTTTCATTCCTCAGTGCCATGTCAGCACTTTGTCACATATCGTAATTGAGTTCTTGAACAAATTTGAAACATATCCCATTACAAAAAAATTGCATACATGGCAGACAAAGTGCCGCCATGGCACATTAAAAAAATTAATGTGGCATGGAATAAATTTACCATAAAAAGAAGAAGGGGAAAAGTTAATACCTTTTTAAATATTTTAGGGTTGTAATTGAAACTTTTTAAATTTTGAAGTACAACAAACTTGAGCCAAATTTTGAGAACTGAAAAGCATATCTCAGCCATAATTTCAAGGAAAATCCCAAAGCTCCTAACAATTTCACTACATAAAGTACCAATGAGCTCTAGCTCAATTGGCATTTCCTCCCCTAATAAGTGCTAGATGAAGAGTGAAATCGTAGGTTTAAGACCCATCAGATGCGTATGTAACTTACCAATCAATTTTTACAAATGGCATTAACTCCACATCTAATTTCATCCACCATAACAATATCATTTGCAAAAGACATACCCCCCAAGGTACTTTCTGCTGAATCCACTTAGTGAGCTCATTCATCTATCACCACTAGTGCAAAATGGACAAAATAACGCGACAATAAATAAATTTCTAAGTTATTTTTTTGTCCTGTGTTTAAAAGTTAGCACATCAATTTCTAATACTAATGAAAGTAAAATTTATTGGTAATTGTAGGTAGCATCACTCTAATTTCAACTATTGTATTGATCAAATTTCAAGGGATATTTGATCCTACTCAGAGACAGTTATTGTTACTACACAATTTGGCATGAAATTTACTTCTATTGCTTCTGAAAAGTCAACAAAAAATCAAAGAGCACCTAAGCAAAACTGGAATTTCTTTTACAGAGTTTGAAAAGAAAACCTGCAAATAGTCAAGGCTGCCATTGGATGGATTCCACTTGGAAAAAGCTTTCCAGTCCTTAACGCATCCAGTAAACACCTGTAAATGAATAATAAGAGAAAGAAGTAGAAAGTTTTGAGTAACATTTTTTTTTCCCGAGAAACAAAAAGAGAATAGAGAGAGAGAGAGTGAGTGTGATTTTTTACAGCGGGAACGTTTGTGGATTGGATCAGAGACTCGAACTCTAACGACGAAGGAATTTGTAAGTTGTAATAAGCATAAACCCCTGTATTGATATTTAAATTTTTGAAGTGCCTGGCCAACTCTTAGACTTTTTAGGGGTGTTTGGTAGAGGAGTTTGATTAACGTTATTTTGTTGTTTTTGATACATATGTGAGTAAAAAAGTGTGTAATGTTGTTTAAAATACTCAAAAGTGTATTTGAACTTACCTACCAAACACACCCTTAATCTTTCAAACAAGTCATTGTATCCTTGAAAGATTTGATTTATAATTCTTCAAATATTTCAAGTAAGTACCTTAACCTACTATGTTCTTATTTAATTTTGATAATTCAGTTGTTACAAGTTACAACAAGTGGGGAAGGGGATTCAAATCTTGTGTTCGCATTGTATTTTGTATTTTTCATTTTTCAAATGTATATTATTGTATTATGTAACATACTTAAAACCTTCTTTAAAATTTGATTTTATAACATTCACTCTTAATCTAAGAAGTATGCATTCTTTATTTGGGGTGTTGTATTCATGTCGTATCTGTGTTAAACACTTAACATGCCTAAGACACTTTTGCATGTGTGTCACAATCGTGTCATTTAAAAAAAAAATATGCAAGACACGGCTGAGACATACACAATAACAAGAGGAAACGAATACCCTTTCACAAAATAAAGAGAACATTAATGAATAATAATAGTGCATTTGAAAATTAATAAATATTTTTATTCTTGGTTCGTATTTTAATTTTTAAACATCCTTTAATAGTCATGAATTTGCTTTACTGTCCATTAATAGTTATGGTATTTATTTTAATTTTTTATGCTTTATTCTTGGTTCGAAGTAATAATCACCATCTTCATCATCATCATCATCTTCCATGGTGATCATAGGTGGAGGAGCCAAGTTGAAATTGCCACCGCCAACCTCAATATCGACATTAACCATCAGCATCTCCAGTAGAGTGATTTTCTACTCTGCAACTAAGAATGAAGGAGCCAAGTTGGACGTGTTCTTCATTGGGATTCCTGGAGTAATTTTTAATTAGTTACTCACATGGTAAATGGTGTTTCATCTTCTCACATTTATGATGAAATTCACTTATTAAATTCATAGTGGGGTTTATCATGAATATAAAAAAATGGAGCACTATTTCACCATACGTAGCTAAGTATTTTCCAAATATTAGTACCCATGACATCAACATTGAAAATAGTTTGAAAGCAATGCAATATGAACAAGGAATTTAAAAAAAAAAAAAAAACAAAACAAAACTAGCATCACATCTTTAGGGGCTGCTTTTCCGTAGGTATTAGGCCCTAGTGTGCGGAGGCATTGCATTATTTCTAATCTGTCACTTGTGCAGAATCCACAGTAAAACTTTAGATGAACTATGATCTAATATTTTCATAAAGAAAAAAGCAGTCTTAGATGTCAATATACAATGCATTCAGTGAGACTAATTGTAGTCATAATTTTCTACTTTCTTTCAATTCACTTTAACAACATTAAGAGGAAAAGAAAAACTTTTTATATCTGTAAAACAAAACAAATATAAGAAAGGTACTTATTGCTCACAAAAGATGAATCTAATTAATCAGAGGTTAAGCAGAAATTGTCCTCCTACACAACTAAAGCCTTAAAGGCATACAAATTGATCCATAATTGGATAAAACAATAGAAGACAACATAAATGAACTAACTAAAAACACAATTAGTTTCTGATAAAAAAAAATCAAAAACTAAGGCAATCTATAGCGACACATTGGACACAAATTACTCTTCCCTAACCACAAAACAATGCAGTCTTGATGATAGATATGAGAGCATGGCATACGCCTAGCTTCTGAACCAATAGAAAACTCATCCAAACACACTGCACATTCCTCACCAGCCAAACCCACCGACCCTTGTTCAATCCTCACCACCTCCAATCCCATTATTGATTCTTCACTCGCTGGCCTCACTGCCTCTTCATCACCCTCCTCCTCCTCATCCTCCTCTTCATCATCATCATATTCTTCTTCCTCCATGTTATAATCACCATCATCATAATCTTCATCATCCATGTAATCCAACCAATCGACATCACCATATTCTTGTTCTTGTTTTTGATCTTGTTCTTGTTCTTGTTCTTCCCCGTCAGCACTGTCTGACATGGTTTCAATGAGTGTTATTGTTGTCTCCGTCTCTGTCTCTGTCATGGTGTGTGACTCTTCTGTAGTAATGTGAAACACGAAGTCAGAGAGCCTTGAAGATGAGGATACAAGAGCTTCAAAAGCAACCTCTTCTCCCTGTGTTAGACCAATGAACGGCATGTAAACTAGCAAATCTGGTGGTGGTAGCGATTGTTGCACCCATGCATTAACGTTCTTGCTATCGGCTTCTGCTTCTGTAATACTACCAGACATGTTGTTGAAGAATAATAATAAAGAGAAACTGATCAACTTAAAGAACTAGAAAACTAGAAAAGTGAAACTGTGAAATCATAACAACGACGGAGTTTTAGACTTGGGAGTGTGATTGTGAGAGAAAGTGGGGTTATGGCGAGCGATATATATAGCGAGAGGGATGAGAAATTGCTGCAGGAGTAAAACAAGTTCTATCCTAGTCCTAGTAGGGATTGCGTAATGTGATATTAAATATTATATTATATTTTTATAGCCATTTTAAATTACAGCCTCCCCAAACGGACTCCAAGCCCAAGCAGAGAACGAAGAAAGAAAACCAGTGCTTCCTTCACGCCGAACCTCCACCACCGCCACACAGATCGCCGGAGCAGAAAGAGTTCTCGCCATGCCCTCTGCTTCCTCCTCTGGGGTTGTGCCGTCCATTGCTTGCCCAAACCTCCACCACACCACACACCGAAGCTCGCTCACAGCCACAGAGGTCGCCGGAGCTGTGCGTGGAGCTTGGAAACATACCGGAGCCGCCGTGAGCCACGACCCAAAGGTTTGTTTTTCATGATTTCCCTTTTTCCCAATTTGGATTTCGAATTATTGATGGGTTTTTCTGTTTTCTGGGTTTATGGGTTTCTTTGGAGCCTCATGAATTTTGCTCTGTTTGTGTTTGTGTTTTGGTTTCTTATGGTTGTGGTTGATGACGTGGCAGGCTATGGCCTCGATTGCTGCCTCGTCTGAAGCGGATTGGAATGCTATGAAAATGAAACAATTCGAATTGATTTTCAAAACTCTCTCTATATGTAGATAGTATGAACTGTCTAATTTATATAGATAATTTGCATACCTTTCAATCAATAAACCTTAATTACAACGGCAACAAAAACTAAACTAGTCCCAAAACTTTTGGGGGGTCGACTTTGAATCCTTATTGGATTAATCAAGGTCAACCCCACATGTAATTTCATGACAGACGTTAAGCGGGTTCTGTGATTTTGTTTTTTTTTTTTTTGGTTGCTCTTGAACTGCATTTTGTATACGTGATGGTTTAGATATCTCGAGTAGCTCATAAGTTATCATGCGTGGATGAAAGTGAATCCTTTCTTTTATGTTTATGGACTTTCTTCTGTGAGTACTTTTGGAGTCTTTGCTTTGCGCCGCATGCTCATTTTTATGCTTACTGTGCAAGTAGAGTTCTTTGATCCCAATGCCTTTCTTTACAAGATTACGCATTAAACATTTCTGCAACACTTAATATACGTCGAACTTGTAACATGGTCAAGGTATTCTTGATGTCGATTTAGTTTGATTTGCTTTAATGATTAAATATCAAATTTTTATTAAATAAGTTCATGTAAAAAGCAAGAGAAGAGGTTGGGGGGGGGGGGGGGGGGGGGGGGGCTCTGTTACATTGTTAACCATCTTAAAATAAAGCGGCAAGAGTTGGTAGGGGTTAACTGTTTAAACTTGCATTATATTGTTGTGTTTTAGTGCATACCAGTGTGTGTATAAATTAATCATATTCAAAGGAGAACAATCAATGCACCAAAGAAAAGGAGTGAGTTGATTCAAGTTGATGGAACAAAAAAATGTAGTGGAAGACAAAAAATTATCATTCATAGAAGTAGTAAAAAAGAACGTGTCAATTAACGAGGTAAACTTATAAGTTTGACTATTGTTACATCTGGGCCAAACAAGAGTGCAATATTTGACTCTTCTCATAAGCCCAAGGGTATGCTCAAGCCAATTCCCAGATGGTAAGATTAGATAAACTTTTAAGTCTTGACATAGCCATTTTCATTTGAGACGACCGTCTCTGATGGCATAACTGCATAAATAACTTGTGTTCACGTACCGCAGTCTACAATTTAAATGGATGAACTTATTTTTGGCCATCTCATTTGATATAATCAAAACATAGTTTTCCCACTCTAATGCAGGACTTTTTTTTCTTTTCTGGGGTGGGATATTTATCTACATCCATTATGTGCTTTCCATGTTATAATAGCTTGAAGAGTAACATCCTGAGATCTTGGGCTTGTTGGTAATATGATATATGAATTTAAATTGAGTGTTATTTATTTTTAAACTTGCAGTCTCTACTTGATACAGTTTTACTCAAGAAATTTTATTTTTTGACTTTGTTAGTCTGGACTTGTGGCATGAAGTTCTAATTAAAATATTATTTCACTTCTTTTGTTTTATCTATTACATATGGCTGCATTTCAAGCAAAGATGCTATTTTCTTTGTTGCAGGGAGAAAGAACTCGCTGCTGTTAAGATCACGGCAGCTGATGTTGACATAATTGCAAATAAGCTAGAGGTTAGTGCCTCCTATTTTAATTAATGCTCTCTTAACATGTATGTATTTTGGCTTCCAAAATTAAAAGGCTTACAATATATTTCTTTCAATATTCAGAACAGTTAGACCCAAAGGTGACTGAGAGGACCTTACGCGAGCACAAAGGTGATGCTGTTGCTGCCATTCGACATTTGCTTCGATAAAAAGTTGCTGGAGGATCTTACAATAGTTTGGTTTTCAAATTTTGCTGGAATCATTTGCATGCTTTTGCAATATGAATGGTTAATGCTTACAGCTAGATTATTTGTCAACGGATAGTGTTTGCTTCAGCGAGATGTATCAGTCACCAGGCCAATTGATTCAGATTTGTTTTGGTGCTGATGAATCCTGTTTTACTCAATGCCAAAAGAGAGTCAAAATTCTGAAGACAATATATCATTTCAGGTCCCATGGCTTGAGTGGCTTTGGTACAAAATCTCGTAGTGGTAACCATGCTTATCTTGTACGCATTGCTTAGTTTAAATTTGGTAATGGTCAGCAAAATAATGGGCCTACTTTGAATTTTTGAAGGCATTGTTTTTTAGAAATTCATTTATACTTCCTGCATCTGCTGTTGATCCTACTGCAAATTTGTGATCATTTTATCTCTTATATTAGAAAATTTTTTACCAAGTATTTTTATATTATTTTGTGGACTTTTGGATGTTGTATGCAGTTTACAAGTTTGAAGATAACCAGTCAAGTTTGATGGGTTAGTATTCTTAGGAGAATGCTTGTGAGCATATTGCCAAGAGATCATTTCTCATTACGAGTGAAGACTTAATCCTAATTATAATATTTGTATCAATCAGATATATCTACTTTAATAACAAATGTTTTATGTTGTTAAATGGTTTTAATTTCAACTAATCTATATTTTTTTGCCTTAATTTATTTTTTCTCACGTTATTGCATTTCTTTCTAGCAGCTTGGCTTGTATTAGTATCTGTAATGTCAGCAACGAATCCCAAAGTATCATACAAAGTAGCTTGGAGATGGGAATGACTGTGGTATGCATTAGAGTAATTGAAGAAGGAGAGCGTGCATTCAACTTGTATACCGTTGGACTTTACATGCATTCAACTACACCTGGATACATGCATGAATTCGCTTTAGGGTAGAAGTTAGGACCATTTTTTTAAGCTTTAAGCTTTCCATAGGCTGTATTTGGACTTATACATGGATTTCATGGATTTGTTTTTGTTGGGCTGTACTTGAAGAGATAATAGTAATAGGCAGTAAACTTTCAGTTGTTGGTGAATGTGAATTGTACATAGTTTCTAATAAGTTGGTTTTCATACAGATACAATTAATTGCAAATGAAATGCATACATGCAGATATGCAAAATTGCAGATAAGCAAAATAAAAGACATTTTAACAATTCTTTTATAGAATCAAAAGTACATGGATACTTGTTTAAATTAATAGATAGGTCATGAATTTCCAAATAATACAAGCCAACTAATACTTCTGTACCATACAAACTAAAATTTGACATAATAACAACTCAATTTAGAATAAAAATTGAAATAAAACCTGTCACAATTTAATTTAGAATAAAATCTGTCATGATTTAGAATACAAAAAGAGGATTATAAGATTACAAAGACATCTGAAATAAAATTCTCCATCAATTAATTTTTTTTTTTTAGAAAAGTTTCTAATTGAGAATACATTCACTTAAAATAAAACCTATTACAATTCAATTCATAAAAGATCATATGATTGATACATCTTGAAATAAAATTTGTCACAATTCTTTTGGGAAATTTCTAATTAAGAATACATTCATCTAGAATAAAACCTCTCATAGTTCAATATACAAAAAAAATGACCCTACGTTGGGAATACAAAAAAGAAGACGGTTCTATGTCTATCCACCACAATTTAAACGTTATATAACCAAAAAATATTTGCTTCCCAATCCATTCTCTTGGACACAAAACTTGTTTGTACATCAACTTGTTTGACAGCGGAAAATTCAATAACCACAATAAGTAAACTTGACGGAACGGCACCTGTAAGAAGCAAAATTGAAAGAAATACAAATCCAAGAAAAAAAAAAAAAAAGGAAACAATTCAGTTAAGGTTTTAAGTCAAGGTTTTTTTTTTTTTTTTTTTTAAAAAAGGAAACACAAAATGAAAAATTGAAAGAAATATATATAGGAATAATAAAATTGATGGGGAGCTCATTACATTCAGAGATTGGGAGGCAACCTCAATCAACAAAACTATTGCCTTATGCCTCCCTTATTTCAGGATTCTCACCACCTGCCACAAATATTTTACCAAGTCGCTCACCAACAGTTGACACACTTCCTACTATGACAACTCCAAGGTACCTTAATTTTCATGTAGCAAGGGTTACTCATAATATACCTATTGTACCAAAATCCATCATCTTTGCCAAATGTCAGCCTAGATGGGTTGCTGTTATGGATGAAAAAAGTTGCTGCCCTAAATGCAAATCTGGACCTCATGGCACTGGCACATCACCCTGACATGAATGCCATTGGGTGTATATGGGTTTACAAAGCAAAATTGAAACAAGATGGCTCCTTGTAATGTATCAAAGCTCAGTTGGTGGCTAAGAGGTTTAGCCAAGTTGATAGTATCGATTTTTTAGAAACATTTCTCCTTGTACTGGAAGTTGCCAAAGGCAGGGATATCCAGCATTCGTCTTGTCCTCAACTCGCATCAACTGGTTCATCTCTCAGTTGGGACATGAGTTCTCCATCAAGGTCTTGTGTTTTCTTCATCACTTTCTAGGCGTTACCCAACATAGCCTGTTTTTATGTCAAACCAGTATGCTGAGGATATCTTAGAACTTGCTTTCATACAGATGTGCAAACCCATTATTACTCCAGTGCTTGAGAAAGGCAGACATTTCCCATCTACTGATGAGCCTTATCCTGATCCTTATGGGAGCACTTCAATACCCCAAGTTCACTGGACCTGATCTATCCTATGGTGTCAACTAAGCTTTCTAATTCATTCATGACCCTATAGTGGCTCACTACAAGACAATTAATTGCTAGCCTAGACTCCCAAGTCCAACCAACCAACACAGAGGCCCCTGAATGCCCGGATGGCCATGAAATTAACATGAACTAACTATAAAATCCCCATCATTATCATCATCATAATAATAGTAATTAAAGACACTCATAATCCATGACAAAAACAGAGGAGCATAAGGGTAAAAAAAAAAGGTAACAAATGAAGAAAAGAAACAATAAAAATTAAAAAGAACCCGGTTGATGAAACAAGAAGCATATATAATATACCAAAAAGAAAGAAGGCAGTTGAGCAAGGTCATCAATTCAAAGACTAATAGTTCAGAACATAGAAAGTAATCCCAGTTCATAGATTCAAAGAAAAAAACCCTCAAGCTTCTTCTTTTTTTGAGGAACAAGTCTCAAGCTATTAGTAATGAGCAATATTAGCACAAAACTAGCAATACCCAGAACCCTTAAACTCCAATTCAAAACCCAAAATCCCAAACACAACTGTACTGAACCCATAAACCTAGAAAACAGAAAAACCCATCAATAATTCGAAATCCAAATTGAGGAAAAGAGAAAATCATGAAAAACAAGCCTTTGGATCGTGGCTCACGGCGGCTCCGGTATGTTTCCAAGCTCCACGCACAGCTCCGGCGACCTCTGTGGCGGTGAGCTTCGGTGTGTGGTGTGGTGGAGGTTTGGGCAAGCAAAGGACGGCACAACCCCAGAGGAGGAAGCAGAGGCCACGGCGAGAACTCTTTCTGCTCCGGCGATCTGTGTGGCGGTGGTGGAGGTTCGGCGTGAAGGAAGCAGAGGAAGCACTGGTTTTCTTTCTTCGTTCTCTGCTTGGAGTCCGTTTGGAGAGGCTGTGGTTTTCTTTCTTCAGGCTGTGGTTTTCTTTCTTCGTTTGGAGAGGGATTTAAGTGAGAGTCCACGTGGCAGGAGTTTATTGGCTGGCGTAAATCACTGATTTTCCGCCACAGCCTGATAGAAAGTTTTCTCCTTTTTTTTTTTTTTTTTTTTTTTTTTTTTTTTTTTTTTTTTTTTTTTTTTTTTTTTATTGCTTGAAAAATTGTTTTTTTAAGCCAAAACAAATCATATTATTAAGAATTGCGGTGTTTATTCCACGCATTGTCCAATTGCACTAAAGTCATGATTTTAAGTCATCACTTGAAATCAAGGTTTAGAGTCACGAGTTAAGTCTAAATTGGACAATGTATGTAAATTCACATATGTGTGCAACAAAGTTTTTCCTGTTAAGAAAGGGTGTCATTGATTCAGGTGAGTTTTCTTAAGTATGTGCCAAATTCTGAAATTCATTTCTATTGTGTTAAAAGAGAATATCTGGCTTCCACATCAATTCTGAAATTCATATCTATTGTAGAAATGGCTATTTGCTTAAGAAAAACTGACCATGCCAGCACTCTTCCACGCTATATCTATGAAAGCCACCTCGATCCAATGTGTCATGGATATCCCCTCTGGAGATGCATAGCAAGCTAAAGAAGACATTTTTCAATCTTCATTTACTTCAGGCAACTTTCCAGTTTCCTCCAATTTTTGGGACCAAGAATTTATCAGCTAAATCTCAACTAGTCTAGGAAACTTTGTGTAGTACATTAAATTATAGATTCCAAAAAGTTATAATAGAAATGAAACAGAAGATATAACATTAATAATTAAAGAAGAGAATAATATTATAAAAGTTGTTAGTCAAAAATATTGGATTTTGTGCTTATAATTTAAAGAGAGACTATCACCGTCCATTCTTGATGCGATGGTCACTTCACAAGTATAAGTGCTTATGAGGTATGAGGAGTAAGGGTCGAAGTTCAAGTCTCTAAGAGGAAACTTCACACACAGATATACTTAGATTAAACTAGAGTAGAATTTCTATCTAAAAAAAAAAAAAAAAAAAGAAGAAGAAGAAGAAGAAGAAGAGAGACTAAAGAACATGCTTCTTCCTTTTAAACAAAAAAATCAGGAGCATGATGGTTGAATATAGAAAATCTTATTCTTTCTAAATCTATAAACCCATAATAAAAAATAAGTCTCTCAGTGCAATCAACAGGGACGAAGTCAAGACTTGGAATTTGAGGGGGCAACTTTGCTGCTGGCTGCGTATAAAACTTCTAAAGGGTTTTATTTATTTACTTTTGTGTGTTTTTTATATGTATCTTGCTTCTAGGTAAGGATAAAATAATTTCATTTAAAATTTTTTAAAGGATCGGACTGTTTGTTTTGGGTAAAATTGGTCGATTAAGCTTAATTGTTTTTAGCTTTGCTATTGGTAACTTTGTTGTTAGGCTAATTTTTTTAGGCTTATATATTTTGTTTTAGATTTTATATCAAGTTTTTTTTATGGCCTTTAAAAAGAGGAAAATGCTAGGGTTACAAACTTTTTTTTTTTTTCAAATTGTTAATGTGGTGAGTGGTTATTGATAAGTTAAAAAATGATGTAAGTGGTAGGTCTAGATGCAAACCAATAAGAATTTACTATCTCAATAATTTGTAAAAATGTTGTAAAAAATTTTGTAGCTATAACATTACTTGTAAAAGAATCAATGATA
This sequence comes from Quercus tomentella, assembly GCA_028535165.1. Classification (NCBI taxonomy): domain Eukaryota; kingdom Viridiplantae; phylum Streptophyta; class Magnoliopsida; order Fagales; family Fagaceae; genus Quercus; species Quercus tomentella. The sequence goes on from JAPQVY010000133.1 coordinate 1,567,376, forward strand.
TTATTAAAGGGGACAAAGTGTAATTTTATAGAATAAAATTGCTAAAATTAGTAACTTATAATACTAATATTTTAAATAAATAAAAAATTAGGGGGGGCCATTGCCCCTTTTGGTCCAACTATGCCTCCATCCCTAGCAATCAATGCTTTTATCACAGGACTATACTATGAGGCATGGCATGTGATACTGTGATCAATGCTTTTACGTCACATCCATTATGGTTCTTGCTCCATTACTTAGTATGCTCTATATTTAGATTACATAATAGTAGAAAATAATAAGATCCAGCAGTTTTAGTTTTTTTTTTAGTTGAGTTCTGTAAGGACCCGAACTTGGATTCCTGACCCAGCACGTGGACTGACTATGGCCCAAGAGGCCCACAACAATGAATTTGTAGAGGAATGGGTTAAAACACTGGACTTTAGTTAGTCAAACAGCGTTGTAGATAGGCTTGATGACAAAAAGGTAAACATGAACTATTATGAAATGAAGAAAGAACGTCCTCGGCGAAGTCCGAGGACAATAGTTCTAATATAATGTTCTTAAAAAGTGTTACAAGTTTGATTGAGGATTGCTACAGTGTTTATTCTCTCTGATTTCTGATCCACCGTCTTGTTCTTTTTCCTCCCCTTTTATACTCTTTTCTCTCTTTACCTCAATCGTCCACCTGTATGTTAGATGGTTAGGGTTGATACTTGTCCCATCAGTCTTCAAGTAGTAGCTGTAAGGCTGAAATACACTGTTCAGACATCACTTCTACATTAATGCGGCTAGGGGATTAGCTGCAGTGCATTTAATGTGGAGGCAACAGCTTCCTCCCCGGATATTTTGGGGTTCATCATTATCTCATATATCTGCATTGCTCGTCCACCTCAAACGAATTTCAGGGATTGCCATTTTTGCTGTAAATCCATTTCTTGGGACCTCGGCACACTTTCCAGAGCCTTTAGGACTAAAACCCCATTATTTATTCATCAGTGTAATTTCCTCTGACGAAGACATCTCATCCTCGGGCGGATCTTTGTCCTCGGCTTGGGCCCTAGGCCTAACATATGAATAAATGATGCACTTCTGGGCTCAAGGACCCTACAAGTTCAATATTAGTCATGATATTCTTCACTCTATATCTAAGATGTAGATCATCATGTAATATATATATATATATATAATTATCAAGTTTTTATAGATTCTTCCTCGATAACTTGAGATATATTTGGTTTAATTTTTCAGTGTTAATTCTCTCTTGGCCAAAATTAATGTTACGACCCAAATTTTTTTTTAAAGACATTGTGAATCATGACAATAAATTGATGATTTAACTAATTGGCACTACTTTATGTTTCTAACGGAGACATTTAAGATTCAAATCCTCCCTCCCGTGCCTCAACTATTGAATTATTTTTTATAAAAAAAAAAAAATGGAGCTTTAGTGAAACAAAATAGAGAAAAAAAAATTGTAATCTTATTTATACATCTTAATTTTTTGGATTATTACATGAATTTCAATTAACTCAATTAGTAAAATTCATTTTACTTGAATAATTAAAGTATCTATCAAGTCAAAACTGTTAAAAAATTGAAACCATATAACCATAAAAATAAGGATATAGATGGTTGGAGTGTTTAGTCATTAACAGCAAACATAAAAATGTTACTCATTGATTTGGATGGGTTAAAAAATGCAAATTTATGTTGGTAACCAAAATTGTTCTATTGAAGATCATGCACACGCGAATTATAGAGTTCGAATGATTCACACCCACAATGTTATTAGAATTCAGCTCCTCTACCTCATTTATTTGCATTACAGCAATAATTTTCCAAAAATCTATCAATATTTTCTATGTTTCTAATGTATGTACAAGTTTATCAATATTCTTTGATTTTTTTTTTTTTTTGAGAATCAATAATATTCTTTGAAATTAAAATGAGTAAAAAATTATCATTAAATTTTATTAGATGATTCCAAATTATCTGAGTTAGACCTGAATCAAATCTAACAAAACCCAACCAGATCTACCTCTAATTATTTTTTTATACTGCAGTACTAATATTAGATACTAAAAGAGGCACACAATGTCTAAGGAGGGTGATTTCAGCTCTTAGCCCATGCCTTGGTGCTAGCTTATAGTCTATTCATTTTGAAACCCTCCGCCATTACAAATACTATCACCAGTAGGATAAAGTACAAACCATGTGGAACTAAAGAACTATTGCTTGTATACCATTTGATAACAAAATAATCATGAATTTAGTAAAAATGAACTAAACAATTAATTAATTAATTTTATATTTAGGTATATTTTTAGACAACTTATGTTCATTTTAGAATTTAAATTAAGAAAAGAAGAACAATAAAACAAAGAAGAAGAGTAATAGACATTAAAAGTAATATATAATACACAGTAGACATATTTTTAGTTTAAAGTTTTTAAAATAATATAAACATTGAAATAATAATAATATAGTACAAAATAGTTTTTTTATGGAAAAAAAAAACCTATTCACGTGACATCCTTCGTGGCATAGTTAATGATGTTTTTTGAAAATTGAAATTGAATTGAATAGACAACAAGTGTGTCAGTCAGACCAATATGAAAAGGCAACGGAAGAAACTAGAAAGAAGGAAACAACGCTGGGTGAAGCTGCAGGAAGAAGAAAGGGGGAGGAGATCGGCGGCGACGTGGAGACAGCGGCAAGATGCTGACAACGACGAAGACATTAACGACCTTAAGCTATATATAGTAAGTTCCTGACATTGATACCCCCTCTCTCTCTCTCACACAAAACATTGCCCTTTTTGATTGATACCCCACAAGTTTCATGAAATTGAAAATAATCTTTCTTGCTTGCGTGGGTTCATGTTTTACGAATCAGAAGAGGAATAGTGTTGTGCATTACGCAGTTATTTTATCTTCAAATAAAATTCTTTTAAATTTTTATTTTTATTTGTCTAAACTAAAGTCGGTAAAAAAATTAAGTAGAAACTTGGCTTAATTTACTATTTGTTGTAAAACCAAAATTATTAATTTTAGATAAAAAAATTTAATTTGCATGGCACGTAAGCATAAGTCAATCAACAACTACTAGCACTAGGCGGTGATTCTTCTTCAAAAAAAAAAAAAAAAAACTAAAAGGCGAGGCGGTGACTGTCCCTCCCTCTCCTATATATATATATATATATATATGATATAACTCCGATTCCAACACAAACCGAAACCGAAGCAAAAGTTTCGCAGTATATTTTCTCCTATATTTCTTTCTTTCTTAAGTTGTTGAGAATTAATAATGATGGATGAGGAGGGCGAAATCCCTGGCTCCTTCTGGTCTTCTTCTTCTTCTCCCAGTCATGATAACTTCCATCAAAGCGAGTCCATGACGAATTTGTTGTTGCTTGTCCAACAGTTTCCGTCTTCTGCTGATTCTGCTGCTGCGCAAGATGTTTATTTCGAGGATGAGGAGGAGGAGGATGCTGTTAGTGTTACCGGAACCAATTCCAACTCCGAGCTTCGAAGTGACTCGTTTTTGGAGTTTATGGCTGAAGAGTTACCGCCTTTGGATTCCGCTCTGGAACATGAGATTACTAAGTCAAAGTCACCAATGTACGCTGCTGTTGTCGATTCCTCCAAAGTTGCTAGCTGTAGCAATTCAAACGACTTGGTTCCTCTGCCATTGAATTCTGCATCATCTTTCTCGGTTCCTCTACCGATGCCTCCTGTTGATTTTGTTAGTGACCGCACTTATTACAAGAGCAAGCCGGACCTCCCTTGCGCTGCACTCAATCAAGAATTCAATGTAGTGAACAATACTCAATTTCAGCCTCCAATTGCTAGTACTAATGCTATTACTTCTTATCATAATTTTGCAGATGAGTTTGTTTCTCTACAATTGAATTCTACAGTGACTGGTGCGGTATCATCGGTGGAATCATATTCGTCAGTTCCTCTACCCATAGCTGCTGCTACTCCTCCTCCTACTGCTGCTGTTGATTTCGATAATGAGAGTGCTTATTACAAGAGCAAGCCGGGCCTCGCTTGCACTGCACTCAATCAAGTTAATCCGCAATTCAATATAGTGAACAATACTCAATTTCAGCCTCCAGTTGCTAATGCTAATGATGTTACTTCGTATTATAATTTTGCAGGCGAGTTTGTTCCTCTATCATTGAATTCTGCAGTGACTGGTGTGGTTTCATCACCTCTACCAATGGCTCCTCCTCATCCTCATGCTGTTGATTTCAATAGCGAGCACGCTTATTACAAAAGCAGGCCTGAAATCTCTTGCGCTGCTGCCAATCAAGTTAATCAACAATTCAATGTAGTGAACAATACTCAATCGCAGCCTCCAATTGCTAATACTAATGGTATTACTTCTTTATCATAATTTTTCCTTTAAAGAGTTTATTTTGTATTCTTATTTGTATGTACTGCTTACAGAATTTCAACAATGCTATTATTTATATCACTCTCTTTCACGAATGAATTCTCATAGAAAGAAATTTTTTTTTTTGTTTTTGTACATTGGTCAACTGTGTATTAGCTTGAGTTTTATTGCTCTTTGTTTTGTATTGTTTAGGTCTCTGTTTAATCGTAACTTGGAACTAGCCTTGTTTCTTCTAATGAATAAATCTTTCTGATTTATCAAATTAATAAATAAATACTAAATAGAACAATTCTATTATATCTATAATATATGTTTATTTGCTTTGAGAACAGAGGCTTGTTTTTTTCAATTTAGGGTGTTGTGTTGAACAGTTATTTGATGATTGAATAGTTACATCAATTTGTGTTGTGGTTGTGGGTTTCTGCAATTAGCTGCCTCTACATCACTTGCTGAATTTGCTTTCTTGACCATGTACAGTTTTTCAATTTACAGCAAAGGTCATTGAAAATTCTGATGAGGCAAAGCGTCAAAGGAGGTTGGTAACAAGAAATTTTATGTTCTTTCAAATATTGTACAATGCTTCTCAATTTGTTTTTATATTTAAAATGGACTGCATACCAATTTGATTATTTTCCATATTAGGAAGCAAGCAAATCTAAAATCAGCTAGACAGTCTAGAAAAAGAAGACAAGACGTGATGAAAAACACTGAGATAGAGGTAATGCTTTGTGTTTTTTGTTAACGCTAAACACTCTCACTAACAATATCCTTATATGAATGATAATTTAAGTTTTCATGGTTTTATATAGGTTGAACATCTTAAGAAGATAGCCTCAGAATTATCGCTGACTTGCTCAGAGCGTAAAGAAAATTGTGACACATCCCATTGTTGGAATAGAGTTGCAATAATTGATCGTGTGGCACTTATTGCACGGGTAAGTCTGAGAAACAAATCATGGAAGTGCAAGGGTGTAAAATTACTTTCACTTTCTTTCTTTCTTCCCTTTGTAGTTTTTGCATTCATATAGAATATGTTGTTTATATATCATATGGATTTTTTCAGGTCTATAAATCTGAGAAACAACTTATGAGAGTGACAGGGTTCCACCCACTTGATGACCCAGTTTTTATATCTATAACTGAAAATGAGGGTCTAAATTTGTCGGATGTTAGAAGCCTGATACATGCACCTACATATCTCACTTCACAAATTCCACCATACCTTAACCAACTGGTTTCTACTTTTTCCAATGCTCCACATCCCCGAGGACAACAAGTGCAAAATCAAAATTTTCTGAATACTGGTTTACATGGGGCCATGCCTGGTTGGGACAATAACCAACAGAAAAAGTATTAGTTCAAAATTATTGATATTGATTTGTACATCTCTCTAATTGTTATTATGATTTAGTTAAATCACTATTGGTTGATTTGGACAGAAGTACTAATAATGTAGGATTTGGATTTCAATTTCTTGTTGAAATGACTTGAATGATATGTTAAATTTGCCTTTTCTATTGATGAAATTTATGGATGGTTGAGCTTTATTAATTTTTTGAGTTGAAATTATTATGTGGGATATCACTAGTGTTTTTGTTGGAGCAACATACCTAGGGTTCAAATCTTCACATGTTCACCTATTCTTATAAATGAAATATACATAACCTTCCTTCTTTTTTTCTTTTTTCTTTTTTTCTTTTTTTTGGGAAAGGGCTCTTTTTTTGTTACATGCCTAAATAGGTGTGCACCGCAATTTGGTCAAGAATAATATTTTAGTCTTGTAACAATGTTGCACATATCGTATTTGTAAATTAATCATTCAGAACCATTCTGCAAGAGATGCTAGAAGGAAACAAAGAATAGAAATGATAGGTTGATATTCCATACTGAATTAAGTTATACAAACTAAGAAATCTATGCAGTAAGACTGCCAAAAATTCATGGAAAATTTAGTGAACTTAATGTGCTTAAATAGTAAGGTGATGAATTCCTTTCACATTCAAAGACATGAACTCCAATCAGTCTTTTAAACAAATAAACCATCACATGCAATCTCAATACGGTATCCAGCTTTGAAAGTTACCACTCACATAATGTGTATCACATAACACCATTTTTTCACATTATCCATTCATAAGAACTTATCCTCATCAGATAGGAATAGAGGTGCACAGGTTAGCTACTAGTCACAAAATTTATGTGTATGCATGCATCTTTTTATTTTATATGTTTTTTCCCCATTTAGGAAAGGGAACATATAAATATAAAAGTATGGGAACTGATTGCAAGTTATGTTAAATAGAAATATAACTTACTAATGATACACCAACAGACATTTACTTCAGCAACGAGCAGCCCCGTCACAACCTGGAGTGACTTAAATTTCTCACAAACTTCCCTATTTCATGAGTACTAACTCTCTCTCTCTCTCTCTCTCTCTCTCTCACACACACACACACAGAGCCTAAGGGAATTACCATAAAAGCCCAACATAGGATGCATGTAACTGCAGAGGCTAGAAATCCAGATTCTCGTGTTACAGCAGGAATTGCAAGGATTCCCGCACCCACCTAATATTTGTTAATTAGGTAATGTATGGTCAAATTAAACCAATGTGTTGTTTGAATTAGTATACATAAAGCCAAAACAACGACATAAATGGACAATAACCTAATGGCATAGCTCCTACTCCTAGGCAGCTTCTCCTTGATTTTCTCCAGATTTCATTCTTCTCCTTTATTTTGCTTTCAAGGGAATGCTCATGCAGTCATGTGCAGCGACCTAGAGGCACTCTTTTGCCTTCATGTGATGTGTTGTCCAGGAAGTTTTCTATAAATCCTTTCTTTTCCTCTGGGTAAGTTGCTTCTGCATTAGCTAGTGCACTGGCTTACACAAGTGGAGTGAATGTCCTTATGTTTTGCTTGATAGTTTTTCCTTACTTGAACCTTTCACTACACATATGAAAAAGAACAATCAATAAAGCCAAGAAAACTAACTGCTCCCACAAACATCCAAGGGGGTGAAGGACTCTAAGTAGTTTAAATGAGGACTATAACCAGTCTTGAAGCCGCCAGACTTCCACATTTTGCCAATGGTTCATATGTTGAACATATATCATCAGTGGAACTGCTCTCCCGAAACAAACATGTTTTTGATACCTTTCGTGCAATCAAAACACACAAAAACATTCTATTTGCCACAAAACATTGAAGAATCCAATCAACCACACATTCTGGGATTTTAATATCATAAAAGCAATAAATTTAAGAAAAATCTTTAATCTTTTGCTCCAATTAAAATCACTTTCACAACCCAAATGCAATTAACCAACAAAATGACAAATACCATCATTAACTGATCTTTCCCAATTCACAGTATAACAAACCATCAAAATTTCAGTATAATATCAATCAAATACCCAAGTACCTCTTACTTTCAATTCATGAAAATTAACATGAAATATGCACATCAAGAAATCAAGAAAAAGAAAAAAAGGAAGACGGAAGATGGAAAAAAAAAAATGTGACAGTACACATATCATACTTGTGCATGTAGAATTGCAATTCATGAGAATGAAAATGTTACAAGGCAGTGTTGCTTTTAAAAAAATATCCAGATACTGCACATTTGTAGGCTAATCCAAAACCCAAAATCATAGCCATAAATATTCCAACTTGAGTACATTGCCGAATTTATGAAAGTGGAAAATTATCGAACCAAAGAAAAGTTTGAATGTGTGTTGCGTTTAGAGATCTCAACAAGGCTAGCTCTAAGTATGATTTCCCACTACCTTCCTTATAGACACACCAATTAATGGAATGAGATACTTTGACAAAATCAAGGAATATTTAATGAATCCTTTAATAACATTGCCACCATCAGTAAAAAGTTTTTTTTTTCTTTTTTTAAGTCAATAGGCTTAGTAATTATTGTTGGTTTTAATTAACTTAAGGGTGAGGCTTGATATGTGTTCAAAAGTAGACACGTGCTATAATTTTAATGGGTCCAATGCAACTAGATACTGGACCCAAATCTCATCCTTAACTTAATTGTTGAATTATTATTATTATTATTTTTTTTTTTTGTACTTGAATAGGAAATTTGGGGTTTGTAGAGCATACACCAAAAACCAATTGATATGTTTGGATTTGATAATAAAAGAGCAATCATCTACAATACAGTAGACATCATAGATCATATTATGATTATTATTTATTATTATTGTTATACTATGAAACTTTAGTCCTTATGATCATTAGTCCTTAAAATTTTATGATTATTATTATTGTTATACTATGAAATGGGAAACTTTGTAGAGTGTAACATTTCTTTTAAGGTTAAAAAGATATCATTTTGATTTTAGAATATTGAAAATATGTATAATATCTAAAAGCTAAAATGTAACATTTATTAATGCTACGTTGAGTTATATCAGTGTAACATTTTGGTCCTTTTAGTCCACTGTAGTCTGTTTAGCACTTTTCAGTCTTTTTGGTCCAAGTTGGTCTATTTTGGTCTATTTAGTCCAGTTCAATTCGGTCTATTTTGGTTCATTCAGTTTAGTTCGGTCCATTTTAGTCCATTTAGTCAAGTTCGGTCCATTTTAGTCCACTTCGATCTTTTTGGTCCATTTTAGTGATACTTTGGGATGAGAGCTTTCTTAGAAAAATGAGTTGTTTTATTGACAACTATGTCATATTCTCAGTATAATGTTAGTAGATTCTTGATAAAATTACATTTTTCTTATGTTATTAAAATCTTGTATTTTATTTTTTCTAATATAAATGATGGATTTACTTATGTATGTTTTTCTCTTTAGGTCATTCAAGACATATAGATGATTCTCATTAAAAAAAAAAAATTAAAAATTAAAAAAGGACATATTGATGATGAATAATTTGTAAGGAGTACAAGAAACAAAATGCATTATGTTTCATTAAAAGAAAAAATGCTTACAAAATTTAAAACACAATCAAATAAAAAATATAGATAACTTGATTTAGAAAATATAATTGTAAGAGCACAAAAGAATGGGCCAAGCCCACTTAGAATAGTGGTACTCAGCATTTTCAGTCCAACACAATTAATTTGTAAGAAAGTGGGCTTTCAATGTCAACTATAATGCTGAGTAGGATTCAAGCGTGAAATTAAGGATGTAATGACTCTTAATGTGAAAAGATGAAGTAATGAAGCATAGATTTAATATAAACTCTTCATCGGGCCTGTTCAAGGATAGATTGTTCTAATACAATTAATGTCAATCTCTCCACAATCTGATACTTAATTTTTTTCTTTTCAATTTCTATCCTTCCACCCCTTTCCTAATGCATCTTAGCCCTCTACCTGTACATTTTAGGGGAATAATTGGGATGCTTGACCCATAAAGACCCTTCTGGAGGTGGTAGAGAGTGTTGTGAGCTGTGGAGCTGTTGTTCAGGTGTCTTTTCCTCATAAATGCAGCCAGCTTAGTAGGTGCAGTGCATTGAATGTGGAGGTGATAACCACCTTCCCAGATATTTCCTTTCTTCTGTGTTTGCACGTCTCTGTTGTCTTCCTCAGTGTTTTACTTTCTAGTGCAAGAAGCCAACTAAGAAATTCCCAAGATGCATTTGCTCCTCGGACGACGGGTCCATCAGCCTCCCTTCCTCGGACATCTGTTCATAGGTTTAGTCCGAATTAGTGTGGTCTTCATGTCTTCCCTCCTCTGACTTAGTCTACGTGTCAGACCTGGATTGGTGCATGGATGGGCCTTAACTCATCCACAAATAGGGCCCGTGGGCATTGTCCTGTGCTTGGATCCCTCTCTCCCACAATAATATATGGTACTTTGCTAATTATATAATTTTAAGAAAGGTTTGAGATCTCGTGAGCGTTTGGGGAGGGCTGAAAGTTGCGTTTCAGTTCTGCGTTTTCATGCCTTTTTTTTTTTTTTTTCTCTACGCATGAACAGTAAAATCACAGTGGACAAAAAACACTATTCATATACTGTTCACGCGCTGTTCACGGGTCCCACGATACTATTTACACATTTAAAAATTATTTTACTACAGTGTTTTCAGTTTTCAGTTTCAATAATAATAAGTTCAATCCAAACGGATCCCTCATCTATTATTTTCATTTTTTTACTTTTTTTACATTTTTTTTTTTTTTGGTTTTGTTTTGTTTTTAATATTTAGTGGGTGAAAAAAGAAAAGAAAAGAAAAGAGACGTGGTTTTGTTTGTGGGAAGTGGGAAGGAAAAAAGAATCGAGATTGAGATGAAGAAGGCGCAGAGTGAAGCAAAGGAGGTGGAAGAGCTGCTACAAGCAGCTCAGGACGAATTGCTTCTCAAGCTTTCTCTCGATTCCCACATGTCCCGAGTCTCTCCCAACTACATCGACTCCGATCTCGACCGTCGCTTCCAAGCACTCAAAAAATCTCAACCTTCCTCCTCATCCTCATCCGTTGTTCCTCAATCTCAATCTCAATCTCAATCGCACAAATCGACCGACAACAACAGCAACAACTCCGATCTCTCTGCCAGATTCGCCGCTCTCAAAGCTAAGGGCTCTTCTTCTTCTTCTTCTTCTTCTTCTTCTGCAGCTGTTGGTGTTGGTGTTGGTGCGGGTCCCAGCAGCAATATATTATACGAAGAAGAAGAAGATGATGAAGATGACGAAGTGGAGAAGTTGATTCGGTGGGCCAAGGATGCAGCTCGTCTCGACCCTTCTCCTCCATCTGATGATGATGATGATCAAGATGATGATGAAGAAGACGACGACGACGAAGACTATAAGAAAGTTTGCCATGAAAAGCCTAAGGGAAATCACCCTCGTCGGAAATAAAGACCCATTTTCTATTTTATTTTGATTACAACATTCTTCTTGACTTGTCCTTCATCATTATTACCAAATTATTACTTCGCGACTATGTCAAATAAATCAAAATGTAATTTCTTCGATTCCAATTGCCATTTGTTTCTGCTCTTTGTCTTTTGGTTTGAATATTGTAGTAACAAATTCACCTAATTTTATTAAAACATTTGTGGTTTCATCATTCCTTGTTTATCTCACCACTAACACCAAAGAAAGAGCCTATTCTTTTGAGTATGATACACGCACATTTATTGGAAGACCAATACTTGCCTACTGTACTGTCCTCTACTGTTATATCGTATTATGGTCCCACTATTTTCTAAGAGCTGCAGATGCAATGCCAGCACAGTGTGAATTGGTATTTTTTGTAATGGACAGCATTTTCAAGCACTTCATTGATTTCAAACTTCAAACACCCACACACACACACACACAAAATACTACTACTACTGTTATAGCTGAACACTGAAACTTGGAAGGGGAGAGAGAGAGAGATCTAATAGCGGATTTACCCCAATGACCAGCCTTAAAGTAATTGATCCTTAAGCAAACAATTCGATTGTAACAATTAAAACTACTTCCACTTGGAACAACTAATGGAGATAAATGTTTTTATAATATCATACATGTACAACTAAACTTGATAAAATATGCAGAGTAACAAAGCCTTAAAAAAGTAAAAACCCCAAGAATATTAAAAAAAAAATCAGAATATCTAACAACTGTGTGCCATAAAATTAATATTCCAGCTATCAATCTAGTGTAAGTCACCCTTCACAGTGGGCTGACATTCATATCTAATGAACAACAATGACGCCAAGAACTATCTGACGGTAAAACTGGTGGTACAGGATGACTTATGACCACATGGCGATTAACCACAAATGGCAATTTGGAAGAGCAAAATTCACGTCAAGGTCGTGGAGCTTTTCTTACTAGTACTATATAGCCAAAAGAATTTTGAATTCTACCAAAGTTTTTCCCTGTATCCTGCAGAAAATGGAATTAAAACATCTATATATCATTTACAAGACAGGTAAGATAGAAACAAGGATGAGAAACAAATGGAAAGGGTTTCCCAACCTAGCATGAAATTAACGGAATTCATCATGGTACTCATAGTCATCCTCGTCCTCATCTTCATTGAATATAGCACTGTAAAATACATAAGGGTTATCAATCATCTCTGCCAAGGTTAGACGCCCATCTTTATCAGCATCTGCCTGCAACAAAAAATCAATACATTATTTTAAAAACTAAACTGCTCTATTCATTATCAAGTCACACTTCCACAAAACCAACTTGAACCCAGAAATTAATCTGAAATCTGTTGTTAAGTCAATGTGATAGTCATCATTAGCATGAACTTCTACTTTGTATACTACTAGCACTTCTGGAACATAAACAAAAGAAGAGATAGGAAAAGAAATTTTTTAGAAGAAAAGATAAAAAAGAAATCATCAAACCATAATGAGACCACAAATTTATCACAACTAAACTGGTGTCCATTTTTTAACAAGAAAAGATGATTTGCACAATCACAATAAGGTTCCAAAATTAGTGCTCTCCTCTTAGCTAGGAAATCAGCTTGTGAGTTTTCTGAACAAATTGGAATTAGAATGCTACCCTAAAGGCCCATAGGGAGACCAGTAATTTCCTTCAGCATACCAATAGAACCCTTGAGATCAGGATATTCCTAATGCACTGCACAAAATGCATACTTCAATCAACTTCCCCAGCCTACTATAGCCTATCAACTGTTTGCATCCTCATTATCAACTTTTTATGTAAGTAAATAATATTTCATAAAGGATTAGCCTGAGTACACGGGAAGTAACACAGGGACCCTAAATGAAATAAAGGAGAACTATAAGGATAACATCAAAAGTTAAAAGTATCTATAAAATCCTAGATGTCGGAAGCAGTACACAGCCTTGCATCTAGATCCCACTCATAAAAAGATCCCAAGAATTTGGACTTCATTTGAAGTACCAAGCATTCCTTCAAAGATACTTGCACTCGTTCCTCTCCATATACTCCACATTAGACATAGAAGACTCACCACCCAAATTTTAGGCTGTGATTTTTTGCCAAAGGTTCCCTTCCAACTAAACAACAATTCAGATACCAACTTTGGCATTACCCAACTCACTCCTACTAGATGTTGGAAGCAGTACATGGCCTTGCAGCTAGATCCCACTTATAAAAAGATCCCAAGAATTTGGACTTCATTTGAAGTACCAAGCATTCCTTCAAAGATACTTGCACTCGTTTCTCTCCATATACTCCACATTAGACATAGCAGATCACCCCCCAAATTTTAGGCTGCGACTTTTTGCCAAAGGTTCCCTTCCAGAAAAACAACAATTCAGATACTGACTTTGGCATTACCCAATTCATTCCTACTAGACAAAATACAAATGTCCATAAGCCTGTGGCACCCCACAATGAAGATAAGATGATCTATCGACTCCCATTGGATTTGCATATACAACACCAATCCACAATAATTATACCCTTCTTTCTCAAATTATCTATTGTTAAGACTTTTACCTGCACTGCAGTCCAAACAAAGAAAGCAACACGAGACGGAGCTTTAACGGGCCAAATAGATCTCCAAGGAAAAGATTTATTACCCCCCTCTCCCTCAGCACATTATAGTATTTGTTTACTCTAAATCCCAAGTCTTTAGAATTAGACCAGATCATCTTATCCTCCTGACCTTGTTACACCTTAGCTGTATACAGTTTCTCCAAAAAAGCATGCATTGACTCCAACTCCTATTATGAACAGCTTCAATAAATGAAGGGTTCCATAGAATAACACCATGTGTAATCTCCATATAGTCTGCCACTGTTGCCTCTGTTTTTGCAATTTGAAATAGTTTCAGGCCAACATCACAGATCATGCCAAAAGTGACCCCCTGAAACTATTTCCCACCTAGAAACAGATGAAATACTCAAATTTAACCCAACCTTGGCTTATAAACTTCCATAAGCTGACACCATATGGACCCCTTACACTTTCCACGCACCAACCACCCCATGTGATCCCACATTCAATCTCTACCACTCTTCGCCAAAGTGCAACCCTCTCCACCACTAAACACAACAATCATTTGCCTAGAAGGGCTTGGTTGAAAATCAAAATCATTATCAAATTCCACCAAAGCCAACGAGTTCTGGAAGATAAGCCAATTAAGACCCAGACAATACCCATGATTCGTACTAAGCTGACAATAACAGCTTCCCTAAAATGCCAAGAGAAGAGCATCTACATTCAACTTTTACTACATTCAACTTTTACTAACATAATGCAAGGCAGGCCAAAATATTAAACTGCAAAATCCTGGACAAGACGGTGAGCTAGATCCTAACTTAGTTGATGACAGATTTCCTTGTGAACTCAAAGCATAAAAATGTCAAAGAAGAGAAAATTATCTGATCAGCAGAATAGATAAGTATGTCCTTGATGGCCTATCACTTCTCTCATCCCAAATAATTATACTAGAAACAATCATGACTATAAAAAATAAAAAATAAATAAATAAATTGTTCTTTTAGGACCGCCACTTAAAACACATAGGGCCTATCACTTCTCTCATCCCAAATAATTATACTAGAAACAATCATGACTATAAAAAAAATAATTGTTCTTTTAGGACCGCCACTTAAAACACATAGGGCAGTGTTTCCTGTCTACTAGATCCATTGAGATGCCCCTCCAACAAAAAGTGCCACCATGAAATGAAAACTGACCATTGTATGCTCTTCCGAGCTTCCTTAAGAAGCAGTCAAGTCTTATAAAAGTCACCAACCATGGAGATAAAATTGTAGGACAGAAAATTAACAATAAAGCTGTTAACTTTGCTAATCCATGCCTAAGAACCATGAGTTTGTACAGCTGTATGCTTCTGCATGGATAAACAAATTTAAAACAAGATACACACATCTGATATAGTAATTTTACAATCCCAACAAAACAAAAAACACTAAACAAAACTCTCAGCTGGAAGAGGGGGAAAAGAACTGGAATACAAAAAACTCATAGCCTTATAAAGAAACACACAAAAAAACACATACAGACATACATAGATACGGAGCCTTCAAAGGGGCTTACTTGCACACACACAGAGAAAATAGACATACAGGACAGGGCCTTTGAAGCATTTTATATCTGAATTAATTTTTAAAATTTGCACCTGTAGCTTCAGTCACCAAGTCCATCTAGGGGCAGCAAAGTTCAATATAATAAAAATTAAATCTGCATGGCTACTATCACTCCTGTCTCCTCTTATCAACATCATCCATGACAACAACTTATTAGTATATGCTGCCTTCAGCCAACAGGCTGCCTATCTCCTGAGCATCTTTGGTAATACTTCTACATAAAGATTTCCGTCTCCAGTTAGATGCACAACTTGAAACACAACAGCAGTTGTGAACTTCCATGAAACCTCAGATGAAATAAGAATAACAAATATGTTTGAATGACAAGTTCTTTCGCTCATCGGAAAAACAGGGAGTCGAGGACCTTAATGGTACATTTCAAACAATAGCTTCTCTTAAACTAGGACAAATAACATTGATTACACGATACAAGAGAACCGAAGCAAAGTTGACTGAAGATGCAGAACAAGGCTCCTGATTATTTAAGATTCATTAAATTATCATTTAATAAGACCCCCACCATAAATAATATTTTGACTCATATTAGTAAACATGCAAAACAGTATGCTTCACACTAAATACAATCTTCCAAGTAAGTGGCTGCAATTTATATTTAGTGCTTAGATGACTCAATCTGCATATCGAAATGACTCAGCAAGTACAAATAGATACATTTCTCATCAATCAAATAAGAAACTGGTTTCAGTTGAATACCTGTGATATGATGTAATCTGCTTGTTGTTTCGCATAGTAACTCTCTGACGGGTGAAGTTTTCCAATTACAGGTAGTAGTTCTACATCTGACAAGTATCTGTGAAAGAAAATTCCAATACAATTAAATAATAGAATATATCATTCAAAGAACATTATTTATATGAGAAATATATCTTTGATCAATACCCATCACCATCTTTGTCAAGCTGAGCAAACAATTTTTTTGCTGGGGCCTCCATTGAATCATCAAATTGATGTGAAGAATTGTGACCTTCTTCATCATAGTTCCTCACCATGTCAAAAAGCCCATGAAAAAATTCTTTAAAGTTAACCTTCCCGTCTTTGTCAGTGTCTCTTTCCCTAAGGAGGCAAAAGTGCAAAGTGACCAATTAGACAAGGAAAAGCAATGACATTACAACAAAGTCAAAGCCCCATTAGAGAAGACATTGAAGAAACAAAGGGTGAAACATTGTAGTAAGATAATAAAATTAAAAGAGTCATTAATCAAACCAAGGCAAAAGAATCAAATGTGTAATTGTGTATCAAGCAGTTAACTCATCAAATGTAGTTATAAGACTTTGAATAAAATTGGTTACCACTAGATTCATGCACATGTACCCAGAACTTAAAGGAAAGGTCCCTGACCACCAAAGAATTCCCATCTTTTTTTTTTTTTTTTAATAAATATCAAAGAATTCCCATCTTATATACCTATATGGTTAAAATCAGAATTCATAGGTAATTAGCTTCATATGAAACAAAATGAGTTCAGAGCCAAGAAAATAAAAATTTTCAACCAAGTTAGTCAGAATTTTTAGATTTTATAACTCATATGAATATTTATTAAAAAGAGAAACGCAAGTTAGTTAAAGTGTTTACATGAAAGTTTAATGTGAGTGAGAATCAAGTGTCAAGTCCCTTATAAGAATAAAAACATAAAGTATACTATCAATTCATGCATCAACAATGCATCTTGAATGATGCATTAAGTGGCCTGTTTTTATACTGAAAATGATACAGGAATTCAAGAAAATCTAGTGATCAAATTCGATAAATAATAAAAATGTTAGAATATGCTGCCAGAAAGGGAGAATATAGACTGGGAGGAACAGATTGGCGCTGACTAATTGAATTGGCAACCTAGAGCCTTTCACCATAAGAAAATCATTCCATGCCCTCAGGGAATGATCTCAATAAGTAGGTAAAAACATTTGTAACTAAGTTCCCAATGGCAACAATGACACAACTAAAAACCGGACTGAAAAATGAATTTATCCAATGCATGTATGGATTAAAAGGATGCAATAATTTATAACTGTCAGAGAAGGGAACTTAATGAAACTCAAGTTACCTTAGCTCCTCCTTGCACAACCACTGAAGTAGCTTTGGATTTTTAGTATCAGCAGGGTGCAGAAAGCTAGAGAATGAACAAGGGAAAAGTTGAGGAAAAGCATTAACTGCAATTGAAAGACCAATTAAAGAAGCTTTTTGCAATAAAAGAAACTTTCTAAACAAAGTAGAAGCTCACTCGTTAAACTCAGTTATATTCAGAAGACTGTCTCCGTCTGCATCTGATGCATTAAAATGCTCCTCTTTCCACCAACCCATATCATAGCCAAAAGAAGTATTATCTGGTAAATGAAATAGAAATTAGTAGCCAAGACAAACTCATATAGAAATGAGGTCCTGATGGTCTATGAGAAAACATAAGATATGGCCCTAAAATCTTGCTTATACTAAAATCTTGAATCAATTTATAATGTTTGTACCACAACATAGACGAGTAACTATCACAGTAAACCCGTTAATGAACTAACTGAGACATAATTAAGATGCCAAGTTATCTAATTTAGGAAATAAAATTAATACAAAAAATTAAGAAGTCTAATAAATGCTTCATAAAGTCAAGTCAATTCATAGTCTCATGAATCATTAAACATATTATAACTACATCAATTGAGCTCTTCCACAACGAGAAAGAAGAAGTAAAAGCGCAATCCACATATTCACCAAAAAAAAGGACACGGCTTTCTCCAAGAAAACATGAATTCACTTGATTACAATGAGATTAAGAAACAAATAACAGTGAAATTAGAACAGAAATGCATCATGTGTCGCTAACTATCCAATGTTCACACCATTTTAAAAAATGACTACATGGACTAAAATTGAGCAGTCCCATTCCCATTGACATAGCACCCATCAAAAATTCCACAAAGAAAAACTGATCCAAAATCTACCATTACTCAAACACACATAAGACAAAAGAAACAGACCTGCATTTAGAACCCAACTGGGGGGCTCATACTCGGCAAAAGAGACAAACCCATCTTTGTTCTTATCATGCACATCCATTTCCCTCTGTGTCCTATGCATCACTTCCCTCTCAGCTTGCTGCAAGTTCCACTGAGTCAACTCGTGCTCAGTCACAAACCCGTCAGCCGGGTCCACATCAATCCTCGGAAACAACACGACCAACCTATCGGTCACATTAAACCTATCCTCGTCATTCAAGTAATCCTCGGCGTCCGCGAAGTCCTCCCACTCGGGCTGTGACTCAGCTCCGGGAGCCGAGTCCGATTCGTGTTGAACCAACTCGGGGTGAGCGTGTTCCATGTACTGCCTCTCCCAGTGACGGTCCTCGCGGCGGAGCTCGAGGTCAGCGACAATGGGGTCGAACGGCACGGGATCATGACGGGGACGCACTTGGTGAGAGAAGGTGAAGTTTGATCGGAGCTTTAGGCGGCGGTGACGGTGGTTTGAGGGTTTACTCGGAGAGTAAGAGATAAGAAAGAGAATAAGCACTGCTACGGTTATGTATATCAAAATCGAAACTTTGCCCATTGTATTTTTTTTTTTTTTTTTTACAATATATAGTGTTATATGTTTACAATGCAATGAAAACTTCAAATGGGTGTGTTCAAAATTGAAGCTTTTGGGTGATTTTGGAAATGGGAATTGGAGATTTTGGGTGTGGCGTTGACTATGCAATCTAAGATTGCAAATGGGTATTGTTCAAAATTGAAGATTTGGGTGATTTTGCAAGGGATCTGGCACTGGTTTTGTAGAGAGAGGGAGAGAGAGTTGAAGAAATTGGAGTGGAAGGTGAAGAAGTGTTAAGGTGAATGTGGTGGTTTAAGCGAGGAGGAAGTTTTTTAGTTGTTTGTGAATTTGTGATGTGCTGTGGTGTCGTGTAGATGTAAAATTGTAGATCTGCTGGACAAACCAGTTCATGGGTTTTACCCGTTGTTTGTCGGTTGTCGATGTTGTTGTGCGTGTGTGTCTTACTCTCTCTCTCTACAATTTGCTGTTCGATTGCATGTGCTACCTTTTTATTTAGTACTCTAGAAATGTTATAATACCATATATTTTTCTTTTCTAAATTGAGGGTTTTTTGAGATAGGAGAGAGATTTTTTTTTTACTTTTTTTTTTAAATTTTATAATTAGATGGTTAGGAAAATGAGATTTGAATCTTGAGGTTCCAATTGAACTAGACACGCTCTAAGGCTCTTTATGAATAAATTACAAGAAAAAATGATGTCAATGGACATGAACGGTGGAATACCAGAGAAGACAGGCCATACAAAGAAAAAAATGGTATCGAGCAAGACTTTATTTTTTGGTTGAGCAAGAAATTAATCATTATTCAAAACTGAGTCGTGAAATCAATGGATCTCATTTAATGGCTTCAGTATTTAACTACTTCAAGCAATTTAGGAGCTATTTGGTACATTATTTTAAACACATGTTTTCAGTTTTTAAACAATATTACACACATTTTAACATACTTTTTTACCTATACGTATTTCCAAAAAAAAAAACTCAAAATTATTATTTAAACACACGTACCAAACAAGCCCTTAATTTTCATGATTCTTGAGTCAATAATTACTTTTTAAGAATTAGAATTATTAAAAAACTCAGAGAACACCACCATAAATTGAGCTTTTCAAAGGGGAATAGCAGCTCATGTCCTCTAGAGCTTATGAAATTCCAGTGTAAAAAAAATTAATAAAAAAAAAATGTTGTGCTCATGCTTGTTGAGTATGTAGCGTATAGCGTAGTGAGAGTAATGGTAAAAACCATACATATAAAATTAAAGATATTACATAATATACGAATATGTAAAAGGTTGGGTTGGTTTGAGTTTAGTGATTAAAAAAAATACCAAACTGAAATCAAACCAACCAACATCTCTTACAAGAATCTCAAACTAAGCAACCCATTAACTTGTTAAAAATCAATCCATTATCTTTAGTTAGGATTGGGTTGGTCAGGTTGTCGGGTTTGATTTACACCCCTAATTTCACTGTTTTTTTAAGAGAATATTGATGAGAAAATAAAAAGAATCATTATCCATGTCATTTCATGTCCTCTCTTTCCAAAAAAACAAAACTCTCAAGCAATCACAATTTTCTTTCAATTCAATCCTCTCATATATACTATGGGTCTGTTTGGATACCGCTTATTTTGCTGAAAACTGAAAACACTGTAACAAAATAATTTTTAAATGTGTAAATAGTACTATAAGACCTAGTTTTAAAGTTTTTTTTTTTAATAAAGTACTTACGGGTCCCGTGAACAGTATACGGAACTCACTGGAAAAGCATAATCCTACATTTGAAAACGTGAAACGCTCTTCTCAAAAAAAGAAAAAAAAAAGTGAAACACAAACGCAAGTGCTTTTCAGCACTATCCAAACGGATACTATAACGAAAAAGAGAAGAAAGTAGAGAGATAAGTGAGCCATACTCAACTAGTATTGCAAACTCCCTTGCCATGAATGGAAAAATTTTGCATAAATTTATAATATAATTTTTATGCCTGTTTTAAACTGAAATAAATAAAATTTATTTATAAATAGGCTTCTTACCTTCATTGTTTATACTAACTAAAAAATTGGTAATCATGAAAAACCATAAATGTTGGCCTAAAGAGGATTCATATGCTAAGCATTAATTGTTTCAACTTTCAAATGTTAACAAGTTTTACTAACATAAAAAAGTAATTTTACCCTTCATAACTTTACGCTTGGTTCTGCTCATAATTTATTCAAATTACATGCATTTAAAAAGAAAAAAAAAAGTTAAAGATCATACAATTTGAGAGCCGTAGCTCACTCCAAGAGCCCTCCATGGGCCATTGTATCACAAAATGACAAAGACAAAAGAAACAGGCCCATAGAAGGAGCTCCAAACCCAACTTTCTCTGCATTAACACGAATGAAAATTGAAATGAAAGTAAAACCCAACCCACCATTAATTCCCTCACACATTCCAAACCCAAATAAACACATGCTGCCGAAGCCCCGTGCCCCATGGCAATGTAACATACTACCTTCTCTTCTTTTGATCCAATCAACTCAGTCTTTCGGAAGGTTTGACTTTTTTCTCAAAACTCAAAAGTTTTGTCACTGTCTTCTTCTCTTCTCACTGCTTTCTTCTGTAATAATCCAGTTTCATTTACACCCCATATTTAATGTTGGATTTTTGCTGATAAATTAGTTTTGCCCATTCAACCGCTAACACCTTTTATTTTTGTATCAGGTTTTCTTATTTTCATTGGATTGTGATTGTAAGTGTTTAAGAAAATTCTTTCCAAATGCTGAAGATAGAAGATAGAAAGAAGGTGAATACTGAATATGGTAGAAGAAAAAGAGTAATTATAATAATAAGGGAAATGCTAACGAGTGCCCTTAAGGTATTGATTAACAATCTATTTTATGGAAGTTTTGACATCACTTTTATGGAAAATGAAAAAAGTTGTCAAAATATTAATTTTTTCTTTTCTTTTCCCATAAAAGCTTTCTTTAACTGGATTATTAACCAATACTCTAAAAGCACTCGTTAGCCTGACCCTAATAATAATAATAAGTCTGCAAAGGAAGAGTGAAACACATTTTTCACTTGACTTCTCGATTTTCACAAATGTTCTTAAATGTATGTAGCAAAATTAAGAAATTCAATACCACACATGACACAAAATTCGAATTTTGAATTTCATTGGATTTTCTCTTAATTATGACTTTAAATATATGTATAAATTTTGGGATTTAGAGGCTCAGATTGTAGAGAAGCCTAGAGTGCCCACATGAGGTATATATTATCTTGTCTACTACATATCGAGTACTAATAGAAATAGTCTGCTACATGAAGTATATTTTTATTATCCAGCACATTGCACATCCAGTCTACTATAATATTTCATCCTAATAGGGCTTGGTACACCTCCAACTCCCGCCATATTTACTACAACAAAAAAATTGTTGCAATAAATCATAACAACAATATATTCTGTTGTAGTAAATTTTTTTAATAATAATATATATTTTTTATTGCAATAAATTTATTGCAACAAAAATTATTGTTGCGGTAACCTACCGCAATAAAACAATTTGTTGTAATAAGTTTCCAAAGTAACTCCAACCATACTTATTACAATAAAAATATTGTTGCAACAATTTATAGCACCAATATATTTTGTTGCAATAAATTTTTTTTAATAATAATAAAAATATTTATTACAATAAATTTATTGCAACAAAAATTATTATTGTTAAGGGAGAGGTAAGTTCAAACCTAAGGGGTAGAGAGCATTTCATTCCAATAAGGCTTGGTACACCTCTAACGCTTCAATATTTAGTTATGGACACTAAAAGTGACATTGGTTGGGTACAATGCCAACCATGTGTCCAATGTTACCACCATTCCCAACCTATATTTGACCCAACTCATTCTTCATCTTATACGGAGATAGCCTGTAACTCAGTAGTTTGTAACCTACTTCAAAAGAAGGATTGTCAAGCGGGTCATTGTTTATTTGAGGTCACTTATGGTGATGGGTACTGCAGCAAAGGCAACCTTGCTTTTGAAAATTTAGCATTTAGGGAAGTTTTGATTAGGAAGTTTGCATTTAGGTGTGCACATACCGAGATGGTCAACTTTGTTGGAAAAATTAGGATAATGGGTCTTGTGCTTTGGCAATTGGTATCGTCAGGATATCCAGAGATCACTTCGCTCTTCTACCACTCCAAGTACGTAGGGTGCATCAAGCGACTGTTGAAGTTGTTTGTGGCTGTCATCTTTTTGACATTTCTCCCTCACCTCGTTCAAGAAAATTGGTTTCTGACCCCCATAGTCTTCATTTGTTTAGTCCAAGGGGAAGATGGGTTGGGACTAATCCCTCCCGAACTGGTACAAGACGCGATAGGCAGGGTAGAAAGTGTTGTAGCGTAAGCCTTTCACAACGACGCACCCCTTCGTGAGGAAAGATTGGTTCATTGCAATATTGTAAAATAATTGATATCAAGTTATTGCAATGATAGCCTCGTTGCAATGAAATATCAACTCAAAATTTTTGTTGCAATAAATTGCAATGATAATTGGTATAAAGTTATAGTAATGATTTCTTCATTTAAAGCTTTTAGTTATAGTAATGATTTTTTCATTTAATGCTTTTAGGTATTAAAGGCTCTATTAGTGAAATATAATTAATTGTCTTTTAGTGTATTGTGATTTGTGATTGTGAATTTATCTGATTGGCTCTTATGATTGGGGCCATGGGGCTTGTTTGTTGAGTGAGGGTAGATGGGGGCATGGGGCCGAGGTGGGATATTTGATTTGGGAGAAGCACATGGGGTGTGTGCTAGTGCAACTAATAAACAATAATTTAATTAACCAATAATTAATTGGGGGAAGCAACTAATAAACAATAATTAATAATTTAATTAACCAATACATTATAAAAAAAGTTAGAACTCCACTGCAATGGCCTTGTGGGGGGTAAAAGGTCCTATGTGGATATGTGTGGCAATTCCCTTTCTTACAAACACAAAAGCATACTTCACCCTATCGGTTCAATGTTGACATGGGCATTTGCAAAGGAGATGAGGTATCTTTATTTTTTAGGCCAACTTGCCCATTTAAATAAAAATAAAGAAAGCTAATAAAAATATTGATTGTACTCCAGATAAGCATGTGTGTTCTTGTCCTACCTATTTGTGACTTTGTGATGAAGTTTTACCTAATCAAGCATTTAAAGTTGAAAATAATTCTTGTGAGCTTTAGCAATGAATTCCCACAAACCAGATAAACTCATTCAACTTGCAGCCATTTAGGTGAAAGTGGCTGTGCAGTTGGGCAGTTTGAGGTATCGTATCTTATACAGGGAAGTCAGTTGATGTCACAAATTTGATATGAAAATGCTTTTTCCATTTTCTTTTCTTATATTGGTATAGCTAAAGAGGGTGGCATCAGAAAGCTAAAATGCCAACTCAAAAGGGATCAATGGCACACCGTGGCATAGTCAGCTAAAATGCCAATTCCCAATCATCCATTTCTTCATTGTAATAAATAATTATTTCATTTTTGTTATTGCAATAAATTGCAAAATAATTGATATTAGGTTATTGCAATGATATATTCATTGCAACTTCATAATTGTCATTGCAATATTGTAAAATAATTGATATCAAGTTATTGCAACGATAACTTTGTTGCAATAAAAGATCAACTTGAGATAAGGTTAGAGATTCGAAAGGAGGTTTTGGCTTGGGACGTCATCGGCTTTTCCGATGAAGTATACGATAAACCCCCATGGGATTTCTGTACGGACTCGACTGCAGTATTGGATGATGAGAAGCATTACTTATTTACTCTGTTAAAAAGGGGGAAGAATCGTGTGCTTCATTTTGTTCGTTCCTATGGGACTTGGCATGAAAGTTCCACCGAGAAAATCTATGATTCTGGGTCTAGGTCTGGGAAGACAATTATTGGGTTCAACAAATTGTTGAATTTCAGGGTGAAGGGTGAGGGTAAGGAGATGAAGACCATTGATTGGTTAATGCATGAGTTTAGTGTTGTTGAAAAGGGCTCCGACTTGGTTCTCTGTGTAATTTACAAAAAGAATAAGAAGAAGGAGGAGAGGGGTTTGGCTTTGGCTTTGGCTTTGGAAAGACCACCCTCTGTTGTTGTTGATTCTGGTATTTTGGGTTCTCCAAAGAGTGTTTTTGATCAGGTGGATTTCTTTGATGGAATTGATGACACGGACATGAGGGGTCAAGACCCATATGATGATCAATACCCAGTTGTTGATTCTGGTAATTTGTGTTCTCCAAAGAGTGTTTTTGATTAGGTGGATTTCTTTGATGACACAGCCATGGGAGGTTAAGACCCATATGATGATCAAGATCCATTTGATGAAAATCCCAGATTTGCTACCATTGATGGTCATTCGCAATTGTTATTGCAATAAATTGTAAAATAATTGATATCAAGTTATTGCAATGATATATTCATTGCAACTTCATAATTGTCATTGTAATATTGTAAAATAATTGATATCAAGTTATTGTAATGATAATTTTGTTACAATAATAGATCAACTCAAAATTTTTGTTGCAATAAATTGCAACAACAATTGGTATAAAGTTATTACAATGATTTCTTAATTTAATACTTTTAGGTATTAAAGGCTCTATTGAAGGATGCTTGTCGGGATAAGGTGTACATGTGCGTGCAAAAAAATAAGAGGAAAAAAAAAGAGCTCGTAAGATTGAAAACATTAGAGACTTACCTGCAACAGCAAAGGACTTCCCTTAAAGTCTTGGGTTTCTCCTTTGGCCACTTTATCGAGCCCCATCAAAGTTTCAGCAAGGATCATTGGTGCTAGGTCACTCACGAAAAAGAAAGCTGCTAAGATCACCACTCTCATAGACCCAAGACATGTGTCTGAAAGGTAATGGTATTTCCAATACAGGTCTATCAGAAGTTCTAGATTGAAAGTGAAGTCTTTATCAACCACCTCCTCCATATCTTGCAAAGGGTGGCTCAAATATTTGCAAAGAATTTTTTTTAGGATCAAAGTGGTAAGCCAAGAATAGGACATTCCTCATTTTTTTTTACCCGTGATGACGCCAAATTCCTCCACCGTGGGGCACATCTCAAACCAATTGAAGCGAAAGACATGTTTTTTTATGGTCCAAGAATTTTGCAACAACGCAACATGGATTCTTCCAACTTGAAGTTGTCCATATAGTAGAAGACACATCCCAATCCCCAATCATCCATCTCTCGATTGTAATAAATAATTATTTCATTTTTGTCATTGCAATAAATTGTAAAATAATTGATATCAGGTTATTGCAATAATATATTCATTGCAACTTCATAATCGTCATTACAATATTGTAAAATAATTGATATTAAGTTATTGTAATAAAAGATCAACTCGAAATTTTTGTTGCAATAAATTGCAACAATAATTGGTATAAAGTTATTGCAATGATTTCTTCATTTAATACTTTTAGGTATTAAAGGCTCTATTATAACTGATAATTATAAGTTATTGCAACTAATTATTGATGATGCAATAATTTACTATTTTTAAGTTACTGTTACAACAATTTTTAACTTGTTAATGTAATATTATTCTTCCACTGTACGGACTCTTATAGTTTTTGCCACAACTATTCTACGTGTCAGAGTTTAATTCATTATCTGTCATTTTCATATGTATCCTCCACTTTTTTTTCATTACTCATAATTTGACATGTGGACAGTTGTAGAATAAATTGTGACATTTTATGTTGTCTAAAAAGTTTTGTTTTGTTTTTTTAGTTTTTTTTTTTAGGTCAGAGCATTCACAGAATCATATGTTACAAAGAGAGAGAGAGAGAGATAAAAGGCTTACGAGAGACGTTCAGATAAAAAAGAAGGGATAAAACCCTTTTTCGTCCCTACATTTTCACACGATTCTCACTTTGGTCTCTAACTTTTTTTTTCACTGCTTTTAGTCCCTATCCTGAAAAACGCGTCTCGTTTTAGTCCCTGACGTTACATCAGAGACGGAAATTGCACAGCTGGCAAACAGAAAAAATTAAAAATATTAAAATAATACCCACAAATGCCACATCATTTTTTAAAAACAAAAAATTAATTTGTAAATTTTAACTAAATGAAAAAAAAAGGAAAAAACTGAAATAAAAATAAAAACCCAGAAAAGTAAGAAAATTCAAAAACCCAAAAAATTCAAAACCCAAAAGGAGAACAAGAACAAGAACAAACCCAGAAAATTATTTTTTAATCTCACTCTCTCTCTTCCTCTCACTTTCAGAGTTTCTCTCTTTCTCCCACACTCTCTCCTCTCTTCCTCTCACCTTGAAAGCTTCTCCTCTCTTTCAATATTGGCTTTTGGGCCTCAGATCGGCGTGGCACAGATCAGCATAAAGGCTTTGGGTAGGTGGGATTCAGATCGTCGTGGTCCGGTGTCTGCTCATGGGTAGTCGTGGTTGGCCGTGGGTGAGGTGGTCGTGGGTCGTCGTGGGTGGGGTGGTCGTGGCTCGCCATGGGTGGTCTTGGCTCGCTGTGGGTCGGTTGGATTTGATGGGTTGGCTGGGTTGGATTCGATGGTGGCTGGGTTGGCTTCGGTGGTTGTTAGGTTGGTTTAGCTGGTGGGTTTGTGGCTTGGTAGAATTGAAGGGTATGGATCTTGGGTCTTGCGTGGGTCTCTGAAAACCAAATGGGTTTGTTGAGAGCTCCAGGAACCGTGATGGATCGGTCGAGGAATCGACGGTGACGAAGTAGAGTGGCGGTGGTAGGAAGAAGAGAAAAGAAGTGAGCTCCGAGGATGTTGGTTGTTCGGTGGTTGTTGGTTCGTCTCTTGCATTTGTTTTTCTTGCTTTTTTGTTTTGTTATGTTGAGTTATGTTATCTTTGTTTGGTTGCTGAGAAAAGGGAGGAAAGTGAAAGCAATGATATGAGAAAAAAGGAAAGATTTTTGAGTCTTTTTGGGTAGGTTTAAGCTTAATTGAGTACTGGGTCTAAAGTAATGAATCAAGTCAGTGGTTTGGGTATGGAGGTTTGGTAATGACAGTGGTATGAATTTTCTAGGTTTGTTTTTGTTCTCTTTCTCCTTCTGGGTTTTGAATTTTCTGGGGTTTTGAATTTTCTTACTTTTCTGGGTTTTTATTTTTATTTCAGTTTTTTCCTTTTTTTTCATTTAGTTAAAATTTACACAAAACATCAAACACAAAAATCAAATCTAGATTTTCGGAATATGGGTTTGAATTTAATTTTTTGGGTTTTAAATTTGCTGGGTTTGTGTTTTATTGATCTTGTTCTTGCTGGGTTTTAAATTTGCTGTTCTTGCTGGGTTTGGTTTTTATTTCTGTTTTTAATTTTTTTATTTAGTTAAAATTAATAAATTATTATTTTTTAATTTAGAGGCTGACATGGAAAGCCACGTGGACACAGGGTGCATTATTTTAATATTTTTAATTTTTTCCGTTTGCCAGTTGTGCAATTTCCGTCTCTGATGTAACGTCAGGGACTAAAACGAGACGCGTTTTTCAGGATAGGGACTAAAAGCGGTGAAAAAAAAAGTTAGGGACCAAAGTGAGAATCGTGTGAAAATGTAGGGACGAAAAAGGGTTTTATCCCTAAAAAGAAAGAATAAGTGCTTGCCTAAACTATGGGTTCAACTTATTTTTTCCTTTAGAGAAAGTTATATTTTATTCAAGAAAAAAAAAAAGAAAAGAAAACAATGACAAGAAAGTATATTGTGACTTGAGAGAGAAAGGTCTAGACAAAACCGTCCCATTTATATTTATTGTCAAAAATACACTTTTGGTTCCTACATTTTGGACATAATCTCATTTTGATCCCTAATTTGATTTTGCGCCTATGTTATTCCTTGAAAACATAAAATCACATCCATTTTGGTCCTTGCTGTCAACTCACTAACAGAAAAGTCCTACCTGGCAAACGGAGTGCATAGGTGGCAAGGTTTGTACGGAAGGGTTGAATGGGCTTATTAAGTGAGCAGCATGTAATGGTGATATTCATGGGTTTTCTCTTTGTAGGAGAGGACCTAAACTAACCCATCTGCTCTTTGCAGATGATAGTCTACTCTTTTGCAGGGCAACTATGGAAGAATGTGGCAAGGTTTTAGAAATTTTGAATATGTATGAGGTGGCTTTGGGACAAAAGGTTAATAGGAGCAAGACATCACTATTTTTTAGCAACAACACTTCCATTGATGTGAAGCATGAAATCAAGGTGGCTTTGAGTGTTTCAGAAATTATGCAATATGAGAGATATTTGGGGCTCCCTTCTCTTGTGGGGAAAGGGAAAAAAAAAAGAAAAAAAGTGAGCTTTAGCTACATTAAGGAAAGGGTGTGGAGGAAGTTGCAAAGGTGGGAAGGGAAATTACTATCTCAAGCTGGTAGTGAGGTACTGTTGAAGGCAGTCATTTCAAGCTATTCCAACCTACACCATGGGGTGTTTTAAAATACCCATTGGTTTGTGCAATGAATTTGAAGTGTTAATGAAGAGATTTTGGTGGGGACAACAAGGTGATAGGAGGAAAGTGCATTGGGTGAAGTGGGAAGAGATGACAAAGTCGGCATAATAGGATTTAGAGACTTAGCTATGTTTAATGACTCATTGTTAGCAAAACAAGCTTGGAGACTTTTGCACAATAAACACTCTCTCTTCTACAAGATATTCAAGGCACGTTTTTTCCCCAATACTACAAACATGGAGGCTTCTGTTTCAAGAATGGGGTCTTATGCTTGGAAGAGTATTTTAGTAGGAAGAGAAGTCATCAAAAGGGGCTCAAGATGGAGGATTGGGAATGGTGAGAAAGTAAACATATGGCAGCATAGGTGGCTACCAAGAAAAAATCCTCCATACCTGCCTACATGCCCCATTGAGGATTTTGAACACACCACGGTGAGCTGCCTCATTGATCCTAGCACAAGACAATGGCACACAGACCTGGTGGATGGAATTTTCATGGAGGAAGATGCGGAGCTAATAAAAAAAATCCCACTGAGCAAGAAGGTAACAAAGGGTGTTCTTTATTGGCCTTTTTTGAGCAATGGCGAGTACAGTAGTAAATCAGGCTATGGATTCATTAAGGAAGAAGCAGAATGGTCAGACTCACCCTAAGTACCACCGCTTCAAGACAAAAATTTGTGGAAAGCTGTTTGGGCTATGTGTGTGCCCTAAAATGTGAAGAATTTTATGTGGAGGGCCTGTTGTAATGCCATGTTGATGAAGTAAGCTTTTGGTGAAAAGAACTATCATCACCGACCCAATATGTGATAGATGCAAAATTGATACTGAAAGTCCATTACATGCGTTGTGGTCTTGCTCGGAGATCGATATTGTGTGGGATGATCAAACCTTGTGGGATTTCAGAAGTCAAGTTGGTTTCGTCGATTTTAAGCAGTTGGTGTCCTGGATAGTTGAAGAAAGGAAACAACTTGAGCTTTTCGCATTTACGGTCTGGTCAATCTGGCACCAGCGCAATCAGGTCTGGGTCCGAGCACCTGCCACAATGCTTCACCAGATTGCTGAGGTATCACGAATTTCTTTGATTGAATACCACTCCAAGTTATCGGACACTGAATCACAGGCTGAGCCTCGCGGTCACCATATACAAACAAAATGGCTACCTCCTTTAGTGAACTTGGTTAAAATAAATTTCGACAGTGAGGTATTCTCAAAGGAAAATAAATCAAGGATAGGCGTGGTGGTCAAGAATGAAAATGGGTTGGTTTTAGGCTCTTGTACTAAGCGTTTGTCCCAAGCTTACAGTGCAATGGAGATTGAAGCAATGGCAGCAGCAACAACCTTAGTTTTTGCAAGCGAGTTGGGCGTAAGGTGAGCTATCCTTAAGGGGGACTCTATGGCTGTCATCAAAGCATTGAAAGAGTTTGAGTATCCTTTATCTCCTTCAGGCCTTTTACTGGAGGATATCAAAATGTTTTCCCAAAGATTTGACACAATGCTTTACTCTCATACAAAAAGAGAAGGCAATTCTGTAGCACATAGTCTGGCTAGACATGTTATTAGCATATCGGATTTTTTAGTGTGGATGGAAGATGTTCCATCACACATTCAGCATCTTGTAAAAGCTAATTTGGCTTGCTTTAGTTAATAAAGTTCATGTCTTTCATTCTCAAAAAAAAAAAAATTTTAACTATTTTCCAACTCATTCTATCACATCTTGTGAAGGTAAATTCTATGTCAACAATGGTGCAAGGGACTCAAGACAAAGTAAAGTCTTATTGTCCTCAAAATGTCCATATTACTTAAAAAGAAAAATATGAATTTTTTTTTTTTTTTGAGAAACTGAAAAATATGAACTTTAGCCTGAGGAGTAATTACATTACACTTTAATTGTAAGAAAATGTTGTTCAGGCGTATAAAACACCTTGGTCCAGCCCACATGGTGAAGGCCCAATTGTATGGGCGTGGCCTTGTTATTGTAATTTTGGCATCCTATTTCAAATAGAACTAGACCCCAGAGTACATTATTAGACTATTACATAAATTCAGACTTTTTCAAGATATTGTGCCGGTTTGGATATACTTTTGCGTTTTGAAACAAAAATTTATATATATATATATATATATATATATAAATTCAGACTTTCGTTGTTGCATTCAGAAGCCCAACATTTTTTAGCTTCCAATAAATGTTTTAGCATGGGCCATAGCTCATTGGCCCGTCAAACAATCTCTGGGCTAGCTTCTCCACAAGCGTTTGAGTGGTGGGGTGGTGATATGGTCTTAGTCAAATTTTGTTCCTTCTGGAGACTGGGGTTGCTCGATTTAGCTTGGAAGTGGGATTGGGTGTTTTGTGAACAAAAAATCTGTATAACTAGAAGCTCAAAGTTCCCCTTTTTGTGTATTTTCAATTTTGTGGACCTATCGTAGGATTATGTGACTTCCATTATCTTAAGTATATGATTGATAATTCTTATTTATTTTCATAATAAAAAAGCAATCATTAGCAATGCATGTGCCATGTGTAAGGGTTTGTGGGAAGCTGATTTTTTTTTTTAGATATGATAGAAATTCTACTCTAACCTAATCTAAGTGTATATGTGTGTAAAGCTTTATCTTGGAGATCTGAACTCCGGCCCTTACCCTCCACACCCCACAAGTATTTAATACTTGTGGAGTGACTGTCGAGCCAAGGGTGCACAGTAGTGTGGGAAGCTGATCTTAAAAGCTCTTAATAGGACCTAAAATTCTTGAACACAGATAAAAAAGGAAGAGTTAAAGCTATATATAACTAGGGATGTGCAATGAACTTGCCAATTAGCCAAAACCAACCCAACCCAACCCACTCGGTTGGGTCGATTTTTAAGAGATGATGGGTTGGATTGGGTCATGAATTTATTTTATTTTATTTTTATTTTTACAGTGGGTTAGGTTGGGTTTGGGTCATGAGATTTACAAACCCATCTAACCTAATCAGACCCACTTATATTTAATATATTTTTAAATTATAAAAAAAATATATATATTATATAATTCTGATATTTATTTTTTTACCCCTCTTCCTAAATAAAACCCAAACCCTAAGTTTTTCTTATATAGTTTGTGTTTGTTTGGTGTTATTCTCGTAATTATTTGGTTATAACTTTGCTTTTATTTGTAGTGGTGTTGTTCTAAGGCCAATTTAATAATAATAATAATGAAAAAAAAATTGTCCAACTCATGGGTCAAATCGACCTAACCCGATCCACATGGATTAGGTTGGGTTGGATTGAACCCCTGGTATGAGTAAGGTTGGGTTGGATTTTTTTTAACCCACCATATTGGGTTGGGTTGGGTTGAAAAAACTTCTCAACCCGACCCTACTCGACTCATGCACACCCCTAAATTATAACAAACAAAAGCACAAAGGTACACATACTTTCACCACTGGAAATATGTTTATTAGTACCAAATTATCAATCACAAGTCACAACATATCAATTCAACCATTATGAAAAAAAAATTGTGAAAAGTTTTGTATCTCTAATAAACTTGTTAAAAGTTAAAACAGAAAAAAAGAAATGGTAGAAAGTAGAAACATCTCCATCTTCTAAACCAACTTTTTATTTCTCCATTTCAATTCTTGAAAATGATGACAATAAAATGTACTACTAAAAAATTAGACAAAAAACCAACATTCGGGTGGCCTAGTTGGTTAGATATCGGGCTAACAAGTCTTAAGACTTGGGTTCGAGTTTCAACAACTAGCTGTATGTTGGTATCATGGTTTTAAAAACCGGACTGGATCGGCCGGTCCGAACAGTTGAACCAGGAATTGGAGGCCAATTCGGTCCTAAAAAAGGCCAAAAACCGGGTAAAAACCGAAAAAACTGGTCAAACTCGAAAAAAATAAGTCAAAAACTAGGAACCGGAAGCAAATCCGGTTTTGCCCCCGGTTTGCTTTTTAAAATCATAGTTGGTACTCTTTATATTTCATCTTCATCCCATACGGTCTAAAGATAACAAGTGAGTTTCTCACAGATTAGAAGTATGAGATCTCACTCGAGAGAGAGAGGGGGGTGCTATTATAGTTACGTTCAGATAGGGAAGTCAGCTCATCTCTCTTTATTCATTTTTTGTTAAAAAAGAAAAAAGAAAAAAGAAAAAAGGAAAAGACAAAAAAGGAATTGGGGTCATAGAAATCCTGTTGTGGGAGGAGAATTAATTGCGAAAAAAAAGGGGATGGGCCATAATAAGTTTCACAACCACAAGCGGATCATGTGCTTTTGTTAATTGTTAGTCCGTGAAGTTTGATGTTGTGCTGACGTAGCAATACATTAATCTTTACGTTCACTTCAGCGCGTGGCAACTTGCACTAATTCAAATATTCAGTTGTTGACAAATTACCATATTTTTAAAAAAATATCAAAAGGGAAAACAGTGTAAAATTAATGATTACCAAAGTAATAAAAGAGGAAACTTATTAGATAAATTTTTTATATAAAAAAATAAATAAATCTTAGAAAGGCATATTCACTGGCCCCACCTGCATACAAAATAGTAATAAAAGTGTGTTTTACTTTTTTTTTTTTTTACAAGAATATAAAGGTGTGTTAAAGGGTGAAACAAAATTCTTGTCCCACTAGGATTAGGGATTTTATGAATTAGGACTGTTTTACCCTTTTTTTTTTTTTAAGAGAAATGTTTTATTTTATATTAGTTGGTAGTGTGTTTATGTGATGCGAAGATTAAGTAAAAAATTTAGATTAAAAAAATATGTGATTAAAATTATCATAATACAAACTGTTAGAAGAATCTATAAAACCAATTATATGAAATAACAAATGTGTCGGTGATTTTAGTTTGTGTTAAGTTTAGCTTTATTAATTTTTAAATAAAAAACACATGGAAATCTACTTGGCAACTTAGATGACAAAAAAATAATATTTGGATAAAACTGTTAGCCACATTTTTTTTTTTTTTTGAAACTACTGTTAGCCACATTATTATTTTATATGCATCACTTATTGACATATACTATTTAGACATAATATCAAAATATTAGAGGCTAAATTGATATAATTAAATTGTTAAGGGCCAAAATGACATATATTGTAAATGTTAAAGGACCAAATACATAATTTAGCCAAAATACAGTTATAATAAATGTCAATTAATAATTACCATAATTATTATATTATATAACAAAAAAAGTATGCAATGCTAGAATGGGAAGTCTCCATATAAAAATACAATCATAATAAATGCTTATTTATTAATAATTATCTTAATTATGAAATTATATTTTACATAAGAAAAATCATATGTTTATTGAACTTTTGAAGTTATTTTATTAAAATACAAAATAAAAAATTGTTAGAACATTTCAATGCAAACAGATCATTAAATGGCTAACATTATTGCACAACTTACCCAAGCTAATATTTTTTAAAATATTTTTCTCTTATTCTTTGTGTTTGTTAAAATACTTAGTGTTAAAAAAAAATTTTATAGAAAAAGAACAGATAAATGGATATTATAATACTATATAATACTATTAATTTTTTTAAAGAAAAAAGTTTGGAAATATCAATATTATCCTAAAAATAAAGGGAAAGGCGAAAAAGGACAGTAAATTTTAATAATGGTAGGACCCAAATTGGTGACAGGGCAGGCCTGTCCCTGATATTTGGATATATAACAAATATATATATATAATATAAATATATATAGATAGTCTTTTGACTCTTTTTTGTGCAACAGTCTAAGAACTGAAACAACGCCAGCAGTGGCAAAAAGATTGAAACTTTTGCATGATTTTCTATCATCCTGTTCCAGAAATAACGCAAAAGGTGATGATTCTCATACACCCATGATGCTCTTTTTTTTATTTTTCTTATTTTTTTTTTGTTTTTTCTCTGCAACTGTTCATAGTTATCTCATCTTCTGACATCTTATGTAATTGTTTTTGTTTGTTTGGATAAAAAGAAAGGGAAAGAAATTAAAAGAAAGATTAGATTGCAGTTTTTTTTTTCTTTGTTGTTGGGTTCTTCTCTCTCTTGGTGTGTTATCTGTCATATATTAATGGGTATTGCAGATTCAGTGGGTTTTTGCAACTTGGGGTTGAGGCCTTTTTCAATCCCAGCTGTCCTATGTGTAGCAAAGTAGTTGGTGGTGATGGGACCAATTGACCCATCCTTTGCACCTCCTTTTGTGTGTATTTCAGGATAAACCATCAACATCACCCATAATTTCTATGTCTACCCCTTGTAATTTTTACCCCATTTTAGACTCCTTTTGTTTACACCATAATTTTGTTATTTATTTATTTTTCAAATGGGTCTTTTTGTTTTGTTGTTTTTGATTTACTGGATTCTGGAATGCTCCTAATTTGTTCTTATTTGGCTCATAATTCTGCTTTATTTTATATATGTTCAGTGTTTTTGTCAATTTGTAGTCTAAAACATACACAATCAGAGAAGTTTCTAAATTAGAAGCCTTTCTCTGTTTAAAAAAAGAAGTAAACTTGGGGTTATTTTTAACAGAGAAAAGGGGTGGAGTAAGGTTTAGCACACTCAATCCTAACTTAGGTTTTTTACTTTCCTGTTAATACAGTCTCTTTAGCAGAATCTGAAAGATAAAGGCTTATGATTGTTGGTTAAACTGTCAGAGTCCAGATAGTGGTGTACTTTGAATCTTAAGTAATTTTTGTTGGTTTTTTTGGCCCCCCAATTTACTGTTTGAGGGTTAAACATTGAGTGAAAAGGTACATATTCTGACGTGGGTATTTCAAATCAAGGGTTTAACTTTAAAATCTCAGGAATCACTGAGTCAGTATTTTCCAACACATACGGTTTATAACCCCCGACTACTTTAGTGGGTTTTACTGTTTGTCTTTTTTTGACTTAAAAAAAGGGTTAGAATTTTGAGATGTGATTTTCCTAAAACTAGTTAGGATCCAACATCTCAGAATCAGGAGTGTGATTAAAATAGGACACCCTTTACTCTATAAGTTACAGTTTCTAGTTGGATTTTAATTTTTATTTGAAAATTTCATTTTTTTGGTAATCTGTTTGATGTTAGGACCTAGATTTACATTGGTTTCTGGCATTCTCATTCCATCTCTGTTAAGAAAGTTCAATCTTTTTGCTTTGATGAAAGAAAGTTTAAATTTTTATGACTTGTGTTGTTAGCTATTTGAGGAGTTGATATGTAGTTTATGTTGGTTTTACTGTATGTGTTAATAGCTAGAGGAAGCAAAGTATATGAAGGATATAGTGTAATCTGTAAACTTGAGCTTTAAACGGTAATATAAGGGTTCTAGAAGAAGGATAAAAGTTTTGTGGGCCTGTGCTGTTAAAGCTGTTGTTTTCAGTGAAGCTTTTGGTTACTGGATTTTTATTTTGGCAACTTGAATGCTCTTTCTCATCAATTATAATCTTCTGGGGATTTCTTCTTTGTTTTGTTTCTCTATGGTCTATTTCATATTTCACAATCCAAAACCCTATTTGGTATTTACCATCCATTGAATTCACCGTTTGCATTAATTTCTATTTTCACCCCTCGTTTAAAATTGCCATTTATTGCATCTTTCATTTTATGGTTTTCAGATATTTCTCAGAGTCTAACTGAGCTACGTTGCCTTTTCATTCATCAATAGGTCAGCTATTCACTAAAGTCCAAGTCTTGAATTGTGGAGCAAATCACCATTGAACTCTTCACATACCTCACTGAGTTTTGTGATTTTTATTGGAGGCGAACTCTGCTTCCGTTTCAATGGCGTTTTCTGGGTCTGTTTCTTTGCTTACCTCTATAGTCTGACATATCTGCATCCCATAATTTTAGCTCACCATCAAAGTTTTTGTATTGAAAGCCTACTATAAGAGTAATTCAGATCTGATTTCCAAGAGCAACTCTAGAAAGTTCATGGTTTTGGAGATGGGTTTAGCCTAGACTAAACAGTAAACAGTAGCTTTGGTATATTTCTTTTCCCTCTTCTTCCTGTGGCTTCAATTCTGGATAGTGGATTAAAAAAAACATAGAAAGAAAAGCTAGATGACTGTGGACGAGGCTGGTAGTAGCTCCGAGTGGACTAGAGAGCAAGATAAGGCATTTGAGAATGCCCTGGCAACTTATTCTGAAGATGCTTCAGATCGATGGGAGAAAATTGCAGCTGATGTACCTGGGAAAACCCTAGAAGAGATTAAACATCACTATGAGCTTCTTGTTGATGATCTTAACCAGATTGAATCTGGCTGTGTGCCTCTGCCTGCCTATAATTCTACTTCAGAGGGTTCAACAAGCCATGGCGGTGACGAAGGAACGGGTAAGAAGGGTGGCCATTTGGGGCACTATAACAGTGAGTCTAATCATGGAAGTAAGGTATCAAAGTCAGATCAGGAACGCCGTAAGGGAATTGCGTGGACAGAAGATGAACACAGGTATCTTTGTTTTCATGTATTTATTTTCTGGCCCTGTATATATACATAGGTGGAACCCTCAAAAGTATCTAATATGGTTGAGGACTTTTCTTTCTGATAAGTATCCAAGTTTAAGAACTAAAGATTGGTTACTGTTGCATTACTTTAGTGATTATTGTGTTTTTGTGCTTTTATACTTCAATAGTGTGCTGCTGAGCTCAGTTGTATTTTCTGGTGTGGAATCTTGTACACAGCACTGCTTTATAAGCACAAGTCTTTTCTGAGTATAAATTTTACAAAACATTTTGACTCTGATGACTGTAAGTAGTTTAGTTATGGACTTATAGTGAGCTTCAATTTTCTGCACAGCTTCCTTTATTGAAGTATTGTTGCTGAGGCCTTTTATGCTAATCTTATGATTTTTTCCCAAAAATAATCAATTTTCAAGTTCACTAGTATGCTGTAGTAGTATGGCCTGAAAGGGGATTCCAATGCTAATCATGTGTTCAAGTTATTTAACGCAAAAGAAAAAGGTGTTCAAGTCAAGGTCTCTTTTGTATTCATCTCAAGTGTAAACATGGTATTTGACCATGTTTTTATGGTGCTTTGTTGATGATGTGGCTTAATTTAGAATTGTGCTTTTATTCAATAATAAAGATTCCTCTTAAACATGTTAATCCCATCAAACCTTTAAATAGTTGCTGATGAGATTGGCTTCAGATTTTATCTCTCTTATTAAGTAACCATACTACCAGAAACATATATTCTTGGTACTTTCCCATAATCTCAAGCTATGCTGCGTCCAAAATTTAGGTTTGAATGATGTAATTTTTTGAGATGTACCTTCAAAGGTGTAAAAGGGCTTCAAGGGTAAGTGGGCTTGAGACAGTTAGTCAACCTTTATATAGTGTTGGTTAGAGTTATTTGCAGTCAAGTTTTAGCTGACAACATGATTACATGTGTATAGTGCGCATCTCTTTCTTCCTTTGGCTGAGGGAAATTCCACTTTAGTTTGGTTTGTAACTTGTAGATGTGGCTGATGTGTAGTTAGTTATCTGAGTAAATATGCAAATTCAAGGTTACACAATTGACTGTCCCATGGAGTATGCACTGATTTCTGTAAAAACACTGTAAAAGTGATTTCATCATGATTAGTTGTGATAGGATGTGTGTGGGGTCTGATCTACTGTGTTGGTTATGCCAGGGGTTTGACTGGCCTTGGATTGAACAAAATTGGTGTTTGTAGACGTCCTAGGCTCATTGTTATAATTTTATACGTGTGTAGCCCGAGCAGTGGGGCGATATATATATGCTGATGACTCTTTAACTCCTTTTGTAATCATTACAATTCTATGTATTTAGCCATTGTTTTGGGTGAACTGTAAAATATGCTGTTTGAGTGTGCATTGATCGTTTATGTTCTCTATTTTTACCTGCACGCCTCTCATAGACCTTTACCTAGGTTCCCTGTTTTCTCAAGTTGCTACTTTGTTTTATAAAATCACAGTAATAGCAACTGCAGAGGAATAACAATTCCCTATTGAAATGGAAAGGATGGCCTTGGTGAATATATATTGAGCTTATAAAAGAAAACATGATCTCACTCTTAATATTCACTTTGATTAAATGTGGGTGCTTCTATTGTATACTTCTTGTGTACTTGGGCCATATACCTCTATATCTCAATAACACCCGTTACTTATTTTAAAAAAAAATCCTTTTATTCACCATGTCTGAATCCATGGCACTGTCCATAATGAATGCAGAAATGCACTGAATACTGGTGATAGCTGTGATAAACACTTTATTTGGCCATGGTGCTATGTGGAGCACCATATTTTTTTTTTTATAATCCCTTCAATGATCCAATTGGGACTAACAAAATATAGTGCAATATCTGTTATAGTAGTAGCCTATTCAATAGGTGATGGGAAAATCAGAACAAGAATTCGATGGATTGTTCCCCTTCACATCTTGATTTGTATATGAACTTAAGCCATTTAAAGTCTAAGAAATTGAATTCCAAGTACATCCATCATTTGCTTTGGAGCCACAATTTGCTTTAGCGATTTTCATCATAAGCAGATATAATAATCATCCAAGATTCCAAGTAGGAATTTAGTTGAGCTGAATGTTTGATGCAGGTTGGCAAGCTAAAATAATTCATGTCACTGAGCAGGTTACTGTAGTAGCATGAGTACATAATGTGGTATATAGCAGTTGGGTGTATTTAGATTATTCTAGGATAGTTGATTCTCTTTTGGTTTGTTTTAATTATGTATGGTTACAATTAGTTGGACTGGTATTTCTGTTAAAAAGGGCAGGCTGGTTATGTGGATACATTTCCATCTTGCTTGATGTGGCTTAATTGGAGAGAGGAATTTTTGTGTTTTTGAAGACAAAGATTCTTTGGTTGCCAAGTTCAAAACGCAATTAGCAAGCGACCTGTTTGTCTGGAACCAGGCTTTCTCTCCTCCACAGGATTGTGGTTCTGATTTGCTGTCCCTTTATATATTTATTTTCTCTGTTTCTGTTTTCTTTAGTATACTTTCTGTCTACTGCTTTATCTTTTTTCTGTTCAATGAAATTTTTACTTCCTTATTGATAAAAAAAAAAGAAAAAAAAGTATGGTTATGATTAGTCTGAATCAAAGGTTGTTAAAATTTTTGGGGGTTTAGGTTTTGTCTTCTAATAGAAAGAAGATTATGGCATTATCGTAAGACAACCTTACTTTTTATTATCAATAAAAATTGCCTTTAGCTTCTAGGTTCTTTTGGGAACCGTAGGATTTACTTGCCAATGGGCTTTAGCCCAAACGTCACCTCCTCATTCATTGGCCATCACCATTCATTTTCTTTAGACTGGAATGGATATTGTCCCCAGATTTAATCAATTTGTAACTCTTGTTTGACTGACATTTTCTGGTTAATTCTTTTACGCCCTTTCCTGTCATCAGTGTCCTTTGTTTAGCTCCCACAATGTTTGCATTACTCTCTATTTGGATTAAAATTCGCTGAAGTTCTACAGTCTTTTTATCGCTGAACTGAGTATTTCATGTAGTGCATTTCTTTTTGAGGTTGCCAGTCAGTTAAAGTTAAGTTGTGGAGGATATCAGATGGTACATGGTTTGGTCTTCATGGGAAAAGTTCTTAGAACAGAGGCCATTCATACTGATAAAAAACAGTATCTGCCTAAACCAATTACTTTTATAGAGTGTTGTAGTAATTCTGCCCATATTTTAACCTGATGTAACCCACAGCCACTTTCTTGTCTGTGTTTGCGTATTGCAATTCAGCCTCTATAAATCCACTGTCTGTGTATGTGTGGTCAGTGTGGACTTCCATAATTGTGTTGTGACGTACAAATTGAGGAACTATGGTCTTAAGATGGTATCTTGATTATACTTATCAAAAAAGGATGGTACCTTGATTAAACAATGGTTAATCATTGTAAAGACTAAAGAGGGATATATCAGTGTTGAAGATACTAATGTAACATCTGTTGCACATTTGTACACCACACATTTTTCAGATCTAATGTTGTAATATTATTCTGTTAATGCAAATTCTAATTTTTGTATCCTTTGCAACAATCAGGTTATTTCTTCTTGGTTTGGACAAATATGGGAAAGGCGACTGGCGAAGTATATCACGAAACTTTGTGGTAACGAGAACACCTACACAGGTGGCAAGCCATGCACAAAAGTACTTCATTCGTTTGAACTCAATGAACAAAGATAGGAGGCGATCGAGCATTCATGACATCACTAGTGTTGGCAACGGAGATATTTCTGCACCCCAAGGACCAATTACTGGTCAAACAAATGGTAGTCCTGCAGGAGGTTCCTCTGGCAAATCAACCAAACAACCCCCTCAGCCACCATCTGGACCCCCTGGTGTTGGCATGTATGGCACTCCAACCATAGGTCAGCCAATAGGAGGACCCCTTGTCTCAGCAGTTGGTACACCGGTAAATCTTCCTACAACAGCACATATGGCATATGGTGTCAGAGCACCTGTTCCTGGAGCTATGGTTTCTGGGGCACCAATGAACATGGCTACAATGGCATATCCAATGCCTCACACATCTGCACATAGGTAATCTGCAATTTAGTTGCAACATGAATGCAGGACAGAAGACTAATGCTTGTGCTCTTGTTGGGTTATTGGAATCCTTTAGATCAGAGCCTGAACATTTTTGCTTATTCAGCACAAGTTGTTTAATGTTTGTCATTTATCTATTTTTGTATCCATTCTAAATAAGCCATATGGGTAGATTACCTGAATTTGTGTATAGGCGACTTGGAAGAGTTGGCAGTGTTTAAAATTAGGATAGTTCTAGTTTGCTCTCTTATAAAGATTTTAAGCTCAATTATTAGTCTTTAGAAGTAGTTGGTATTTAAGTTCTATGGCACAAGATGTAAAGAACCATTTATATCTTTTACTACTTTTGAGTAGCATATCTAAACCACCAGGCTTTGCTATATCAACCATCCTCTCTGATTTATTTATTTGAACTTAGGGTGTCTTGGCAGTTGGTTCAGTATATTAACATGAATGTTCTCTTGTGATTATCCGTTGTAATTGTTGACAGAAGAATACAAAACAACTTGCCTCTGTAATACATTAGGAGTTAAATTTGTGTATATATTTGTTCTGTAATGGCTACTCAAATGGGTATAGACCATAGGGCTGCAGTTCTTGAAATGGCTGCATTTCTTTCTATCTTTCTAGAAAATGAAAGGGAACAATTTGTTGCATCTCTTACTAAGCCAAAGTCGTTTGGATGACCCTGAGAGATTGAATTGTCATTTATGATTTATTTAGGACTCAATCTTTTGTTAAATTTATCATCTTGCTGGGGACAATTAAAATTTGAAAACTACTAGAATCACAATTTTTTACATGTACAACTCGTTACGAGGCAAGTTGTGAGTGATAGAGTTGTGGACTTACCAATTTTTCTCCATCATTCACAACTCATCATGTGATTAATTTAGGACTCAATCTTTTGTTAAATTTATCATCTTGCTCGGGACAATTAAAATTTGAAAACTACTAGAATCACAACTTTTTACATGTACAACTCGCTACATGGCAAGTTGTGAGTGGTAGAGTTGTGGACTCACCAATTTTTCTCCACATTCACAACTCATCATGTGGTGAGTTATGGTCCTAGCATAGTTCTTAAAATTAAGAAAGGCTACTAATTTGATACTGGTAAATTGTGAAATCATTGGGAATTTGGGATTATCTCATGCCATTAGTTTTTTATAGTGGTTTTTATGGAGGGTTCTTCAATGTTTCCATCTTAGTTGATGAATTCATATTTTCAATGCCACTTAAATTCGAAGGCATGAGATACGTTCTTGGTGGCTAGGTAATCTATTTTTTTCTTTGAATGGCTACTGGGAAGCAGTAATTATTTCAAATATCAGAAATATGCATCATACTCTTTCATAGAGTGTGGTAATTACAATTATGTGGAATTCACGTGTTAGGAAAGGGAAGGGATGATGCATACATCTGTGCATGAGATTTATAAGGTGAACTTAGAAGAAATTTCAAGGTTTGCTAAGAAAATTGTGGTGGTGGTTTTACTTTTCAAATCAAAGGGTGCATTGTATTTATATGTTACATTGTATCTAAAGTTTGGTCGCAGACAGAATACTTTTAGTTGCATGTGCACGGTATTATCTCTATGATTTCTTTTTTTCTTAAAGCATTATCCATTCCGTGTATGTTGACTCAATTGGGCGCAGCCTGTTAATTCTTATGGCCACCATGTTGAATGTTGACAAATGAGCCCTGATGAAGTTGTTTGCAATATATTGATTTTAATTTTAGCTGCTAGGTTGTGTAAGAAACAAATAAAAAGAAAAGAAAAAGAAGCTAGTCTGTGCAAAGTGAAGAGTGAAGACTACCAGGGTGCTTAATGGTTGATACCACAGTGATAAAGTGAGCTTGGAATTGAATCCAAGTTGATCTCATCCGTTACATTGGGCTCTGTTTTTCTCCTCCATGGCAATTACTAGGCCCATGAACTATTTGGGCTAGTATCAAATATTTAAATATGGTTGATTTAATTTTAATTCAAATACAAACTAAGCTCATCACCATATTACATGTTTAGACCATTGCCCAATAACCCAATAAATTTAAATGAAGATATTATCAATTTGGTGCTACTGCTAGATCCTTTTGCCCACCTTTCAGGTGCTCATCTTCATAGGGAGGAGGCTTCAATGTGCTCGCTACATATGGTATCCACCTTGGACTTAATTTGGACTTTAAGGAACTAGTGGATAACAATAGTGGATATTATGGTCATCACTATAGCATAGATAGCAGAGTCAAGGAATATGCCTTCGTTATTGCTA
Organism: Quercus tomentella; assembly: GCA_028535165.1. Lineage (NCBI taxonomy): Eukaryota > Viridiplantae > Streptophyta > Magnoliopsida > Fagales > Fagaceae > Quercus > Quercus tomentella. The sequence goes on from JAPQVY010000133.1 coordinate 1,611,568, forward strand.
ATGAGAAGACTAAGGTATTTAAAAGAGTCAAGGACTTGAAGCTTGGCAACCCCCACTTACAGGCATGGTCAAACTCAACGTGGATGCAACTATAATTGATGATTTAACTGCCCTCCTAGTGGTGGCCAGAGACAGTTTTGGTAAAGTGATCAAAGTCTAGGCCTAGTTATATGAGTTGTGCTCTCCTTTGCAAGCTGAGACAACAACCTTTCTCTGGACCTTACAAATTGCTGCTAGAGAGAACTGGTTGCAGGTCATTATAAGAAAGTTGATTGGTCAATTAGTACTGTTCATTTGTCATTCCTTGAACTTAGCAAAGTCCTTTTCTCGATGTAAGTTTAGTTGGGTTAGGAAAAGTCTTAATTTTATAGCCCACATTGCTGCCAAGCTTGTTGTTGGGCTTAAAAACTATTTTTGTTGTAATAGGCAAGAAGCCCCAAAAGTTATGTTGGATGCTTGTAAGACTGATTGCATTATTGCTGACCCTTCGGCTTGATTAATGAAGTTTCTAGATTATCAAAAAAGGAGATTTTTTTTTTTTTTGGAGAATAAGAAGAAGAAATTATTGCATGTTCAAACTTGATTATACTATTCTGCCATGACTCAAGACTCATTCACGTGAAATCTTGAAACTTGACTAACCTTAATATCACATTAATCCACACAAAGCAGTTAAACTCCAAGACTCATTCATGTGAAATCTCGACACTTAATTTATGTGCAAAAGAAAATCAAGTCATTCTCAAGTTTGTTTACATCAAAGGGAAATATTAAAAAATATATTAGAATCTAAAATACATATGAGTTACCACTTAATGCTCTCGTATCAACGCTCCTAATTAATTAATTCTTTCCTTGTATAAAGTACATATCATGATTATTGTTGTTATTATTTTACATATTCATAAATCTATGGACTATGCTTTTTTTACTTATTTGATAGGTATGAAATAATTTCAACTTATGATACCCACTCAATTTGACAGACCAGTACCGAATGCGCATGTAGCTTCTTGGCTTAGGGTATGTTAAATGACCAAAAATTTAGTATGCGTTTGGATTCAGATGTTTTGGCCTGCATTTGCCTTTTTTTGTTTTGTTTTGTTTTTTTTAAACCAGCGCCTCTTGCACTGTTCATAGGACATGAACAGTGCATTTAGGCAAATGAATAGTAACCCGTACATGCGCAGTAACTTTTTTATTATTTTTTATTTATTGTTTTCAGTTTTCAGCAAAATAAACAGTATCTAAACGGACCCTTAATGTAATGCTTAATAATTAAATTTTAGCTGAGAATACAAATATATAATAACTGTAGAAGAGAAATTGGATGCAAAATAGTCAGCACTCTGCATGAGATTGTGATACTTCAACTTGATACTCATACTTCCTCAGTTTTAGTGACACATAAGCCTTCAACTTCATCTGTTTAAGCGAATAAAGACTTCTTGTGTGTTTCTGTAAGTTGAAAGGTTTAGGGTTTTAGATTGAACCCATGAAAGCAACACCAAGTCCAAGCCCTTCTTTTCTTCAAGCACCCAGAATCCCCAAACCTAGATACTCATATTCAACACCACACAACAAGCACAAGCTCCCCACTTCCCATTTTAGCATTAGGCTTTTAGCATCCAAAAACCCCACAAATTCTTGCCCCCAAAATGCCCATTATCATGATCCAGGAAACTCATCCCTCTTCTTCTGGACTGCCACAGAGATAGCTGAAGCTGTAAATGGCAGAGTTGTAAAATGGGGTCCTCCTGGAACCATTTCTACAGACACCAGAACCCTTGAACCCAACCAATGGTTCTTTGCCATTGCTGGCCAAAACTTCGACGCCCATGATTTCATAAACCCTGAATTATCAGAAAAAGGATGTGTCGGAGTTATTGGTAACCGGGTTTGTGAGAATTGGGACAAGGGTTTTGTGGAAATCAATGGTGACACTGTGAGTTCATTGATGAAGATGGCTTATTATGCAAGGAACAGATTCAATGGAGCAGTAGTAGGAGTGACTGGTAGTGTTGGAAAGACTACAACAAAGAGTATGATAGCTCTTGCTCTTGAAAGTCTAGGAAACCCGGTTTATCAAAGTCCCGGGAATTGGAATAATAGGATTGGAGTTGCTTTGTCATTGATTAGGATTCCTAGAAATGCAGGGGTTGTGGTTTTGGAAATGGGGATGAGTACAAGGGGAGAGATTTTGGAGCTTGCAAGGATGGCTAGGCCGTCAGTAAGGGTGATTTTGAATGTGGGCGCTTCGCATTTGGAGAATTTTTCGAGTTTAGAGGAGGTTGCAATGGCGAAAGGGGAGATACTAGTGAATGCGAAGCCAGGGGATGTTTGTGTTTTGAATGCTGATGATCCATTAGTTATGAGCCTTCCTATTCCATATGGGGTTAAAAAGGTGAGTGAACTTAGCAACCAGCAAGTATTTGATTTCGTATTTGATCAAAGTATTGTTTTTTAGTAGTTTAACTTACTATAAATATGTGGGAATTGAATTGGTTTGTTTTTTAAATGGTAATTCATAAAGTTGCTTTGTTTTGGATTTGGTTTTCTACTTGTGAACATATAGCTAATCAAGTTTAATAATATCCCTAAGAATATGGAACACTACAGTCTTTCAACTGGACTGTTGGTGTTCTGGTATGGTATCAGACTATCAGTGAATTGTGCTAACATTTAATTAACAGCGACATGATAAAATGCACACATGGATTGCCTTTTGGTTTTATTCTTGATGACACTATTGGTGGGGAAAATATTGAACTGAATGTTGAAGGGTAATCTGTGGTTGAACCGCAATGGAGTTTTACTGTTGTGTTTTGTAAAACTGTATAGTTGTTGCCTTTTCATTTAATGAAAGGAATTGGGATTCATTGTATTTCATCATTGTTTACATTAGATAAAAAAATATTAACCCTGGTATATGGATTCAGTAGTAAGTCATTTTTTGGGCTTTATTAGGTGCTCTTTGGTCGGAGTGAGGGCTGTGATGTTCGGTTGATTGTTGCTGAAAATGTTGATGGAGGTCTGGGAGTTCGAGTTGTACTAGAGAAAAATAAAGAGAAGTAAGATCATTATAAGAAATACCACAGGCTATCTCTCTCCCCTCCCTCTTTTCATTTCTTCATTTTAAAATAATCTGAGAGGGAATCAACACTTTTTGCTTTCCATCTCCTTTGCAAATTTGAATGAAAGATGATGCATGCGTTTTATCTCTTCACTTAATTGTACTTGTCAAAAAAAAAAAAAAAATCTCTTCACTTAATTGTGTTGTAGTTGCTTATAGCAGAACAATGAGGCATGAGCAAAGAGAGCAGATAGAGCAGAAAATGTTGAACAAAACAGCTTAAATAGGTTTCCATTGTTGATAAATGCATTCTTCATTTGTTGATAGCTTTTCATTATAAATTCTGGAATTTCCAAACCATTCATGACCCTTTTTTCCTGGCTAAGGATAATGTGAGAAGGATGTTTAGCCCCACCATAAAAGGAGTAAGAAGTTTTATTCATGAACCCTAGAAAGGGTTATAGTGGAATGTCTGTAGGGATATACCTGATCCATACATGTTCACCCTCAATAGATCTAGCTTTACGAGCCAATGCATGGGCAATAGTGTTGCCTTGTCTTCGGATATGATTGAAGCAGCACCATTGAAGCCTTTTTGAGTCCATTTTACCATCCTCAATAGCTTGGCCATATTGTGCCATGCAAACCTCTGTGTTGTTCAAAGCCTTTTTAACAATCTCAGAATCTCCTTCAAAGATTGCTTGGGGAACGCCATACTCAACTGTCAGACCTTGAAAGATATTGTGTTCTTGGATATTTAAAAGCTTAATTGAGCATATGTCAATGCTGTTTTTAGGTGTTATTGGCTAGAGGCGAGTCCAAGGGCCCTTCTTTAAAAAGGTTATCTACGTTATCCAAAAAAAAAAAAAAAAAAAGAAGAAAAATGAAAAAATAAGAAGGTATTTTTAGCTGTCAAATATCTCATTTTATCCCATCTTTTGACCAGTAATTCCTGTAATCCAGTTTAAGCAGTCATGCTTACAATTTCATATGAATGACTGGTTTATATTCAGGGTGGAATTTCTAATTCCCAGTCCAGGTCTGCATCTGGCACTCAATGCATGTGCAGCAGCAGCGGTTACAACTCTCTTGGGGGCTTCTCTTTTTGAAGTTGGGATGTGCTTGTCAAGATTTTATCCTGTTCACATGAGGTTGGAGCTTGAAGTTGCCAAAAATGGCATCAAAATACTAAATGATGTCTACAATGCCAATCCTGTTAGCACCAAAGCTGCCATAGACTCACTAAAAAGCATTGATTGCTGTGGTAAAAAGGTTTCCATACTTGGAGACATGTTAGAACTTGGCTCCATGGAGATTGAGTCTCATCAGATGATTTTAAACCATTGTTGTGACTCCCAGATTGACTTAGTTGGCCTTGTTGGGAAGAGGTTCTTTGCAGCAGCTGAGAATTTGAATTTATTTGATAAGATAGATACTGTACATGCCTATGATGCAGCAAACCTTGCATTAGAAATCATAAAGAGGCTAGATTGTGATGATGTTGTTTTAGTGAAGGGTAGCCGTGCAATGAAAATGGAGAGAGTAGCTGATGCAATAAAAGCTATGGATATTCAGATCCATGTTAATTGTGATATTTAATTTCATATTCAGAAAGCTTCAGATTTCTTTGGATAAAATTGCTTCTTTTTACAGTTCACATTCATAATGCTTAGATTGAGTGCTGATTAGCATAAGTTTGAGCCAAGAAAAGGGTGATGATTAGGACCTAAAAGTGGCAAGCATTGGTAAGACATTTTAACTTGATTTTATTTATTTATTTTATTTTTGCTAAAAAAAAAATCAAGCATTCTTGTTTACTATTTGCTAGGCTTCCCCAAAATTTCATATATTATGCAGTCAAGCCTGGTATGTTGCTTGTGTTTCCATGAGTATGACAAGTGATTAGACACTCAATTCAGCTGCAAACTGAGATGTGGAGCAGGAAGAGGCAATTGGTCTTGAGGGCCAATATAAGCGTAGTGTGACTGAAAAAAAAATCCCTTTGTGGAGCATTCCATGTGAAATTCCTATGAAGCAGGACAGATGCATCGAAGAAAACTACATCAGCTCTAATAGTCGATTCCATCATACAAACCATTTATACACAGTGCACTACGGATAATATGATGACCAAACCAGCATGCTACCTGGGTTGTAATTGTTTGACCAGTTGCTTAACTTAGGCTAGTTATGGGAAAAAAAAACTATCTTAATGCTTATATATCACAAGGTTTTGTTGAAAATAGGTAAGCTTCCACGTGGCACATTAGATTAATCCAGATGATGAAAAAACTAGGATATCTTTATAAATCAAAAAAAATTTCAAAGCTCTTATGTATCATATATATGTGTGCCACGCACGTGTGTGTAATAACAGTAATAATTAAAAAAAGAAATTCAGTCAGCTATCTTCAAGAAAGGGGCCGCTTATTTTGACAGTTTTGATGTAATCTCATACAGAAGGTAAATTTGGACAAACTCTGAAATCACCACATCATCATATCTTATAGTCATAGATTGCAGGAGCCTTTGCTCTTTCCTTTTCTTATCTTATATTATTAAAGAGGGCTGGCATCACAAAGCTAATATGCCAGCTAAGTAAGTTTCAATTACACACACTCACACAGTCAGTATAAGAAAAAGAAGCAATACGTGATGCATGTTCAGATTGAATGATTGAAAAGTAGTTCCAATTCCTGATAAGAAAAAGAGGCAATGCATGATGCATGTTAGGACTGTATGATTGAAAAGGAATTCCAACTGATCAGAATATTTTATTCTCTTGGACATTTGTCCCAAAGAAATCTTTGAGAGACATAGCCCCCCAAAAAAAGGGGGAAAAAAATCTAACAAACAAATAAACAAAATGAACGTCTTTCCCCTGAACCATTTACCTATAAACTGCCTCCCCTGGACCACTGGGGTATAAAATTAGTTTAATCTAGTCTTAAATAAACACTATTGTCTTCTTCTGATAAAGTACCAATAAGTGCCAATACTCAAAATTCAATCAAAACAATATTTAATGTCTGAGATTCTTCATTCTACCAAAATGTTATTGCTTTGACAAAATTTGAGAGAATTAACTCATTTTCCCTCAGAGTATTCCTCACATAAATTGGATCTATTGCCACACATGTGATTAAAATAGCAACAACCCCATTTCAAGATATTCTGCATTCAATTGTCACATACACAATGAATTTAAGACAGTTGAAGGTACTGCAATGAAATGGTTCACTTCCGGGGTGACTTATATGTTAAGAAAGACATTGACCCCCCCAAAATATGATTTAAACTTTACATAAGTCCAGCGCACATGGAGTCCAACTGAGTCCCCATATATTGTAGGGCACGGTTCATTAAATCCATTGGACCAAGTCTTCCTTTGTGGTAATCTATTGAAGAATCATAAAAGAAGACTTGGACCTTTCTGCTAGTCTTTTTCTAAAATCAACCAAACATGTCAGCTTCTCAATATATTTTCTTAAGTAATTATCTTTACAAGCCTATGTCTGTGCCTTTTTTCTCATTTATGAGCCATAGATGACTCATCACCCATGCAACAAATAGTTGAGATTCCTAGTATTTTTATCCTTATAAATACCTTTGCAGGATGTAGGTATGAACAACCTTAATAAGCATCACTCCCCTGTTCTCTGATAGAGGAGAACATTCTACACCAGTCTCTCAACAACACAAGCTGTTCTTACTAGACATAGAAGTGAACTTTAGCGCTACTTATCAGCCATGAAAGAATCCCTTCAGCGACATGTAATTAGCTCAGCATCATTCCTAGTTGAGAAGTCACCAAAGAAATACTTGCCTGATCCTTCTAGCCAATACAATCTAAATGGTTCTCTTACATGCAAGCAAAGTAAAACTCTATCTTTACTCTTCCATTCAAACAATCAATTATGTAGATAAAGCTGTTTTACTAATGAGACGTCTCAATATTGCAGGTAAAGTAGGCTCTGTTCTTAGTAGGATGAACAAACTTGGAGAAAAAGCAGACAGGCTTAGGCATGGAGTCAAAGAGCATGGTAAGTAATTTTATTTAAGTTTTCCATGTGATATTAACACTTTGATATAGTCTATGGGGTTCCACTAAAAAGGAGAGAATTTATATTAGTGATTCTACTTAGGATTAAGACGGTAATTAGCTAGTTGATTCTAAAAATTGTTTTCCTTCTTGTTTTTTCAGTAACTAAATAGACTGTTAGAACAACGGTTAAATGATTAAATTCACCATTTCTTACGAGATAACCTTTTGGGATCTAGTTTTATATTATCACAAACTAGTCTGAGCATGCACTACACACTCTTCTTCAAATAACATTGAATGAAACTTACATATAAAAAAAAAAAAGAATGTAAAGTGACTTTTTTTCTTACTATAGTTCTTGTGAAACTGCAGTGAGATTGGCGCCCAAGATCACTGAAACTTTGAAGGGAAAGTTGAGTATGGGGGCTAGAATTCTTCAAGTAGGTGGGGTGGAGAAGATCTTCAAGCAGTTATTTAGTGTTAGAGAAGAAGAGAAACTGTTGAAGGCTTCCCAATGCTATTTATCAACCACAGCTGGACCTATAGCAGGTCTCCTCTTTATCTCCACAGACAAGATTGCCTTTTGCAGTGATAAAGCCATCAAATTCTCTTGTCCAAATGGAGAAGTCATTAGAGTACATTACAAGGTAATTCACATGATGATATCTTTTACATCTCTCTCTCTTTCTCTCTTCATGCCTGCTAACTTAAGCAATATCAATTTTTTGCAGGTCTTGATCCCAGTAAGAAAGATAACGACAGTCAACCAAAGTGAGAATGTGAAGAAGCCTTCACAAAAGTACATAGATATAGTTACCACAGATAATTTTGAGTTTTGGTTCATGGGTTTCATAGATTATCAGAGAGCTTTCAAATATCTTCAGCAAGCAGTCTTTCAAGCTTAAATATTGATTTGAACAGATGCATCACGTATCTTCCTCTCTGCTTTGTCAAATGTATTTTGTCATGTGAAGCAAGAAAGAGCAACATACAGTTTTCGAAAATGTATATACGTTTCTATTAATGAACAATGTCAGATGTTCAATGTCAGATGCTTTTATTTTTTTGGCCATTATTTAATCTCTGGATAGATATTCTGCAGAAATTAACTAATTAAGTCATGAATTTGATTCAATTTTGGACTTTATTATCAAGAAAGAAATGGATCATTTTGCCACCCATCTGACCTGGTATACAATCAGAAGGCACAAGTTTAGTGATCTATACCAACTTTAATGTCACGCACACATACATATACAATCAGAAGGCACTAATTTTCTGACCTATGCCGACCTTATTGTCACACACATGCACACACACACACACACGCACAACTATAAGATAATCTAAAAAGTAAAAAATGAAAATGCGGGCCACTTTGTCTCTTGTGCTATCGTCTATTGACACATCCTGTTAACACTAATGGTTCAAATTGTTAAAATCCAGTAACAAGTTCAATCATGACTTTTCCTCAAAAAACAAAGAAGTTCTTTCAAGACTCATATGAGTCTTAGCAATCAATTGCTTCACTATGCCAATTGACTAACAGTTTCAATTTCATCATATACCAAAAAATTTGAAAATCATTCTTGCGCAAACTGAGTTTTCACAATGAAGACGAAGACTCAAAATTAGCTCAAGCTTTGGAATTGTCTGGAATCTCGACATATAGTCCATCGATTGAACAATGTCTCGACAAACTCTCAATAGAGTCTTGATCAATCGAGAATGGGTGATTCTCTTAAAAGGCTTCTAAAGTCAGCCCATGAAATCAATTGATGACCTAATCAGTTAAGTATGTAAGGGAACATTATGGACGACTAAAAACAAGAGAGAAAGAGTATGTGTGTCTCCACAAGGGTTTCAATACCAAAATCTGTCAGTTCACCAATCTCATGAGTTCAATGTGAAATTCATTGGTGAAGTCACATAGCCTACACAGTTAAGTTGCTATGAAGAATTTTCAAGGTGTTACATGGGAAGTTTGTGTTCAATATAATCCTCTTTAGAAGAGTTCAACCGGGTTGGAGCAGTGTGTGATCTCATGTGTAAGTACTATATATTGGAGGCAGCTTTAGAGATAGATGTCTATTTCTACCATAAAAATTTTGATTCTAAGAGTGAATATGCCTTGGGGAGTTTTTTCACTCTGAATTCTTCCATTGGTTTTCACTTTGTAAGCAAATTTTCTCTGTTTATTTTATTGAACTTTAGTTTATTTGGTGACTTGTATACTGTGGCCAATTGATTGGAATTCAATTCAAAATCATAATTGGTTAATTTAATAAAATTGACTTATTTCCGCCAAAATCAACCTAGGGTCTAAACTTGTACTTTCATCTATTTTGGTTCATCAAAAACTTTTCCAGATGAATAATATTCATTTATAATCTATATGAAATCACGACTTTGGTGGTCAATCCCTCAAGTGAGTGTTGAAGTGGATTTATAGCCACATCAACGTACTTCTACCTCCTAAAGAAAAGCAAAAGCCATGACATATTATCAATTTATTTTAGTCGGGCAAAGGAAGTGACTTTTTTTTTTTTTTGAGAATCCACATCAGAAGATTTTTATTCAACTAAGGCTATGAAAGGAAGTGACTTATATTGCTTAAAAAATAATCTAGACAAAGTAACTTCTTCTTCTTTTTATTTATTTTATTTTATTTTTTAATTTATTTGTGATATTTCTACAGTTACAACTTACAATGGCTGAATAAGTGAGGAAATTAGTCATAAATTCAGCTAGCCTCTTGTTATGCAATAAAAACATCCATGGTTCAAACTTCAAATCTCCCAACTCCAAGTATCAATGTATAAAAAAATGAAATGAGCATCTCTCTCCTTCTTAATTAGCAAATGTGTCGAACATTGCTAAAATTATGATGTTGAGTTGTTGTTATACTTTTTAGCTATTCTCCTCCAGTGGATTCAAAATGGCATAGCTTCACACCCTTTTAGTTTGAGTCTAGGAAGCAGGGATACTTTAGTTGGGACGTTGTAACTGTGTCATACGTAATTACTATATTGTGTTAACATTTTTCAGAAATTGCTTGTATTGTGGTATTGTATCCATATTCTGTGTCCATGCTTTTTAGGTTGGAGCCCTCAAGCATTTATTCAAACTTCCTATCTTTCAGTTTTCTATATGTTTAGTTGTTTCATTTATGGCCAAGAGTCTTGTAATTTGTAGCTTAATTGATACTTTCTAGTGTTTTCAATAGAATTATCTAATATTCAAATACCACTCACTTTTAAGTCTTAACTATCAAATTATCCACAAAAAAAAAAATTAACTACTATAATTAATTACTTATCAAATTTCACACACACACACATATATGTAAATTTAAAGAAAGAATCTATACTACTGATAACAAGATTACCTTGTTTGGGTTTCATTATTTTGTGTACCAAAATATCCTCACACAAATTCTAAAATTAGATACCCTTTAGTTTAACATTATATGTTTTAGAACTTTTCCGAGCACAAGTTATTTACTAGTTATTTTGAATTAAAAATACATATTAATGATCTTCTACACAAGTCAAGCAACAGAAAATGTTTTCTAACTCAATTTCACCATTGAAATCAAATATAAGAAAAAAGTTAGTTATTCAAAAAATAAGAAATTTCTAAAAACACCAAAAGTTGTTGCTCAGAGTTAATGATGTTATTTTAAAAAGCCACTTTTATATCACTGAGGTCCTTGAAAGCTAAGGAGCAGTGCTCAACGCAATCAACAAGTTGATAATAATAATATAGAACTCCACTGCAATGGCCATGTGGGGGTAAAAGGTCCTATGTGGATATGTGTGGCAATTCCCTTTCTTACAAACACAAAAGCATACTTCACCCTATTGGTTCAATGCTGACATGGGCATTTGCAAAGGAGATGAGGTATCTTTATTTTTTAGGCCAACTTGCCCATTTGAATAAAAATAAAGAAAGCTAATAAAAAGATTGATTGTACTCCAGATCAGCATGTGTGTTCTTGTCCTACCTATTTGTGACTTTGTGATGAAGTTTTACCTAATCAAGTATTTAAAGTTGAACATAATTCTTGTGAGCTTTAGCAATGAATTCTCACAAACCAGACAAACTCATTCAACTTGCAGCCATTTAGGTGAAAGTGGTTGTGCAGTTGGGCAGTTTGAGGTATCATATCTTATACAGGGAAGTCGGTTGATGTCACAAATTTGGTATGAAAATACTTTTTCCATTTCCTTTTCTTATATTGGTATAGCTAAAGAGGGTGGCATCAGAAAGCTAATGCGCCAACTCAAAAGGGATCAATGGCACACCGTGGCATGGTCAGCATAAGAGAAAGGAGGCAACCTATGATGCTTAATACAAGTAAAGGTCTTTAGGTAATCAGGACACTTTATTTCCTGGGACCCTTTTGTTGAATGCTATAATTTTCCAACAAAGAAATTCAACTGTCACAAGCATTGGACTTCAAAATTTGAAATGTAGTAAAATGAATTATTTATGAAAATAATTAAGGCAACATTCCAACTTCACCCAAGTAAAGCGATTTAGTCTAAGCATAACAAGAAACGGCCTTTTTTATTTTTTGTTTTCAAATTTTTTGGTAGACTAAAACCCACTCTTTTTTTTTTTTTTTTTAATTAAAAAAAAAAAGCCCATATCCACATTTCCTCTAATATTTTGAAAATTTTCATAGCAGAAGAGTCGGACTTTACATGCATCATAATGTCTTTTCTGAAAGCAACCAAACATACATCATGACCTTTAAGAGTCCAAGCCAGCACGACCTTTATTCTCCTGGATGAGCCACAGCTGACTCATGCAACCAAATCTTTTAAGAATAATGTACTATTTTCATACCTTTAAATACATTTCAAGAACATAAGGTTTGATCAACCCAAACAAACATTTCTTCCTTGTATTCTGATAGAGGAGAACATTCTACACCCCTTGCTGCAGCCTGCACACTACTGTCTTTTCCAGCTAAATCAGAGAAGTGAACTTTTGCACTACATATCAACCATGAAATCCTCACTTCAGGAACTTGTTCTTGGAATACCAATCAGCTCAGCAGCATACAAAGTTGATAGGTCACCAATAAAGGGATACTTACTTGATCCTGCTAGCCAATACAACAATCCATCACTTAAAGGTATGTCTCTCAAATCCAAACATATTAAAAACCCCCCTCTTCTCTATTTCAATCCATCAATCAATTAGTGAAATCATTCCTAATTAGTAATCAGACAATCTTGTATTGCAGGTAGTGCAGATACAGGGCTTAAAAGGAAGAAGAAGGCAGGGAAAAAAGGAACCACTTTTGCACATGGAGTCCGAGAGCATGGTAGGTGGTTTTTGTTGTCTTTCGTTTAATCTTATGTTGGAGGCAAGATGGAAAAGCAGAATATATTTTAAAATGATGAAAAATATAGGATGACTTGTCTTCTCTTCCATCTTCTCAACAACTAAATAGAGTAAACTGAACATATGGCATGTAACTTCTATCAATTTTTGATTTCTTTTATCTTTTGTGAAACTGCAGTGAGAATAGGGCCCAAAATCACTGAAACTGTGAAGGGGAAGTTGAGCTTGGGGGCTAGAATTCTTAGAGTAGGTGGTGTGGAGAAAGTCTTCAAGAGGTTATTCAGTGTTAGAGAAGGAGAAAAACTATTGAAAGCTTCCCAATGCTATTTATCAACCACAGCTGGTCCTATAGCTGGCCTACTCTTTATCTCCACAGACAAGATTGCATTCTGCAGTGAGAGATCAATCAAAATCTCTTCTTCAGATGGCGAGATGAAAAGAATCCATTATAAGGTATATTACTTATAAAAGATTATGTATTCTCTATCTGTGTCTCTTGCTCTTTGGCTCGTTGCTTACTATTGTATGTAATATCCATTTGTTGCAGGTCTTGATTCCTTTAACAAAAATAAAGAGAGTCAACCAAAGTGAGAATGTGAAGAGACCTTCAGAAAAGTACATGGAAATAGTTACTGTCGATAATTTTGACTTCTGGTTTATGGGTTTCTTTAATTATCAGAAAGCTTTCAAGTATCTTCAGGAAGCAATTTCTCAAGCTTAGAGGAGTGGCTAGTCACTTAACAGCCATAAATGTTAATTCTCATCTACTTCTCAGATGTAATATGTACAGCTAGGAACTCTTTGTACAATTTCAGGCATTGTATCAGTTTTTGCAATGATAAAATGCTCTCTGATTCTGCAACATATTTAACTTTTTGCAAACATAATTAAATTCTTGCTATGGTCCTTTGTTTAAATTTTGAGAAGCATATTCTGACTTTCTTTGGCCCTGCAATTAATTTCCATATAAAGGCTGATCTGCTGAGGGATACATATGTTAGATACCACAACACAGACAATCAATAAAGATTAGAGTTTAGGTATGTATCTCTAAACACCACGAACAAACCTGAACAAATTATCAATAATGAGATTGCACGTGGATACTCGGCACATAATCTATGCAAGGCTTCCTCTCCATGCTCCTACTCCCAAAATAGTTTTTCATGAGGCAAACCATCATAGACTGAAGATAATGAGACCTATGGCTTTTATCTAACAGGTGGAGACGGACTTATTGAGTCTATAAGACTTGATTGACAAACTGTGATCAAATGTAATTCTTTAAATGAGTCTATGTGTGTCTTGAGTAACCAATTTTAAGTCCAAGACAAGCCAGAGGTTCAAGTCCAAGAAGAACAAAGTTTCTGGAATCTAAACTCCTACTCAACTGATCAGTTTTCAAATCTATTTCTAATAGCCATCATTAATCTTGGTGTGCAAGCACGAATTTAAAACATATTTAAATAAACGCTTATGATCACAATTAATTTCTGATATGGATAAAAAATAGTGCTTATTCATATAAGGCATAAGCTAATGGTTTCAGATAAAACCATCAGGCATAAGCTGACGGTTACATATAAAACTGTCAGCTTCCGTTGGTAGAAGTCAACGAACGGAGTTTTGATAGGGGCACTGTAGGGAGTTCGCAAGACGCACCTGAAGGCTGACGCCATCAGTAAGCTGACGCCAATAAGGCTGAAGGAATAGGGATAAGCCGACGGCTCTGATACAAGTTTGCTTGCTGCCCACGATTGCATATGTAAGTAAATGTCTTGCCCTCCACGTTTAGCGCCACTTAAAAGGATTCCTATAAGGAAAGGATTCTGCCAAATACGCCTAAAGAGACTTTTGTAAGGAAAAGACTTCTGCAGCAAGAAAGGGATGTCAACCCTCTACTACTATAAAAGCTCAAATACCCTCACTAGCCAAGGTATGCATAATTGACCCGCTCTAGCACTCTAGAGTTGTGAGAAGTTCTAACTTGACCTTCGGAGGATATTTGGCCGGCACCACACCGGTGCTCTCTGCAAGGTCTTCTCTTTTTGTGTCGCGCAGGTGTTGTTTCGAGTACATGAGAACCGTGTAGCTTACTGGTGGTTTTTTCGGCATTATCAATTTCTATTATGGGTTTACTATAATCCACAATGGGAAATTGAATAAGAACTAGACAACTTTTGCTCAAGAAATAATATTTAGAATTTTATTTATGTATTTTCACTATTACATTCCTAATTGTGTATCTCTCTTCTTTTTCTTATAGCTTTGGAAAAACGACCCCCTTATTCTGTCTATCTCCTCCCTTTTATACTCACCCTCCTCCTCCTTTTTCATCCTTATCCATTACATTGTTCGCCTCATTTTCTTCTCTAGCATGAGTTATAGCAGGTGTTGTTCTAATGTAGTTGGGCAGCCTTTGGTCCCATCATGTTCTCCTTTTCCCAAGGTTATGATGAACAAAGACTTTTGGGGCTTCTTGTTGTGGATCTACCAAGAAGATCCAGAAAGCATCCTTGGAAATCCACGCATAGTCAGCAATTTTCTTTGGTAGCTAAGGACATAGATTGATGTGGGCAGTATGGTCAATATGCTTCACCTCGATGACTTCCGTAATTATTCATGATTGGATTTGAGGTGGTGGGTTTTGTTGGGTCAGAGTCTGTGGTCAAGGGACTTTGGGGAGGTTTTTGCTAATTTTTCGTTTACCTTTGGTCCGTATTT
The DNA here is from genome assembly GCA_028535165.1 of Quercus tomentella. Taxonomy (NCBI): domain Eukaryota; kingdom Viridiplantae; phylum Streptophyta; class Magnoliopsida; order Fagales; family Fagaceae; genus Quercus; species Quercus tomentella. The sequence goes on from JAPQVY010000133.1 coordinate 1,626,768, forward strand.
CGAGGTATGTGTCCTGTAAAGATGCTTTTCATCTTGGAAGGATACGTTCTAGGCCCATTTTAACCTAAAGCCCAATGCTTATTTGGGCTTTATGAGCCACCTCCCTACACTAGGGTTTTGTGGTTTTCAAAAGAATGTATAAAAGAAAATCTAGGGCACAAGCTTTGGAGTACACAAGCTTTTCCGAGTTTTCCGAGTTCTCTTGAAACATCAATCAAAGATCCTAGTATGTGGTTTTGAAGATCCAACAAAAACGGTGAAGTTGAACTATATGAAAAGATTAAAATTGATCTTTGTGAAGTTGAGTTGAAAAAATTGTAAGTATTTATAGTGCACAGTAAATTTCCACTAATTGAGGCTTTATATTATAGGTATACTGTGGCCTTGAGAGAGCTTATGATCCTTATCTTAGTCCTAACCCGTATCACTGCATATACTTCCACCACTATCACCACCAACTCCACCAAGCTAAAATTGGTTCATAAAGAAAGAAATGGAAATTATAGCCATTGCTTTCAATAGCACATGAAACGCGACGCCAAATGGTGGCAAGCCTTATCTACCACGTGGAACAACATGGATTAAATTCTAGACAATATTGTAGCTTATATTCTTATAACCAGCTAGAACTTAGGAGTATATTATACAAATATTTCCAAATACCATGATTATGGTGACCATGGTTGTCAACGGTTTGAGGTTTATGTCCACCCTCGTGATTCGATTACTGGTGTAAATAATCCGTACAACATCCCCACGTGAGAGAAAAGTATAAAGTCCAAAATCCCAAGGAATGAAAATTTCAACCCGACAATACAATATTACTTTCCAAGAAAGAAATAAAGGATTGGTTACAAAATGCACAACTGTATTAATTTTTCGTGTTCACTTTCCAGATTTGAAGTTCTTGGGATTTGGATTTTCCGTCAAAATTGGAAACTTTACACATTTTAACAGCAATGTGGAGATTGCCCAGAAAATTACTTGATCGTGTTTTTGTGGTCCAATGAAAAACAAATTTAGAGAGAAGATATGTGCTACATTTTTTCTCCCTAGGTTCTGAGGATATTATTATTTGCTTTTTCAATATATATATATATATATATATATATATAATTTTGTTAAGAATAATTTTGATAACTTAGCTAGTATAACGATTCGTCCACAACATCTTATTCGGCTTATGGATAATTTGTGAAGGCGAGAAGAGTGAAATGAAATCCATATGGATAAGTTTCGAAGGAGTGGAGAGTGAAATGAAATCAAAGTATTTCTCAAAAGAAGTGTAGTGAGTTGTGACTCCCTCAATAATGTAACATTTATTAAGCACTTATATAATTCATCATCCATCTTCCTTAACTTATATAATAATGTCAATTATCAACCAAAATTACTTAACATTTGGACTGAATGCTATTTATGTCCAATGTATTAGGCTATTAGCACTTCCTTTATCCAATTTGTCATTCTAGTGTCATTCAATTGAGTCCAAAGATTAGTACAAACAAGTATTTCAACCACAATTATCAATCATTAAATCAGAGAATAGTAACGATTAACGAAAGCAATAAAGGCACACAGATTTGATAATAAAATGAAAAATTAATAATAAAAAAAATTTCAAAAGAAAAATCACCCTAAGGCATCCAACCCATAGAAAAAGCAATAACCTTAGAATACTTAACAAAACACTTCGAAGCTAAATTCTCTAGGTAGCCTCAACAAATGTTTCACTTGCCTTCCCACCACAGTGGCTCTAGAACTCTGAATTTCGTTATGATATAAAAGATATGAGTAAAAGAATCTTAACTCATTATCTTTGAGCAAATCATAATTTTGTCGTCTTTGAGAAGCTTCTGAACTAGACTCAATGCTAACACAACTCGAATTATAAACCCATATTTGATATTTTTTAGGTACTCATGTGCTCATGTACTTATAGAATAAGTAAAGCCTGTAATTATACAAGTACTACAATCTTAGGGTTAGTTTAAGGATATATATACTTTACATTAGGTCCATTGTAACATAATTGTTCATATACTAGTAAAGATATAGCTTAGTAAAAAAGAAAAAGAAAAGATGTAGTTATTTAATGGCTTTTTGTCTCAGATATAAACCGTTAACCCAAATCATGTTAATTCCTATTTCCGACTCCTTTTACTCTCTTGTGACTCTCTTTGTCCCTCCCAATCTCTTAAAAGCTATTTAAACACGTTTTTTTGTTGAGTTTTCTTCTTCCTCTTCCATCACAATTTAATATTGCCAAAATCTGGCAACAGCTCACTATATATATTATGTGTTCAGTGGTTGCCATCAACAATATAGCTGTCTGCAAATAACAATCAACAGCAGGAAGTATACTGGCAGAAAAGCACAGATATCAAACACCAGTTCGGTTAATTATATCATGGAACTTTGTGGATATGCATCACAACCATTTACAAGATAAGAGGCAAAGAGGGCATAGAACCGAAGGTTATGAAAGAGCAAAAATGGTAGAAAAGGGAGTCATGGATCGCATGGCATGCCACCCTTGACCAGCTGACATTGCTTGAGAGAATAATAAACAAATCCACTGCAATAAACAAGAATTTTGAGTCCATGTTGTGAACAAAATTTCCAATTAATTTTTCTTAACCATTGACAAGTGGCTCACCTATACGCATGCATTTGGACCCACCCTGCATATTTACACACAAAAAGTCAGCCTTATAAGGATATTTCATCAGCATATCACTTTGGCCATTTTTGGGCTTATCCCTCCGCTGACATTTTGGTATATGAATATATCATCTATGAATAGTATTGCCCAATTAGTGGCTTAATACTTTATCATTTGGCCGGATTAATTAATTGATTATTAATTAATTGTTGGATGGCCTGGGAAAATGTAGAGTACATCTTATTTGGCTGGGGTGGAGTGGTTCAATTCTTCAATTGCAGGCCAAGAGTGATCACATTATGGCATGGATGGGGCATATGTTACTTGTCCCCTTAAACTACCACAAAACTTTGCAAAAAGTGGCAGTCCGTACCAATTTTATATACAAACCTACTCCTTTCTTTATTGAATATATTAGATGGTCAAGGTAACAAAAATATTCGTTGAAAAATTAAAATGTAATCTGATTGCAAAGTTGAAATTAGATGAGGACATGACTTTCGGAGGTTGAATAATTTGGAGACTTTTGGACGCATGTATTTCATGGCATGACTTAAAATACTCTCTTAATTTATCTTATTATTTCCATTATTATTTCTTAAATGCTGCATAGCCTGCACTAATCAGAGAGAGGCACTCGCTTTAAATTTCACACAGTTCCATTGATATAATTGGCATTACATTTGGACCAAATTCAATCAAATTGGGAAATATGGCTCAAATGAAAGAGTAGCCAAATTGGTCTCAATATCATGATCTTAGCAATAACTTAGTCCATTTCATTGCACTACGTGAAAAAAAAAAAGAAAAAAGATTGGAAATAAAGATGTTATCATTATGATTTACTTGTTCCTGTACTAATCAATTGTGTGCTTAAACTAATTCTAGGGAACAAAGAGCAGGGAAAGAAAAAGAATTGGGTGAAAAACATATTAATGGAGGAAACCAAAGTTTCATATACATTATCATTAAAAAAAAAAGAAAAAGAAAAGAAAAGAAGGATTCATATTCAATGTGAGACTCCAAATGAGACCAAGTCACCCAGGCATGTTGAATAGAGTTTGTGTTATCAACTTATTTACCATTGCTTTCTGCTACAGTAATAAAGCAAGATCTAATGCCAGCTGCACTAAACCATTCAAAGTCAAAATGAGACAGAGAGAGAGAGATATGGTTGTACGTTGAAACACTCAATCTGATACCAAACTAATCTGTGCAAGATGCCAAGATCTCTTACGTTTTGCAGATTAAAATGTAAAATAGAGAATGGGGTCACTTTGAAATAACCTCAATTTGATCATCATAATCCTACAATTGATTGGAAAAAAAAGTATACAAATTCATAGTGTAAATGAATTTAACATCTTAAGAAATAAAAATCTCTGTATATACAGTATAACTTAACATCGCAAAGCCTTAAAAATAAGCTCTTTAACGATCTGATCACACAGCTTCATAGCGTATTCAAAACTTAGGCAATCCTTTATATGAAGAAAACTCTTAGAAAACTAGAAATAAAAACAAAAAACAAAAAAAATATAGAATTATAAAACACTACAAAAAAAGAGAGGCTCTGTTTTACTCAATTGTGTGTAGAGTCCACCACTGAATTGTGCCCCCTAGACGGCCCGGAAGGCGGCACAGACGTCCCTCTGGGGAAGAAACCAAATATCTGGTCATGATGTCGAAAACCCGTCTGGTGCTTTTCCGGGAGAGTCTTCATATGCTCCGAATTCACCGTTGATTTTCTGTGCACCATTACCATCACACCAGGTCTAGTTGCTGTGCAAGAACCAACTAGAAGGAAAACGAAAAATATAACATGAAAAGTGTTGCATGAAACATGTTGGGATTTAGAAAGAGAAGAAGCCATTGGAGAAGTTGTTTTGGGGAGCTATAAGAAAGGGTTTAAGGTATGTATCAATGTTTGTGACTTTGTGTTATAAATGTTTTTTTTACCAAGACAATGAGAGGGAGGATTGGTCTAGACTCTAAACTTTATATAGGTGAATATTATGTGCATGGGGAAACAGAGAGAGTTTGGTAATTGGCATTACAAAGAGGAAGAAGAGTATGAGATTGGGAGAGTAGTGAAACACACGCAAAAGCTAACGACTACTGAATTTTAAGTGTCAACGGTTTGAAAATAAATATTTCATTAGTATAAGAATTTGGTGCCGGCATAGACATAATACTTGGAATTTTATTTCCCTTAATTCCATTTTCTTTGTTTTAGTCAAATTGAAAAGATTTTTCCGGGAAATACTACTGCCATCACCACCGCATTGTTGTTAAAATATTGAGACCTAGTGGCACACATGGTTGAGTACGTGGAAAATGCTATTTGGTAATGAAATATATGGTCACTTGCTTTTGCTGGAAAGTGTGTCTAGGTTTCGTATCATTGGCTTATTAATTTCTTGAAGTTTAGGACCAAATTCATGAGCCTTCAATGTTTAATTTCCAAGGAAAATTAATTCCTTAGGAATGTGGAAATCAATAAGAATATTCACATTTGAGTATGTGGAAAATGCTATTTGGCCACGAAATATATGGCTACTTTCTTTTGTTGGAAAGTGTGTCTAGACTTCGTAGCATTGATTTATTAATTTCCTGAAGTTTAGGACCAAATTCATAAGCCTTCAATGTTTAATTTCCAAGGAAAATTAATTCCTTGGGAATGTAGAAATTAGTAAGAATATTCTTTGAGAGGGTTTATACTCGGCAAGAATGTATGGTAATGTTTGAATATGTTATATGTTGCAAATTTAAGGATCTTGGATCAAACTTGATTTATGAATCTAAGCCTTCAAATTCAAAATAATGCTATCAGATTTATGAATGAGGAAACTTGTGGTGATCTAACTTTTTGATGTGATGGAATAGATATATCGATGGATCACATAAAAAATATTAGTCACTTCCTATGATGGCTATACAAGCGTGTTATTTATGACATGGGTTGCATCAATTTTTTTTTTTCTTTGTAAATGATAGGAAAAATTAGTAAACTCACCGTTTTTTTAAATAAAAGGAAAACTTGATATATGATAAGCTTAGCTGGGTATTCAGAATTCAGATTAGATTAGTGTTAGCAATCTTACAGGATGGAATATAATTTGAATAAGATTGAAATAAGTTCCCATACTTATCTGCTAGTCCTCATCGGGCAATACTAGTTTTCAAACAATGTAATTGTCTAAATTCATATAGAAATAATAGTCTTTGAGTAGTTCAATTTTATCTCGAATAAAAACAAACCTGTTTTCTAATTTTTTGAATTGTAATTTTTTAAAATGTGCATGAGTGATTGAACTCTTCATTTAAAATTTCTTTAGGAAAAAAAGAAAATTAGCAGGTATCTTTTGCGTGCGAAGCTCCTATATAAAGAAAAAGAGCTTCATAGGGTCCACAAATCCTTGTTTAACATTCAACTTGACACTGATAGACACGTGGGTCTCAGTGTATAATCCCAGTGGTGACCACAATTATTTTTTTTTTGTGTTGTTTCAATAAAATTATATGTTAAATCACATAAAAGTCTTCATATTATGCGTGCCGTATCGCGCTATTCATTGATTCTACCAGACCAAATTCAATGGGTACCAAGTTACAGATTTCAAACTTTCAATATGATCTAAACGACTAAACTGTTTTGCTTATTTTATCTTTGAAAAAAAAAAAAAAAAACTATTTTGCTTATACCATTACGTACACAAGTATAAACAATATTCTACTATTTTTAATTTCTCATAAGGGAATGAGGAAAAATATAAAGAATTAATTAAAGGGTCTACGTCGTGGCTTTGAACGAGGATTACGTGTTGAACATGTTTCATTTGTCAATTGGTTTCGTAAGCCATATATTAATGACCTATTCCATGTCAAATGTCAAATCATCACAACCGTTGAAATAGTAATCCATAGGGTTAGGAAATAGAAATACATTTGATTGAGCGTAGTAAAACCGACATTCGGAGCAGGTAAACGATAATGTAGGAGAAAACCGAGTATTATGGAGTGGGATTGTTAAATAACAAGGAAATGTCTTATGGAGGAGTTGTAATTGTAGGACTTTCTTCGTTGCTTCAAAGTCGAAAATGTGTGTTCTTTTTCTATAATGTTTTTCTTGGGAAAAAAGTCATTACTATGGTAAGCAGTATACATCATTTGTATGATTTAATTAAGAATTTGGGACAGAATTGCAAGTTCATGAGCGTGAAACACAAGCTGAGTTATCTATATATGACTATATGTGACAGTATTGTCAAGCCATGTAGCTTGACCTTTTCGTGTTCAGACTGACTTGGGACTAGAGAGTGAGAGAGAGAGAATTTTTGTGTAGGAATTTTTGTGGGTTACGTGGTAGATGGCTGTCCTAAAGGCTAAAAAGCCAGTCCATTTCACAATGCCTGCCCTAGTCCAAATCAAAGAGTGGGCTGATTTGGAAGGGCTAGTCATGCTTGCTTGTTTAGGGTATGTTACAAATAGTAGTCCTAATTAAGCCTAATTTGTGTTTGATTGGTTCTCTATTTACGAAAGTGATTATTTACCACAATGCCAAATATGCTAGTAGAGTTAAATATGTCTCTTTCCTATTTTTTTGTGGCTGGTTAATTAGGTAGAGAAATCACCCTTACGTGTCTTGAATTTGATAACTGCTAGCAGGACCAGCATGGATTATAAAGTTTTTGATGAAATAGTTGGTTTGGAAAGTCTGAGTTATGGCTGGCCAATGCGCTTATAATTCAGAGGCAACCTTCCACATCCTCCCATACTTGTCATTAAAGATAGAACGAAAAAAAGAAAAGAAAAAGTGTGTCTAAATCATGACTCTTAATTGGAATATGCTTTGCGTATGCAAGAATTCTCTTATAGGTTTTACTAACATATGCTCTCATGTTCGCACAATAAAATCCTAATAGTTATATCTTTGAGATTAGCATGGTTTATTGTACAGTGAACCCTAGTAGGATTTATACAAGAGTTCTAAGAGTTTGGATTAAGTGTACATTGGCTTTACAACACAATTAGGCCTCTTTGGCCAACATACATAATAAACTTATAAATTCAAACTATTTTTAACACTTTTCCTCAAACTCAAGGTAGAAACTTAGTGAAGTCTTGAATTTTGGATAAATCTTGTGAAGATCTCTACCTTGAGTTTGGAATTGTTGTAATATTCACGTATGAGTGATGTGATTAGTTAAGTAGTAAAGATCTCACATAGGACACTAATGAGAAAAATAAGTGGTTAATATAATATTATTAAACTCAAGTTGATGAGTTTCAAGTGATGTTCCTATATGTTATATTAACCTCTAAATTGGAGTCTTTCTAAAGTATCATCTTCTTATCAAGTGGTATCAAAGATGGTAAGCGTTTATTGGTGGGTCCCACATACGATGTAGTGGTATCACAGATGGTAAGCATTCATTAGTGGGTCACATAAAGTAGAATAAGGAAGACTCTCATGTTATGCCACAAGTTCTAACTATTTGTGCAATATATGCATCTGGACAAAGTACAAGGTGAACAATCAAGATTCAGGAAATCAAGGGCTTATAGTGGTTCAAGCTTTTGTTTTCCCTGTAATTAGAGAAACTAGTCACTAACCAATGCAATGTACAAAATTCTTTTAACCAAATATTAAAATTCTTCTTAAAAAAAAAAACAAATAAATAAATGTTAACATATCTAGATTTAATTCACTAATTACAACTATTTAAAAGTTGAATTATTCTACATATTTGTTAACAGGCGCCTTTTAAGGTGCACTTAAGAATATCAAATATTTAATTATCATAGGAATGCACATTTTAAATAACAAATGATACATTTGTTTATGTAGTTGTTGTACATTGTGATAGTTGTGTGTACCTTTAATGATATTGTATTTTAATTTCTCAAAAAAACAAATGATATTGTATTTTATGTAGTTTAATACGTTTGAGGACTATTAAGCCAATTTCAATAAAGCATTAAAAACCCCAAATATAGACATGTAGTAATCAGGCTATAAGACATAAAAATAGGTTTTTGTATTATGACTTCAATGATTTGAGTGATACTGGTTCTTCTCTTTAATCCGCGTAAAAAATTCTTTATATATAAATATAATCATCACAAGTATACTGCATGTAATATGTATAACTTATCAATAAAAAATAAATACAATTCGTGTGCCTACTATTTTTTTTTTTTTTTTAAATTCCCATCTGATTTATGGGCTACACAATGAACTTGGTTCAAAAAAAAAAAAAAAAAATTGTCCATTTTGTACAGGTCTAGTATATAAACTCAGTTCTCTCTTCATTTGCAATAGCTGACACAATCACAATTGAATAGGTTTTTTTTTTTTTTTGGCTGAATAATGATTGAATAGATTTTGGCAGCTTGTTAAATTGACTATAAATAGTTCTTGTACCATTGAATCTACAGTTTTAGTTGTGAGGAGCAGGAGTACTGGTGTGGGGTAGGATAAGACTAATTCTAGTTCAGTACAATACGTACCCAGGGACGCATTATGCTTCTGTACCATCCTACCCTCCTTGTTGGGAAGCCTCATAAGGTTGGGTGTGACTGTGAGGGTTGAGAAAACATATGTTAAATTTTTTTTGTGTAGCATTGCTCTTGAGGGGTTTGGCCAGAAATAAGGGCGCATACAAATAGTCAAATACCGAGTGAGCAAATAAGAATTTTGACACAAAAGTATACTATAAACTTCACTCAAATATTTTAAAAGAGGGTGAGACAAGTCATTCTATTAATATGTGAATGATATAGTTAATAGTATTATTGTAAAGAGAGAGAAATTAGTGTGTCAACAAACTATAATACACAAGTTGCTTTTATATATACCCTTAACCTAATTAGAATAGAAATAAATTAATACAAGTGCAAGGTATGATATACTGTTTGCTGCATGTATTGGTCCACTGAGTACTAACCAAAAAAAAAGAAAAAAAAAGTTCCACTGTTTTTTTTTTAAAATTATTATTTAAATTCAGTAGTTATAATAGAAAATGGTAAATTTGAACGTTAAATATCTTTACACTTTACTGTATTTGAACATTAGATATTGCTTTTTTCTTTTTTTTTTGTGAAATAAAGAACTAAAATTTTCATCTCCTTATTACTTTCACTTGTGAGTAAAAAACAGTGTATAAACCCAAACGAAGCTAGAACTAATATTCTAACAAGACCATCATGACCATCCAACTTTTGTATGATCCCAAACGAAGCTAGAATTAATTAAGAAATTTATTCAGAAAATCCAATAGATATATACGATACAAAAGTCAAACTCGCTGACTCTAGTGTAGCTGTAAAAAGTTTAAAAAATTGAAAGTCAAATACCTTTTTTTTTTTTTTTTTTTTTTAATGCGTTAAACGAATTATCATAATAAAGTATAATGGAAGGGCTACCGCGTGATGAATAGGCTAAACAGCTCACACCTAAAATATATTATCTATTATATCGTTATAATTGTCGGTGTTTTTTTTTCCTTAACAAAAGAGTTTTTTTTCCTTAACAAAATAGTTTTGCTTCTTCAATCTTCAACTGATAATTTTATTGTTTATAAAAAAATAAAAAATAAAAAAAACTGATAATTTTATTTTGTTTTATAAAGTGACATCACATAGAATTATAGAAATAAGTGACATTTAATGCCAGAAAGGTGCGTATTAGCTGGAGTCTACAAGTCTAAAGTCTTTATCCGAAGTATAAGTGACATTTAATGTTCTGAAAATCTAATGAAACAAGATATAAATTCAATTTCAAATCGGTTGTTTTGTAGTACCCGCTGTTTATAATCTCAATTTACAACTATAAATATTAGACTTTTTTATAGTTGTACTCTGGTTATATAATGTATTATAAACTCGGTTTAAAACACTATTATTATTTTCGTGTGTGTTATGATAAGTATTATTGTTTAATAAAAAAAAAAAGGGATGTTTATCCCATATTGGTTGTGCGTGTCTAATGTCTGCAGTTTATAACCCTAGTTTACAACTATAAAGGTTAGACTCTTTTGTAGTTGTACTCTGGTTATGTAATGTATTATAAACCTGGTTTAAAACATTATTATTATTTCCTTAAAAATAATAAGCAAGCACGCTAACTCATTTTTATAGTAACTAGTCGCAGACCAGTGCAATGCGCAGGAAAATTTGATATAATTACTTTTTATTGGAATATTATTGAATTAATATAATATAGAAGGTATATTTTTAGAAAGTCAATATGTGTTATTTGAAATTGTGTTTTAAATTACAACATATGAAAAAATCCCACAATATATTGCCCTTTAAATTCATAAATTACATGATTACTTGCATTATATGGTAAAATAAGACCAACCCATCCATCATGGCATTGTAAAGTCATCTAAATATAATCATATAAAACCACCGTTTTGTTGATCTTGTCTCATAAACCAAAAGTACTGTCTATACAGCTGATAAGATCTTTAAAAGATAACATATGATAGAGAATTCTAGTAGACTGCCATCAACATTGAGTTCAAGATATTTTTTTTCTAGAGAGTGTACATGTTTAACCAAGAGGAATTAATCAAGGAATAGTTAATCACTGTCAATCATGTGAGTTTTCTCTTTAATTTTCTTGGTTTCTCACTTTTCAAAATGAAGATAACATCGGCATATACAAACTACAATGATTGTAGAGTAGTTATGCAAAACTGTTTAATACATTATTATTCAAAACTTTGTACAGATAAATTCAACCTCTTGTTCCATGTGTTGTATATGGTTATGGAATCTCAAAGTTTATTCTCCACTTAGGCTTACATTACAAATATCAATGACTTAATCATAGAAACCAACACTATTGAGAATCTTATGCAATTTCAAAACTTGCAAAGAGACTAAAATGGGAAAATGAAAAAAATAAATAAATTCAAAAATGTAAATGAAATAAGCATTGCTTATATTAAATATTTAAGTAAATAATGGGATACCACAAAAGATGTCATTATTGGTAGGCTATCACTTGAAGTCTTGAACCCCCAAAAATTAATCTAAGGGGCTAGATATAAGGATAATTGGAATAGTAATAAGTGCCAACAAAAAATCATTAGCTTCAATAACTGATTGAGCTTGATTGTTTCCAACAACAAAACATTTATAAATTAGTTTAAAAGGAACATCGGTTGCTTCAAATTAGATTTTTTGGTTCTTTTGATGTTGGTAATTGTCCCCCTGTTGTGTTTTTTTTTTTTTTTTTTTTTTTGCTTTTTTTTTTTTTCCTTCAATAAAATCTTGCAATTCATCAACAAAAAAAAATTACATTTATAGTTTGGTCATTTTTATTGTTTGGTCATTTTTTATTTTTATAATTAGAAACTTTTATAGTTTTTTAGCTTTTCAAGTCATGTCTATAAAATTATACAAAAAGTGTAAAATATAGTTTTACAACTATTGAACGTTGCAAACCCACATACCCACATCTAACGTCTTATTTCTACTACTAACAAAGCAGGTCTTTTTCCCCTTCAATCTTATTCTTGCAATTACTTACTATTGTGTATTTAAAATAAAAGGAGACCTTCAGTTAAAAAAGTACTGAAGGTAAGTCGAACCCTACAAAAAGAAAGTGCATATGCAAATGTGACCAATAGAAACAAAAGCAGTAGAGACAAAAATATTAAAATCAAAACCCTCACCGTAAGGAGCTGTAATTCATGCAATATGTAGATGGCATTTATGGACACAAACTTAAGAAACTTCTCCCAACCATTACATGCCACAAAAACATTTGAAGCTCAAAAGAGAATAGGGTGCCCAAGTTTGGAAATAGTGTTCAAAACTATTCTCCCCATTGATTACCTGCTACCACACATCTAAGAGAAATTTATCAAGTATATGTCATGCAACAATAACCAAAAGGAAAAAATTATTGACATTCCACATGGGATAAAAAAAAAAAAAAAAAAAAAACCGCATGGGTGACAATTAAAACGTTTTTATTGACAAAAAGGAGAAAAATAATTGACAAAAAATCAGGTCTAAAGATTGATCTCTTTTTCAATATGTCTCTTTTGTTTTTACACTGTCTAAGTTCTCTGTTTTTCTCAATAGATTATATTAGATGGAGAAAGGGGGAACCGAGAGCATGAGACAGAAATTAGGAGAGACAAATTGGTTACTTGGTTGATTGAAGAAGAGCAAAAAAGACCGTAGCATTACCAAGTCCGATGCTATTTTGGCAGCTTCTGCAAAAGTGGAGAGGGGGCAACTTCAATATATAAAGAAAATAAATCAATAAAGAGAGAATAGGAGTTGAGATCAAAGAATTGAAGTAGTGCTGAATTGAGGTTAAAATGGATTTAATAAGGTGGTGGAAAAGTGGGGTGATGTTATCCCTTTGTTTGATGGAGAGAAAGACCAAGGAGGACGGTTAATTGAGAATTGGAATAGTTAGCTGGTTGGGTTTAATGGAGTAGATGGGGAAGATGAGTGGGTTACACTTAGTCATTATGGAAAGGATTCTACATACTCTATCTAAAAAAAATAAATTGAGGAAGTTGAAAAATAGGAAAACATTCAATGGATAGTTGGTTGGTTTTTTTTTTTTTTTAGAAGGTTTGAGTAATAGGAGGAAATCATAATTAAATGCAAAAAAGTCATGAGAATATGTAAAGTCATGATATATTGTAAAGTCACGAGAATATGTAGCAAAACAAAAGAATTAAGACTATTTAGAATGTGTAAAGTAATGAGAATATGTAAAGTCATCATATATTTTGTATTCTTTTAAAAAAGTTAATAAATTAACTAAAAAAGAAAAATAAAAAAATGACATGGATGATGACGTGGCTCAACAAGAGCATGTCAACAATAAATGCTACGCTTAAACTTTTAGTAATATATAGAATATAGATATAGATGGGTGCCTTTAGAGTATTTGTTAATGTGTTTTAAAAAAGTTTTAAACTTTTAATACCATTTTTATAGGAAATATAAAAAATCCAAAAAAAAAAAAATCAATTACTTTTTTCTTTTTCCTTTATAAAATTCATCTAAAAATATTTCCTAAATTAATACCTTTATAGCAATGGTTAACTTTTCCCCGTTTTTATTTGCATTTTTTTTTTTTGAAAAAGTTAATGAATGCATTAGTGGCATTGGTTTAGGAAATATTTTTACAAACTTTTTATAGGAAAAGAAAAAAACAAATTTTTTTTATAATTTTTTATATTTTCTATGAAATTTGTATCAAAATTTTCTTAAAATAGTTTATTAACAAATGTCTTAATTAAGGCATCCATTAATATGATTTTTCTTTCTTTTCTTGTGAATTTCTCTCTTTGGTTGTCCAAGTGCAATGCTAGCTATGAGCTAAAAGCCTAAATCTTTAATTAATGTTGTTCTCATTACATTGTTATTTGTAATTACACACACATATTGATACACATCATTTTAGTGCTTCTACTAGCACTACAGCAAAAAATGTTTATTACAATAAAAAAATCGTTGCAATAACATAGAGTCATTGTAATAATTTATGCGAAGTGTTGTAATAAAATTTAAGGTAATACGTTTGTACTAAAAAAAAATTCGTTGCAATAAACCTTAAATATTTTAATGACAATTTTGATGTAATAATATATTTGTTGTTGCAATAAACAATTTACTACTTCGAATATCTTGTGGCAATGGACTATTATTTCACGAATTTTATTGCAATAGATTGTAAATAATTGACAAAAATAATTTGGGTCAAATTATTGCAACAGTATCTTTATTGTAATAGATAATTATTTCATATTTTTTTTATTACAATAGATTGTAAAATAATTGGTATTAGATCATTAATAATATGTTCATTGCAGCTTCATGTTTGTCATTGCAATAGATTGTAAAATAATTGATATTTAGTTATTGCAATATTCTATTTGTTGCAATAAGTTGTCTCTTTGAAATTTCTATTGTAGTATATTGCAAAATAATTGATATCAAGTTATTATAACGGTTTCTTCAATTTAAGTTATTGCAAAAAAAATTTGATTTCTTCAATTTAAGTTATTGCAAAAAAAATTTTTAATTCAATTTAGCATTAAAACCTCTATTGCAACTGAAAATTATAAATTATTGCAAATAATTATTATTAATGTAATAATTTATTACTTTTAAGTTACTATGGCAACAACTTTTAATTTTTAGATGTGATATTAATTATGTCTAATACCACTATACTAATTTTGTTGTATTAACACTTGATTTAATAAACTTATTTTGGTGCTAGGTCAAATTATCTTTCCAATTCGGTAGAACAAAAAAGCAAAATAAAAAGAAAGGAACATTCAATTTTCTTTAGTTTTAAACAAGTGTGTAACAAGTGGTTGAAGTGCAAGGAAGGAAGATTCAATTTACTTTCCTAGAAGCCAGGGGCCAAAATGGTCATATACCACTGTTTGAAAAAATATATATGAATCTACCATTGTTTGCGAAATATTTAGCAATGTACCACTTTTTTGAAATTCTATTTTCTAGAAATCGAGTTCTCTACCATGAAAAATTTTGAAATTTTTTCATGGTACTCGAGTTCCCTGAATACGAATACTATGCAAAACTCGATTTCTACAAAATTAAGTTTCAAAAAAGTGATAAATTGTTAAATATTTTACAAACAGTGGTAGATTGTAAAATATTTTTAAAAAAGTGATATTTGACCATTTTGACCCGAATGCAGGCACTTTGATTACCCTAAGAACAAAGTGAAGAAACCAACCTAGCTAGAGAATAGAGATGTGAACAGAGATTAGCTTACAAAAGTTTTGAACATTGTCTAACTTGTATCTGATCCCCTCATCGTCATCATTATCATCTTCCAACACGATGTTTATAAAGCACTGAACAAAAGCGACAAGCCTAGCCATACTTATTCCAAGGTACACGTACAGGGTTACACTTACAAAGGCTACACCAACACGCAATGTCTAAAGTCTAGTTATCCATATTTCACTTTCAACATATTAAAGTCATTCAACTGCCACACTTTGAAAAATCAATATAGGAAACCTATAATATATACCACAGCATAGATTCCAACTTTCCAAATTGGTTGGCTTGTTTTGTCAA
Organism: Quercus tomentella; assembly: GCA_028535165.1. Taxonomy (NCBI): domain Eukaryota; kingdom Viridiplantae; phylum Streptophyta; class Magnoliopsida; order Fagales; family Fagaceae; genus Quercus; species Quercus tomentella. The sequence goes on from JAPQVY010000133.1 coordinate 1,642,543, forward strand.
CTAGAAACCTATTTAAATTAATTTAATTTGAAAACCAGATTCCACAAAATTATTCATTATCCTTTTTTTCACTATAATTGAGGTAGTTAGTCGTGCATAATAATAAGGGTACCCATTAGCAAAAGAGTTTTATATTGATTAATTCATGTAAAAGTGATATTTCATTAACAATTTTGCGCATCTAATATTACTACTTTGCTATTTGGAAACTCGTAAATAAGAGTTCTAGACTTACAATAGTAAAATGTCCTTGGAGAAGTTCTTAAAAGATTTGTCAAGAAAATGTAAATGTCATATATTAAAGTATTTAATTTAACAAAAAGTTTGAATTATAGAGTTAACAACATATTGTAATTATTTTTTTTTAAAAAGTATTTAATCCAACAAAGGTCACTTGGACATGATTCCAATTATTATCAATAAGCAATGTTACATTGCCAATTATTATCATGAACTGGCTGGCATTTGGCAAATGTACAATGGGAGAAACTAGGAAGATTCATATGGTACAGAAAAGAATACCTTATCTTAAATTCTTGAGTGCAGGTTGGTGCACCAGTGAGTCTTCTTCAACCTTGATCTCATTCTCACCTAATTCTTAAAATTATAAACGGAAGATGGGTCATACAATCGAATATAAAAAGGGTTTTTTTTTTTTCGCTTTTTTTTTTTTCAAGTTATTGAATTTGACTGATTATGATAATTTCATGAATCTAGCTTTTGTGTTCGTGTGAGAGTGTCCAACTTACCATTTTATTGCTCCCAAAATGTGCGTCTAATTCATAAAACTATATTAGTATAAAACTACAAGAAGCCAACAATATAGTAACACAGTCTTAATCACAAAATTTTGAGGCAGATTATGAATCTTCAACAGTCTATTTAGGGTTAATTATATCTATTTTTCTCTGCCATAAAAACTCACTTGAATTAGGCATAAAGTGTATTGGAGCACTAGCAATAGTGGTGCTAAAAAGCTAAAAAGCTATTTTTAGCACCACTACATATAAAAAAGAGTATTGCAATAGTGGAGCTAAAGGTAAAATTTTTACCTTCATTGATACAGTGTACAGCTATATATAGCTATGCATTGTAGCTGAGAGCTATAAAAAAAAAATCATTTTTTATTCTCCATCCGATTAAAATAATATTTTTTTGTTTGATTTTTTTCTATTCTTTTATTCTCCAACCGTGCAAGCCTCAAACAAAACACTCAACTCTCTCAAACTCACTCTCAACTCCCTTAAGCTCTCATCTCTCTGCCTCACCGCTGCCAATTCGACTCAATCCTCAACGTCACCGGCCCACTGAAGCTCGACGTCACCAACTGACCCACTTCGTTGAACTACCAAGTTGACCCAAGCCCCAAGCCGTCGATCCACGCCTCTGATCCACTGCCAATCCACGCCTCCGACCCATCTCAACCTTCTTTGATGCTTTTAACTCTCTCAAACTCTCACCTCTTTGTCCTGTCGCCGCCGCCGATCCACGCCTCCGACCTGACTCGCCTTCAGGTGAGTTGTCTATGTCTTCTTCATCTACATGCTTGGGATTTTTGATTTGGGTAATTGGAATGATAAATTTATAATATTTGTTGAATCTAATGATAAATCGTTGAGGATTGGAATGTATTGGGAATTTTCTGTTTGTAGGAATTTATGTTTTTGTTTTTAAATGTTAGTTTGAGAATTTTCTGTGTGCAAGGAAAGCTACAATTTTTTTTGTTTCTGTTTTTGCTTCTTGCTGATTTTTTGTTTGTTGATTTTATTTTATTGATATGTGTATCACTGTTAGTGTGGAGTGCTAGAATCAATCAACTATAGTATGCCCCTTGTTTCAAGCAGGTTGTAAGTTCTTTGAAGCTGGGTACTTTTTCTAGCCAAATTCACTATATTTTGTTCTTAAATTAAATATAAATTCCTTTAAAACTCTTCCTAATCACCTATGTTTTCTCTGTTTAAAGAACTTGCTAAGCACTTAGAAATTGAAGTGTATGATGCTGATAACAATAGCATATGATCTTTGGATATGACGTGCATTTTTTGGGTTATCTGGGTCAAATAATGACATTAATGTGTTAAAGCGGTCTCATATATTTAATGATCTTGCTGAAAGACGTTCTCCGGCAGTACATTACTTAATCAATGATCATAACTACACAATGGGATATTATCTTGCTGATGGCATATATCCAAAGTGGGCAATATTTGTAAAAACAATCCCAGCTCCACAAGGACAAAAGTGAAAATTATTTGCAGCAGCCCAAGAGGCATATAGGAAGGATGTTGAGCGTGCATTTGGAGTGCTTCAAGCACCTTTCTCAATTGTTTGTGGACCTGCACGATTTTTCCATCTTGAAACACTCCAAAAGATCATGAAAGCGTGCATAATTCTCCATAACATGATTGTTGAAGATGAGCGGGATGATAATGAAGTGGTAGACTTGGATTATGAACAAATTGATGGAGTGGATAATCCTCCTATGCAAGTGTCATGTGAACAAAGTGATGGATTTATGGCATACATTGAGAGTTATTGACACATTAGAGATCGAGAAATTCATTCTCAACTCCAGTTAGACCTCATTGAACATTTATGGAAATTGCAAGGCAAGTCGTAGGAATTTCCTTTTTATATGTTGAGAAGCATGAGTCATAGGAACTTGTGCGAGTGTGTGAGTTTTATTGTAATTTGGTTTGAGTTATGTATGTGAGTAATCTATGGACTACATTATTCCAGCTATAATATGTGTTTTATTTTATATGTTTTCTTATAAAGTTCCTCCATTTCATAGTTCACATTGTTCCAAGATTGCTTCCAAACAATTGAGATAATTGTTTTAGTCAAAGATAAATTTGTATATATATAATTTGGTTTAAAAAAAATTAATGTTGTTATACTAGACGATAATAGGCTATCATGACGATTGAGAATTTTTTTTTAGTCAAAAGATAAATTTGTATATATATAATTTGGGGTTAAAACAAAATATTATTGTTACACTAGATGATTATTTGCTGTCATGATGATTGATAAATTGTTTTAGTAAAAAAAAAATGTATAAGTATAATTTGGGGTAAAAAAATCACTTGTTAACACTAGGCGATTATTTGCTATCATGTGGCGGCAGCGATGGAAGAGTCAATAGCAGCGGTAGTGGCAGCGATAGCGGTTGCGGTGGTTGTGATTGTTGTTTATTGTAGTGGATATATTATTTTATTGTGATATTTATATTATTTTATTGTGTTGAAAGCTAAAATATATCTACTGCTACTGAATGTTTTGTAAAGTGAGTAGGTAAAATAGATAAAGTAACTTTTTGTGGTGTCAAATAGCTAAAATTTTAGCTCCACTGTTGTGGATGCTCATATTGCACAATACCTTTTTTTTTTTTTTTCATTCCAATATTATTATTTTATGTTCTCCATATTTGAAATTTTACACTTTCTATACTAAACTATTTAGTTTATGATTACAAAATTTAAGAGATTAGTTCAAATTTTGTCCTTTTGTTTACTAGTTTTTAAATAGTTTATTCCTTTTTTTCCCTAAATTTAGGCAGTTTATTCTATTTTGGCTAAGTTAATGTAGATAATGAAAATAAAGATAAGTATACTATATGTCTTGTCATTTTTTGGTGCGATGCATCTTAATATGAATTATACATTATATAAAGTAAGATTAGGAAAAGACATAATGATAGAATTTAATTAAGTAGGTATACAAGTGGTAAGTTTTTATTGGTAAAATGGTAAAGAAAATTTGAATTGTCTACTTTAAGCATTGTAACTTCCCTTCTTCTTCTTCTTTTTCCTTTTCAGAATAATATATCAAATCACTATGCAATTCACATTTTCATAATTATGAATAGCCATAAACATTGGTACTGCAGAGAAGAGTTAGAAGACAGGACAAGAGGATGAAAGATGAAATTGCTGTTAAAGGTAAGCAGTGCCTTTTCCTTTAATTTCCAAGTAAGATAATATGGATTCAGTACTGTTGTAACAGTACCTGAGAGAAAACAGTACCTGAGAAATCTTTCAAGAATTTCTCTGGAACAAGAGGAATTTCATCAAGAAGTTCAATCATTGAATAAGTCTCCAGCACCATGGAGATTTGATGCTTCTATACTATGTAGTTGGAATTGTCCAACTTGACTGTCATCATGTTTGACATGTTTGACAGCAGCAACAAAGGCTGATTAGTCAAATTGATTGAAGATGAAGTTGAAGTTGTAGTTGCCATTGTAGAATCAAAGTTGGTAGGGATCGTATTCTGCTCTGATGCCATGAAAGAAATTGAACTAAGGTCTGGAAGATTGAAACAATTATGAAGCAAACAAAGAACAACAGTGCAACAAAGAATTTAGAATCACAGAAAACCAGAAAATGAGAGAAAGAGTGAGAAAGAGAGAGAAAAGAAAAGAAAGCTCCAGAATTTTCTGTAAATGCTTGCTTGAATGATTTGCATTACAACTGTCTCTATTTATACATAGAATTGACTGTAGCTACTTAATTAACCAACCCTAAAATCACGGAATGGATCCGTGAAAGGTGGAGCTAAATCTAACAACCTTTCCTGCCTAATCTCAACTGACAACAAACTCACTAATGTGCTTAATAGAACGACATCATTTTGACTTATACAACAACATAACTGGAAATAAATACGACATCGTTTAGAAGACTTGTCGTTGCTGTGGCTCTGTTCTTGAGATTTAAAAACTAGCCGTTGGGACTTCTCAATTGCAGACTTAGCTTTAGATATCTCAACAAGAGCATCCTTCTAAAAAAATACTCTTTAACTTCTCCAGTTCATGCAAAGTTAAACGGCTTAACTTTGCTGTTCCTAAATTCCTGCAAATTAAGAAAAAAATTACATTAAACTCTTTGTTATGATTTGAGGTTAGCAGAAGTAAATTCATATAAACAAGAAATAAAATAAAAAATAAAAAATTTTAATTATTCACTTTCCATTTGAATTTAGAAACAAGGAAAGTGGAACTCACCCAATATTATCTTTCAGACTCTGAACTTCATCTTCAATTGTTGAAGATTGTCCGGGTTGGTTCTGCATCAACAAATGTTGTTCTCTGTTTGCCAAAAACAAATGAAGTTTATAATATTAATTCAAACAAAAATCTGAATTGCATGCATGTAGTCACATAAATGCATAAAATGCATATATATTAGTTAGAAAGTCTTGCAAAGGGTCTCTCAATTATGCACCATAATGGAAATAGAAGTCTCTACATACTTTATCTATACTACTATTTTAGATGCAAAATCTTCTATCTCACTTTTCCTACTCCACAAATAAAAACATGCCACATGTCCACCTATTTAATTAAATGCAAAATTTATGTCTTTCCTAATTTCAATAACCTAAAATCATATTATTATATATATAATAAAAGTTGAGCTTAGACGCCGGGGTTGAGCCACGTGGCTTCACCAAATTGCAAAAATTTCATAAATTTTTAGATTTTTAAAGAACTAAAAAGGAATAGTATACTACCAGAACTTTAATTTTCTCTTATCATTAAATAAAATTAGATTAACATTATTTTTTTATTTGTTAGGATATATTTCATAAATTAAGGGATAATATTTAACATACAAAAATTTAATTTAGATAATATATATCATCTAATTAACATTTTTTTTTTTATTTGTTAGGATATATTTCTTAAATTAAGGGATAATATTTAACATATAAAAATTTAATTTAGATAATATATATCATCTAATTAACATTATTATTTTTTATTTGTTAGGATATATTTCTTAAATTAAGGGATAATATTTAACATACAAAAATTTAATTTAGATAAAATTTATCATCTAAATTTTCAAAATGTTAATTCTACTCTAATTAAATGTCTATTTTAAAAAATTTAAAATCATTCATTTAACTAAAAAATAGGGGTATTTTAAAGAGTCTAAGAATTTGTTTGAAGGTATTTTAGTACGCAAAATATTGAAACCCAAACCAAGAATCCTGTTATTAATAGTATATATATATATATATATATAGAGAGAGAGAGATTTCACTCATAATTGTTATATTGTTTTAATAATTTGCCATAGTTTTTCTTTTTTTAATTAGGGGTAATCACACTCTCCTCCCTTGAGGTTTGGGAGAATGACACACCACCCCAGACCTGAAGGGAAAAAAATTCCCCTCCTTTGAGGTTTGAAAAAATTAACATTTTCCCCCCATTTGTTTATATTAGTAATGAAATATTCTAAATTTTTATAAGAATCGTTTTACAAAAGACCATTGTTAATAAAAAAATAACTGATAAATTTAGAATAAAAATGTTGCAAATTTTGCTCATCATTTTCACACCGAAGTTTCACTTTAGAGTAAAGACATCCACCCATGAGGTTCCATTTTATTTTGTTATTAATTATTATAAAAAATTATCGAGTTTAAAATGTATTTTTTTTAAGAAAGAAATTAGACTTCATAAAGTTAAACTTTTTTTTTTTGGGACTGAAATCATAAAGTTAAACTTATGTGGCGTTGGATTGTTCTTTATTACATATTCCATATATTTTTTTTAACAAAGATATTAGACATCATAAAGTTAAACTTTTTTTTTTTTTTTTGGGACTGAAATCATAAAGTTAAACTTATGTGGCGTTGGATTGTTCTTTATTACTTATTCCATAGGTATGGCTTAGGTATGTTTTTCTTGCAATAAGTGGGGTAAAGTGATATAAATCTAAATTTTCTCCATAAAAACTAGGAGATGCCACTAAGACACAGATTCACAGATTGAATCTAATCCCATCTTTATGTTGTGCCTTCATGTAGAACCAAACTATTAAAGTTGGAGTTTTTTCTTATTTTAATAAACCATGCATTTACTCTGTTTATATATAATAATAAAAACTGTGCATTTACTCAAAAAATTTGCGGTATCAAATGCATGTACTCAATATTAAGTCATTAAAATTAGGTATTAAAAAAACATCATTAAAAATATTTAGAATACTAGTAAATGTCATTATTAAGTATTCGTAAGACAAGCTGATTTTTGTCAAGTATTGAATGCTTAGGTTTGAATTAATAACAAAAAAAAAAAAAATGTTCAAGCTTGTCTTGAACATAAACCAAGCTTGTTTGAGCTTGAGCTCATCAAAAGGTTCAAAAGCTTGAGCTTGGCTTGATTCATTAGTCAAGTTGAACTCAAGTTTAAACTCAAGCTCTTGAACTCGATATCCAAAACAAGTACGTTATCAAGCTCATTTAGTTTGGAGGACTATAGGTCTAAACTTCCAATTAATTAAAGGCTTAGTAAAATAAAGTTTATTTTTCAAACTCATATCAAGCTTATTACTAAGCTTATGAATTAACCTAAGCTTGGCTTGTATTTTATCAAATCTATTGTTCATCACAAATCTATTCATGAACAATATTTTATGGAGCCCTGTTGGTCACAATCTTGTTCAGGCTCAAACTTGACTTGTTTATAAACAAACAAAAATAAATGAATTTTTATATAATTAAGTTGTTTATGAATGACTTGATTTATTTACACCCTAAATTTCTCACAAAGCAAATGAGAAAAATCTTGTCTTGTTTTGTGTCACTCACAAGGGACACAAAACATTGTGCTCTTCCCAATAAAACCCAAACAAAACCCCACTCCCCTCCTTTAAGGTTTGAAAAAATTAACATTTTCCCCCATTTGTTTATATTAGTAATGAAATATTCTAAATTTTTATAAGAATTGTTTTACAAAAGTTTAAATATTGTTAGTAAAAAAAAATAACTGATAAATTTAGAATAACAATGTAAAATTTATCGTAAAGGAAATAAACTCAGAAAATAAATTTAGAATAAAACTGTCTGAATTTTTAATATATATATATATATAACGGTAGTTAACTAGGAAAAGAAAACTATTGGTACAAAAAGAAAATAAATAGATAACTATATAAGTTGTTGTTATCCTGAAAATATTTTAAAAAAATTTAGGAGAGTTTATTTTCATTGATTTTATTGGCTTAAAAAAAGTCGTATAACTATTTCTAGATGCAATTTTATAGTCATAAACAGCGATACCTTACACAAATTGAAATACTAAAATACATACATACATACATATATGTATATATATATATATAGAGGGAGAGAGAGAGCATTCTGTCCGCTCTTGGCGCAAATCTCACACCCTCTAATAATAAAAAGCCACATCAGCACTTCACTGGACAATGAAATAAATCTGTCACACACAATCCTTCTTCCTAAAACCCAATTTCACAAAAATCCAAAAGCCCAGCTTCCACACACAACTGAGAACCAAATCCTTCAACCTCTAACTGCTAGAGATACCACTAGTGTAGAAAAAAGGCGGAGCCACCGTTTGGCGAAGTGTAAAAAAACATACAAAGAATAACTTTTTAAGATTGTTTTGGTGGTTTCTTTTTATAAGATTTGTTGGTGTGGATCTGATTTATTGTAATGATGGATGATTCAAGAATCAAGAGATATCGACGTTTGCTATGAAATATAATTACTCATAACTGTTTTTTGTTTTTCCCATATGCCAACTTAAGAGGGTAGAAGAGGGGTGTGGGAAGTGGAAGATGTGAAAGGAAAAAGAGAAATTTAGGATCTTTAGATCTGTGACGTTTTAGGATAAATGCTGTTGTGGAGCTCTTTTAATGGAGGGCATAATTGCGTAAATCTCATGCTTTTACGCCACATCCGGACACAAAACAAAGAGAAAGGTGAATGGGCGATCTGGTTCGATTGTTTATATCGAAAATCCTGACCATAATATATAGTATCATCTAAGGGTCATTCTACGGCACACAAATTCATGATCATAATCTCTTTAATATGTTAAAGGTAAGGATCAAACAATAAAACCTAGTTTCATTGCATTATTTTGTACATGATACTTTCTGTCTCTGTCAACTCTATCTTTCATGTGTTTCCTGACACAACACTCTTAAAAGCATCTCCAATAGATGCTTCAAACCCAATTTTGGAAAGCAACCCCACAAAAAATCAACTCCAACAACTTCTTTAAAATCCAAAAGTATCCAAATTTTTTTTTAGAATTGCTACAGTAGAATGACCCTTCTAAATGTTATTAAAATGGGGCCATGTTTTTGGAAGGAGTAACACCAACAATCTCACAACAAAATCAGTTAGTAAGTTTTTTATTACTTCTAAATGTTTACTACAAAAATAACTTGTTTTTGAGATGCCATAAGAGCAATACAGAATTGCAAAATCCACCTTTCCCTTAATTTCCCATTTAATAGCTATGATGAGAAACTAATTAATCCTACTTTGATGGAAAATTTTAACCCAAGGAGGAATGCCAAATCTAGCCTCCAAAATAGCATCTCTGCTCCTAGTATCAATACATTTGAAAAAAAAGAAGTTCATTTTCTTGAGAATAAGTCTGAACGGACACAAATTGACTCCTTCATCACACTTTTCTTTACTAAATTGTGCAAATTTATAATTTATCCATTTATAGTTTGACTGAAATTTAAGTTGCATTATTTGGTAGATTTACTACCGTTTTTCCATTGATTTTTTTTTCTTTTTTTGTCCACCACTTAGATGAAGAATCAAGGTTCATTCCCAACTTAACAAAAGATTGATAGCCTTTTTTTTTTTTTTCCACTCTAAATAGTTTATGTTTTCTTCAATTCTATTTAAAATGCATAAAAAACATAATAATTTCAGATAAAGATAAAGCAAACCACCCAACTCAGATGCAAAAATAAACGAAAAACTTCTTAGAAAAAAAAAAACAATTCAATATGAAATACATAATAACACAAACATTCATATTCTTGTACCTTTTTCCTAGTCCCCCCATACCAACATGTGATCAACTTGTGCGTAGATCAGCAACAACAAAGTCTTTCAGACTCATTTTCTTTCTTCGCCTGGGATTTCCCTTATTTCTTGGCATCTAATTAAAAAAAAAAAATCTCAAAACCATTAACCGCATTATGTTATATGTCAACCCAACATAACAAGTAAAGAGATGAAATGAGAGGACTCACCTACGAGAGAGAGAGAGAGAGAGAGACAACAAGAAAGAAAAGAAATAGAGAAAGATCAGGGCTGGTCTTAATAAATAGAGAAGTAAGAGAAAGATCAGAAGAAATGAGAGTGAGAGTAGATAAGATGATGGGTGAGGTGGCATTACCCTATTGCTTGTTGTTGGATTTCAAGGAATCCAAAGATTTAAGGACAAGATAAAAATTCACAAATTTTGACACAATTATTTGTGCGATAGGACAAATTTAAGTGTAATATCTTAGGTATTTCTTAGGTTTTGGTCTTAAGATTTAGTCATGTAAATTTTTTCTCATGTGATGAAAGTATATTTTTTAGTTAAATAGCCACATGACTGAATTTTAAGAGGGGAACTTAAAGAAGAGCATCTAAACATTGCACCTAAGTCTTGCCCCTATGTGATAAATGGTGAGTAGCAGAAGAAAAAAAAGAAAAAAGAAGAAGAAGGTAGTGGGTTTATGTGAGAGTGACAAACAATTTGTCTAGAATCTATAGATGACATTTCATTTATAGATCTTCTTCTTCTAAAAAAAAAAAAAAATTCTATAGATGACATTCTATTTAGATAAAATTTATTCCTAAACTTAGAGTATTTGCAATAGTTTGTGTAAAAATTCATATTTATTTTAGGGTTCGTTTGGATACAGCTGAAAACTGAAAACTGAAAAACACTGTAGCAAAATAATTTTAAAATGTGTAAATAGTATTGTGGGACCCATTTTTAATGAAAAAGTTGTTAAAAAATGAAATTTGTGGGTCCGTGAACAGTACACAGGACCCACATGTGGCTGAAAATCTGTTGAAAAGTCAAACTTTTCGGCAAAAAAAAGAAGAAGGCAGAAACGCAAACGCGTCTGGGAAGCGCAAAATGCGCTTCCCAAACGCACACTTAATATAGTAACGTACATTTTCTATTTTACATTTTCACTTTTCAAAATATCGTATCATATTATCTATTTTTACATGGTTAAAATATTAATTTTTTTTTTTTACTTTTTTTAGATGTAACAATCATTATTTTCTTTTTATTCTCAAAATACATAAAAAAAATAATGTCAATATAAATTTATATTTGATTGGGTAAAATATGGTAGTTTTAGTGTTTGATGCGTGCTGTTTGGTAACTATTTTTCCCATTATTTCTATTTCCAAAAATAATTTTCTATTTTTGAGACTAAAAAATTTGTTTGGCAATCCAAAATTGACAAAAAATAAAAACTGTTTTCAAAACTTAATTGGTGAAGAACATTGAAAAGAGGCAAAAGCAAAATGCTGATTTTAATTTTCAAAAACCAATGAAAATACGTGCCTAATTTAATGAATCCATCCCATTTAACGAGTTAGAATTGACCGATGTTCAAATCATAATAACAACAATAAATTTGGTGTATTGTTTTTGGGTTAAATGGTTTTTTAGTTAAAACCCAATAATTACTGGATTTAATTGGGTTGATGTTCATTTAACTCAACTAATAATTGGGTGAGTTTAAATTTAATTAGAGTGGATAGATTTGAGTGGCAAATAAATTTGGGTTTCCTTTGCCACGTCTAGACTTTGAACCATGCACTGTCGGATCACGTTACAAGGAATGGAATACATGTAATAATGGGCCAAACCAAGTAATCCAGCGAATGCACTAACAGGCCTACGGGCCATTGGTTTGAATTGTCTGGATATATCAAATATTAGATGAATGGCCGATCGAGTGAAAATCAAAAGGTTGTAGACAACGAGTTAATGTACGTGGGCCCAAGTTAGCGGATCCCGAATACACATTGCAGTCGATTGCCAATTTGCCATTTCGTTTAGGGATTAAATTATCAATTGTGCTATTCACACTTTCTTATTTCCAGAATTTTGTGTGTTAACTTAGAATTAGATACCACATAAAATGTGGATGTATCTTTAATAATTAATGGATGTCTCTTCAAAATATGATTATTAAAATCAGTATGTTTAATGAAATGTTTGATAAATATCAATGCCGGCTCAATAGTATAAGTTATTGACGTGGTCGCCTAATGCCCCAACTAAAAAAAAAACCCTAAATTTTAACCTAATTAAGGGGAAATATTAATCAATAAATAAAATAAAATTTTTTATCAAATGAAAAACAAACAAAAAGGAGAAAGAAATGCTATGTCCACAATACTTTTACAACAAATCATATATAGTAGGTAGTTCAGGCTATTATTGATAGAAAAAAAATAATTTTAGTGATAAGTTCAAATAGAAAACAAAAAGTAACTTTTTTTTTTCATAAGAAGTAACTTAATACTTAAGATTTGTTCTGAAAAATATTATGAATGTAGCACTTCTAAAAAAAAGTGCAATACACAAAAAAATTCACAACATTTTTCACAATTGAGTTAGTAAATTTTTATCAATTCTCATCTAGGTCCACTACTAACATCAGTCTTTTACTTACCGCTATCAATCTTCCACATCAACAAATGTAAAAAATTTTGTTAAATTTTTTGTGTTTATACACTTATATATATATATATATATATATATATATATATATATATATATATATAAAATCTATGTGATTCATATTAATTACTAGTAATTTTGCATATAAAACAAGATAATCAATTTTCGCCTTAAATTCCCAAATACAACAAACTGGCTGATGATTAATTCTCAACTAGAACTACAATCCACTTGAGATACAGAGAGACTAGTCCCAAACATTGAATGATAATTACTACTTCTAAACTATCTTGCAAACATGAAACAATGGCCATGAAAACACCAAAAAGATTGTTTCTTCTGGATACCGGGTTATCGTATCATCCTCAGATTTCTATTATCTGGACTGTGGTCATGGTGGCTTTGTAGGGAATGACAGCCAGTATGATCAACAAACAAGTGTTAACTCTGGAAATGGAGGATCATGGTGTGCACCTTTCAAGACATGGCAAACCATATACGACTATGATATAACATTATAACATATGGGTTGAGCAAGGAGGAGGCCAATCTAGTGTTAGGTGGGGAGGTGTCATTGTGGTCCGAGCAAGCAGACCCTGCAGTTTTAAATGCTGGAATATGGCCAAGAGCTTCGGCAACGGCAGAGACACTATGGTCTGGGAACCGAGATGAGACAGGTAAGAAAAGGTATGCTGAGGCAACAGATAGGTTGAACGAGTGGAGATATAGAATAGTGCAAAGAGGTATTGGAGCTGAACCCATTCAGCCACTTTGGTAGGAACCCTGGCATGTGCAGCACAGTTCAGTCTGTTGCTTAGCAATTTCCTTCTTATATACTTTAAAAATAATAATACTAATAACAGTTACTGATTTGATTTTTTGTATTACTTTTCTTGCTATAGAATGCATTAGTTGAGGAAGATGAATGGTAATTGTATTTAATTTTCCAAATGTATTGAGCCCTCAACTCATGTGTCAAATAGTTTGACTCCTCTTTTGTTTTAAATCACTCTCTGCTGTGTGCAACATAGTTTTAAACAATGCGCCTCCTCAACTTTTTTCATTGATATTTCTTTTACAATTTTTATCCTGCTTTTAAATCTTTCTCTTCACCTATCAAAAAATAAATTAATCTTTCTCTTGGCTCGCACTAGCTTGAGAGGGTGTTATATAAAGGAATTAAGATTATGATGAAGCTATAGAGGAAAATAATGACAAGGACGTCGGGTTTTGGCTATGATACTTTCATGGGTGGAGCTATAATACACTAACAGGTAATCTTGTACTCTAGTTTCTGTCACAGTGATTGGATTATTGGATTTTTGTTTGACGTTAACAAAATACTTTAAGGAATTTATAGAATTATTGAAATGAAGGATTTTACATTAATTAATAGAATAATCAACCAAATTCCTAATAATTGAATGAGTATAATAATCAATATCTATATATATACTAGTATGTAACCTATTCTTATGCATGAGAACGATGAATTGTAGTAGTGCTATTGATATTAATTTGAGTTATTAAACATATAGGACATAGTTCGACAAGGAAATTTGGAGGTACTAAAATATTTTTTTTTTTGTAATTTTCATAATATTGGTTACACCAAGTTTCTCATTATATTGTTATTACGTATATAATTTTGAAAATTACTATTGGATATTACATGTACAATATCAATTCATAATTATTGTTTGTAAAATTATACTAAATATAACTCAAAATAGAATAATAAATTGGTCAAATAGTATCTCCTAAATTAAATGAGGATAGGTGCATGAGATTGTTTAGCTCAATTACAGTTTATTACGTTCAATATCTTTGCATACAAAATATCTAAATAGAAATAATATAAAAAAATAGAGGAAATTACACTTTACCACCTTAAACTATACCTCATGTTACATTTTGCACTCTAAACTATAACTCCTGTTACATTTTACATCCTATCGTTAAGTTTGCTGTTAACTTGGATGAAAATTCAAAGGTTAGGGGGAAAAGTGTAATAAGGAGTATAATTTAGGATGATAAAGTATAATTTATATCTTTTGTTTTTAAAGCATTAAGAAGAGGGGCAACTAGGTCTTTTTATGTGGTGTCATATTTTTCCATTTAAGTTAACAACAAACTTAACATCAAGATACAAAATGTAACAAAGGTCATAGTTTAGGGTGCAAAAAGTGCATTAGAAAAGTTTAGGGTGCAAAGTGTAACATGAGGTATAGTTTAGGGTGGTAAAGTATAATTTCCCTTAAAAAATATGCTCATTAGTTCAAAGAAAAAATAAGAGTAAAAATCAAAACAATTTACTTTGTATGGGAAGCTAACAAAAGCAAAATCCAAGTAAATTGTTTTTAGTTATACAAAAAAAGGGGCTCATAAATATAAAATCATTCAAACTCTATCTTTCTCTAATTTTATATATAGAGTTAGATATATGATTATGATTTTTATGATTTATTTATATTGAACTCTTCGTTTTCTACATTAAATTAACCCATTTGGCACAACAATTAAAAAACTTAGATTAGATGAGACACATGGCGTAAATTAGACTCTAATTGAATTCTAATTTGAAATCTAATTGAATTTTCTCTCAGTTTTACCTAGTAATATATATACTAGTATGTAACCCGGGCGGAATGATGAATTGTAGTGGTGCTAATGATGTTATCTTGGGTTATAAAACATATATGATATTAAATTGACCAAGACATTCGGAGGTACTAAAATAATCTTTTCTTGCAATTTTCATAATATTGGCTATGCCAAGTTTCTCAATAAACTGCTATTATGTATATAATTTTGAAAATCACTATTGGATACTACATATATAATATCTATTCACAATCACTGTCCTTAAAATTCAACTAAATACAACATATAATAAAAGAATAAATTGGTCCAATAGTATCTCTTAAATTGAATAGGGATAGTTGCATGAAATCCTTCATTTCAATAACAATTTGTTACATTCAAGATCCTAGCATAAAAATATTTGAATAGAATCAGTATAAAAATATGCTCATTATAGTTCAGAGAAAAAATAACAACAAAATCTAAACAATTTAATTTTTATGTAAAGCTAACAAAAGCAAAATTCAATTTTAAATCTAATTAAATTTTCTCTAAGCATTGGTTATATATATATATATATATGATTAGATTTTTTGTGATCTATTTATATTGAACTCCTCGTTTTTTACATTGAATTAACTCACTTGGAACAAAAAAAAAAAATTTAAAAAAAAAACTTATATTAGATGAGATACGTGGCACATAATTAAACTCTAATTGAATTCTAATTTGAAATCTAATTAGATTTTCTCTCAGCTTTACCTATTAATAGACACACACACACACACACACACACACACACACACACACACACACATATATATAGATTAATAGGCAAAGCTTAGAGAAAAAGTTCAACTAGAATCCAATTTTGCGCAATGTGTCTAAATTTATGTAGGGATCACATCATAATTATCCACTTAAGTTTGTGTCATATGTCCACCTAAGTTTTTAATCTTTGTGCCAAGTGAGTTAATGAGAGTGCAAAATACTAAAAATCTAATATTAATGAACTAAAAAAAAAAAAAAAAAACCAATCATATATACTCAATAAAAATCACCATACAATAAAAATCACTACATGTTCTATCTTATTAAAAATTATAAAAAAAAAATGATCATAATTAGCATTAAATTTAGGTAAGAATTTTAATATGTAACTAATTACGTTTACATTTATTTAAATTTTTTTACTAATTATTTATATTTTTATAATAAAAATTAGGCTCATACGTATGCATGTATTCATGCTATTTTTAAAAATAATTTCACTAATTATTTATGTAAGGACCAGATTTGATATCCTAGCCCAAGGTATGAATGAAATTAGGCCCAAAAAGCCCAAAACAATGAATTTGTAAAGGATGGGTTAGAGAACTGGGGTTTAGTTAACCAAACAACAAGTTAGGTAGGTTTGATGATAAAAGAATGAAAATACACAAGTTTAAACTGAAGAAAAAATGTCCTCGGCGAAGTTCGAGGATATTGGTTCTTAGGTAAGGTTACAAGTTCGATTCTAGATTACTACAGTGTTTCTTTCTTGATTTTTCCGATCCCCTCTCTCATTCCCTCCTTCTTCTTTTATACTGTCTTTCCTTTTCATCTCCACCTTCCACATGCATGTTAGATGGTCGATGTGGATACTTGTCCCATCGGCACTCCCCATAAGTCCTTACGTAGTGGCTATAAGGCTGAAATCCACTGTTCAGGCATCACCTCCACATTAATACGGCCAGAGAGTTAGCTGCAATGCATTTAATGCGGAGGCAGCCGCTTTCTCCTAAGATATTTTAGGACTCCTCCCTATCTGATGTCTTTGCAATGTTTATCCGCTCCAACTGAATTTTCGGGATCGTCACCCTTGTTGATAGACCATCTCTTAAGACCTCGGCTTTGTCTAGCCGAGGACTTATTCATCCTCAGCCCACTCTCTTGAGCCATTATGACCAAAGCTAACCTTTTTGTTCATCAACACAGTCTCATCTAGCGAAGACTTCTCCTCCTCGGACAGATCCTTGTCCTCGGCTTGGGCCACAGCTATACAAGTAGATAATAAACTCCTGGGCCCAAGAGCCCTACAATTTATATTTTTATAATAAAAATTATGTTTAATTTTAAATGCATGTATGCATTTGAATGGGTTACATGCTAAAATATAAAGGCAGAAACCTCATGCAAGAGAGCCTAAGTTGAACTTGGATTTCCTAATACCGTTAGGTACTGGTTTGAAAGTAATCAAATAACAAGAGTCCTCCTAGGACTCGGTCACTTATCAGTGGACCAAAAAACAAGCCATATGTAACATTTACATATAAAGATCTTGAAGAAAGCACTGGTGGGTTCAAAGAAGAATTGGTTAAGGGTTCTTTTGCCAACGTTTATAAAGGGGTATTAGCATCAAGTCATAACACTCAAAGAATCTAGAAAAGATGGTGACTATGTACAAGTTTATTTGGCAACAAAAAATGCAAATTGCATCAAGAGTTGCTAGAGGACTAATGTACTTGCATGAATAAATTTTAACGGAATGGGCTTGTGAATGTTACTATCAAGGTAAAGTGGAAAGATTGGTGGAAAATGATGAGGAGGCTCTTAGTGATCTAAAGTGGGTGAAAAAATTAGTGATGGTGGCAATTTTGTGTATCTAGGATGTGTCATCATCAAGGCCTTCCATGAGGGAAGTCATTCATATGCTAGAAGGCATTCATGAGATTTCTACACCTCCTTGTCCTTTCCTCTACGGTTCAACATCTAATCCTGATTTTCGGTCATCCTAGGTGGGATTTTCAGTCATCCTACTCTGTTCCATCTAATGATCACCCTACAAACAAGTGACAATTACTATTTTTTCTGTTTGTCACTTGTTTTGAAGAATAGACGTTTATGGATACTCATTAGAGGTTGAAATCAATCACAATTCTGTGTATTATGACCAGGCCAACAGTGTTTTACCTTATTCTGATTCAAAGTAGAGTTTATTCTTTTCTAAAAGCTTCACTATATTATTGCAAATAATATAAGTATGACCACTGTTTCATGGTCATGATAGTATGCTTCCAAAACATGATCTTATTGAAATTTAAAGCACCCAATAATATCCTGAGCTTTTAGAACCAAACACTATTAGAAATTTGATTATAAATTCAAAAATTAATGCTAGTTAATCACACTGCTTTATTGCAATATACATTAAGTACTACAACGATGCACAAAGAAACATAGACTAAATTTTATTATCAAAGAAATAGAAAATAATAATTGACACACATTACAGATGCATACAGCTCCAAGGTCGGCTATTTTTTTTTTTTTTATTCCGTCATTTCTTCTCCCATGATTGAATCTACAAACCACTTAGCCTGACTCTTTCCAAAGTAGGCAAATTCGACCAATCTGGAGCCTAGGAACAAAAATAACAAAACCAGAGGAAGTAGGCAACATCTAGAATGAGGAGAACAATTACTGTAAATTAAGAATATCAGAAAAGGGGTTCCTTCCTAACCAATGGTTGTCCCTGCTTCTTTGTGTGGTATTGCACTGAGTCTGATCATTGCTTCCAGGAAAAAAGTTGTGCTACAAAAATAAACAAGGCTAAAATAGTTGTCAAAATACTCGCCGTATATGCCCTATATGGATCACCGGCTATGGCGAGGAGTGCATAAGAATAGCTAAAACAGAGGGTGACATTGAGTGCGAAGAACAAAACCTTCATGTACCAATTTGGAACGAGAGTTTGAGATCAGAAATGTGATAGTATTACCAACGAGGAATACCTGAAACAGGCCTCTTCAAAAGCAATGGTTGTCCCTGCTTTGTGTTCACACACTGCTTTATTGTCGGTATTGGGCGTAATAAAACCTGCTTTGGTTTTCGATAATATTGTATTGGACAGATCAGTGGTTTCATCAGGACTACTCCCTACTTCAGTGGTATTGCACAAACCATTATCTTGCCAAAGTCCACCAAGAGGGCGGAGTACCGCTTGATAGCTGACTGTTACAAGCAGTATTGCAACCACCTGAAGCAAATTGCGCCTTTCTTCTAATAATTTCCTTATTTCACATTTAAAATCCATTTTCAAAAACTGAAAACAACTTGATACTAGCAGCCTTTGGTACTTTTCATACCTATTAAAGGTAGAAAGAGATGAACTCGATTTAGCTTTAACACGGTGTAGCATATTCCAAATCTCTTCGTTCTGTACTTGTGTCTGCCCTTTCCGCAAGATATCCCATGCTGTGTCACCCTCTAAAGTCTTATGGTTTACATCGACAAATTTGTAAACAGTACGAATTTAGAGGGTAAAACAGCATGGGACATCTCACAAGGACAAACACAAGTAAACAATATAGAGATCAAGCTTTTGTTATACAGTGCTAGAGCTTCATCAAGTTCACCCCTTTCTATAGTTACTCGAAGTGATGATAATAATATTGATGAATTTTACAACTTAATTGGAGAGGATGTAAAACTTTTGGAGCACATCGACGAGCTACCATTTATTAATGAGAAAATGTTCTGTCCGGAGCTGGTAGAAAAGGAGCTATTTACACCACCAATCAGGAGCTACCACGTCAGATACACATTGAGGCCTCAGTACACTCTATCACACAAGATTGTAGCTCAAACAAAACCAAAATCACCGAACACGTTCTATTCAGAAGAAGCCCTTACTTGGAGAAAACAAAGTCTGCTGCCAACGCCTCCTCTCCTCTGAGCCTGACCAACGGGGCTCCTCCGCACCGTTAGAGCCGTCGCGGCGTCGATCTGAGCCGGCGCCCATGCACCAAATACTACGGTTTGTTCCAATTTCCCCTTTATTGTTTAATTAGTTATCTCCCCAATATTTAGGTTTCAAAATTTTGATGGGTTTGGGTTATTTTTTGGATATCAATCTGTTCATATTGGTATAGGTTTTGTTGATTTATATGGATTTTGCCTTTTTTTGGGGTATTTTCATGGGTTTTGATTAGATTCTTAAGTGATAGGCCACCCACCTGTACAAACTTAAATTTCTTGGAAGTTCATGGATTTCAGATTTAATGGATACAGACTTAAATTTCTTGTACCACTCTTGAATTTGGCATCCATGAACTTCTTCTTCCTTCATTTTGTAAATTAAGTATATAATAAAAAAGTTGAGCTTCCTTTCTTCCTGCTATCAATTAGAACCGCAATCTGTTACAAGAAAGCCATACACAAATGATAAGTAACTAGCTACCATTGATCTGACAAACTGTTAGTTTTATCTAATCAACTAAAAGGAAAAAAATTTCATGTCACTCCCAATGGTGCAAGATTTAAGTTTTAGAAGTACAAATATTGCAGAATAGGATAATACTACAGCACAGCAAAAGTATAATGTAACCCATGTGAAATTTGCCCACTAAAATATCCTTTAGCAAATGTATAAATGTGAAACTTATAGAGATTTTGATTTTGGTTTTAATTCTTGATAATGGATACCTCTAATTCCTAACATTACAACTACCGTATCCAAACATAAAAGGGGAATCTGAATATGAATTCAAGAATTTTTCCTTTATAAGTTGGATACAAATACAAATATACAATCTGATAAACTTTGACTGAAATTAGTAACACTTATTTTATTTTTAAATGTTATTAGATCCTTATTGAGATGTATCAAAGCTACTATTCCACTGTTGAGGCTCTTTTTCTTTGTCTTTTTGGTTGATGAGCTTGATTGTTCTCCCTTTTCGTAGCTAGGATTTTGTGTTTCTCAATTTTCTAAACTATATATAGTAATACTATTGGATTATAAACCTCATTGGATATCTTTTTTTCTTGTTTTTTGAAAGGTGGTAGTCCTTTCTATTATGTTATCAGAAGGCTTATTGTTCGGATGATATTGAATTTCCTTGTACAAATTTTTTCAACTTGGATTAGTGCCTACCATTTATTTTTTAAGTACTTGTATGATGGTTGAATTTGTGCTTTTTCTTAATTCAAGATATTTTCTTAACTCTATTTATTTATGGCTGAGACTGGCATGAACTATTTCACATCTTCCATTCTTGAATAACTATTAAGTGCAGGCAAAAATAAGTAAAACAGGTAAAATAGGTATTAAGTGCAGGCAAAAATAACTATTTCTAGGTTGCCCCGTCGTCATTATACTGTCATATTTATTTAATTTTCAATTTGTGTTTTTTTTTTTTTTTTAAACCTTGACTTAAATTTTTTGGATTTGCTTTTCTTGGGAGCTTGTTCAATTAGGAATCCAACACTAAAATGAATTTAATTGAATGAGAATCTTGTTTTTTGTTACAAGTACCTTTTCAACAAGTTTTTTTACTGTGGTTGTTGAATTCTCCACCATGAACCTAGGCCTCTGGGACACAACTGGTATCATTTATTTGATAGATATTATCATATTCTTAGCTTCAAATATAATTTTATACTACTTGTAATTTCAATTTTCTCCTACTTGTAATGTCAATTTGCTCTTTATATGTACCATAGTGCAATTTAAGATGTAGTTGGAGCTATTTTATGTAGTGTTTATTGAGCTATTTTATGTAGTGTTTATTGATTTTTTTTTTTTTTTTTTTTTTTTAACTGTGCTCATTCTTCTTCTTCTTCTTCTTCTTTTTTCCTTTTTTTCTGTATTTGGTTGTACGTTTTTTTATGTAGGATCAATTACAAGAATTCCAATAAAGCTGATGTTTAAACAAGTTTTGTGACCAAGAGAATGCATTGGGAAGCAAATATTTTTTGCTATACAATATTTTAATTGTGGTGGATAGAACCATCTTCTTGTAGTTTGAATTGAGAGAAGTTTTATTTTAAGATGTATCTTCAGTCATATGATTCTCTTTTTGTATTATAAATCATGACATGTTTTATTTCAGACGAATGTATTGTCAATTAGGAACATTTATAAAAAAAATTGTGACAGGTTTTATTTTAAATGTATTTGTAATCTTATGCTTCTCTTTTTGTATTCTGAATCATGAGAGGTTTTATTTCAGGTGAATGTATTTGTCAATTAGAAACTTAAAAAAAAAAAATTATGACAAGTTTTATTTCAGATATATTTATAATCTTATGATTCTTTTTTTGTATTCTGAATTATGATAGTTTTATTTCAGGTGAATGTATTGTAAATTAGGAACTTCTATTGCAAATTGTGACAGGTTTTATTGTCAATTAGAAACTCAGATTTCAAAAGAAAAAAAATTGGGGATACATGTCATTATCCTGTGAAAAGCAAAAAAATGCATATAGATTTTTTTTTTTGGTCTTGTATAGATTCATTCAATCACGTTTTTTACATTTTGTTTGAGAAACAAGGGTATCCATGAAAGATTATTTTTAATGCTTTAAAACTTGCAAAATAAAACGGAATGCATTTATTTCATTGATTGAACAATGTCATACATTTAAACCATTCAAGTACTGATCTGATTAGACACAGATATTATGGAATCACGGTAATATCAACAAATTTAGCTATTAGCTCTAGCTAAAGATGCAAAACTGTGTGCAACTATGCAAAAGAATTATTAACCTTTTCAATATAACTGTGTTTTAAGCATACAAAGCTCATAAGATGCATATAAAGTACCTTCCTTAATCAGTATAGGGAACAATGAGAGTGGGTGATACATAAAGAATATAAGCAGCTTTAGCAATAAAAGACACAGCAAGCAATCAACTGGGTTGCATACAACAATGAGAGTGGTTGATACAGATGGAACTTTCACTTTATACTGTAAGTGTTAATGTTAATTGTTAAACTGTTAAATAGGTACAATTTAGTTAAAAATCTAGTGGCATAAACTAATCATGCCCAAGCAATCAAGTGAACATAATTCATTTAACCCCTATATCACATGGGTCTACTTGCAATTTCATAAAGTATTCCATGTATTTTAGCTGTAGCCATTAACCAAGTCATTCTTACTGTTCTTCACTGATATTCTTCTAAACTAAACCTAACCATTCTAACTGTTCTTCACTGATATTCTTCTAAAAAAGGAGCAGCATCATAGATAATTAGATTCTTGTAAGGCACGAATAATCCAGGAAGCTGCAGAATTTTGTGCTTCCTTTACTCTTGACTTTTCATCTACCTCTATATACATATTTCTTGTCATGTGGTGGACCCTCATGTTTCTCAAGGCTGCAAGTTATAGCAAAAGTACATTCAGATTCAATATCTTACAATATAGATATGAAAGTGAGAATTTGAAAAAACAGTGAATACTTGAGAAGAAGAAAAGCATGAAAATTTTATATCCAACATAGGTGGTGGTTTAACGGTACACTGAGGGAGGAGATTAAAAAAAGCATTTCATTGCAAGATTAAAAACTGCAATGAACGTGTGAGTGCCCACAAGCCAATAGAACAAACTACAAAGCCTACTAGTTTATGTTCATTTGACATACCATAGAGATCAGTATTCCTGGTTCCAGTCATTGTGAACCCAGTAATCAAGCTCTTCAAAACATTCCATGCCATCCTTATGAAATTCTAAATCATAAACTATGGCCTATAGGAGAGAGAGGAGGGAGGGAGGGGGAGAGAGAATACAGGAGGCTTGATCATGGTTCAACTCACAAAACTAACAGGCTCATCATCAAATAATTCAGAACACACACACACACTTTATTGCTTCACTGCTCATAATAAAGAAGCTCGTACCCGTAAATAGGCTTAGGCCATTTTTTCTTGCCACAAAGCTCATGTAGCTTCTGCTTTGCTCCATCAATCTCAAATGACTTATTGAGTCCAAAAGAAAAATCTAACCTCCCAACATTAGTGGGCATAGATTCCAATAACTTGAGCAAAGCTTGCTTTGCTGCATTAAGCTTTGCAGTTTCCTTCTTCTCAAAAGAACCTGAGGCGATAAACTTACCATCGACATATACAGTTGCAACATTCTTTTCCCCATTCTGTCAATACTTAATGTCAACCTGCTTCCCTTGCTTCTGACACAACTCAAACAACATCATGACAGGCATGAGCCATAGGAGTCCCTCTAACTCTACTTTCAAAAGTGATAGGTGGGAAACTATAATCACTAAATGGTGTATAACAGACTTTATAAAATGATAAATAATAATTTATCAAAAAAATCATGTGAATTAGACTGATTTCAAGTAGTGAACTAAAGAACAGGAATACATCTCCAGATTTAGAAATTCATCAATTTGTTTATTCATAATATATAATTTATTCATGTAAGAACTTGAAATAGTAACAAGATTCTCATAATAGACAAAGTGGTTGAACTTAACCACTTTGGAATCCAATCAAAACGCACCAAGGTACCAAAATACAGCAAAACCCATACCAAAGCAAGTGATTAACGTCCAAAAAACCTAACCCAAAACCATAAATATTTCGAAATCCAAATTGGGTAAAAGAACAAATCACAAAAAAACAAACCTTGAGGTTGCAACACCACGTTCACGGTGGCTTCGGCGCATTTTCCAGCACAAATTCCGGTGGAGCCGTGGAGATTTGGTGCTAAGAAGAGGCGGGGAGGAGCTCTGTTGTTCAGACTCAGAGGAGAGGAGGCATTGGCACTGGACTCTTTTTCCTCCAGGTAAGGGCTTCTTCTGAACAGAACGTGTTTTGTGATTTTGGTTTTGTTTGAGCTACAATCCTGTGTGATAGAGTGTACTGAGGCCTCAATGTGTATCTGACATGGTAGCTCCTGATTGGTGGCGTAAATAACCCATTTTCTGCCATCTCTGGATAGAACGTTTTCTCTTTATTAATACTCCTTGACACATAGCTGCATCTTAACATCCAATTTGCCCTAGAGTTGATGAGTTTAAAGCCTTCATTTGCTCGGAAACTAGATTCAAACGGGTTTAGTCCAATTCACCTTGCTTTACAAAATGGGCATATTGAGTTGGTGTGTCGGCTTTTACAACTTGATGGGGGACCTTGTACGTGTCAAAGGAAGGGAGCGGCTAACTCCTTTGCATTACTTAGTAGAAAGTGGTGAGCACCTTGATCTATTGGAAGAATTTCTATTGGTCTGTCCTAATTCTATTACAGATGTGACGGTGCAAAACGAGACAGCTTTGCATATTGCCCTCAAAAATGACAAGCTCGAGGCATTTGAATTCTTAGTGACATGGCTTGGAGTAATTGTTTATAAAAATGCTAAATTGTATCAAAGAACAATCTTGAACTGGAAGGACGATGAAGGCAATACTGTGTTGCACATTGCAGTATCAAAAAATCAAACTCAGGCAAGCTCTCTCTCCATTAACGTCTACTAAGTATTATATTAGCAAGGACAGACCTAGTAGATGTTTTCCTTTTTGCTAATATAATACTTAGTAGACGTTAATGGAGAGAGAGCTTGCCTGAGTTTGATTTTTTGATACTGCAATGTGCAACACAGTATTGCCTTCATCGTCCTTCCAGTTCAAGACTGTTCTTTGATACAATTTAGCATTTTTATAAACAATTACTCCAAGCCATGTCACTAAGAATTCAAATGCCTCGAGCTTGTCATTTTTAAGGACAATATGCAAAGCTGTCTCGTTTTGCACCGTCACATCTGCAATAGAATCAAGACAGGCCAATAAAAATTCTTCCAATAGATCAAGGTGCTCACCACTTTCTACTACGTAATGCAAAGGAGTTAGCCGCTCCCTTCCTTTGACACGAACAAGGTCCCCATCAAGTTGTAGAAGCCGACGCACCAACTCAATATGCCCATTTTGTAGAGCAAGGTGAATGGGACTAAACCCGTTTGAATCTAGTTTCCGAGCAAATGAAGGCTTTAAACTCATCAACTCTAGGGCAAATTGGATGTTCCTATAAGATGCAGCTATGTGTAAAGGGGTATTAATAAATGGTAGCTCATCGATGCACTCCAAAAGTTTACTTGTGTTTGTCCTTGTGAGATGTCCCATACTGTTTTACCCTTTGAATTCGTACTGTTTACATTGACAAATCTAGAACCCCAAGTGAGTATGTGACACACAACCTGCATAATGTAAATTACCTAAGTATCGTCCTTGGTCTATCCTTAATCCAAATGCATAAACTTCTTTTTCTTTTATAATTTTTTAACAAAAATTATAATGAAGAAGTAAAAAAAAAAAATGATCATTATGTATCACATGCAATTGTAAATTAAGCCAATGAATCATTAAAAAAAAAAAGACAATATTTTTATATATTGCCCGTACGTGATGGAACTGTACATACTCCCTAAAATTTTAAACATTTTAAACTATTATATTTAGACTAGTTAGGCCAGCATGTGCCTTGCACGTGCTTGCCGTGGAAAAAGAGTAATGATTAAGATAATTCTAGATTTTATTTATATCACAAAACATAGATATAAATCATTTGATTTTTAAAGTATATAGAAATTTACATTAATCAAATCAAAAGAGACATTAATTCTCAAAAAATAAAATACGTTAATTTATAGGCAAATGAATCCAGTTGTATCATCCAATTTAAATCACCTCAGCAGCTAGAAGTTGAACAATGAAATGAATAATCAATTACAAATACTTACCCGTAGACTATGTGATTGTTCTTTGGAGAGATACAGAGCTTCAGTTTCATAGCTCAAGGAAGCTCAACAAAGACGTATATATTATTATCTTTTGGTTTTTCTATTCGGCTAGCATGTATATATCACCACCAAGAATTGCCAATTCAAAGTTTCAGCAACTATTTGCTAGTACAAGCAAAGCAGATGAACCATTGGGAATTTATTCAGCCCTTCATATGCAAGCAGGGCCATAAAGTCCTATAGCAATAACAAATTATCTAATGAAAAACCAGATAAATGTCAGCAAGGAAGCAATAATTTATAAATTCACTCTCTAGGAAATATTGTTGCTACTCTGCATACCATTTTCTAGAGCAGACAAGTCCTCATTCTTCTCCTGCAAGTCATGTGCCAGCTGATATGTCAGCTCAATGGTCTTAAGTGCATTTCCCTCCAAGGAAAAATGAAAATTCCTGCCACTCTTTCTTCTTCTTCTCTTTAATTTTTTTTTCTCTCTCTATTGCACGCTGTCTTCTTCTTTTTTATTTGTGTGTCACTGTGTTAGATATTTTCTTTGTTTTGATTCTGTGAGCCCACGCACTACTACTTCCTTTAAAGCTCTTTTGTTTTGTCCACTTTTAAAATGTTATTAAAATGGGGCCATGTTTTTGGAAGGAGTAACACCAACAATCTCACAACAAAATCAGTTAGTAAGTTTTTTATTACTTCTAAATGTTTACTACTAAAATAACTTGTTTTTGAGATGCCATAAGAGCAATACAGAATTGCAAAATCCACCTTTCCCTTAATTTCCCATTTAATAGCTATGATGAGAAACTAATTAATCCTGCCTTGATGGAAAATTTTAACCCAAGGAGGAATGCCAAATCTAGCCTCCAAAATAGCATCTCTGTTCCTAGTATCAACACATTTGAAAAAAAAAAAAAAGTTCATTTTCTTGAGAATAAGTCTGAACGGACACAAATTGACTCCTACATCACACTTTTCTTTACTAAATTGTGCAAAATTTATAATTTATCCATTTATAGTTTAACTGAAATTTAAGTTCCATTGTTTGGTAGATTTACTACCGTTTTTCCATTGATTTTTTTTCTTTTTTTGTCCACCA
Organism: Quercus tomentella; assembly: GCA_028535165.1. Taxonomy (NCBI): domain Eukaryota; kingdom Viridiplantae; phylum Streptophyta; class Magnoliopsida; order Fagales; family Fagaceae; genus Quercus; species Quercus tomentella. The sequence goes on from JAPQVY010000133.1 coordinate 1,670,258, forward strand.
CTTAGATGAAGAATCAAGGTTCATTCCCAACTTAACAAAAGATGGATAGCTTTTTTTTTTTTTTTTTTCCCACTCTAAATAGTTTATGTTTTCTTCAATTCAATTCTATTTAAAATGCATAAAAAACATAATAATTTCAGATAAAGATAAAGCAAACCACCCAACTCAGATACAAAAATAAACGAAAAATTTCTTAGAAAAAAAAAAAACAAACAATTCAATATGAAATACATAATAACACAAACATTCATATTCTTGTACCTTTTTCCTAGTCCCCCAATACCAACATGTGATCAACTTGTGCGTAGATCAGCAACAACAAAGTCTTTCAGACTCATTTTCTTTCTTCGCCTGGGATTTCTCTTATTTCTTGGCATCTAATTAAAAAAAAAAATCTCAAAACCATTAATCGCATTATGTTATATGTCAACCCAACATAACAAGTAAAGAGATGAAATGAGAGGACTCACCTGAGAGAGAGAGAGAGAGAGAGAGAGAGAGAACAAACGATGAAGAAGATCTGAAGATGACAAGGGAGAAACAAGGACTTGAGAGCTCTAGCAGCACGGCAAGGGAAAAGATTTCAAAAAAAATAAAAAAATAAAAAAATAAAAAAAGGAAGACGAAGATGAAGAGAAAAGACAACGATGAGAGGAAATGGAAAAATGAAGCTTCAAGATGTGGTCAGATATATGGGGGGGTTGGGGTGGTGGTGTTTAAAGAGTGACAAAGGAAGCTTCCTTGAAGACATTGAAAAGAGGCAAAAGCAAAAAGGCTGATTTTAATTTTCAAAAACCAATGAAAATACGTGTTCAAATTGACAAGAAAAAAGCAATCCATATCAAACAAGAGAGCCGACATTCTCCAACTCTAATTAATGGAACTGAAAACAAGCATGGGCAAAGCAACTTTGTTCAAATTGTTTATTGGATGTCAACGTCAAAAGTCATTCCAAATTTTTAAAAAATGGGAAAGAGGGAAGACAAAGAGTGAAAGATATACATCTATCTAACTAGAGTGAAACACAGACGGATGGACGCTTGATTCCATTCCAAAATGCAGAAAAATGGGAAAGAGGGAAAGAAAAAAAGGTCGCTAAATTAAAGGGTAAAGCCGAAGGTGGCTGGAGCTGTGCTGGAGGTAAAAAGTAAAGAAGCAAATGAAAGTTTTGGGCTGGGGGGGCTTTTGAAAAAAAAAAAATTCTGTATGTGTGCATACAAAGAAAATTTTCCATTTGCCCAAAATATGCAATCTTGGCCCCCTCCCACCAAAAAAATTATAAATTGGCCCATGAAATCCAAAAGTATATGTTCTATTCTGTCTCTTTGGCCCAGTTGCCAAAGGATAATTACAATAACTTTTGGACAATAACAAAAAAAATTAAAGCACAAATTTGGTCTAAAGAAACCCAATTGCCCAAAAAATAATATGAATTACCTGTGGACAAAGAAATCCAATTGCTCTAAAAATAACATAAATTACCTATAGACAAGCTAATATTGAAAACAAAACTAAAGCACAAATTTGACATTATCAAATGTACGAATTTCAATGTGAACTGTGAAGTGTTTAATTTTATATTTTTTAATTTACTTTTTAAAAAGTTTTTAGTTATATTTGCTGGAATAATAATGTTTATTTTTTTATTAAAAAATTATATAATGAATTTGCTGTAATAAATTGTTTGGTAATATTACTTTTTAAGAAATGAGAGAAATTTGGGACAGAATTGCAAGTTCATGAGCGTGAAACACAAGCTGAGTTATCTATATATGTGACAGTATTGTCAAGCCATGTAGCATGACTTTTTCGTGTTCAGACTGACTTGGGACTAGACAGTGAGAGAGAGAGAATTTTTGTGTAGGAATTTTTGTGGGTCACGTGGTAGATAGCTGTCCTAAAGGCAAAAAAGCCAGTCCATTTCACAATGCCTACCCTAGTCCAAATCAAAGACTGGGCTAATTTGGAGGGGCTTGTCATGCTTGCCTGTTTAGGGTATGTTACAAATAGTAGTCCTAAGCCTAATTTGCGTTTGATTGGTTCTCTATTTACGAAAGTGATTATTTATCACAATGCCAAATATGCTAGTAGAGTTAAATTTATGTCTCTTTCCTATTTTTCTGTGGCTAGTTAATTAGGTAGAGAAATCACCCTTATATAAGCGTCTTGAATTTGCTAACTGCTAGCACTAGTAGGACCAGCATGAATTATAGAGTTTTTGATGAAATACTTGGTTTGGAAAGTCTGAGTTATGGCTGGCCAATGCGCTTACAATTCAGAGGCAACCTTCCACATCCTCCCTTACTTGTCGTTAAAGAAAGAACCAAAAAAAGAAAAAGAAAAAGTGTGTCTAAATCATGACTCTTAATTGGAATATACTTTGCGTATGCAAGAATTCTTTTATAGGTTTTACTAACATATACTCTTATGTTCACACAATAAAACCCTAATAGTTATATCTTTGAGATTGGCATGGTTTATTGTACAATGAACCCTAGTAGGATTTATACAAGAGTTCTAAGAGTTTGGATTAAGTGTACATCGGCTTTACAACACAACTAGGCCTCTTTGGCCAACATACATAATAAACTTATAAATCCAAACTATTTTTAACACTTTTCCTCAAACTCAAGGTAGAAACTTAGCAAAGTCTTGAATTTTGGATAAATCTTGTGAAGATCTCTACCTTGAGTTTGGAATTGTTGTAATATTCACATATGAGTGATGTGATTAGTTAAGTAGTAAAGGTCTCGCATAGGATACTAATGAGAAGAATAAGTGATTAATATAATATGATTAAACTCAAGTTGATGAGCTTCAAGTGATATTCCTATATGTTATATTAACTTCTAAATTGGAGTCTTTCTAAAGTATCATCTTCTTATCAAGTGGTATCAAAGATGGTAAGTGTTTGTTGGTAGGTCTCACATACGATGTAGTGGTATCACAGATGGTAAGCATTCATTAGTGGGTCACATAAAGTGGAATAAGGAAAACTCTCATGTTTTGCCACAGGTTCTAACTATTTGTGCAATATGTGCTCCAGGATAAAGTACAAGGTGAACAATCAAGATTCGGGAAATCAAGGGCCTATAGTGGTTCAAGCTTTTGTTTTCCTTGTAATTAGAGAAACTGGTCACTAACCAATGCAATGTACAAAATTCTTCTCAAAAAAAAAAAAAAAAACAAACAAACAAACAAACAAATGTTAACATATCTAGATTTAATTCACTAATTACAACTATTTAAAAGTTGAATTATTCTACATATTTGTTGACAGGCGCCTTTAAAGGTGCACTACTTAAGAATGTCAAATATTTAATTATCATAGGAATGCACATTTTAAATAACAAATGATACATTTGTTTATGTAGTTGTTGTACATTGTGATAGTTGTGTGTACCTTTAATGATATTGTATTTTAATTTCTCAAAAAAACAAATGATATTGTACTTTATGTAGTTTAATACGTTTGAGGACTATTAAGCCAATTTCAATAAAGTATTAAAAACCCCAAATATAGACATGTAGTAATCAGGCTATAAGACATAAAAATAGGTTTTTGTATACGTATTATGACTTCAATGATTTGAGTGATATTGGTTCTTCTCTTTAATCCGTGTATAAAATTCTTTGTATATAAATATAATCATCACAAGTATACTGCATGTAATATGTATAACTTATCAATAAAAAATAAAAATAAATACAATTCGTGTGCCTACTTTTTTTTCTTTTTTTTTTTAAATTCTCATCTGATTTATGGGCTACATAATGAACTTGGTTAAAAAAAAAAAAAAATTTGTTCATTTGTATAGGTCTAGTATATAAACTCAGTTCTCTCTTCATTTGCAATAGCTGACACAATCACGATTGAATAGAGTTTTTTTTTTTTTTTTTTTGGCTGAATAATGATTGAATAGATTTTGGCAGCTTGTTAAATTGACTATAAATAGTTCTCGTACCATTGAATCTACAGTTTTAGTTACAGTGAGGAGCAGGAGTACTGGTGGGGATAGGATAAGACTAATTAATTCTAGTTCAGTACAATACGTACCCTGGAACGCATTATGCTTCTGTACCATCCAAACCTCCTTGTTGGGAAGGTTCAAAAGGTTGGGTGTGACTGTGAGAGGTTGAGAAAACATTTGTTAAGTTTTTTTGTGTAGCGTTGCTCTTGAGGGGTTTGGCCAGAAACAAGGGCGCATACAAATAGTCAAATACCGAGCGAGCAAATAAGAGTTTTGACACAAAAGTATACTATAAACTTCACTCAAATATTTTAAGAGAGAGTGAGACAAGTAATTCTATTAATATGTGAATGATATAGTTAATAGTATTATTGTAAAGAGAAAGAGAAATTAGTGTCAACAAAGAACAAATAAACTCTACAAACTCTTCATATATCTCTATATTGAGTGTGAATTTTGAAAATCTAACCGTTAGATTGCATATTCTTATTGTATTCTTCATGCATGTAAAATTTCAAGAAGATCAAAGATCAATTGCTATCTCATCATACAAATGTTAAATTTCAAATTTTTATGATCTAAAATTGTGTATAAATTTGATTGAATAGCAAATAATATACAATTTGAACAAAATTTGATATGCATGTTAAGAACATAAGGAACATGAAATTTAACGGTTAGATTTTCAAAATTCATACAAAAAAAGAAATATATGAGAAGTTTAAAAAGTTTCACTGCAAACTAGTTTGGAGTGAAACTTTGTTCGTCAACAAACTTTAATACACAAGTTGCTTTTATATATACCCTTAACCTAATTAGAATATAAATAAATTAATATAAGTGCAAGGTATGATATACTGTTTGCTGCATGTATTGGTCCACTGAGTACTAACCAAAAAAAAGAAAAAAAAGGTTCCACTGTTTTTTTTTTTTAATTATTATTTAAATTCAGTAGTTATAATAGAAAATGGTAAATTTGAATGTTAAGGGTGTGTTTGGATATCAGTTATTTGCTAAAAACTGAAAACTTATTACTGAAAATACTGTAGCAAAATAATTTTTAAATGTGTGAATAGTACCGTGGAACCCAAAAATGCATTGGTATGCGCATTTTTGTATTTTTGGCTAGGTCGTAAACAATGCTGTGGGACCCAGCCAAAAACGTAAACGCTGGAAACGCACACTGGCCACTATCCAACTCACGCTAAATATCCTTACACTTTCCTGTATTTGAACATTAAGAGTTTGTTTAGATACCGTTTATTACTGAAAACTGAAAAAATTGTAGCAAAATAATTTTTAATGTGTGAATAATGTCGTAGAACCTAGTTTTAAAGAAAAATTTGCATAAATTAATGACTTGCAGGTTCCGTGAACAGTGCATGGAACCCACAAAAAAACGCTAAACACACCATCAAAAGAATTTCAGCAACATCCAAATGCTCACTAGATATTGCTATTTTTTTTTTTTTTTTTTTTTGTGAAATAAAGAACTAAAATTTTGATCTCCTTATTACTTTCACTTGTTGTGAGTAAAAAACAGTGTATAAACCCAGACGAAGCTAGAACTAATATTCTAACAAGACCACCATGACCATCCAACTTTTGTATGATCCCAAACGAAGCTAGAATTGATTAAGAAATTTATTCAGAAAAGCCAATAGATATAGAGATGATACAAAAGTCAAACTCGCTGACTCTGGTGTAGCTGTAAAAAGATTAAAAAATTAAAGTCAAATACTTTTATTTTTAATGTGTTAAACGAATTATCATAATAAAGTATAATGGAAGGGCTACCGCGTGATGACCAGACTAAACAGCTCACACCTAAAATATATTATCTATTATATCGTTATAATTGTCGGTGTTTTTTTTTTTTTTCTTAACAGAAGAGTTTTGCTTCTTTTTTTTTTTTTTTTTGAAAGGGAAGAGTTTTGCTTCTTTTTCTTTTTTTTTGAAAGGGAAGAGTTTTGCTTCTTCAATCTTCAACTGATAATTTAATTTTGTTTTATAAAGTGACATCACATAGAATTATATAAATAAGTGACATTTTTAATGCCAGAAAGGTACGTATTAGCTGGAGTACAAGTCTAAAGTCTTTATCCGAAGTATAAGTGACATTTAATGTTCTGAAAAAATCTAATGGAAACAAGGTATAAATTCAACTTCAGATTAAACTATATATATTTCACAATGCACCCAAAAAAACAGGGACTAAATTCTGACAATAGTTGCTTAAAAATAATAAGCAAACAAGCTAACTCATTTTTCTGAATCCAATTAACGGGTATCTTTATGATATTTGTTAATGTGTTTTAAGAAAGTTTTAAACTTTTAATACCATTTTAATAGAAAATATAAAAAATTGAAAAAAAAATTATTTTTTCTTTTCTTTTCTTATAAAATACATCTAAAAATATTTCCCAAAAGAACATTCACATCCGATATTTTCAAACTATTCTATTTTACCATCTCGAAAGCTATTTTATCTATTATACCATACCAATTTACAATACACACAACATCTCAACTTTTTATTTTACAATAAAACACATTAAAATAATATAAATTATACAATAAAATAATAAACAAGTTATCTATCTCTCCTCTCTCTCTCTAATTTCTATCCCTACCTCTCTGTCACTCTCTCAACAACCAAACAACCCAAGCACCACTATGCCACCACCATGCCCACCACGCCACCACTACCTACCAAAATCCCACCAGAACCAAAAACTCAAAAAAAAAAAAAAAAAAAAAAAAAAAACCAAAACAAAACCCACCAGAAACCAAGCAAACCCATAATAAAAACAACCAAACAACCCACTGCCCACCACATCGGTCCAACCAACCAATCCAAATCCAACCCAAACCCCATCAGAATCCAAAACACCAACCCATAGGAATCCAAAATCCAACCCATCCAAACCCAAAAGACAAAAATTAATAGCAAAAAATCAAACAACCCCATCAAAATCCGCCGTGCCCAAGCCGATCTCGCCATGCCATGACCACGCCACTCTCCGCCACGTCATGACCACTTCGAATCCAATCCAGCTTCAGTGGCAAGTTTTGAACGAGAGAGAGAGAAGTGAGAGAGGGAGTGAGGAATGAGGAGTGAAGAAAGAGAAAGAATCAGAGAAAAAAATAAAAGAAAATTAAGAAGAAGTATATGGCTAACAAAGTGAGAGAAAAGAGAATTTAATATTATGCCATTTACTATAGCACTATTGTAAAAAAATTTACAAGTACAAGACCGGGTAATGGGCTTGTTTTATGCTTGAATGCTAAAATTTCCCTACATATACCATTTGCAAGACCTAATGCCAACGCTAATACCATTTGCAAGACCCAATGCCAATGCTAATACCCTTTAGGAAATATTTTTAAGAACTTTTTATAAAAAAAGAAAAAAAGTAAATTTTTTATTATAAGTTTTTATATTTTTTATGAAATTTGTATCAAAATTTTCCTAAAATAGTCCATTAACACATGTCTTAATTAAGGGCATCCGTTAATATGATTTTTTTTCTTTTCTTGTGATTTTCTCTCTTTGGTTGTCCAAGTGGAATGCTAGCTATGAGCTGAAAGCCTACAACTTTAATTAATGTTGTTCTCGTTACATTGTTGTTTGTAATTACACACATACACATCATTTTAGTGCTTCTACTAGGTCAAATTGTCTTTCCAATTCGGTAGAACAAAAATAACTCAATCATTCCTTAGATTCGAAATAGAATCCTAAGTAAACAACAAAAAAAAGAAAGGAACATTTAATTTTCTTTAAGCTATGTTTGGTTGGAATGAAAATAGGAAGGATGAAAAACGGAGGAGAGAAAATAGGAGAGATTTTAGGTGGAAAGGGTATTTGGTTGGAGTGATTTTGGAGGAGAGAAAATGGTGGGACCCACCTATTTTCTTCCATGGCCCACCATTTTTCAGCTCCCCCAAATTGGAGAGAAAATGGGGAGGGGAAGTGGTTTGGTAAAAATGACATTTCTACCCCTTCTACTTTCCTAAAGTAAATTCTATGTTAATACTTGTTTCCTTCCTTTTATTTTTTTATTTTTTTCTTTTTTCTTTTTATGGGTTCTTTGTTTGACGTTGAACCTTGTTTCTTTTTTCTTTTTTTGGCTCTATCTTTGGTTTCATTGAACCTTTTTTTTTTTTTTTCCTGAATTTTTTTTTCCTTACTTTGAACCATTTTACATAGAACCAGTTTTTTCTTTTTATTTTTTCCTTTATAAAATATTTATATATAAAATAAGTTATGTAATAAGGGTATGAGAGTAAATTTATACAAATTATATTTTCTATCCCTTCACTTTTCTACCCTCCAACCAAACACAAATGAGGGAAATTAAAATCTCTTCTATCCCCCCACTTTTCCATATTCTCTCTATTTTCTATTTTTTATTCTCTCATTTTTCCATCTTCCCAACCAAACGGATCCTTAGTTTTAAATAAGTGAATGAAAATAGCTAAGCTTGACTTCAAAAGTGTGTAACAAGTGGTTGAAGTGCAAGGAAGCAACATTCAATTTACTTTCCTAGAAGCCAGGGCACTTTGATTACCCTAAGAACAAAGTGAAGAAATCAACCTAGCTAGAACATAGTGATAAAAACAGAGATTAGCTGACAAAAGTTTTGAACATTGTCTAACTTTTATCTGAACGCTAGTCTCATCATCATCATCGGTCTGTTTGGATTAAGTTTTGTTAATGTATATTGTGTTTTGTTATGGGCTTTAGGCCCAACTGCTTTACTTGTACTACACTTTACTTGTACCGCACACTTATGCCTCCTATATAAGGCACTGATGTATATTCTTTCATTCAAGAAATACAATACAATCTTCCAGTATTTCTAACATGGTATCAGAGCTACTGCTCTGACCTTTTTTTTAGCAGTCTTGTCTTTATTGGTGTTACTCCACTCTCAACATCGCTTCCGCCATCACAATAGTCGCTGTAGCCTCTCGCCGTTGAACCTTCGACGTCTTCCACCGTTGTCTTCGGGTTCCGGACCTGCAGTCGCTGTCGTTGAGGAGTCCAACACCGCACAGATCACTGCACGTGTCATTCCGCCGCGAATATTGCTCCGATCAAATTTCCGGAGATATCACTGAGATCGTCTTGAAACGATCTACACGTCGGTGAAAGACCCGCCGTCATCGGAGCTGCCACGCGCCCTCACGCGCCGCCTGAAGTTTCTGCGTAATTGCTCCACGCGCCACACGCGCCGCCTGAAGTTCAAGCTGACGTCACCCGTGACGTCATCTGCTCCACGTCAGCCCTAGCTGCGTCAGCATCCAGTCATCTGCTGACGTCAGCGCCACGTCATCTTGGTGACGTCATCTGCTGACCGTTGAATGCGTTGACTTTGACCAGACGTTGACTTTGATCGTTGACTTTTTCGTGGTTGACTTTTTTGCAGTCCAGGTGCTCCTTACCCAGTTTTTCGCGTAGATTTCATTTTTGCAGTCCATTTCTGCATATTTTGCTTCTAAATGAAAAATAAGGACATGTCTTCTTCTTGTTGCAATAATCGTCGCCGACAATCCAGCAAACGTTTTTGCAATTTTTGCAAACGTTTTGGCCACAATATTGAGACTTGCTATCGTCGCAACAAATCAGCTGTTTCAATTTCTGTTGCTACTTTTGCTAACACTGAGAGTGTCCAACCAATGGCTCCTATCTCTGCACAGTCTAAGTCTTCTGAACGCACTTTCACCATGTCCACAGATGACCTTAAAAATATCATCGCCAATGTCATTCGTATGGTTGGTAATGCATCTTACTCCTCTTCTCTCTCAGCTTTATCTGGTATGTCTCCCTCCTCTTGGCTTATGGATTCCGCTTGTTGCAATCACATGACACCTCACTCGTCCTTATTTTCTGAACTCAAACCTGCACCACACCCTCTTAATATTCGCACAGCAAATGGTTCCACAATGTCTGGTCATAATATCGGTTCTGTTTCGACTTCCAACTTTTCGGTTCCTGGGGTCTTTAATGTTCCTGACCTTTCTTACAATTTATTTTCTGTGGGACAATTAGCTGAGTTGGGTTATCGCATTATATTTGATTATTCTGGGTGTATTGTGCAGGATCCGAGGACGGGACAGGAACTTGGGACCGGTCCCAGAGTTGGGCGTATGTTTCCCGTGGACAACCTTCGTCTTCCACTTGTTGCTCCTGTTTCTGTTGCTGCAACTGCTGCAGTTTCCTCAATTCCTTCCCTTGCACTTTGGCATGCTCGTCTTGGTCATGCATCTTCCTCTCGAGTACAACAATTGGCTTCTAGAGGTTTGTTAGGTTCAGTGTCTACAGAAAATTTTGATTGTGTCTCATGTCAGTTAGGAAAACAACCAGCTTTGCCTTTCAATTCTAGTGAATCAATATCCACTGATATCTTTGACCTTATTCATTCTGATGTTTGGGGGCCTTCCCCGGTCTCTAGTATTGGTGGATCTCGATATTTTGTTGTCTTTGTTGATGATTATTCCCGCTATAGCTGGATTTTTCATATGAAACATCGCTCTGAATTATTGCAAGTATATTCTAATTTTGCAAAAATGGTTGAAACTCAATTTTCCAAACGTATCAAAATTTTTCGATCTGATAATGCTCTTGAGTACACTCAATATGCTTTCCAAGCTATTTTGCATTCCTATGGCACTGTTCATCATCTAACTTGTCCAGGTACCTCTCAGCAAAATGGTAGAGCCGAACGAAAACTTCGTCATATTCTTGACACTGTTCGTGCTCTCCTTCTCTCTGCCAAAGTTCCTGCTCCTTTTTGGGGCGAAGCTGCTCTTCATGCTGTTCATGCTATTAATCGCATTCCAAGTCCTATTATCCATAATCAAACTCCATATGAGCGCCTTTTTAGGTCACCTCCAAATTATCGCCACCTTCGCTCCTTTGGTTCTGCTTGTTTCGTTCTTCTTCAGCCACATGAGCATAACAAACTTGAGCCTCGGTCAAGACTTTGTTGTTTTCTTGGCTATGGTGAAACTCAAAAGGGGTATCGGTGTTATGATCCTGTCTCTCATCGTCTTCGTGTCTCCCGCAATGTTGTATTTTGGGAACATCGCTCCTTTGTCGAGCTCTCTCACTTCCGTGCCTCCCTATCTTCCTCCTCTGTCTTAGATCTTTTTCCAGATGAGGTACATATTCCTCCTGTAGTTGCTCCTGATCCTACTGTAGTTGCTCCTGATTCCCCTGTAGACTTCTCTGTCCAACCACCAGATATCCTTGATCCTTTTCCTAGTTCACCATTTAATGAACAGGTGGAAGATGAACAAGTTGAAGACGAGCTACCCAACCCTGAGCTTGGGTCCCTTGCTCCTGCTCCGCCTAACGATCATGCACAAGACATTCCACCTCGTCACTCAACTCGGGTAAGATCTGTTCCTACACATTTACTTGACTATCATTGTTACACTGCCCTTGCTACACTGCACGAGCCTCACACCTATCGTGAGGCTTCTACTGACCCTTTATGGCAGATTGCAATGAAAGAGGAGCTTGATGCATTATCTAAAAACCATACTTGGGTCTTGGTGACTCTCCCCCCTGGGAAGTCTGTGGTTGGTTGTAAGTGGATCTATAAGATTAAGACTCGCTCTGATGGGTCCATTGAGCGCTACAAAGCTCGTCTTGTTGCAAAAGGTTTCACACAGGAGTATGGGATTGATTATGAAGAGACTTTTGCTCCGGTTGCTCGTATCTCATCTGTTCGTGCCCTCTTAGCTGTTGCTGCTGCCAGAAAATGGGACCTTTTTCAGATGAATGTCAAAAATGCATTCCTTAATGGAAATATAAGTGAAGAAGTTTACATGCAACCTCCTCCTGGTCTCTCTGTTGAATCAAACAAGGTTTGTCACCTTCGACGTGCACTTTATGGCCTTAAACAAGCTCCACGAGCTTGGTTTGCCAAATTCAGCTCTACCATCTCTCGCTTGGGTTACATGGCCAGGCATTATGATTCTGCCTTATTTCTTCGTCGCACTGACAAAGGCACTATTTTACTTCTCCTGTATGTGGATGATATGATCATAACTGGTGATGACCTTAATGGCATTCAAGAACTCAAGGTTTTTCTCAATCAGCAGTTTGAGATGAAAGATCTTGGACATCTCAGCTACTTCTTGGGTCTTGAAATCACTCATTCTACAGATGGACTTTATATTACTCAAGCCAAGTATGCTTCTGAACTATTGTCTCGAGCTGGACTCACTGATAGCAAGACTGTTGACACTCCAGTTGAGCTTAATGCGCATCTGACTCCCACAGGAGGGAAACCATTGTCTAATCCTTCTCTTTACAGACGATTGGTTGGCAGCCTAGTTTATCTCACAGTCACTCGTCCAGACATCTCCTATGCTGTTCATCAGGTGAGCCAGTATCTGTCTGCTCCACGATCTACTCACTATGCTGCTGTTCTACGCATTCTTCGATACCTGAAGGGCACTCTCTTCCATGGCCTTTTCTACTCAGCTCAGTCTCCTCTTGTACTCCGTGCATTCTCTGATGCTGATTGGGCAGGGGATCCCACTGACCGCAGATCCACTACAGGTTATTGCTTTCTCCTTGGTTCTTCTTTAATTTCTTGGCGAAGTAAGAAACAAACTTTTGTGGCCCGCTCCAGTACTGAAGCAGAATATCGTGCCCTTGCTGATACCACATCTAAGCTCCTTTGGCTACGATGGCTTCTTACGGATTTAGGTGTGTCTACATCCTCTGCCACTCCCCTTTATTGTGATAACCAGAGTGCCATTCATATTGCTCACAATGATGTCTTCCATGAACGGACTAAACACATCGAGATTGATTGTCATTTTATCCGGTATCATCTTGTCCATGGTGCTCTCAAGCTTTTCTCCGTCTCCTCCAAAGATCAACTTGCAGATATCTTCACCAAGTCACTTCCTAAGGGTCGCACTCGTGATTTGGTTGACAACCTCAAGCTGGTCTCACATCCACCTTGAGTTTGAGGGGGGCTGTTAATGTATATTGTGTTTTGTTATGGGCTTTAGGCCCAACTGCTTTACTTGTACTACACTTTACTTGTACCGCACACTTATGCCTCCTATATAAGGCACTGATGTATATTCTTTCATTCAAGAAATACAATACAATCTTCCAGTATTTCTAACAAGTTTATTTTTGCTGAAACTGAAAACACTATAGTAAAATAATTTTTAAATGTATAAATAATACTGTGAGACCAATTTTTAATGAAAAAGTTGTTGAAAAGTGATATTTGTAGGTCCCATATATTGTTTACAGACCTATAAAACTGATAAAAGTGACGAAAAAGTAGAAAAAATGTTACTACTGTTCATGCTGCAGCTGACAAAAAAAAAAAAAAAAAAAAAACGCAGTCGTGAGATTCAGCCCAATCCAAACGGGTCCCTATCATCTTCCAACACAATGTTCATAAAACACAAGCTACAAGCCTAGCCATACTTATTCCAAGGTACACGTACAGGGTTACACTTACACAGGCTACACCTACACGCTATGTCTGAAGTCTAGTTATCCATATTTCACTTTCAACGTATTAAAGTCATTCAACTGCCGCTTTGAAAAATCAATATAGGAAATCTATAATATATACCACAGGTCCACAGCATAGATTCCAACTTTTCAAATTGGTTGGCTTGTTTTGTCAACGAAAAACCTATTTAAATTAATTTAAGGCGTAAATGTTATTTCCGCCCTTATATTTTAGGGTCATTTTTATTTTGATCTTTACATTTTTATTTTATTATTTTTAGTCTCTAAATCAATTAACGCATATTATTTTAGTCATTTCCGTCAGCTAACAAACGGAAATAGCTGACGTGGCTAACGGCACATTAAAATAATAATTAAAAAATCTATTTTGACATTAAAAAATACCACGTCAGCATCTAAATTAATTTTAATTAAATAAAAAAATTAAAAACAAAAAATTACAGATCTAAGAACATAAAAACCCAACAACGACATCAAACCCAGAATCAAAGAGCAAACCCAGCAACGACATTTTCCTTTATTTGAAATCCAAATAAAAAACATTTTGGTTATTGCTCATCCACAGGATTCAACTTACTAAAGCTCTCTCTCGTCTAAAATGAAGCTCTCTTTCATCTAAAGCTCTCTCTTTCTCTTAGATCAAAATCTCTATCTCTATCTCTATCTCTATCTCTATCTCTCTTTCAGCTTTCTTTTTGGATCTGGGTTTAGAGAAAGAGATGATGGGTGCTGGGTTCGACTGGGTTTGCTGGGATCTGGCCTTTCTCTTCGGCTTTGATCGGTGATCGTTGGTGGGTTTGACTAGGTTTAATCGGATCTGGATTTAGAGAAAGAGATGGCTTCTCTACCTCTCTCACGCAAAGTGAAGCCGATACGATTGGCAAAAACCCCTCAGTCCTCGCCATGTTTGAGGACTGCCGTTGCGAGCTTCACACCACTCGGTCTCCTCAGTTTCTCGACCTCAGGAACTAGCACGGTCTCTGGTCCGATTTCGATTACGGCTCCGATGTCATTATTGGTCTTCTCGATACCGAAATTTGGCCAGAGCGGCGTAGCTTTTTCGATAGGAATCTCGGTTCGGTTCCGTCTAGGTGGAAGGGAGCTTGTTGGTGGGTGCTGGGTTCGACTGGGTTCGTTGGTTGGGATTGCAGGGTTTGTTGTTGTTGTTGGTCTGATCGATGATCATTTCTAGACATTTGGGGTTTGGGGTTTGCTGGAGATTTGGTTTTAGCGTTTGCTGGGAATTTCACATTTTGAAATTTCTTTTTGTTTTTTAAGTTATTAACTTGTTGTGCTATTCGAAATTTCTTTGATTATGGTTTGGTTTGGGAGTGGATGAGTTGGGTGCTTTGCTGGGTTTTTATTCTTTGGATGGTTTGGTTTGGGTGTGGTTTCGTGTGGGTTTTCCTGTGTTTGCTCTTGTTGATGCTCTTTGATTTGGTGATGTTCAAGTTTTTTTTTTCTTTTTTTCCTGTTGGTTTGATGTTCATGTTCTTTGATGTTCATGCTCTTTGATTCTGGGTTTGATGTCGTTGTTGGGTTTATTTCTTGATTTAAGAAGAACATTGAAGAACAAGTTCTTATGTTCTTAGATCTGTAATTTTTTGTTTTTAATTTTTTTATTTAATTAAAATTAATTTAGATGCTGACGTGGCATTTTTTAATGTCAAAATAGATTTTTTTAATTATTATTTTAATGTGTCGTTAGCCACGTCAGCTATTTCCGTTTGTTGGCTGACGGAAAGGACTAAAATAACACGCGTTAATTGGTTTAGGGACTAAAAGTGGTAAAATAGAAATGTAGGGACCAAAATAGAAATGACCCCAAAATGTAGGGACGAAAAGAGCATTTACGCCTTAATTTAATTTGAAAACTAGATTCCACAAAATTATTCATTATCTTTTTTTTTTTTTTTTCACTATAATGGAGAAAGTTTGTCGTGCATAATAATAAGGGGTACCCATTAACAAAAGAGTTTTATATTGATTAATTCATGTAAAAGTGATATTTCATTAACAATTTATTGTCTTATAAAGAATTGTGAAAAATTCTACGCATCTAATATTACTACTTTGCTATTTGGAAACTCGTAAATAAGAGTTCTAGACTTACAATAGCAAACTGTCCTTGGAAAAGTTCTTAAAAGATTTATCAAGAAAATGTAAATGTTATATATCAAAGTATTTAATTTAGCAAAAAGTTTGAACTCCAGACTTAATAGTATATTGTAATTATTTCTTAAAAAAAAAGTATTTAATCCAACAAATGTCACTTGGACATGATTCAAATTATTATCAATAAGCAATGTTACATTGCCAAATTTTCTGTTCATGACAAGGGGCAAATCATCTTGTTTATAAGCGAACTGGCTAGCATTTGGCAAATGTACAATGGGAGAAACTAGGAAGATTCATATGGTACAAAAAAGAATACCTTATCTTAAATTCTTGACTGCAGGTTGGTGCACCAGTGAGTCTTCTTCAACCTTGATCTCATTCTCACGTAATTCTTAAAATTATTAACGGGAAGATGGGTCATACAATTGAACATAAAAAGGGTTTTTTTTTTTTTTTTTTTTCCTTTTCTTTTTTCTTCAAGTTATTGAATTTGACTGATTATGATAATTTCATGGATCTAGCTTTTGTGATCGTGTGAGTGTCCAACTTACCATTTTATTGCTCCCAAAGCGTGCGTCTAATTCATAAAACTATATTAGTATAAAACTATAAGAAGCCAACAATATAGTAACACAATCTTAATCACAAAATTTTGAGGCCGATTATGAATCTTCAACAATCTATTTAGGGTTAATTATATGTATTTTTCTTTGTCATAAAAACTCACTTGAATTAGGCATAAAGTGTATTATACATATAGCACAATAATTTTTTTTTCCATTCCAATATTATTATTTTTTGTTCTCCATATTTGAAATTTTACACTTTCTATACTGAGCTATTTAGTTTATGATTACAAAATTTAAGAGATTAGTTCAATTTTTGTCCTTCTGTATACTAGTTTTTAAATAATTTATTCCTTTTTTTTTTTTTTTCTAAATTTAGGCAATTTATTATATTTTGGCTTAAGTTATTGTGGATAATGAAAATAAAGATAAATATATTATATGTCTTGTCATTTTTTGGTGTGATGCATCTTAATATGAATTATACATTATATAAAGTAAGATTAGGAAAAGACATAATGATAGAATATAATTAAGTAGGTATATAAGTGGCAAGTTTTTATTGATAAAACATAAAGTGGTAAAGAAAATTTAAATGGTCTATTTTAAGCATTGTAACCTCCCTTCTTCTTCTTTTTCCTTCACAGAATAATATATCAATTCACAATGCAATTCACATTTTCATAATTATGAATAGCCATAAGCATTGGTACTGCAGAAAAGAGTTAGAAGAGAGGACAAGAGGAAGAAAGATGAAATTGCTGTTACATAGTTACTTCTAAAAGGTAATCTTCCAGAGTCGAGAATTCTGTCAATTAAGACACAACTATAGGAAACAATTTAAGAATAGACCTGTCAACATCTCTACTAGAGAAACCCACCAAATCCCAGCACCAAAACCATAGCTTGTAAACCCCAAAGAGGCCACAAATTGGGAATTTTGATTCATGTTCCCATTAGCCAACTTGGTTCTTAAGTCGTGTTCAAGCAATGTGACCTGTTGCTGGCATGGTTTTACCCCATACGGAACATGGCTAGCTGACACTAACCCAACCGGGTAACAAAGGTTTGGGTTGTTCCAAGCCCCAAACCGCCTTCCCACTTTCCTATAAAAATCATCAGGAAAATTAAGTTCTCCAGTCAGATTGTTCGCATTTAGGTAGAGTGCACTAACACAAGGTAGAGTAGCTAGCTTTGGAGACAGCTTTCCTGTGAGGTTATTGTCACTGAGACCCAAAAATCTCAATCTCTTTAATTTTGATATGGACTCAGGAATCTCCCCTGTCAACCCAATATTGGAGAGGTCCAAAATGACCAAGTTATGTAAGTTATGCCACTCTAGGCTCATTAGGTCTCCACCTATTGGGTTGTTAGACAAGGCCAACTCTTCTAAGGAACACATTCCTTGAAATGACTTGGTCAACCCACCTGAAATTTTGTTGTTTCTAAGGTCCAAAAGGGTCAGATTCTTCAAGTTACTAATCTCACTTGGAAGCATCCCTTCCAATTGATTGTTGCTCAAGTCAAGCTTCAAAAGTGAGGTCAACCCTCCAAGAGTCAATGGCAAAGGCCCAGATAGTGTATTCCTACTTAAATCATATATTAGTAGCTCATTCAACCCACCAAAACTATCAGGAATCCAACCAACAAATCGGTTCCCAGCAAGAACTAGACGCTTCAAGTTGATCAAGTTGCCAATATTTGTTGGTATATTGCCAGTTAATCCATTTTCTAGTAGCACTAATGATTTGAGCTTCACAAGGGCACCGAAGCTGATAGGAATTTTTCCAATGAGACCTGGGTTTGATCTGAACTCTAATGATTCTAAGCTGCCACCAAGTTTGTCCCAGCTATTGGATGGAATGGCAATGGGATGCCTCTTGGGTGAAACAAAGCATTTGAAGAATGAAAGAGTTTTGAGGTGCTTAAGCTCAAACACTTGTGTTCTGAATTCCAAATTTTTGGCACAACCAAGAGAGTTGTCATGAATGGGCCCAATATTCAAGGTAGTAACATACCAAAGCCCATCAAACAAATCACAAGAAACCCCCTGTAGAAGAATATAAGAAAATGTATCAAACAAAATTGTGAAGCCTGAGACTGCAATTACACGTACATATCTAAAATATACCACATGAAAATTGACCTTACGGTTGAATGGTAATGGCTACAATGATTTAGTCATGATGGCTAATGAACTATTATCACCATTCACCATGTGCATGGTAATTGTTTCTGTACGGGGCAGTAAAGAATGCATATGATTATATATTTATTTATTTGGTAAAGAAGAATGCATAAGATTGTTGTGAAAAATAATTGGTTTCCCGAGCCTCAAAGTTTGTCATTTTGTGAGAAAAAATTCACTAAAATTTAGCTTTAGGATGTAAGTCGAAAACTAAAAGGCTTTAAAACCTTCGAATTGCAAGTTCCATTTTTAGCTTTCGTACTGAATGATGATAAGTTCTCACTTCTCAATGAGTTTGTAGGCTAAAGACATGTCCTCCAACTAACGATGAGTAATCAGATGGCAAATGATTGAAGTGTATCTGTGAAATCATTTTTAAAGTTTTCAAAATTCCATGTCTTATTTGCGAAAGCTTACTAATCATCCCAAAGTGCAAGTATATAATCGAAAAAAGTGTGCTAGTTATAATGATGATAACGATGACAACAATAATAATGATGGTCACCATGATGAGCTTTTTAGGTGTCTATAATGGTTTTTTATTTTTTAATTTTTTTTTTATGGTACCAAAAGAAATCAATGATCACTCTTTCAGTGTTTTCAATAAAGAATGGTGAATGTTATCCCATACTAGTTACACTTTAATGTCAAAGAAAATCATTTATTTTTATGACACAACAAGAATACCATTTTGATCAGCATCCTAGAGTAATAGCGTACAGAAAAATATAGATAAACTTTTGAATGAACAGCTGAAGTGATCATTATAAATATTATATTCAAAGTACAAGAGAAGGAAATGATTCTTTCTATCCGAAAGAGATTTTTTTTATGGTTTAAATTAAATACGGAGTATTATAAATTTAAAGGTATATGAAGTTTTTCACAAAAAAAAAAAAAAAAAAAGAAGGTATATGAAGTGACATGAAATAGATAAGTCAATAGAATAGTACCTGTAGAGGAGTCCAGCCACAAGGATCTGGATATAGACCAGAGCCATTCCACCAATTACCCACAAAGCCCTGTACAGCAGAGTAAAGAGCTTCCTTTTCTGTTTTCTCCATTGGAGCTACATCAATGTCTTCATGTCCACAGCACCATGCAACCAAACAGAAGATGAAGACAGCAAAAATAGCATTACTGATAGTAATGAAGCTCTTCATGGATACTTATGCAGAAGAAAGCAAGGGAAACCTTAAAGGAAGAAGCTTGGCTTCAATTTAAACGACCATTCTAGCAATTCTATAACAAGGGCCTTTTACTTTTTATCCATAGAAACAAAGTGGGATATTTTTGGAGTCATACAGTTCATGATGTGAAATATAGGATAAGAAATAGACCCAGAAGAACAATATAACATAGAACTCAATCAGTCCAACATATATGGGACCCTTTAGAATACTTTAGAAAACCCAGACATAAATGAGTGAGAAAGATCCAAATACATGTTGAAGGAAGAAAGTTAAAGAAGGAAAAGCAGAAGCAAAGTAAGAAATCTGATGTATTTCTTCCTTTGTGTTAAAGGAAAAGCTAAGGAAGTTATGTCGCAGAAGGGACCCAAGATTCAGCACAGTTTTCCAAGATCAAAGTAATAATGGTAATGACAATAATAAAATTTGACAGAGGTGTAATTGAAGGGCTTGATAGTGAAAGCGAAAGATGGGGAAAGTAGGGTTGCTCTTAGTACTGCTCTGTGCTTTGGACCCTTTATGATTCAGTTATCAGACATTAAGTATTACTATTCTTTAAAGTATCATTATTAATGTAATAGGATCCTAGAGATATGGTTAAAGAGTAGTTGAAGAAATGGTTAAGGTTGTGGGGGGGATCAGTTAGGGTAAAAGGACTTTTTATTTTTTCTGGTTTTAGGGTTTGGAAGGTGTTGGGGGGCCATTATATATTGTCCATGCAAAAGAGAGAGTGCATGTAAATGCATGCAAGACAAAATAGGGTTTTTATCTCTTGCTTTCTTGTTCTCTCTTTTTGGGCTTTTGAATGATTAACCGTTCTATGAAACAGAGAAGAAAAGACAAGATGGTAGTGAGGTTATGTTATGAAAGTGGGACAGTACTGCACTGCACAGCACCCCACTGCTCTGCTCTGCTCTGCTCTGCTTGCCTGCAAAATGGGCATGGAGTTGGGCTGGCAGCTTGGCAGTGCTAATGGGCCATAGAAGTTGATTTTTCTTCTTCTTTTTTCTGTTTTAAATTTATGGGACATAAATGATAGCAAGAGCATCTCTAATAGGTTCTCTAAACACAAAATCTTTTCTATTGTAGGGAGTAAACCCATAAAATAAGTCTCTAACAAACTTTCTATACTTGAAAATTTTTTTGACTCATGAACAGTAGCTCATCTAGTCTGATAGGCTACTGTTCATTCTTCAAATATTTTTTTTCTATTATAATAATAATAAGGTATTGAATAAAAAAATGTTGGAAGATGTGTAGTTGTTAAAAAAAAATAATAATGAATGAAAAAATAATATTTAAATGAAATAGAGAATCTGTTAGAAAGTGTACTTGAAAAAATAGATAACTAAAAGATAAAAATTACTGTTCATTTTTCAAACAATACAAAAATTTCCCTAATTTACCGGAGATGCTCTGCTTGCCTGCAAAATGGGCATGGAGTTGGGCTGGCAGCTTGGCAGTGCTAATGGGCCATAGAGGTTGATTTTTCTTCTTCTTTTTCTGTTTTAAATTTATGGGACATAAATGGTAGCAATAATTTTCTTTTTCTTTTACTTTTGGATTTGAGATTGTGCTAAGTTCACACCTGCCAAAACAGTGATGTGCTGTCTTATTGTAAAACTTAAAAAAAAAAAAAAAAAAAAAAAAATTGGGTATTTGATGAGAAAGTATATAATACAAGAAATTAGTACTAAATCGTTCATATAACAAATTAAATAATAAATATTATAGAAATTAGTATATATTAGTAACTTCCTTACTTAGGTGCTTCCTTAGATGTTGTATCTTAGCTATATCATCCAATTAGATTCTATTATGTGGTTATATCGACTAATGAACCATACAATTAAATTGAATTTTTTTTAAAATATAACAATTAATATTTTTGCTATATTGGTCAATATAAGTATGTGACTGAATTTAATTGGAGAAACGTACCGCACCACACTTAAGGATCTATACTTAAACTTTTGCTCTAAAATTAAAATACATAACCTTTCAATCATTAGGTTGTTACATGAATTACTTTGTCTAACTGTTAAAAATGGTATTTTTATTTTCCTTTTTTTACTATTGGCAGTCCATTGTTCTGTCTTCTATGCAGGAAAATCAAAGCCTCTTATCTTACCTATGATTTTTCCAGTACGTTTGCCTACTTAAGATGGTCCCAAGGTAAATCAATTTTGAAGCTTAGATGGGACCAACAAGCTGAATAAGTTCAAATAGATGAGTCACTCCTACAGTTCTTTTTGGTTGGATAAACGAATATAAACAACCTAAACCTATATATACCACCAAAGGCTAGAGGTATTTGTAATTGGTAGAGTGATTATGACCTGACCAAAGTTTCATTTTTACTCCAAACATGTTAGGTTGAATGTTCTAATAAGTTCCAACTTTCCATGCCCTTTCTACCCAAAAAAAAAAAAAAAACTTTCGATGCCCTCAACATAGAAAACCCTTTCAGGGAGAGTTATAAAGGAGTGAGAAGAATCACAAAAAAGTTGAAAAGCAACAGGAAACGATTTTGGAGCTTTCGAAGTTTGGACTTTGTTTGGACCACGATGTATCAGTTGATAAGAATGCATAGCACACGCTGCACTTAATTTCCTTCACAGGCCTAGCATAGGCTGACAAGTCATTTTCTACCTTACTTTTTTTTTGAGAGAGAGAGTAATGAAATAGTGCTTTGATACATAAACATTTAACTTGATTCTTTTGACTATTTTATTGTCCCAAACTTGTTTCTTTTCTAATATTAGTGTTTTATTTATTTTTTTCATTAAATCAGAAAAAAAAAAATTAATTCAAATGCATACTTCTGGTCCTTTTGGTTGGGTGCAAAAGGATGAAAATGAAAGTTTTCTCTTATATGGTATGATGAAAATGAGGGGAATGGAAATGGGGATGGATGGAGTTTTCCACTCAAGGCCCATCAAAAACCATCTTCCCTAGTTCCAAATTGGGAGGAAAAGTAGAGGAGAAAATATTTGTTACATAGAATTTATTATTTTACTTATTTTAATTACAATTTTTTCTATCCTCTGTTAATATAATAAAAGTATAACAATAGGTTTATTCAAACCAACTCAATCCGTTGCTATAATTATTTACTCCCTGTTTCTGCATGCATAATAGTTTCTTTATATGTAGGGAAAACCACATCATGTATTTCTTTTTTTTCTTTAACCAACATCACATATTCACATATATATTTCATTCTTATAAATAGATATTTGTGTTATACTTTAAGTCTTCAAAAAAAAAAACTCTACAAAAACACACACACACAAGAGAAAAGCAAAATATTTTGTATCGGTCAACTTTTTTATTATATTTACATTTTCAATCCTATCACTTTAGAGAAATTATACAATCTTCATTTTGTTATCCTTCCAACCAAACAAACTTTAATCTGTTAATTCTCTGGTGTAGTCATCATTAAAAAAAAAAAAAAAAAAAAACCTTCAACGTAGCTTGATCAATTTATGTTGCTAATTGCCACGAAAGTTGGGAATTTTAAGAAATGGAGTCAAATTTTTCACTGTATTAATAGGATCGAGTTAGTTGAACCCTTGGGGCAACCAGCCAATTTAAATTACACTAGGTTAAAATCTCTTAACCATTTGGGCCAAGAAGAAGGATTGAAACTTGTATAACTAATAAGAAAAGAATAGATTGATTCAGTTAGTAAAATATATTGATGTTATACTAATATTGATGTTATACTAACTGAATCAAAGAAATTGAATCAATCTATTCAGTTAGTAACTGAATAGATTGATTTAGGAAGATCAAAGATCAAAGAAATTGATCTTTGATCTTCTTGAAATTTTCAAACTTGAAGGATATAATAATAATATGTAATCTAACGGTTAGATTTTCAAAATTCACACTCAATATAAAGATATATGAGGAGTTTGAAGGGTTTCTCTCTAAACTAGTTTGGAGAGAAACTTTTGTTTCATAATATAACTGTATATGTGTGTGAATCTTTCTCTTGGAGACTTGAACCCCTTGTCCTTACCCCTTTCACCCCATAAGAACTTGTATTTATGAAGTGATCATCATACAAAAAATGTGTGGTGGTTAAAAGTCAAAACTATTGATTTTTACACACGACGAGACTATCCTATTATTCCATCCTAAATTTAATAATGGCTTTATAAACTTTAAATTTAAGCAATCATTTCCGTAAATTATGGGATCAATCTCCTCAAATTTACGTTACACTTAACCTTAAAAATTTAATGTTTATCACATTATCATGTAATTAGTTTTTTTTTTTTTTTTTTTTTTTTCAAAGATTATGTAAATGGCATACGAAAATTATGGTTAAATGTTATTTGAAAGTTATCACAACTGATCACATAGCTTAGAGAGTTAATTACTCAAATTTAAAGTCTGAGGAAATGTGTCAAAGCTACAAATTGGACAATACAATTTATCAAAAAAGAAAAATCTCGATTTTTCCATAAATAAATAAGCTTATAAAGGAGAATAATACATTAAAAGTTTTAGGCCTTTGTCACATTATAATTCAAATGCTTCTACCAAATTTGCGCAGGGACACCCACAGAGACAATAATCTTCATCTTGGAACAATTAAGATGAAGGGAAAACACTGCGCAAATGTAGTAAAAGCTTCTGAAAATGTTCTGTTGCACCAAATTCTGTCACAAAAAGGTTCCAAACCCAAACGAAATAAAGAGGACGCAGCTTGTGTCTAGTGCATTAGTACACTTGACACGTTGAAATACAGACACATGTTTGCATTCTAACGTGTTCAGTGCAACTGGTGCACTAAATACAAGTTCTTCCCAAATAAATAAAAAAAGGGCTACCCAACTTGCTCCAAGTGCATCACATCACGTATATGTAAACATCTTTGGCTATTGATCCAACTAACCTAAATAGCCCACTTTGTTTCAACTATTTCAAAAACAACTAAATTTGAGCAAGAATATCATATTTAAAATTAGATTTATCAAATAAATATTAGAAAAAATAATTCAAAAAATTCCTTATATTCAAATAATTAATGCATCACTTAAAATAATTAACATAACAAGTATGTATTCATCCTATTAGCAATCCTTTAGATTACATAAAGTAAATACTACAATGTTGGTTCATATATATTACATGTCACATTCATCAAAAAAGAAATATATTACATGTCACTATTAAAAGTTGGGAAATCTAAATGGTTAAGATTAATTTTAATGAATTCACAAATATTTGATATTTTACGACTTTTGTTTCAATTGTTTTTTTTTTTTTTTTTTTTTTGACAAAAGTGATAGATTGTTTCAATTGTTTTCAAAGCAACTAAGCTTGAGAAAAATTGTCATATTCTAAATCAATTATTATTACTCCAAATAAAAATGGTTTTTTTAATCTAAAATTGATAAAAAATAATCATATAAATTTATTTAATATAAATAATTAATGCACAACTATAAATATTTAATCCTATAAAAATATACAACTATAGATATTTAATATATGCATTTACTTTATTAGCTAATTCAATAAATTAAATAAAATAAAAGATTTTAAAGAATACAGGGCATGACAGAACTTCATACTCTCCTTTTATATAGTTTCTTCAAATAAAGAGAGATTTTACCCCAATAAAATTATACATCATTGCTTGTAGTTATGTATATATGCCATAAAGTACATACATAATTTTCTTCAAATACAGAGATATTTTGCCCCAATAGAATTATACATCATGCATGTAGTTGTGCATATATGCCTTAACGCACACACATGATCATTTCGAAACAAAGGCAAAAAAAATAATAATAATAATAAAACCCTCGGACCACTGATTTCATCAAGGTGTAAAAAGATTAGAAGACAGGGAAATCGGACCAGCAATTTAGGATAAAAAATGTGGAAGTTGCACCATCGATCAGGATACAAAGAAAATCAACTTGGGCATGCTGAAACTAGCAGCACATCATGCACCCCCCAGTGTCTGACAGCTAGAATAGAACCCTCCTTTATGCTATCCTGCAATCTTTTATATTCCCCAAAATTACACGACCAAAAGGAAAGAAGGGAAAACCACAAAATGCTTTAAAATCTAACTAAAGCTAGAATCCCTAAAGTTTACATGAATTCCACAATGTTGATACACAGAAGAGAGAGAGAAAGAGGAGTTCCTAAGAGTGAACTGAAGACACTACTGCAGTCATCATGTTGTGAAGAAAGTCCATAACTTCCTTCCTATTGAAGCTTCACCAGGATGATCTGACTCATCATCATCGTCATCAGAGTTATCCTCAGCTTCATGGATTGTGCTCACATTCTCATCTTCATTGCCATATTCAGGGGTACCATTTACTTCCTCACTCAAATGGGCATTTTCAATCGATTTTGCCACATCACCATCGTCATTATCAATGTCTGACGGTGTTTTAAACTGCATTATTACAACAAAAGAAGAAAGGAAATTATTACAACTATAGTTCAGGAAATAAAGCCAACGAATATCTCAGAAAACACGTGCACACCAAAAAGGGGAGAGTTTTACCCGAACAACTCTATCCTCGGAGATCTCCACACTTTTAACTGTTGTAACTTGTACCAATCCTGTAATTTGGCCTTTCTTACCAGCAACGCTCGATGATGGTGCAGAAACACCTTCAGGTGTTGGTGCTACTTCCACTGCATCACCATCAGTGGCTTCTTTCCCCTTTGACTTTGTCAGGTCAGCTGAGGTGTGTGCTGCTGTGACTATCCCTGCACTGATTGATGTTTAGGCAATATTTTAGAACAACTGTGTTTTCTCCATTGGCACAACATTAATAATCCATTTGGATTGAGGGGAAGAGAGGAGAAATGGAGTAGAGTAGAGTAAAGTAAATTTGGCCCAAAATTAGCCTATTTTCAGCCAACTTTATTCTACTCCCCTCCACTTCGCCTCCTTTCCCTCTCAATCCAAACAGGCCCAAAGTGAATACAACATATATTACACACATGATCAGGTTTTCGGCAGATGACTGATTTAAGCTTGGATTGTAAAGGTAAGTGTGACTAAAAATAGTTCCATATAAAGAAATATTCTGCTTATTCTTTTATTCACTGACATTATAGTAACTATTTTGTTTGGCAAAACCTTCCTTGTCTTCTTTGTACTATATTACCTTTTCAAGTGTTATTATACAAAAAAATGCCCGTGATTGTGTCCAAGAAATACCCCCAAAAGTGATAGATCAGCAGTTTTAATTTCAATAGTTCTAAAAGATAAAAACACTAATACACACCAATGCCATCCCAGAAACATTTAACCGTTAGAAAACAGAATTTGCTATTTAAGTTGCTAAACGACAAATGCAAGGCAGCCGTATTGATTGAGAAGTTCTTACATCAGTGGCAAGCAATCATCACTGACAATGAGAATTTTGTTTTTCCTTTTAAGCCACAGATCACACAAAACGATTCAATTACTCAAAGATTGGCAATTTCCAGATAAAATTTAATTAAAGGTAATGTAAAGGGCACAGCCCTAATACATGTGGAAAATACAAAAGATATGGAAAGAAACACAGATCCTATCCAACCAAGACATAATGCAGCCAAAAATGGCAATATATTTTCCAGAGATGTACTCAACCCCTTCAACTTAAATACTAAACCTCCAATCACCAAACAGACATGGTCAGTTATCCCCAAAACTGTAAACCAGCATCAGTTTGCTGATGTATCAGAGCTGGCTCGCCAGACTGAGTACAAAATAAAAACATTAAAAAAAAAAGAAAAGAATATATATAAATATATATATATATATATATATATATATATATAAATCAAACAAACTTCTGAAAGCGGTTTGCTGGAATATCTTTATTCCATTCTTTCAAATAAATACAGTTAAAACCTTACTTTTCCCAAAGCCAAAAAGTCAAAACAATAACTGCACACAAAATTGTGTCTAGAACTTCATGGTTATCAGCATTGCGCCACGCGATTCACCAACACAGAAAATTAAGAAACTTACGTCTTATGTCGTCTGAGATTGTATCGCTTCTCTCCTGGAGTTTGCATGACTGAAGTAGCTGTTTGACGCCTCTTCCTGCGTCCACCAGCTGTGACACTTTCTGAATGCTCTTCACTATTGCCATCATCCTGCTCACTCTCTGTTATCCTTGAGGCTTGTGCATGTTGCCTCTTCCTTGCATTGTTACCAGCAGATTTCTCAGCACGACTGGAATCACCCTTGCTTTCTTCATTGATATGGTCAATAGCTTCAGTCTGGGCATTAGCATTCAATTCTGATCTTTCAAGAATAACTTTTGCATCTTCAACAACATCCTTGACAGAACGCGTTCTATACACTCCTGACTTGCGTTGCCTTGCAGGCTTGCGCCGACCACTCTTCAGTTCTGATTGCAGGGAATCTTCTGGAACTTCCTGTACCTTACTGTCCATGTAGCTATGATCATCAACTGATGGGGCACAAGCATTATCCACCTCTCTAATGATGCTTTCAGATTGGAGCTGCCGCTGAACATCATAGGTGTCATTAGTCATGCCAAAAGACTGTGGCTCATCCTCAGAAATACCATGCCCACTAGCTCCTTTGTTGACCAGCATGGCTGACGATGGTGATGATTCTGTCAAAATGGGAGCAGAAACATTCTCAATCCTTTTACCTGGAGATAAGTTAAAAATCTTTGAGGTGCATTTGCGGAGCCATGTCATGTGGCCCCCAGAGTCTGAATATCCCAAATCAGAAGCAGCTGCATTGCCTTGAGGGCTATTCAAAAATTCATCAGCCGGCCTTGGTACAGGAATAACCTCCCTATGTTTTATTTCATTTTCAGGTAGTTGGAGATCCGAGAAAACGAACTCCCTTGTGATTTCCCCACAACTTTCGCAACCCTTGAACTTCTCAACAAATGCAAGGAAACGATTTCTTTCTTCAATAAACTGTTCCCGCTGCTTCTTGAGTTTACTGTTAAGACTGTTGAGTTCAACAATATCTTTATTCATTTCAAGTTGGTTCACTTCCAACTGCTTCTGGTTCAATTTAAATTCCTCCTTTTCCTTCTGTAGTCTAAGCCTTTCGGACTTCACTTCTTGCCATTGCCTCTCAGCAACTTCATTCAAGTGCTTAATATTATTATGCTCTCTTTCTTTCTCCTCCTCAAATGCTCTTTCCCTGTCCTGTAAACACCTCTCCATTTCTTCACGTCTGTTCTGCAGATCAGTCTCAAGATCCCTTCTTTGCGATTCAAATTCTTGGAGCATTTGACTTTGCTCATTCTGTGCTTTCTCAGATAGAGCTAATTGCTCATGCTTCATTAAGGATGCAAATGATTCCTTCTCCTGTTGAAGAGCTCCCAACTCCCTCTTTATATGGTCCTGCATTGCATGTTTCTCTTTTTTCAGCCTTTCTTCTTCAGAGTGTTGCAATTTCTCCAATTTCTCTTTCTCTTCAACAATTTGTTTTAGCTCCCTACTAGTTTCTGTTCTTTTCTCATCCAACACTTCCCACTCTTTCTCAAACTTCTCCCTTTCTTGTTTCAAATCTTCACCTTCCTTCAAAAGCATCTCCTTCTGAAGTCTGTAATTTTCTATCTCCTGTTTCAATTGTGACTGCAAACGGAGGTGCTCCGACCTCTCTTTCTTAGTTATCCTCAGTTTCTCACTCTCTTCTTGAATTTGCAGCTTCTGCTGAGCATTTTCATCCCTTGCCTTCTCAATTTCATCTCTGAGATTTTGCAGACTCTCTTGATCAGCAAGTATTTGTTGCTTTTCTGCCTCCAACCTTTTCTCATTAGCTTTCACATCCTTTTCTATCTCTTTACAACTTTTCATCTTGGTTCCAATGTCCTTCTCTTTCTCACGCAGTCTCTCTTCCCTTTTATCCAACGCTTGACCTTGTTTGATCAACTTCTCTTTCTCATGGTTGATTTTAACCTTCCTCTGCTCCACCTCATCTAACTTGCTACTGTATTCCTCATTAAGGGATTTCCTTTTTTCTTCTAGTTCCAGCTCAAACTCCTGCATTTTAATATCCAGGATAGCCCTTTGCTTGTCAAGAAGCATCTGAATCTCCACCTAAAACAAAACCCATAAACATGAAATGTCAGACAGCTGAATTAATCATACACCTATAATCCATTCAAGTCCTTCACAACATAAATGATCCCATACACATACACAGCAGGACCCTTCTTGATCAATAAGAACACAAGCAGAACACACAAAGTTCCATACAAAACAAATATAGCTATCTATTCTTCCATATCGCCAATTGAAGCATACTATCAAATCACATCCAGATATGTCATCCTTATAAATGACATTATTAGGTTTTTTTTTTGTTTTTTTTTCTTATTCAGTATTAGGTCATTTATAATCATCTGTATAACAACTCAGGTGTCAGACATCAAACCTGCCATATCTAATGATATATAATATTTTAAGGCTCACACGATAAGAGTTCTCAATGATCTTATGGCTCTATCCCATTCAAACATCCCAAGCACTAATCCATATGTACATACTATGGCATCTCTACACCATAATATGGTCCAAACTTCAAAGGTATTTAAGCTCAAAGGGACTCATCTGTCATCCCCCAAATGATCAGCTAGATTTTTGAGAGAGAGAGAGAGAGGCTAGTGCAGAAGTATTCATATTTACTAGACTTCAGAAGTACTTAAACTACATATTATTCTGCAGAGGATAATACATTCCAAAAGATTTCCCGTCATATATATAAATAAATATAACACCAATTATAGGTCAATTTTCTTTTTTACTACGCAGGACAAAAAAGGGGGGGGGGGGGGGGTTATTGGAACTCACTCTTTCTCTAGAGTCAAGCTTTTCTTCCAACACAAGTAATTCCTTCTCCTTCATCTCAAGGGAGCTTCTCAGAGAGTCAGCTTTCTGCATAAAATCAACAAAACAGAGGGCATGTATGAAACCACTGAAGAATTTATTTATTTTTTTGATAGGTAAAATAAAGAAGTAATAAAACACTGAGGAATTTAAATTATTAAAAAAGTTCAAATGAACAAAAGACTCACTTTTTCCTTTAAAACTACGTCCACCAGTCTTTCGTTGATATCATCTTCCTTCTCTTTCAACGTTGTGTTCGATAAGTCAATCTTCTTTTGGGCCTCTTCAAGGCTCCTCTCTTTCCGCTTAATAGTTGCTTCTATTTCATTTGCCTTCTCCTCTCTCTCATTAAGGATTTTCCTATTGTTACATAGCCTTTCCTCTCCTTCCTGCAGTTTCCTCTCCCACTCTTGTAAGTCTTCTCTTTGTTTATAAAAAATTGCCTTATGTGCCTCTTGCCTAAGTGCAATAAGAACACATATAAGTTGAATGCAAAATACTAATTGAAGTGAGTCGTAGGCTCCAAGAAAATGGGTGTTTGTGCTTCTGTGTGTGTGTGTGTGTGTGTGTGTGTATGATGCATATATATAGTCATTAACATAGACATTTAAAATGATGTGCATAGAGCATACTCAGCAACTAAGGATTGGCGCTCCCTCTGGAGAATACTTTCACGAGCCTCCACCTCTTGCAATCTCATTTCCAATTCTGAACTCTTTCTGTTTACCTCAGCAAGCTTGGCTTCAGCAGCATGCAACTTTTCTTCTACCTCCAAAGATTTCTCTCCAATTCCAACAACCAAAGCATCTGCATTAGCTAACTTTGTCTCAGATGTAAGTTTGAGTTGGTGACGCTCTCCTTGAAGTTCACGTAGAGATTTTTCAAGCTGCATTGAAGAAAACATGACCCAGGTATCAATAACCCAAAGTCCAAAATAGTACACACTACACTCCATATCCAAACAAATAACCCAAAACAACTAGAGTTTAAAAAAAAAAAAAATTTGCTTTTTTAAACTAAAATCAGCATTCAATAGTAGCTACATCCAAATATTAACTTATTAAAAAGATGATACAGAATCAGGCTCGCAGCAACCAAAAAAGAATTGAACTCTAGCATAAGCCCTGTGTAAAAAAATTTAGTCTGCCATGAGCATCAAAGAATGTAAAAGATCTCTGTTTTAGAGACTTATGAAGATGGCATGTATAAATTTTAAGGATCCAACAATAAAATATAAAAAATCCCGTAATATTCACAGCACAATTCTTCTAAACATTTGCAAATGACAATTAAAAATTTGCATAGCCAATCTTCTAAAAAGATGAAGATGATATTTCAACAAAAACAGCAAACCTATCTAAAAAAATACAAAGACATATCAATATACATGTGAATCACATATCAAGCACACATTATGCAGATTATATAGCCTTGGTACTCAAGCACACTTGTGCATATCAAGATCATAAATAGGAAGGTACATAATCATAAAAGACCAGGGTGGTGGGACAACTTTAAGACTTAAGGAAAGATAGAAAGTAGTAGCAATGTAGCATACATCAATCACACACTTCTTCTCAGCGCTCAATGCTCTTCTCAAATTCTCCTCTCTCTTTTCAACTTCAGAAAATGCAATTAAATGTGCTGACTGTTCACGTTTGAGGATCTCCTGAGTTTCCGCTAGCGCTTGTGTCAGTTCTTCGTACTTGGAAGTCCACTCTTTCTTCTCAATCAAGAGAAGCCCCATGTTATACTGGTAGTCATAAAGCTGCCCAAAAAAACAAAGATACCAACAATTCCTTAAACACAAGTCTTCATCAGAGAATGCCAAATTCTATCTCATGCTATTCAAAAGAAACAAAAGATCAAACAACATAAAAAAAATAAAGATTGCGGTGACGAAATTCAGCAATGAGGCACACAACAAATTTAAAAATCTTTTTTACAACTATTGGCGTGCAAATTGTGATCAGACGTAACTTCACTTTCACACGGGTCCCTAGCAACATTGCTTTCATTAACACCAATCACAACATGTCACCTCAAAAGGCTGTGAAAAAATTGCAAAAATTATTGTGTCCTTAAGACTTACTGGATGAAATCTAGAACATAACTTTCACTTTCAAAAATCGAATGAATTCAGAGTCACAGAACCTCAAATACATACACCCTAAATTTCCCAATAATACACACACAAACAACCATCCATATAAAAAAAAAAAATTGTAATGAAATTAAACCAAATACAAATTCGAACAATACCCATTTCTGAGAACTTAACCCAATTGGAAATCCATTAAATATTAAACCAAACATGACCGATTAATCATAGTTCTTTAACAAAATTGAAACCCATTACAATACTAAAATCTTAAGCTGTTAAATATTCAATGAGATTCAAATAAACATTAAACCAAAGATTAAACCTCGTTTTCAAGCTTGGAGAGCTTGAGAAGAAGAGCCTCGCGGTCCTTTCTCTGCATGACCGCCTCGTCCAACAGCCCCGCCTCTCTGAACCTTTTCCAATCCTCCATATCTCCGCCGCCAATCTCCGCCGCCTCGCCGCTCAGAGAATCCAACGGCGGCGGAATATCAGGAAACGCCACCGCTTTACCCTTCCCCGTCGCCGCCGAAGCACTCCTCGGCGCAATTGCCGTCACCGCCGGCCACGCCTTCCTCTGCGGCGTGAACATCGCCGAATCTTCACGGCAACCAAAAGAAAAATCCGAAACCCTAGATTGATACTATAGCTTTTGCAAGAATGAATGAAAGAAAGAAAGAATTACAGATCGCGCTCTGAACCGGCCGAGATTTCGGAATGTATCGGAAAATAAACTGAAATAAAAGGTTTTGAAATTTTGATTTTGAATTCAAACTTTATTTAATTTTTTTTTTTTTTTTAATTTCTAGGTTTTAATTTTGATTTATTGTATTTGGGTTTTTGTTTGTGTGAGTGTGAAGAGTGAGCGAGGTGCGAAGAAGGGTCGGGTTCTTTGTTTTTTGTTTTTGTTGTGAATAATGTGATTGCGACTCAGGTTGTACTCACATTTTACTAAAACGGCGTCGGTTGTGCCACGTGTGCGTTTTGCCCGGAATGGGCTGGGTTTGCAAGTTAAAAAAACAAAGCCCATATCTCATGAAGAAAAGCACAAAAGCCCCTCAAGCCCAATTGAAACCATCCATAGTAGGTCTTAATTTTATTTGCCCTACGATCTCCATCTTCAAACCTTTTTAGGTTTCTATAATACAAATTACTCAAAAAGTAGAAGAAAATAAGAGATAGAAGGAAGAAAATGCAAGACCAATGTTTTAAAAACTGAACCGGACTGAAAAAAGGCCTAAAACCGATAAAAAAAGGAGAAATGTTGGAGACACACACTTTTGCACAACTTTGTGCCACAAAGTTGTGCAAAAGTGTGTGTCTCCAACATTTCTCAAAAAAAGGGGAAAAACTTGTCAAAATCCAAAAAAAAGGGAAAAAAGGGGAACTGGAAGCAAGTCCGATTTTGGCCCAATCTAGTTTTTAAAACTATGGGCAAGACTACAAGGGGAAGGATTTAAAAAAAAAAAAAAAAAAAAAAAAAAAAAAAAAAAACCCACAAACTTTTGTCATTCAAAAGCTATCTTTAAAATGCAAAACCTAAAATTCAATTGTTCAAAAAGTAAAAAGATTTTCTCTAGTAAATATCCACTAAGTCAGGTAGTGTATATGGTCTTAATAGTGCTCAAAAGTGAAGAACTTCAGGTGTAAAGAGAACAATGATATGTATGTGTATTATATCCGATTCTAAGACATAATAGTTTTGGTTTAAGCACCAAATCACCATCTCCTTTTTTGGAATCTTGAGATAACTACGCTAAAAGGATGTTTAAATATAAAAACACATTCTTTTATGCATAATATTACATGTAAAAGATTGATCATGAGTTGTCAATTTACTTCTCATATTCTCTTCTTATTTTTTGAAACATCCAAAACAAACGGGGGAAATTCTTTTTTCTTTCCCCCTTTACCTTGTTTTCTTTTCCCTCCAAACTTATTGGTTAAGTTCCTTATTTAAATTCAATCATGTGATTGCATTAGCTCCTTCTTAAAAAAGGAAAAAAAAAAAAAAAAGAGTGATTGCATTAGCTAATAAGTTATATAGTTAAATTTAAAAGAAATGCTACATCCATAACATTTTTCACAAATATTTTTATAACAAATCATGAGTGGTTAGTTGTTTTGCCATACCAAAAATAACCCATAACAACATATTGTTTTGAATTTATTGTGAAAATGTTATAGACATACCATTTCTCTAAATTTAATTATCAAATATCACCACAATTTGGAAGCCAAATTTAGGATGCGTTTGGATACCACTTATTTTGCTTAAAACTGAAAACAATAAAAAAATAATTTCTGATTACTATTCACTTTTTAAATTACTGTTCATTTGGTGTGTACAGTAATCCAAAAATTATTCTTTTATTATTTTCAATTTTTAATTTTCAATTTTCAATTTTTAACAAAATAAACGGAATCTAAACGCGACTTAACCATTAAGTTTTGTCATTGCCTAAACATCTAGGATACACTCCAGGACCAATCCAGCGTTTGGAAACACGTACAACACTTTTTTTTACCTTTTATCCTTTTCCGTTAGTTCGAAAGTCCAAAAATCCCCCACAAATTTCGCTTGCTACAAAAAGACCAACAAGTCCGAAATCCGCCACGCTGGCAAACCCCCATTGGCCAGTCCATCAAAATCACACAGGTATTAGTATTAGCATTATAGATCACTCTCTTCCTTCTCTTTTATTTTCACAAAAACAGGAACCGATAAAATCACAGAGAGAGACAGATAGATAGAAACGCACACAGCAAAGCAAAGCAAAGCAAAACACAGCACCCCGCCCCCAAAACCAAAACCAAAACCAAGAAAAGTTCAAAACCTAAACCCTACTCTCTCTTTCTCTCTCTTCGAGTCTTTGAATTTGTATGATTGGGGGGGATTTTGAAAACCATGGCATCGGAAAGTGCATCGAAACCGAGCTCAGCCACAGCCACAGCCTCAGGCTCAGGAGCCGATTCGTACATAGGGAGCTTGATTAGCTTGACTTCAAAGAGTGAGATCAGATACGAAGGCGTTCTCTACAACATCAACACTGATGAGTCCAGTATCGGACTCCGAAACGGTACCGTTTTTTGTTTTTTTTTTTGTTTTTCCCTCTTTTTTTCTTCTCTCTAGGTCTAGCATTAGTGTCACATTCAAAGACTTCGTGCATATATATTTTTAAACTCAAATTTCAACGTATCGATTTGGTTTTGAATTTGTTTCTTGGTTATGTTTGAATTAAGTCCTATACTTTGTTTAATGGAGTGTTCTTGGATTCTTTGACTGTGTTGAAGGAATTTTCCATCAAATTGGTTTTGGAGGAAAAATTTTGTTTGCAAAGTGAATGTTTGCTTAAGAAGTGAAAGGAGAATTAGATAAGATTATTGTGAAGTTGAGAGTGTGGGTAGGAATCCGGAGAAACGAAGGCGTTTTGCAATCATCGGAAGATTTAATTTTTCGGTTTAGTTTAAAATGTGACCGACGTAAGGTTGTCTAAGTAAAAAAATTGTTCCAAATTTTTATGATTTTTAGGTTCGTGATGAGATAATCTTTGTATCACTGTCAAGGTCTCTTGTGATCTTGGAAATTTGAGCGCTCTTTCATGTGAATTTTGTGCCATTATGATTTATATATTTAAGATATGTTTGGGTGGATTGTTAATGCTGGCTTGTCTTTTTTTTTCTTTTCTTCATGTGGCAGTACGATCATTTGGAACGGAAGGGAGAAAAAAGGATGGCCCGCAAGTTCCTCCAGGGGACAAAATTTATGAATATATACTCTTCCGTGGGAGCGATATCAAGGTATCTTAGGCGTAAATGCCCTTTAGCTGCACTCAATGTTTGTCTATGATGTTTATTCAACTCGTAAGGCTCAATAATTTCAATAGTCAATCGTGCTTTTGGAAGAGATTCAATACACATCGTTTCTAGTGGTTCTTGTGTCAAATCTGCACTTGAATGTTTCATTTGTTGAGTTCTTAAAAATATGCAGTTTTATCTATGCTTTGGTGTTTACTCTTACTGACCCTTTAAAAAGAGTAGTTAGTTTGCCTTTTGGGTGTGCATGGTGAGAATTTAAATTTCGAGTTAGATAATTCTCTAAATGGATCACAGCAGAGTCGAGAATTACCAGATTTACAGAAGATGAGATGACAAACAATGAGAGGCCTAAGCTGAAATGTTTTTATGTTATAATTTACGGGTTTTAGCCTTTGGTTGGCATGACTGTGTTGCATGCTACATGCTGAGATTTTACATTTCTTTTTTAAAAAAACTGAACAGATATTATCTCAATACTCAGCTTTGTACTTGGTATATTAGGATGGTTAATATTTAAGTAGAAAGACCCTGAACATCCTATAAGCTTCTTTTTGCAGGATTTACAGGTTAAATCTTCTCCACCTGTTCAGCCTCCACCGCCTATAACCAATGATCCAGCTATTATACAAGTAATTGGAATGAAGGCCATTTGATCACTTTATTAATTAAATCAGGCTACGCCATTCTAATTCTTTCTAATTTTTATGCAGTCTCATTATCCTCGCCCAGTTTCTACAGCTACAAGCTTGCCTCCTGCTGTTAGCGGGACTTTGACAGATCTTAATTCTCATACTGCACAGTTGGGACTCCATGGTGGCGTGCCTTTGTATCAACCGAATCTAGGTTCTTGGGCAGCTACACCACCTCCTCCTAGTGCAAATGGTGGTGGCCTTGCAATGCCAATGTATTGGCAAGGATACTATGGCCCCCCAAATGGGCTCCCTCATTTGCATCAGCAATCTTTGCTTCGTCCACCACCAGGGCTTTCAATCCCTTCTTCGATGCAGCAGCCAATGCAATATCCAAATTTTAACACCTCTCTACTCACTGGGGCTTCAAACTTACCCGAAGTTCCATCTTTGTTTCCTCCTGCTAGCTCTAGTTCCCTGAATTTAAGCTCCAGTTCTTTAACTCCATTAACTTTGCCATCCACTCTGCCTCCTGTGCCTTCTGCTACATTAGCTTCTGAAACATTAGGAAACTCAGTGCCTAACAAGGCACCACCTATTATTGGCCTTCAATCAGTCACACTTAGTTCTAGTTTGCCATCTCTGACTCCTTTAGCTACATCTAGTCCGGATATAAGTGCTATTGTACCACCAATAATCTCCAACAAGCCTAGTGCAATTTCTGGTCCAACCTTGTCATATCAAACCTCGTCTCAATCTACCTCGTCTATTGTTGGGACATCCAATTCTATTCGTACAGAAACACCAGCTCCCTCGTTGATAACTCCAGGTCAGTTGTTGCAGTCTGTACCTACTGCAGTTTCTTCGTCTCAAACTTCACAAACAGCACATAAGGATGTAGAGGTGGTTCAAGTATCTTCTTCGGCATCATCATCAGAACCAACAGTGCCAGTTTCAGCTGAAGCTCAGCCACCAATACTGCCATTACCTGTACCTTCACGAGTTGTTCATAAGGTGATTGTGTTACATATATCCATGTGTATCCCTTACCCTTGGGCTTGTTCCAAATATCCATAGGCTTGGTAGCTTAGTTTATATTGCGTGGGCTTGGTTTGATTTTGAATTGATTATTTTAAGATTACAGGGGACAGGTTCCACCCTCCCCCCGGAATCTTGGTTGCCAGCTAACAAGCTTTATCTTTTTCATGAGGTTGTTCATAGTGTTTGAGAGATTAATGCACTAGTAAGAAGGAGTGAGTTGATTCAAGTTAAGGAACGAAACAAGGCAAAGGAAGATAAAAAATCACATTAGTAGAAGTAGTTAAAAAGGACATGTCAATTAAGAAAGTAACAGAGACAATGACCTCGAATAGAATAAAATGGAAAAAAAAAAAAAAAGAATACATGTGGCCAACCCTGACTAATCTATTCAGGATACATGTGGCCAACCCTGACTAATTTGTCTGCTGTGGGTTTGAAGCAAGCCGCTAAAGCTTTGTAAATTGTTGCTGTTTTGCTTGGTTGTTCTATGGTTTATGGTTCATGGGAAATTTACTGTTGGTTGTGCGAAGACTCACAATTTGCTATATATGCTAAGCCCATTTAGTCGTTTTTTCCTAATGTGAATTTAATTGAACTTAGTCCTTTCTATACTGCACAATGATTACATATATTTTTTGTTAAGTCACAACAGTCATAACAAATTTGAACCTATGGTGTTCCGAAATCTGAGTTTGTGTTGATTTCTTGCTTATTATATATTCTATATATCCTTGTATTGATGAGGTTGCTGACATGTACGTCTCTCTTTCTTCCCAGCCCAATGGAACTCCTTTCCAACATCGTCATGGTTACAGGGGACGTGATAGAGGAAGAGGAATGGGGGTAATTTGTTGTTTACATTTACATTTTAAAATTAAGTTGGGTGTCTGTACGTTGATCAAGCTTACAACCTGAAAATTCGCATTAAGAGTTATAATATTGAATTAGTTGAGTGGACAGTTCTACTTCTTATGGTTCTAGAATTTGGTCCAAATAACAATCTTTTATTGCTCAAACTTGGGAGGGGTGACTTGTTGAATATAATGCTGGAGATGATGTGTTTAGAGAGTAAAGATTTTGAAATTGGCTTTGGACACTGAATGACATTTCAAAATAAATATTTAAAGCTTAAGATATTTTTTGATGTGAGACTTATGTGTTTTGTGTATTAAAATTTTAATCCATCACATAAGATCAATGTACTGTCCCCCCAATCATCTCAATCTACACAATATCACAGTAATTTTTATTGAGTAGTTGCTTTCATTGAATGGGGAGTTTGACATGAAAGCTGAACATTTGCTGTGCAGATTTCACGTCCAGTAACAAAATTCACTGAAGATTTTGATTTCATTGCCATGAATGAGAAATTTAAGAAGGATGAAGTGTGGGGTCATCTTGGTAAGAGTAGTAAATCTCATTCAAAGGACAAAGAAGGGGATGAAAATTTTAGTGATGAAGATGATACTCAGGATGAAGATGATGGTCAATCATCCAAGTTACAAGAAAAGGTAAGATTTACTGTCTTGTTTCACACTGGTTAAATTGAGTTCTGTTAAGAATAACTTGTTTTGCGCTTCTTACTTGATTATAATTTATTTCTTTATATGTTTGCAGCCTGTCTATAATAAGGATGATTTCTTTGATTCTCTCTCCTCCAATGCTCTTGACCATGAATCACATAATGGAAGGACTAGATTCTCTGAGCAAATGAAGATAGACACAGAGGTAATGTGTGCTTTGATGTGTCTCTTCAAGTTTTGAGGATTATGTGCAATATGTTCAACTTGCCCAAAATTTCATAAAAAAATGTTTAATATGTTTGCTTGATTGTATGCACAGACGTTTGGTGATTTTGCAAGGTATCGGGGTGGTCGAGGAGGTCGGGGGCGTGGTGGTCGTTCTCGTGGTGGTTACTATGGAAGAGGTTATGGCTACGGCGGGAGGGGCCGGGGGCGGACTATTCCTAGTCGGGCCATATAGATGGCACTTAAGACGTTTGAAATGTTATAGTTGGTAAATATAAAGCCTTTATGCTTACAGCAACAAACTGGTTTAGGGCTGTCCTTGTTATGGTTGTGCGTTTTAGTTTTGATTGTCCTGAAAATAAAGAGTAGGATGTACATTTTGATTTTAAATTTGTCTTAATCTGTTTCCTGCATTCTGCAGTCCTTTAATGGAGGTAACGAATATTTTTGCTTTCAATTGGAGAAATACTTTTGCCACCTAAGGTCCACTTCATCCGGCATTAGATGTTCAACGTTTTTACAATCAGTTTTTATTTGGCCACACACTTTGTCACAATTTAATGATGTGTAATTACTTTCACATAAATCTATTATTTTTTCTTTATAATTCAGTCACACATGTTAGGATTTTTGCAAGAGTTGTGTCCATAGAATTTCTCTTTTACAATTGGCAGGTTTTTTTTTTTTTTTTTTAAATGTGATTGCTTCAGAATAGTGCTCCCACCACCCCCCCCCCCCCCCCCCGCCCCCAGTGATAGGTCCCTTTGTACAATGCTAAGAGGCTTTATGAGTATGGTTTATTAGTATCCACCATTTCATTCCAATTTCTGACGGCTCATAATTAATCACACAATTTATTCATCATTGAAGGCCTCGGTAGAGGATGGTACAATGTCAACAAATTGCATTTTCAGGGTTACTTCTTGGGTGGGGGGCGCTGAGATTTGAGGTCTTTCAAGGAGTTCAGAAAGATGATGAGCTTTTAGTGATTCTTAGAATAAGCAAAATAGGATCAACTACCGGTTTAAATAAGATTGAAAATTTATGCTTTCTTGTGGTGGAAGATAAGACAAGACCAAAGAAGATAAGATAAGACCAAAGAATTCCGAAGTATTATTTTCTTGGGCTGGGCACTTGTTTTTGAACAAACAACAAAAAATACCAAAAGAACAATGAGGTGATAACTAGATGTTTAATCCCTTAAAATCCTGCAGCACGAACTAGTGGCAGAACTCGGAATTTCTTATTTGAAACAACAAATTGTGTCACCCAAGTTATTCTAAACAGGCAGATGTGGACTAATGTGAGATGATTTATCACACAACAAATATATTTGCAGTGTGAAAAGGCCTCACAACGCACACAATTATTCAGCAAAAAAAAAAAACGCACACAATTATTGATAGAGCCACAAGCGAAACAAACTACTTGGTTATGGCAACCAGGATTCTTCTAGGAGGAAGAGAAGGCCTTCTTCCATGAAGCAAAGCCATGTTATCAAAGAAGAGAACATCTCCCTTTTCCCACTTGAATTGGATGCTCTCTTCTTCGATGATTTCTTCACATCTCTTGACTACATGTTCCGGTAATTCTGTTCCGTCTGCCATCATGGCTGAGCTGTGTTCCTTTCCATGCATGCCGACTGCGACGTTAAACCACATCCTCCTTCCCTTTCTTCCATCAAACACCTTTGTTAGAGGTCGTGGGCTCAATGTTGCCTGAACTGCACCATTTGGTAGCCACTCCAAGTCCATGCCAGCAGCATTGGCCCTATAATAAAATTTTAACATGTGAGACTTGAATTTCAAGTGCTTTACCATGATAAGATGGTGCCGAATTCAGGAGAAGGATCATCTGCATTTGCTTAATTTGAAATGGAGAGTGCATTTCATATTAAGAATTTGATAGTTGACAAAAGTCATCTAATTCAAAATCAGTGATCATTCCTTATTTGCTGCAATTGAATTCTAAATGATGTGGCACCGTGCATAGTCTTACGTTCTTGAAAATGAAATTTGAAACATGAAATGAACCCTATTCAATTTGAGCCAAATAGAAAAGATCTTGATCCCCAAAACCATGCAGTCAAAACTTTCCTGCTAGATTACTTATATGTGTATGTAGTCCTTATAACTTGTTCTTAGAGGCACGCATAGGCTATTTTAACTGAAACTAGACTCAAGGAAAAAGCTAATAAACATGGGTTCTGAATATTGATTTATGCCAAGAGGCAAGAGCTGTCATATTCTGCAAGAGCATGCACTCCACCTATGTTGAAAACTAGAGATGAGCCGCATGTAACTAATCAATAGGTTTAAGGACAATTTTTTCATAAATGCTAACATGACCTATTGTAATTGGTGTATAATAAAAGTGGTGTCAGCGGTAGAATTGAGTGAAAGTAATGTTACTCCAGTCACAACATGTCATGTTAGTAGTTTTGAAAAATGTTGTTTCCCTTGTATTACTCATAAACCAATATATATAAATATATGAGCACACTAATGGACAACATCATTACAAAACCAGAAAGTGATAGCTTCTTTATGCATGTAGATCATTGTCTGTACCTTCTCTCAGCTTCTGCACAATCCGATGTTCCAAAAGTATCTTCCCAGCCTCTACCTCTCATGGAGGATGATGTATCATTCTTGCTTAGAGTTGTGAATGTGTACTTTAGCCCCTTCTCATCTATTTTCTCCACAGCTTCTGGGAACTCCTCTAGCATCCTTTCTGTTACTCGGAAGCTGGGAACAAAGGGTGTCTCCCCACCTTCAGGGGGTGGTATCTCACAGAAAAATATAACTTTTTTTGGACATTCCTTAATCTGGTTGGTTAGACATAATTAATAAAGTTTAGCAAATGGCACATGCTATTATTTGTCCAACTCTTTCAAATTATCATCAAAATTATACATTTGCAATCTCCAATTAGATGTGTAAGAGACATAATTAAGATGAAATAAAATGTTAAGTTTCCTCCATATTTACTCTCTAATCAATTCGGTGCATATTCTGCTTCATCATCAAAATACATCATCACTGCTTGACTCGTTAAATTTATAATATATTGCACATCGGCTATGATTTAATATGAAATGCGAGTTTTCTAGGAGTTAAAAGTAGTGATTGATGCATTAAAATAAATAAATAAAAGAAGTGGTTGGTGCTGACTGCTGAGATATACTCTCGGACCCAGCTTATATTGACCAAAAATATAACAATAATTTCTTATGAACTCAATATGATGATGACTTTCTCCTTCATGGCAAACTAATTAACCACATCAACTGTGTCCTTAAAGTGCTTTGATGTCTCATTATTAGCTGGGGCTCATGTGTAACGGCTAGAAATGACACTTTAGACCTTGTAGTTTTGCTTAACAAAGTAAATTTTAACTTTAAATTTAATTGTGGGTTTCCAAACTTCTAGTTAGTTTAACTAACAAAGTTTTTTGGTCATTGAATAAAAGACTTTGGATTGAATCCTATCTACACAAAAAGGAAAATTATTGGTATGTTAGCTTAATAATATAAAGCATTCATCATGGAGGGATGTCATAGGTTCAAACTATCATATTCAATCAAAGAAAAAAGTTGGGATTTGGCTAGGTAGAGAAGGTATATTCTATAGCTATTAAGAGGCAGAAATGAATCACTTTTAACCAAAACTCCCTTTCTTAGACTATCATATATATATATATGTGTGTGTGTGTGTGTGTGTGAGAGAGAGACTTACCAAAACCATTTCATGGTGGTAGTTAATGAACTCAGAGAGTGGTCCCTCGTTGGCTGTCAAAACTCGTTTGTAAACATGTGTTCGAGGTGCTGGCCCCACATAATGAATTTCTTCCCAGCCAAAGATTTCTACGATTTCATTGAAATCCTCAGCTTTCTCAACGTTGTAACCTCTAAGGAGGACAGCACTGTTGTTGATGATCATTTGCTCGAACCAGTCCTTGTTTTCCTTGAGAGCAAAGAGAAGGGATTCCAAGTCACCCTTGTTGGGCTCTGGAGGTTGTAAAACTAGTGGCATGATTTCACCATGCACTACTTTTTGGCCTTGACATTTTCCTTCCTTGAAGGCCTTGCTAGAGAATTCCATTCCTCTCTAAATGTTTGTAACTGTTTTAGGAGTTTTTCACTTCAAGTGGGATTATATTTCACACGCCTAGCTTTCTTATATATAGTGGTGAAGTAATGGTTATTATCATAGTTGTTAAATCGTGAATCGTATCGTGAATCGATTTTTGATTTTTTTGTATCGTGTATCGTATCAAATGATTCTAATCGTGTATCGTAAGATAGAGAAACACCTAATAAAATTATAAAATAATTATAGATATACATATATAAAAGGTATATTCATTATAAATTCAAAATATATTCAACTAATAATCAATTTAATCATTATTTATGTAATAAAATTTAACAAAGCTAACTAAATAAATCAAATTAACTTATGTTTATAAGAGCATCCGTAGCAGCTGGTGCAAAAATTATGTCA
This sequence comes from Quercus tomentella, assembly GCA_028535165.1. Classification (NCBI taxonomy): domain Eukaryota; kingdom Viridiplantae; phylum Streptophyta; class Magnoliopsida; order Fagales; family Fagaceae; genus Quercus; species Quercus tomentella. The sequence goes on from JAPQVY010000133.1 coordinate 1,714,532, forward strand.
TTTTGCCACACCAAATGCTTACTTTATTATTTTATCACATTATTTTACAATATCTCATTCATCAGATATTTTATAATTCAATTTTATACATTAAAATAATATTTACTACACATTAAAATAATACATTATCCCCTCCCCTATTATCATCAACAACAGCAATAGCAACAACAACCCACACCGCAGATCAACTGCCACAGCCCACAACCACCGGCCACCCCCACAGATCAACCACCAACCACCAATATTAGCCACTGCTACCAAAAAAAAAAAAAACTCAAGCAAACACTACAACCAATATCAGCCCCTACACAAAAAAAAAACACCATCAACCAAAATCTCATACCCATCCCAAATCTCACACCTACAACCCGATCAACCTACCACCATCAACCAAAATCAGCTAACCACCAACAATCAAAACAACCAACCACCAAAAAAGAGAGAGAGATATCGGTGAGATCGGAGCAGCGATGACGATGGCGATGATCAGAGTGGCCTCGCCCATGCCGCTTGTGCCTCCGACGACGATGACGATGGCGATGATCCGATCGGAGTGGCGATGATCGGAGTGGCCTCCCCCATGCCGCTTGCGCCTCCGACAACGATGACGATGGCGATGATCCGATCGGAGTGGCGATGATCCGATCGGAGTGGCGATGATCCGATCGGAGTGGCGATGATCGGAGTGGCCTCCCCCATGCCGCTTGCGCCTCCGACAACGATGACGATGGCGATGATTCGATCGAAGTGGCGATGATTGGAGTGGCCTCACCCATGTCGCTTATGCCTCCGATGGCGATGACGATGGCGATGATCCAATTGGAGTGGCCTCGCCTATAAAGATGTGGAGTGTGTCATTTTGTTCTTTCTCTGTTGAGGGAAGAGCTGGGTTTGATGTGAGAAGAGAGAGAAAAAATCAAGACCAGAAGTGAGAGGAGAGAGAAAGCCAAATAAAAAACATTATATTGGTTTACCACATTTGTCCATACCGTTGCAAAATTATACTATTTGTGTCCGTACCGTTGCAATTTGCAACGGTACGGACACAAATAGTATAATTTTGGCACATATGCAACATCTGATGGGAGCTGTTTTTAGTGTTTGGTGTGGGATATGTGCCAAATATTTAGCATTTGGCACATATCCCACATCTACTGTGGGTGCTCTTAACATGCACATTCAAATTGATTAAACTCAGAAGTAATACATGATATATGAACCAAAATAATAAAATCTTTTCATCATCTTGGCTAATCAACTCCATCTAAAGTCAATGTTATCATCATCAGCATCTTGCAAAATAATTTTTTCATAGACATTTTCTTTATTATTATCAACAATTACTCTTTTTTTTTTTTTTTGGTTTTTTTATTCTAATATTTTTTTTTTCTTGGCATTCTAGTTTTTTAGACTCAAAATAATAATAACAATATAAAAAATAATTATATTTTCATTTAATACATTATTAATAGCATAGAAAATAAATTTGCACATATGAAAGTGAGTGTTATAAGTATAGTCTAAATTTTGTAGGAGAAAGAGAAGGGAGGAAAAAAAACTCATGGACTTGCTATTTCATTAGACTCAATTAAGTTTCCCAATAATTTTGTGTTGGCATGCAGTTTTGGTGTTGGCGTGTGAATGTATTCCCTTATCTCATCCCCCTTCCCCTATATATGTGTGTGTGTGTTTCTCAAATAAAAATAATAATTTTGTGTTAACAAAGTCTAACAACTTGTTTAAATCAAATAAAATCACAAATTTTAACAAAAAAACCCATTTTAAACCCACATGTCTATGTATCGTATGATACGTACGATTCACCAATACAATACGATTCATACGATACGCATCTATGAATCGGACGATTCATAAGTACTTACGATACGCCCTTACAATACGAAACTTTTTGTATATGATATAATACATATCGTACGATATGTATCGCGTATCGTACGATACTAACAACTATGGTTATTATTGTTTAGGGAGCTGTTTACAAAGCTTGGAATCAACATAGGTTATATTTTTTGTCACAATTCATTTGGCATTGTTTACTTAATTCATATGTGATAGCCCCAAATAACCACCAAATTATCGTACGTAAACATTTGAAATTGATTTTTGTGAAGAAGTTAAATAATTAAACTTGGTTTGACATAAGTTGATGTTGAAGCTAGATGGTTACTAATTACCAAATCTTTTATATATTTATTGTAGCGATTAGTTGGAAACTTCTAGTTATGGATTTATAAAGTTCATTCTAAAGGTTTTTTTTAGATACATCAATAGTTGGGGGAGGGGGAATTTTAATCCTAGATGTTTTGAAAATACCAAAAATTGCCAACTAGTTAAGGTACAAAGCTCTTGATCATTCATTATAAAGGTTTTAGAGTTCATCTAGTCGCAGACCCATGTGATGCGTGAGAATAGATCATTATTTTATAATTATGGTATTAAATATAATTTATTTTCTAAATTTTTTTGAAGATAATTTTGTTCTCCCTAAAAATTAAACAATTTCTAAAATTATTTCATCTTTCTAACTCTACCAACATATCATTTTATTATTTTGGGTTGCATTTGATTGATATTATTCCTTTATAAGGTGGTCCATATTATTCAAAATTATGTTATATTGCACTATGTTTTTCTAATTTTTTTCTTGTGCAATTAAACTTTTTAAGTTTTGAATAAATCATTCAAATTCCTTATTCTCTTAAAGAAGATTACTGTGATAATAAAAAATCATAACAAAATTGCACTTAATGTTACTCAAATAATTGATAGACACATTTAAATGCATAGCCAAGACTTTTTATTTATTTTTTATATATAAATTCAAATTCTTACTTACAAAATAACTAAGTAACTCAAACAAAAGTCAAACCAAAACTATAATAGGGAGAGAGATTACTTGTGATGGAAAACTCAAAAATATAACACTAAATTAAACATATTAACCCAAAATAAAGATTTAAAAAATACAACGATTTGTCAACCTAAAGTAGAGTTGCAAGAAAGAATAAAAGAGAGAGAGAGAGAGAGAGAGAGAGAGAGAGAGTTATAAAAAATAAGATAAGAACAAAAATAGTAAAAATATAAGATATAGTAATAAGCATCAAATTATTCAAGTCATGATATATAATATAATAATGATGATATATTCTTATATACTATCTTTATAATGTAATAAGATGACTTCTATTAAATCAAAGGAAAAAAAATACAATCATAAAAATAAAAAACTAAATCACATCAATCTAAAGTAAAATTCTAAAAAATATAAAAATTCACCAACTTAAAGTAAGTTTTGAAAATAGCTTACGTTGATAATATGAGACTGAAATAATTTAATAACCTACAACGAAACGTTAATTATTCAATAACTGAAAATATACTTGCATTTTTTTTTTTAATACTGTAATATGAGGCTAGCCATACCACATCAACCACATTATAGGATGTAAAAAATTAAAAATATATATAAAAAAGAAGGAAAATAATTATGAAACTTTTCAATTCGCAATTATGTAATAATACTTTGGAAAGGAACTCATAATCTCAACCAAAGAAAAAAAAAATGAAAACTTAGAAACTCATATGGTCTAGGCATATTTAATAACTCAAAACAATATGCATCTCAAAATTTGGCACGGTCATGTTCAATTTAGACCAAGTATATAGGTTCATTATTTTAGTTCAATACATAACAATGATAACATAAACAATAATTGTAATTGACAATTAACAATGGTATCCTTAGGCTTCCCAAGCATTAGTGGTATACAAATCCATAGGAGTCACATAATAGGAAATCAAGACCACCAAAAAAAATGAACAAAAAATTGAAAGAAAGAGAGAAAAATAACATTTTGTGTGTGAGAAAACTATGCACTGAATGTGAGAGAGAATTTAAAATTTATAATAAGAAGATGAGAATAAGAAGAGCCAAAAATAAATGAAAATAAAGGGATAGAGGAAGAGAGGAAGAGAGATATTAAGGTAGTTAGTAGTGGGAAGATGAAGGGTAAAAATGAGGGGAAAATGTTTGAGAATGTGTAACAATAAGTTAAGAAAATTAATAAAAAGAAAAAGAGTTAAAAGAGAGAGAGAGAGAGAGAGAGGTAAGTGGATAATGTAGCTGCTGATGTGTCTTAATAAAAGTTTAGCAATAATAAATATTACGCTTCAACTTTTAGATATATATATATATATATATATAGATGAGTATAGTCAAATAGGTAAACGACAAAAATATGTAATAAAATACTAGAGTACAAGAAGCTTGTTAAAATTATGATCCTACCAAAATTAAAATTGGGGGAAGGATATTCCTAGCATAAGATTGAATCCATCATCCTATAGTTTTACAAACTACCAAAATAAGTAATAGCAAAATTCCACAAACTATAAAATCATATATTTTATATTTGTCTAAATTTAAAAATTATATTCTAAATATACTTAAATCAAATAAGTTTAATATATACTATTTTGTAAAGGGTGTCTACTATTCAAATAATCTATCTTGAAATAAGAAAGAAATAATAAACACAAGGCTATGTAAGAGTGTAGACAAAGTCATTAGCTTGGTTGACTATAAAATTTGCCACTAAAGATCGAAGTTTTAAAGAAATCTCTTTTACCGATAATTGTAACAAAATCAAGTACCTTAATTAATTTGTAATCGCGGTGTACCCCTTCCCAAAAAGTTTGATCCCTGTTTTATGCATATAATAAATATTTAAAACATTTTAACAGTTTATACATGTGAACCTAAATAGAAAAACAGTTTAAAACCCAATAATGTTATTGAACAATACAATCGTATAAAACATCCATAATCTAAAGGGAAAATGGAGATTTAATCATTTTGAGCTTTTTAAGATAACGCCATTTTGTATGATTTGAATCCGAATTATATTATAAAGGACAAAAAGAAGGAACAAAGGCAACAGCTTGATCTTAACGAGGGATACTCCTTCAATGCTAGCTCTATGTTTGTTGTCTCCTATCTCCAATGGGTGCAATGCAACTAAGTTGAGGCAGGCCAAGGCCTGTAGTTAGATATACCATGATTAAGATCTTACTTTCATAGAACTTAGTTACCAATAAAACCCACCAAAAGAGATTGTGATTTTTTTAATTGTAGATTACGTGGAACTAAGAAGTAGAGGTCCGTATCAATTAAGCAACCTCACAAATCTGGGTCCTGGAAACAAACGAAGGTTTTGTTTTCTTTTGTTCTGGTTTTCAAAGAAACAAAAGCGAGGTTTATAATACATTTTGCTAGAGCTAGAAGTAAAACGAGGCACGAGGAGAAAGCACCAACAAAAGTCAACAGTAATGAATGTGTTGGCACTTGCCATGCCACCTTCTTTACTCAAATGTTGCATTACAGACAGCACTGGCAATGCAATTATTAAAAGCAAATACACTTTGTGGTTTTGATTTAATTTGTAATATATGTAATTTTATTTATACGTCTGTATGATATCAGTATGGACCATAGGTATGGAGAATAAAATAAAGTGAAAACGAATGCTCTAAATGCTTTTATTGTAAACTATTTTAAGAATAATACTATTTTATTTTTACAACTACTTTTTGTTTTTTAACAGTTTGTTGAGATGTAAAGTATGAGTAGAATAAAATTATTTTCATATTAACCATTATTGACATTATTGATATTACTTTTATTGTATAACATTCCTAATAAATTACATCAATAGTTATGAAAAAAATTATGGAGTATTGTGGGGGGTACAAGGCCGGGAAGCCCATGTCAGCGTCTACATTGGGCCAAGGGCCCAACCCAAGGAAAAGCCCTCTCCTCAATCACGGGAAGGACCCTCCTTGACCATAAATGTAGCTGAGGACAAAGGGAGCAACCTACTGTTGGTAATGACACCCTGGGTCATTTCGCGGAACAGGAAAAGTACTAAAACAGCATAGGACAAGGGAAGGAATGGAAATATCTAAGGGAAAAGCTGTCATTACTGCATTAAGTACTCTACACCTGGTAGAGCCATACTTTTCAGCTTTTACAACCACTCCCAACCTCTTTGGGTATGGGCTGATGGGACAAGTATCAGCCCTATGAATCCAGACCTACACGTGGACGTTCAAGAGGGAGGGGAAGCTAGTATAAAAGGAGGAAGAAGCAATCCAAGAGAAGGGGGACTCTCTTGATGCCCAAGAACAGGGGCCACTCAAACTGTGCTGAGGAGAAAATCTTCTTGGATAAACTTAGTTCACCTCTGTGCGATCGCTATGAACACCATGACTAACGATTATCCGTCCACTAAATCCACTAAGGCCTAGCTTTTTAGCCACTCTCTACAAATTCATTGTACTGGGCCCGTTAGTCCAAGATCCCGTCACCATGTGGTATTGGGCTGAAAATTGAGACCCTACAAGTATAATTAGGGGTTTTTTTCACCATTGGTATATTTTTGGTTGAAACCGGGAACATATGATTGATTGATTTTCATATATAAAGTGGCCAACCATGTCCATGAGTTTAGATTTGATACTCAAAAACTTTATTAGGGAACTAATATTCTTCCAATTTTATTAGATGCAAATCACCTATAAAAGAAGTGAAGAACAATGTATTGGAAGGGATAAAATTACTTTAGGAAAAAAAAAAAAAAAAGATAAAATGGTCTCTAACTCTGTTTGGAATCCGCTTATTTTGTTAAAGTTGAAAACTTTTTACTGAATATACTGTAAATAAAAAAATAAAAGTAAAAGTTAGCTGAAATAGTATAGTAAGACTCATAAATATTACCAAAAAATACAATAAGACCCATAAATAATAATAAAAATAAACTAAATAATAAAATAAATTGACTTTTTAATTTGTGCCAAACACACGTATATATAATTCAGTCTTGTCATTCATTAAAATGGTCGGCCATACCTTAAATAAGAAAAAGGGAATAATAGTTTTTATTAAGAAGTATTATATGTTCTTATGTTACCCCTCTTATGAAAAAAATTTCACTAATCAGAACCAAATCATCAGTACAGTGATACACATCTAGATATATTTCAGTGTCAAATTTCATTGATTTATAAATAATAATGGCCTAATCTAAAAAGCAATCCACTACCATTATTGTCATTAATGTCTGGTAACTGAGTCTGACATTTCAATCTATTACATTACCAATAATGTAAGTAAATGGTAATAAACAAAACCAAACCTTATTCCAAATAAAGTTTCCCAAAAGGGATTGCTTTACTCAATACCCTACTATGGTAGATCTAAAGCTCAGCTTTAACTGTAAGTTCCTGATCAGCTCAGCTCCTAGTGCTACCACTTTCACTGAGTTTGGACTGTGGGACTGAGATTACTACTGCAACAAGTACACATGGCCATAACCTCCTCTTCATTATTCCCACTCCTTTTCTTTGCTAGACTCTCAGGACTTGCAGTGGCATTGCTAGTCTTCTTCTGGGCTCTTGCTTTCAAGTCCAGCTTCCTCCTTCACTCCTCCCAAGAAGACCTCATCTATGCAGTATGTTACACTATCTCTCTCTGCATGTCATTTACACAAAGCACCAAAGTTTGGTTTTTTACCTTTGAAGTGCTTCAAAGGATTGGTTTTTATTTTCCTTTCTTTTATGACAGGTTCTTCATCCTTTACTAATGGTGATTGGTTTTATTCTCATCAGTGGCGAAGGTAGCTAGTGAAAGAACTTAGAAATTATAATATACTAATCAATGTACATGTAAACTTGTTAAACCATTAACAGTAAATTTGCACAATGGGGCTCATGTTGTGCTTCTTTTGTTTTTGTGTGTGTTTTTTAGCAATTCTGGTGCATAGATGGTTGCCTGGTTCAAAGAGCTTCAAGAAATCCATGCATCTGTGTCTACAAGGAGTGGCTTTGGCTTCTGGGTTTTTTGGGATTTGGACAAAGTTTCGTGGGAATGATGGGATTGTGGCTAACTTCTATAGTCTGCATTCTTGGATGGGTTTGATATGTATCTTCCTATTTGGAGCTCAGGTTTTGTTTCTTCAATTCCCCAAGTTTTACTGATGCATGTTTCTTATTTTACTTCAATTGTTTCAAAATCATAATGTTGTGTGTGTTTCCTAAGAAACTGAATAATATAGTCTCATTATGTGGATAAGTAATGCTTCACAGCTCAGGTGTTGATGCCATTTTGATCCTTTTCAGTTTTCACATTATTACCAAACCCTTCTAGTTTCAATTAAAAATTAACACAACTACATTACTTTTTTGATCCCCCATTTCTTTGATGGCATGTCTGTTTCAATTAAATAGCAACAAGACTACACTATTGTTTTCATCTTTCATTTCTTTTGAGAGTAAGTTCCTTATCTTTACTAAAATGATGACAAAATTCTGTCTATGTCAATTGCATGATCAAGGAAAGATGCTTTTGGATGTTTTCATAATAACTAGCTAGGAAGCATGTAAGCCATCAATCATTATTAATTTGTCAAGGTAAAATATGGAATCCGATGCAATGACTAATATGACATTCATATACAATTTCCATAGTAATTTACGGATAATAAAATTCAAAACAGAAATTAGTGGCCCGAAAATAAAACAATAAGATGGAAAATTAGAAGGATTTTTCTTGGATAGCAAAATAGCATATATCCTAGTAGAAAACAATCTCTAAATTAACGTCAACCTCTTCTCCTAAACTAAGGAAAGCAGAAGGGGCTATTGTTATTGTTAGAATTGTTATTGATTTGTCTACATCTTTATCGTTACCATTGAGATCTCTATTGTAGGTATGTATAGAGACGAATTCTAGGCTATTTATAGACTAGGAACCTAGACAATATGGTATATTTGTAACAATTGCTTGAGTACTTTTCTACTTGTTGGGTACCTATTTTTGAGATATTTTATTTAGTGTAAGGAACAATTCCTTAGGTTCCCCAATTATTAAACTCAACCTATAGTTGAATTGATGAATGAACTAAATGGCTGACTTTAATAGTCCGTGTAAAAAATGACACTTTTTTTGTTGCATTAATCAATATAATGTTTGGTTGAATTCAATTGGAGAACATAAGGTACAAGAATTATATGAGTTTTGTCTTTTATATATTCTAATGAAAAGTGTGTATTTTTCAAATAATATGATGTGAGTTTCAAATTCTCTTATAGGAGTATTAATTTAAATGCAGTGGTTGATGGGTTTCCTGAGCTTTTGGCACAGAGGAGAGGCGCGCACAGTAAGGCTAAGGGTCTTGCCTTGGCACATTTTCCTTGGTCTCTACACATATGGTTTGGCTGTGGCCACAGCAGAAACTGGACTTCTAGAGAAGTTGACATTCCTACAAACCAAAAGAAATGTATCCACACACTCTCCAGAGTCCATGGTTGTCAATAGTCTAGGACTGGGTTTGGCCCTTCTTAGCGGCATTGTAATATTGGCCGCGGTTTCACCAAAGCACCAAACCCTTCAAAATAAACTCATGTTCTCAGATGCTAAGTGCTTGTCGTTTTAACAAAATTGTTTTGAGTCTTTTGACTCGGCTTTAATTTATAGTGATATCCTTATTGGATATGTATGTAAATGTTACTATATGTTTGTTTTATAGTAGGGGAAATCTTCTTGTGAATTGTGAGCTGTAATTGCCTTGATTTTCATGGATTCACTTTGAATATGTAGTGTTTGTGGTTTCTCAAAATGCAAAGAAATATTTTCCAGGAAAATAGATATACTATTTCTTGTGACTTTCATTCATTTTATCCCTTGATTTTTCAGACAAAATTTTCCCAAAACCGTTCATGTATTTGTTTGTTCATACCTTTCTTTCTTCATTCTCCTCGCCCAATTGCATGAGTACTTTATAATCTATATATTACTAAAAGTTGAAGCGTAGCGTTTAATGCTGCTGCTCTCACGTTACGCCACATCAGCTGCCACGTCATTCTTTTTTTTTTCTTTTCTTTTTTAAAATATAATTTGTCCTACAATTTTAAAATGGTTTTTACAATTTGCAGCCCTATAAATGCAGCCCATTACTTATTTATTTACTTCCACTATCACCCTATAATAAATCCAGCCCATTACTTATTTATTTATTTCTACTATCACCATATAATAAATCTATATAATTAATCCAGCTCACCTCTTATTTATTTAGTTCCACTATCAAGCCCAACCCAAAACCTTTTCAATTCAGTTTTAGGATTTTGTATAAGCTTTTTCAGCTTAAAGGAAGAAAAAAAAATTAAAAAAAAAAAAAACAAAAAAAAAAAAACAAAATGTTGAAGCATTTCAAGCTTTAGGGTTTTTTTTTTTTTTTTTTTTTTTTTTCCAATTTTCTTATAATTGTTTTTAACATTTTTTTTTTTAATATTTACACTTCTCCAATCTTTTTCTCTCCCTTACCATTTCATCTCCCTACTACTTATTCTTCAATCTTTCTCCCTCCCTTACCTTTTCATCTCCCCACTACCCTCTACATTAATATCATTCTTCCTATTTCCCTTCATCTTCCTTTATTTTTGTCTCTTCTTATTCACACCCTCTTACTATAAATTTGTCACTATCTCTTCTATTCTATACATAGTTTTCCCTCACAAATAAAAAAGGTTCCCTCTCTCTCTCTCTAAATTTTTTGGTGGATTTTTTTTATTTTTCTTGCATCTCTACTTTAGGTTGATAATTTTTTATATTCTTTAAAACTCTATTTTGAGTTAATGCGATTTAGTTTTATTTTTTAAATTGTGATTTAGTTTTGTTTTTTAAATTGTTGTTGTTTTTTTTTATTTTTTATTCTCTTTGATTGTTAAATGTTATCCTATTGCGTTCTAAAGAATTAAATATAGCATATAAAAATATAATATTATTCTATTACATAGCATGATTTGGATAATTTGGTATCTATTCTGTTACATAGCATGATTTTTTATAATGCTCAATTTAGATGTTAAACTATGAGACTTTACTAATTTTTGTTTATTTTCTAATCCTTTGTGGTGGACAAAGTACTCTTAATAGTTGTATTAAAAGTACTCCATAATACCATTTATTTAAAGAAGAGCAAGGGTTAGCCAAATGAAAATAATTGGATAGGTGACAAATTTTAACTTTTGCAATTTTATTTTTATTATTATTATTTTATAATAATGCATGTATATAAATTTAATTCTTAGATTTTGCTAATAATTGTTTATTTGATAATATGTTTTGGGCAGTCGAAATTATAATTTTTACAAAGAAAATAACCTTAATAGATTATCAAAAACAAAATTTTATCCAAATATTGGTTCAATTAATCATTGTTAAGTTTTATTAATTTTTTTTAGTTTACTTTTTTGGGTGTTTTGGATTGTTCCTATATTACATTTATGATTGTTCCTATAATAAATAAAAATATAATTACGAAATACATTACTCATTATTAGATTGGTTTAAATTGTAAAAAAAAAATTAATAAAACCACCATAAAAATAATTATCACGCGCAACACGCGGGTTCGCGGCTAGTTTATATATAATAAGCAATCTGTTCATTCTTCACATCTGAGAAGTAGTCTTCTTTTTTCCTCACACTTGAGAAATACCAAAATAGTCTTCTTTATGCGTCCTCTTGGGGTTGGAAGCTAACAAGATTTGAAGAGCAATATATTACACATGCCATCAAAACTATGCTCAGTTATAGTTTGAGATGTTATAGTTTAAGAAGTCTCAAATTTGTTTCTTAGATTTGGTATTCTATTTAGTATTTTATAGTGCCCATTTGCAAGATACATACACTTTTTTCTTAATCCTTCATAAATCGTTTCCTCAACTTTCCTCATTCACCTCAAAATTGCATGTTGTCTTGCAAATGCTCAACAAAACAAATTCGAGGGTTCTAGTAAAATTACAAACACTAAAACATAACTGAGCATGATTTTGATGGTATGCCTTTTTTGGTTTTATGGAAACTATAAGGCTAAAAGCTAATGGAGTAACAATTAACTAATAATAAAATTTTCAATAATAAGTAAAAACATTAAATTTAACAAAATTTAGAAACAATAATAGATAATTTAACTATATTATTAATCGAGGAAAAATGCAATAGACTCGAAAGGCAGTGATTATTGAGGTTTGGAGTTGAGAAAGAGAGAGCAGATGATGGTATATGGTGTGTTGTGAGAGAGATGAGAGAAAATTTTGATTTTGATTTTGATTTTGCACAAGGGGTTTTAGGTTGTAATTGGTGGGGCTTTGAAAATTTTGATTTTGATTTTGCAAAAGGGGTTTTAGGTTGTTAATGGCGGGGCTTTGAAATTTCAAGGGCAACCTTATCTTTTCAGGAGCAGATAGTATGTTTTGTTGATGTGTTTTTTTTAGATAGGTGTCAATTTTTTATTGGCCTTAGAAACACCAACTAAGTGCTGAGTTGGTATTCTTGAAACATGATATACTTTCTCGTAACAAAGGGTATACGGTCTATTTTTAGCCCAAAAAAAAAAATGGTACATTATCTTTTGAGATGTTTAATTTCTTCCAAATATCTATTTAATTTATTCCTTCTTCTTTTTTTCTCAATACTTGGTAGATTATATAAATATACTAAGACTAGACAATTAAAAAGTGATAATGAACGGTTATCATTGTCCAATAATAAAATTTTAAATTTTATCAATATGAAAATATAGGAGAAATTAGATTTGACCCACCCGTGGTTAGGCCGGTTTTAATAGTGTCTACATGTGGTTTATTTGTTGATGTCACAAATTTAATTCAAAAATACTATATGTCATGAATCTTAGTGCAATAGATTGAAAATACTTAACAAAAATAATTTGGGTCAAATTATTGCAATGATATCTCCGTTGCAATAGATTATTATTTCATGTTTGTATTACAATTAATTGTAAAATTATTGATAATAGGTTATTGCAATAATATATTTGTTGCAACTTCATAATTGTCATTGCAATAGTGTAAAATAATTCTAAACATGGCTATAGGGTGTGAACATATGAATATGGTCACATTTAGTAGAGAGGTCGGGATCATAGGTTTGGGAGGTGGTCCCTAATCCTTTGTGTACGAGCTTCTTGTTGGGGGGCATTTAGTAATTATTTGTCGAGCAAAATTGGGTGATAGAGGAGTGATCATGGACTCAAGGATACCGTGACTAGTTTGCCAAAAGTAGCTTATGAAGTATTTCGTGATGCTTTTAATGTGTAATCTGTCATCCGTTGAGCACCTGAGTGTTAATCTTTGAGATATGCTATAATCAATATGGTTTGAAATAGTTTACTTTCAATAGTGTCTTTCTATTTATGGGGTAAGACAATCTTGGAAATTCCACCAAGATTGTCTACAATATTCCTGTCTACAATATTCATCTTGTTAACATATTAACCTATCTACAATATTCATGTTTATATATATACAATATTCATGTTTATGGGGTAAGACAATCTTGGAAATTCCACCAAGATTGTCTACAATATTCCTGTCTACAATATTCATCTTGTTAACATATTAACATGTCTACAATATTCATCTTGTTAACATATTAACATGTCTAGAATATTCATGTTAATATATATACAATATTCCTGTCTACAATATTCATCTTGTTAACATATTAACATGTCTACAATATTCATGTTTATATATATACAATATTCCTGTCTACAATATTCATCCTATATATATATACACACACATTCAAATTAACATAGCAATATTCCTATCTACAATATTCATTCATGATCAGCTCCAAAAAAACACAAAATCACACAAAAACCACAAAGAAGTGTATATAAAGGACGAGAAGCCCATAGCTAAGGCATCACAAGAACACTATGTAAAGCAAGCAGTTTAATTACCTCAACTGGATGTTCTTCATCCCAATTTTCAATTAAACTCTCCAATATATAAGGAGCCTCATGCATTTCCTGATGGACCTATAGTTGTGTTTCAAAAGCGTGGCTATTGGTAGTCTATTTAAATTTTTTTTTTTTAAAAAAAAAAAAAACTCCAAATAAACCTATAGCCGCACTTCTAAACACTTAGAAATGCGGCTATAGACTTAACTTATAGCCATGTTTTAAAAATGCGGGTAGGTCTGTAGTTTAAGCTGTGTTTCTTTAAAACGCGACTATAAGTTAGCTATAGCCGCTTTTTTTGTAAACACGGCTATAGCCCACGTTTTTTGTAGTGAGGCAATAGTAAAAAAATACTGCACCATGGATATTAATAGTCGGTGCCTCTTTATCAAAGAGACATTTTATAACTTCTTTGTCAATATATGATTTACAATATGATTTACAAAGATAATTTAATTTAAAGAGATTCTTATTAATTTATTGTACATTTTCCTTTTTAAAATGATAATAATCTTTCATTATGTTTTCCATCGAGCCTGACATATGTGCACCCGAAGTTGAGGTTTGTGTACTTAACATTCATCATGAATTAAATGATCAATACTGTATCGTAGATGGAACTTCTTTTACTTGCCCACTTGTAGCAGCAAAAGTAGTACTAATTAAAAGAAAATTAACTAAATTCCTACATGATGTGTGGTGCAACTTATTATTAGTTTTCTCCAATATTTCAATAAGTTTACAAAGAATCTTATAACTTAATTAGTTGGCACCTTAATTTCTGATAAAGACATTCATGATTCATATCTCCCAACTAACAATATATATAAAAAAAAAAAAAAAAAATTTTGAATAAATTTCCTTGTAAAAAATTGTAATCTTTATTTATTTTATAGACAAAATAGAAATCACACTATATATATATGTATTCACAAATTGAAAATTGCATGATATAGTGGTTAATATAGATAAGCATATTTCATGCCTACTAAAAAAAATGCATATATCTTTCAATTATTGTTTCTCATATAAATCGTAGAAAAATTATATTAAAATTTCATTATGTTATAACAAAATAAATATACTTATTTTATTACTTACACACACACACATATATATATTATATTACATGTGACTAAAAGGAGTTAGGAAATTTAAAGGGCTAAGATTTATTTTAGTAAATTCACAAATATTTAATTTTTATGGCGTTTGTGTCAGTTGTTGTCAAAGCAACTAAACATGAGTAGGAATGTCATATTCTAAATTTATTATTATTATTCCAACTAAAAATTATCTCTTATATAGGGTTTATAAAAATAATCATATAAATTCATTTGATATAAATAATTAATGCACAACTATAGATAATTAATACAAGCATTTTCTCTATTGGCTAATTTAATGAACTAATACTTTGATATAAATGCAAACTTTGTTGATTTAGAACCCTAAATAAAAAGAACTTCGAGAAATGTGTTACATGGCACAACCCCATACTCTTTAACATGAGGTGTCTGCTTATATATTTATTTATACTATTGTGGGCTCAATTCAAGTATTACATTTTATTTTATTCTTTTAAGCATGATTCAAGCCCATGTGACTTATGGGGGAAATTGAGGAAGTGTGGTTTGGAAAGTATGGGTCGGTTCCTTTCGGACCTTTTGCATGAGCCCAACCCATGCGTGCTACCAAGTGGGCAAGGGATACTAGTAGCACCTTAGGCTCATGGAGGAGGTCTTGTATCCAAAATTTACATCCCAAAACAAATTTTATGCTCTGGGTGACTGTGGCCCAACTTTTCTACTATACCATTTTTTGCCTAAAACACATAGCTGACCCTAAGTGGCTGGCCTAGTCTGCTGCAACAACCAAATGCAATCTCCAATGACCTGCCATGTCTTGAAAACATCAGCCCATGAATTTAGGCTACTTTATTTCCCAAACTATGCAAAAAGCAAGGCATCCCTCTTACCCAATTAAATCAAATCTGACCATAACTTCTTTGATCCATACCTTAGGGTTCAAAACCTCTTCTATTGACCAAAAACAGTCACTTAAAGCACCCCAAGTTCAATACAAAAGGCCCCAATCAGATTCAAAATCAACTAACCACGTTCTACCCACAGACCT
Organism: Quercus tomentella; assembly: GCA_028535165.1. Classification (NCBI taxonomy): domain Eukaryota; kingdom Viridiplantae; phylum Streptophyta; class Magnoliopsida; order Fagales; family Fagaceae; genus Quercus; species Quercus tomentella. Next base: position 1,730,518 of record JAPQVY010000133.1, read on the forward strand.
GAAATTTCAGAACAAAAGCCCATTCAGCCAATCAACAATCTCACAATTCCGAAATTGGGGGGTGGAAATATAGGTATAGGAGAACCTTCCCTCTCTTCCTCATAACCTCTCTCAATTTCCTCTTCTCAATGACTGTGGGTCAAAGTTTCAGACCTGCTGAACCACGTTTTCCCCATAGAGCTGAAACTTGAGGCAAAAACTCACTGAGTTAGGAAACATTCTCACAATTCTGAACCTTAGGGGTGGAAATATGGGTATAGGGAAACCTTCCCTCTCTTCCTTACAACCTCTCTCAATTTCCTTTTCTCGGTGACTGCAGGTCGAAATTTCAAACCTTTATATTTTTATACTTTTTCTGCACTTTTGTTATTAGCATTTTGATTCTCTCTTGTCAAAGCACCATTAGCTTTTTGTTCATTATACATTTAGAATTTTGGACTTGATTCTCCACAATAAACACTTCTAAATAACCCAATGGGAGATTTGGGCTAATATCACATTTTTGGCCCTTGTCGGAAAAACGTCTCCAACAACTATATATAAGAGGTTTCCCTTTTTTCAACTAGATTTTTATGTGGTTCAAAAATACCCTCATTATTGAAAGGCAACTTCATTTAGAAATAGAGTTATAAATGTAAAATAACAAATTTCATTTTGAAGTAAAAAAGAGAACTCTTAAGATATGTTTGGTACACTGAATGTAGATTATATTAAGAATAGTAATCTTTATTGCTAGGAATAGAAAACATTATAATAAAATAACTATTACTATTAATAAGTTTGGTTGTTACATATGGAAAGTTTGTAAATGATAATGTATAAGGAAACTTAATATTTTTGGAAATATATTAATTTTAAAACCTATTATATATTCTAAGAAATAGCTATTACATCCATTTTAAAGAAAAATTACTATCCTTCAATTTAAAGAATAGTTATTTCAATGTAATAACTAATCCATGTAATAAAGATGCAACTAAATGACCGAATTGCTATTATACATGAATAACTATTCCATTAGAGGAGTAATTACAGCATACCCAATGTACCCTTAAAATTTAGGATTTTTTTCCCTTTGCGTTCAAAAAAGAATTTTTTTTCTAAAGTTTATTCTTTTTATTTGTTTGAAAAATAAAAAAAATATATTTCTAAATTATAATAAATGTAAATTATTAATCTTTACCAAAAAAAAATAAAAGAACCTTTGATCGCGCTCAAAGGCTAGTGTGTATATATATATATATATATATATTAGCTCATGATAATAGTTCTTTATTAACAAATCAAGACATCAATTAATTTTTGGTATATGCGAGATTCAACCTCAAATTTATTATTCAACCATGAGAGGTTTTTTTCTTTTTTCTTCACTAAACTGATACATTTAATAAGGACCAAATTTACACGTAATATAAAAGTTAAGGACAAAATGCCTAATTTACCAAAAATAAATAAATAAAATAAAAGGGTCAAAAAGCGTTTAAAAAGGTTTTATTAGTCTTAACTGGCAGTGAAATTACAGAATGGCAGTTCCAACTCCAAATCCAAATCCAAATCGGAAAGCAATGGTGGCAACGGTGAGGGCAATCGGACTGGCGGTCTCGGCTTTGGTTCTGACATGGGCTTTGCATTTCAGAGGCGGCTTGTCTCTCTCTTCCCTCAACAACAACAAAGATCTCATCTTCAACGTACACACAAACTCTCTTTCTATCTTCATTTCATTTTTTGAATTAAAGATCTCATCTTTTTCCCCTTGAATTTACCTATATTTATGTTTGTTTTTTAGGTTCATCCTGTACTAATGGTGATTGGCCTCATTCTCTTCAATGGTGAAGGTACTTATCTCTTCTCTCTATACTCTATCAGCTTCAATTAAGCAATTAGTTTTTTATGTTAATTACTGCACCAACACTCACTGCTTAGCAGAAACCAGGTTGGTCAATTTTGATTCTGAAACCATATCTGAACTAAACTTGCATAAATAACTTGGGAATCTATTATGCCAAAATGGGTTTTCTTCTGAACAAAGCCCCATTAATTTTTCACAAATATAAAGATGTATGCGGTGCCCTGTAATTTAAAATCTTATTTCATCATGTTATTTAGAATCCCATTGCACCCAATAAGAAATGACATCGGATTTTAAATGATGGGGCACTATTTACTCTTCTATATTTGTAAAAAACTAGTCTTCATAAGGAAATGGTTCCTCCTTGATTAAGACACCAATGCATGAGAGGGTTACCTTTATGAAATTTCAGCTTATGTTTGGAAAGTTCATGGTTGGTGCATCATAATCATCGTGATTTTTGACAACAATAACCACCAAGCCTTAGTCCCAAAATTTTGCGGTTGGATATAGAATTATAGATCCTCAATAGCAAATTAGCAATGCATAATAGAGTGACTAAATTTTCTGTTGGCCATCAACCTATCACAACCCTCCTTTTTCTGGACTTGGAACTAGCTGTGAACAAAATATATGATACTAAGCATAGACAAATGTGGAGTTAATCATGATCATTATTGTTATTACTATTACGCTGCAATTTCAAGTATATTTTTGGTGTAGTATTCAAAAGCTATTTTGTGTATCTTGTGTGCGTGCTCCTTATACTAATCATGTTTCATTCTCTTATCAGCTTGATCACTGGATCTTAGGTAGGAAAGATGTTAAAAGTTGTTTTTTGGGGGTTTCTACCAATTTAGAAAGATCATATAAACAATGTAGAAATCAGATAGGTAACATGGTTAACTCTTTGTGGTTGTTGCAGCAATGCTAGCATACAAGACAGTCTCAGGAACTAAAAGCTTTAAGAAGGCAGTGCATCTTACATTGCAATCTGTAGCATTTTGTTTGAGCTTGATAGGGGTATGGGCTGCTTATAAGTTTCACAATGAGAAGGGCATTGACAACTTCTACAGTATGCATTCTTGGTTGGGTCTGGCTTGTCTGTTCCTATTTGGCATCCAGGTTTGTTCTTCCCATCCATCTGCATCTATTCTCTTAAATGGATCTGAATCCTCTGCTGATGTTTATTCAATTCAATCTCTCTATTAGCATCATTTCCCTTGTGCCATAACATCTATTCACATCAAATAACTGAAGCACCTTCCTATTCTTGGATATTAACTCTAAATTAATGATAAGTGTTTGAATGCCAATCCTGAATACTGACAACTCTATTGGAGAATTTTGTGAACTTTTGTTAACCTGGGTTTTTATATTTATTTAGTATTTATCTTTTCACTTTTGGATAAGTGCAACAACAAGAAGAGATGGGAAAGATTTCCAATATTTGCCCTTTTTTCTTCTTCCAAGGATAACTTCCTGAATTCTAACTTTTGTTCATGTAGTGGGCTGCTGGCTTTTCAACCTTTTGGTATCCTGGTGGTTCAGTAAGCAATAGAGCTGCACTGCTTCCCTGGCACGTGTTCTTGGGGATTTATATATATGGACTAGCCATTGCTTCAGCTACCACTGGAATTTTAGAGAAGGCTACATTCTTACAGACCAACCAAGTAATATCACGTTTCTCTACTGAAGCATTGTTGCTTAACTGTTTAGGTATGCTGATCGTTATTCTTGGTGGTTGTGTTATTCTTGTTGTTGTCACTCCTACAAATGCCAAAGGTGATAGCTACAGACCAATGGACTATACAGTTCAGCATTCAGTTGTGTAGTTAGTTGATTTGGTGATGCTATGTAACTTTTCTGAATTAATCGGGGATTTTTGTGCACTGATCCTCATGGAAATGGTAATGATAGTATCTGCTGAAGGTTAAGTATGCCATGAAACCTCTCTTTCACTCTCACAGAAATTTTTGTAGACACACCAAGTAATTGGATTTCTTTATTGTTTGATCAATGTAAATTGTAATTGTAGTCACTTTCATTACTTAACAAGATTTCTTTATTGTTTTAAGATACAACTAGAAGAATGGAACGACTTGATAATTGAGTGTTCCTGTGGAAAATGAAGTACTAGAATTCAAAAGGCATTTGTAAAATGTGTGTAGTTGAAATAAAATGTTAAGATAGATAAGTGAAAAGACAAGGAAAGGGGGGTTAAAAATGAAAAAAAGTTGCTTAAACATGAAGGTGATCCCTATTGATGAAACATGAGGGAGAGTTGCTTGAGATTGTTTGGTCATAAGCAAATGAGAGCAATTAGTTCACCAGTGGGGAAGAGTGAGTTAATTCAAGTCAGGGAAATGAAAAAAGAAACAACTAAATAAAGGTATACCTAAAATAACATTAGTAGAACTAGTAAAATAAGATTGTCAATCAAGGAGATAATAGGGAGTATGACTTTGGATATAATGGAATGACAAAAAAATTCATATGATCGATCCTGATTAATATTTTGATGATCCAAAATATTGCAGTCTTGGCTGTTGTATTCTTTATCCCTGCCTGTGAAAGTATTATAGCTGTGCTGTAACCTGTATGAGTGTCAAAATCTTTAGAAGACAGGTACAGAAGAGAAGACACACTACTCTATGCCAGAATTTTGTTACGCAAAGTACTCCCCATGTTATTCTATATATAATGGTCTGTTATGAAAGATTAGGAAACTCGGTTTTCATTGGGGTTTTATTGGTTTCTTTGGTAGTTTGCTAAACTTGATTATTGCTTCTAGCATGACTGAATGGACATGTTAATTAAAAACTTTAATGATTTTGTAATTCACTCAAAAATTAAAATGCTAATATCAACTAGGGGAAAAAAAAAAAACATAAAGAAAGATAATACCATAAATCATTAAATTAAACATAAAAATAATAATATTACTTTTTTTCATTTATATTTTTTAATTAATTCAGGTTGAGAATTATTCTCAACCCAAACTTATCTTTTGTCATTCTTAAGTAAGGAGATCAAATGGCTGAACTTGACCAAATTGGAATGAAATCAATTGAATGGACCAAAAAGGTCAAAATGGACTGAAATAGACCGAGTTAGATTGAAATCAACTAAATGGATCGAAGTGACCAAAATGAACCGATTTAGACCAAACTATATAGTAATGACCAAAGTAAACCGAATTGGACTCAAATCATCGGCCACATCACTAATTTTTTATTGATTTATTCTTTTAATTTTACGATAATATTAAATATATTTACAGCTTAACTCATGTATTGATGACAAAGTGAATCTAATTTCTTAGATTTAGATTTTTAAAATTTTTACCTCATAAAGTAAGATTAAATTTTAAAAATATCCTATAAAAAAAACTGCAGCATTTACATAAAATAATTTGATTCTAGAAAACAACCAAACCTAACAAAATTACTTCAATCCTGCGTTTTCTTAACAAAAGTACTTCAACTTTGTCGAAGTTTCATAAAAATGAAAATCCTCAAATTATGGAGGAAAGGGGGAATGTGCAGAATAGCACAGTGAGGAGGGAGTATATCATAAGTTATGTTGCGGTAGAAAGAATGTTGGAAATTAGCATCTCGAGTTTTATAGAGTCGATTTCAATTTATAGATCTCGAGTCTCATAGACTCGAGTTCCAAAAAGCAAAATCAACTTGGACATCTGAAGAAAAACAAGGGAAGAACGATCTGAAGAGGAAGCACGATCTGATCTGAAGAACGAAGAGATGATTTGAAGAGATCTGGTCTTCAGATCTGCCGTCGAAGAACGAAGAAGAAGAACGAAGAACGATCTGACACTCCGAAGAACGCGAGAAAGAAGAAGTGAAAATCGAGTCTCAAAAACTCGATTTCCACAAATCGAGACCTTAAAACTCGAATTTTAACTTGGAACTCGAGTTTTAGACACTTGAGATGCTAGTTTTCAACATTGTTTTGAAACGTGTCAACTAACTAAATTTTTTAATATTTAATGTTATTTGGAAATAAAATTCATGGAGGAAATGACACTCCCCTGAGTGGTTTATATAAATGTGAAGATAAATACATATCTTCTCATAACATGAATTTTGTAATAAAACATTTTATTTCCAAAAAAACAATTTTTTTTTCTTTCTCATTTATACAAACATACAGGAGTGTCTTTTGTCTAGGCTATAGAGTCCAAATTTAGGGAGTGTCATTTCTTCCATAATTTGGGTATTAATTATTTTATAAAAATAGAATATTCTAATATAAAGTATCATTTGGGAGAGGAGGGATTAGGTAGATTTGTCCATTTGGTAATATTGTTCTAGTAATGTTATTTATATTTTTTGGAAATATGTGTTGGTGAAAAAATGTGTAAAAATTCTTGTAATATTGTTTAAAAATTACAAACACGTGTTTAAACACATGTAGGCTAATTTATCCAAAAAATAAATAAAAATTTTGGGAGTTCTTCTTGCCTTAACAAAATCATAATAAAGGTCGCCTTAACAAGTAACAACTAACTTATTGCGTAGTTTTAAACCCAAACCAACCATTTCTGTGTGTCAGTCTCACAGTCTGTTCTCAACTCAACTCCATTGCAATTGCAACACAGATAGATACTCTTATACTCCCATGTCCGATCTCAGCTCACAACACAATCCCTAACCCTAAAAATCCCAAATTTTTTGTCCCCAAAACGAAACAAAAATCAGCAAATTCAATTTCAAATGTGTTCGTCCTCGTCTACCTTTCTCTTCGTCCCCACTCACAACAATACTTCCTCACTCTTATTACTACGACGTCGTATTCCCCCAATTCTCTGCAATTCCAGACACACAATCCCAATCCCAATCCCTAACCCTAGACCGCGACTCCATTTCCATGCCTCGCTTGCTCAGAGTGACCTCGAGCTGTCTTGGTCCTCTCCGGACCAGAATTCCACCACCGACTACGGCGGTTGGGCTGTCATTGAACCTCCGATTCCCTACAAGAAGAAGAGCAAGACAGGTCTTTTTATTTTTTTTATACCCTCTTATCTCAAAACCCCATTTGGTTAAATTCAATTTTGAATGAATATTGAGCTGGGTTTTCTTTGTTGTTGTTGGTAAATGTGCAGGGTTGCCTACGTTTGTGATTGGGGGAATTGGGGCCTCACTGGCTATTCTAGTGGCTGCCATTGCTCACTTCTCACTATTAAGAAGAGGTTAGCTGCTACTACTACTGCTAGCTACAAAGTTAATCACTTTTGCTCTTTTGGATTTTGTTTTCAACTGAGAATTATTTGTACATTTGAAGGGGGTGTTTGGGTTTGGCATGCCATAGAACTCGGGCCAGTTGGGGACAATATAACTGGTTTGAATTGTTTTCTGTTTGGTAAAATAAATGAAGTAATAGATAGGAAAACTAACATTGTTCAATTTTGATGGTCTTTCAATTTTGGCTCAGCTTTTATCAGAACTGAACTGGTTCTATGGTTTTAGAACACCACCTTATAGTGCCAAGAGTCTTGTAGCTCAACTGGCACTTTCTAGTGTTTCCATTGAAGATGTCCAGGGTTCAAATGCCCCCTCTCCCCTATTGTAACTATCAAAAAGAACACCACCCTATTGTATTTTAAAAATTGGATTTTTTTTTTTTTAGTTAATGATATGGTGGTTTGTTAGGCTAGTGAATATTTTTAGATGGACGTGAGATGGGCAGTTGGTAAATAGGTTGATGACATGGTATTTAAAAAAAAAGAAGAAGAAGAAATTCTGATTTTGATTTTGAATTTTTATTTTTTCTTAAGGTCTGAAGTTTCAATTTGGTAGTCCATTGCATGCTTTGCATGGGATATTAACTCCAATTGGTACCAAAGACGATCAAAACGAAACTACGGGCATTGCTGCATCTGATGAGAGTGATGTGGTGCCTGGTGCCAGCCCAGATGGTATAATTAATGGTGCTGCTAAGACTGTTACTTCAGGTATGTTCAGATCAAAGTTTTTAACACTTCTCCTAGTGTTACTGTCTTTGTTATTTATATGTTTTTAAACTGTTTAGGTATCCACATAATTTGGGGTATTTACTATTTGCAAAGTGCATCCTAAACCCAAAAAAAAAAAAAAATGCAATCAACTTGTTAATTCCAAGTTAGTGGCTAGATTAATTTGAAATATGGTGTTGATTGTAGAATTTTATGGTTTAGGGTATACCGTATACATTGCAATTGTCTCCTTAGTTTATAATGAATAACTGTGTAGTAATCCTCATTTAGGCACTGATTTGGACAATGGGGTGGGTGGACACTGCAATTGGTCTTGAATTAGGGCACACGTTGTAAATATTCCCAAAGCTTTTTTTGATAAGTATAAATATTCCCAAAGTTTAGGGTAGATAGTTGTAAATTGTAATTAACGAAAATAATTAATAAATAACTAAATAATTTCCTAGGTTTTTCCTTTTAGGAATAACTTTGCAGTGATAAATCAGTTTTATTTTACCTGGATTTGACTAGGTCTGAGTTGGTTAGGACTATTACCATATGATTATGTCTTTTTCCTTCATGAGCTATTCTTTTTAATATTTGTTTGAATTGAGGAAAAAAGGAAAATTAAAGGATAGATTCTTGTAATTTAGTTCCTCATATGTGGTAGTAGCAAAGATTTGGATTTATATTAGCATCTTTTATCTTTTCTTTTTAGCAGCATTCTAATAACCTTTCTCTTTTTATGAAATCAATGTTCCTATTCTGAACATGTGCTCAGCATCTATGGACAAGCTTGAGCGTATTATAATTCCAGCTGCTGTGGATTCTACTCAACAGGAAGCTTTATCAATATTGAAGAAACTGAAGGTGTGCCTTTTGAAGCATAATGTGTGGGTGTGTGGGAGAATAGGAGATTAGAACTTCTGAAAAACCTTGCATAAATTTTCTAATGAACTATATCAGCCGTATTTGAGTCATTATACTTTTTTTTTTCCTACTTTTTATTAGTATAAATGCCTTAATTAGTTTGAAGTAGCATAGGTATAAAACATCGGTTATCTCTACTATTTACTTATCAAAAAAGAAGAAGCAGCATAGGTATATATCAGAGAGAGGCATCTGTCATATAAGATTCTGAAGCTACCAAAATGTTTACTCTTTGTTGGAGGAATTAAGAACAAAGGTGAGAGAAACTAAGAATACACAAATATGAAATGCACATGGATGGTGTTAGATGGGTTAAATGGTTAAAGTTAGCTCTTTTATTTTTTATTAGCTTAGTCTTTTAAGATAGGTGGTAATTTGTCATGGTTTCAAAGAAGTTGCACTTCAGTTCAATCTTGTCTCCATGCTACCTCTCATTTAACTTAAAAATTTCTGTATGTTGAGAATCATTCATTTTAGGGTAGCTTGGGTCCCCCCACATGAGAGGAAGTTTCAGAATAAAGATGATTAAAGTTATCTTTTCCTATCAGCTTGGGCTTTTAGGATAGGTGGTAAGTTGTCCCGACAATTAATGTGTAGTCATTGGATAAACAACAGACTTTTGAAGTACTAGTCTTAAAGCACCAGGGGACTTCCAATCTGTCTTTTCTGTTTAGCTAAAATTGCTATTGATCTTGTATTATCAATAGTTTGTGTGCCTTACAACTTTCCAGTTCTGCATATATGATAATATGACATTTTGTCTATAATTTTAGCTATAATTTTGTAGACTAATTTGAAAAAGCTCTGGGTCCAGTTCTGAGCATAAATATCTGAACTGTAATTAAGGTATACAGATCATTGAAGATGATGTCAAGGCAGATGAATTGTGCACTAGAAGGGAATATGCTAGATGGCTAGTTCAATTAAATTCATCGTTGGAAAGGTAGCAGCAGATTTGTGCTTATAAATTGAAAGATGTTTGACCTGTAGAAGTTTAGAGTAAGTGCAGTTCTGGCTTAGAACTTATTGTTTGGCTTTAATAGGAATCTGAAGCACAGGATCTTTCCAGCAATTTCACTTTCGGGGTCTACGGTTGCTGCCTTTGATGATATAAGTGTTGAAGACGCAGATTTTGAGTCAATTCAATGTAAGGCTTAAATCTGATGTTTGCCTGCCATTTCAAGGGGATATGGTTAAACCTAGTGCCCTGGGGAGAAGATATTTATTTATTTATTTTGGGGGAGTGGATGGGGTTTCTTTTTTTTTTTTTTTTTTTTTTTTTTTTTTTAAATTATTTATAATGAACTTTGCTCTTGGATTTGCCATTCAGGCTTAGCAGAGGCTGGTGTCATTCCCAGTAAGCTATCAAATAAGAACTCGAGTGATAATAATTCAGATAACCAAGGGCACATTTATTTTTTCCCTGAGAGGTACAATATGTGCAGCACTTTTTCTAATAATTTTTAAATTTCCATTTTTCTTAATAAAAAATATCTGGTGCAGCAGGTTTCTCTCTCGACAAGATTTGATTCACTGGAAAGCCCGGTTAGAGTATGAATTCATGCCAGGAATAATAGAACAGGTAAAGAATATTTTCTAATATAGTCTTAATTGATATTGTTTCTGGTTTTATTTTTTGAATATACATCAAAGTGACACTTCATCAGTCTTCCATAGCTTTTAAAAACCTGACTTGTTTACAGTCCAGATATCAACAAAAGAATTGGGTTTTCTGGATTGGAGGGAGATCAGTTCAGATGCATTGGCAGAACTTTTTGTAGACATGTCGGCTGGGGACAAGAGCATAGTGAGAAAAGTATTTGGTATTTCTTCTCCCTTTTCCTCATGTTTTAAAATTAGGTTTCTCAAGCCCATGGACATAGGCAGAAAATAAAAGGTTATATTTAGTGTAAGAGTAAAAGCCAGAGAAAAGATATAACAATTTGGAAATATGAAAACTTGCTACTATTCCTCTTTAATGTTAATAACAATGCATAGATTATCAATAAGCAGACTTTTAGCACTCATCATATAGATGTCTTCATTACCATTCTCTCTATATAATCTGAGGCTTGCACCTAATTCAATTGGGATTAATGCTTAGTTTAGTTGAGTAGATTTGCACACTCCTCCTTCTATATGTAGGGAGTTGGTTCATCATATTTCCATGCACACACATAGATGTGTTAAAGTGAATCACTTGCATTGATGAGAAAACCATGTCAAATTTACCATTTGCAGGACAGAGCAAGCGGCTTCAACCAAACAAGCCTTCAACAAAAGCACAAGCTGCAGTGGCACTAACAAGTGGAAGGATGGCAGAAGCAATTTATACTGAATTAGCAAGACTAGAAGCTGAGAATTCTGCTAGGCAAGCAGCGATGGAAGAAATTAGGTCTGAGTTACTTGACAGAGGAGATATACAGAGGTATTGGGATGAGAAGCTGATTGAACAGAAAACTTGTGGTTTTGAGGTGGAGAAGGTTTATTTCTCCGCGGTTAGTGATTTGGAACAGGAGAAGATTGTTCAAGAGAAGGTTTTTGCTGAGCATTTGAAGGAGAAGGCAGCCATGGACTGTCAGAAGCAACTTGCTCTGAGTCTAAAGGAAGAGGTTGATGAGATGTCAGAAAAGCTTGCATATGAGAGGACTTTGTATGTCACTGAACAGTGTAATTTACAGGATATGCGCAGTGAATTACAGAACAAGCGGGAAGGACTGCTTGATACAAAATCTATACTTGAAGCTGAGAAGGAAGCTCTCCGGATTCTTAGGTAATGAAGCAACAGGGTATTGCTTTTTATTAATTTTTTAAAATGATATGCTAATATTATACTGTTGGAGATAGCCATGTGCTAGGATTGTAATTGTGTTATAACATGGCTGTTTAGTCTAATTAATGGAAGCATTGAATGCAGATCTTGGGTAGAGGATGAGGCGAGGAAAAGTCAAGCTCGTGCCAAGGTCCTTGAGGAGGTTGGTCGAAGGTGGAAATGGGTCAACCAAGCTTGATATTCATAGTCCCCTAAGTGTAGAGATTTGCAGTTGCTTGTAAAAATAATAGAAAAGGGCTCTTCGTGGAATCCCTTATTGTTTTTTTGTGTATTAAGACTTTTTGTAAAATTTTGGAGTGATTGGCATGGAGGATTTTTTATTTCTTCCATTGTTTGCAGCATACCAGCCATCATTTATGTTCCTTCCTCCAAGAGCAGTCAAGATTTAAAAGAAATTGTTATTATTTATGTTGATTTTCTGCTAAATATCTCACTAGAGAGTCAAGATTTCAAAGAAATTGTTATTATTTATGTTGGATTTCTGCTAGTTATCTCTCTAGAGAATGTCCTGCGAAGATGTCTATCTTGTTGCAGACTCAGCCTGATGTGCTGAAAGATTTGACAATTTGTTTTTTTGTTAAGTGAAAAATGAAAATAGTAGATGAAAATTATAAGTGATGGTCCAAAGTCCTTTTTAAAATGATGTGATTAATTTCTAATAAAGTATAATCGAAACAATTAAGCTATCTATATTTGTTATTGAAAGTATTTTAAATTTTGTAGTTTTTTTTTAATCTTTTTCTTTAAGGAAACATAATGTAGTTTATGTTCAATTATTATATGAGGCAAGATATTTTGTAAATAATATAATGTGCAGTAGAATTTGTTTATAGTTTCTTTACAAACACTTCATCCTTAATATGTCTTGAATGACCTATGACCTAAAGAAGAAGTAGATATATATGTAAATCTATCACTTATATTAGAATGAAAAAGAAAAGAAAAAAGACTTTAATAATATAAGAAAATTGTTATTTTATTAAGAACCTAACAATATTACTTTGAGAATGTGACATAATTATCAATGAAGCAACTTACATTGAGTTGATAACATTACATTGAGCTAACAACATTACATTGAATGAAGCAGCTCAATGTTACATATAATATGTCACGGTAGCTCTTGGAATAGACTTGTTTATAATAACAAATAATATTAATAGGTCGGGTTTAAGTTTAATATTACCATTTAATATGTTTTTATAGAATACGATTTTTATTAGATATGAATTTTGACAAATGTAATATTGGATTTCTAAATCAATTATTAGATAGATTTTCGAGAAATATAATGTTGGATTTCTAAATCAACAATAAACCATATTAATAAATGAGTCAACACAATTGGGTTCAAGTGGGGACACTTTTTTTTTTTTTTTTTTCTTCTAGTGAGGAGGTGTTATTGGTAACATTATTTTCATAAGATATGGCTTTTGATGCACTTGGACTAATTTTATGATGACCAATCATAATTTATCGATTTTGTTTTCTGCACACCAACATAATTTATTACTTGATTTAAAAAAAAAGGTGAAAGGGTATTTTTTTTTTTTTTGAGAGAGTTTCAACCTATAGCGTCCACTTCTAATAATAGCTTTTTATCATTAGACCAAAACACCAATCAATTTTTAATGTAGGCGGAAATTGAATTTCAAATTTTTCATTCAATCATAAAAAATTTTACAAATTTAGTTAACTGAACCATAAAGTGAAAGGGTATTTAAACTTTAAAGAAAAGTTAAAATAGACTTTTTGAAACAATAAACGGACCGCGGTTAATTTAGGATGTTCCAGTGAAGTGAGCAACCTGTGGTTTGAATAGACGCAAAAAGAAAAAGAAGAAAGTCAGCAAAGTTAATTCCCGCCCAGGCTTTGACCCTTAAACCCAAAAAGTAAAACCCCTCGCTCAGCCACAGGGACCTCAACCTCAACCTCAAGTCTCAACTCTTATCTTCTTGTCTGGTTTGCCCATCTCCTCTACTATCCTATGACTCAGTCCTACCTCTTTTCTGGTCTCCACTCTGTAAGCTTTACTATGCTCCACATTTTATTTTTATTTTATATAGTTTTTTTTTTTCTAGCCAAAACAAAGAAAGTATGTCAAAAGAAAAAAAAAAAAAAATGAAACATTAAATTTAGCTTTATTATTTATTTATTTGTTCTAGGACCAAACTTAGGTACACCCTTAAGTGTTTGTATTCCAAACTAAATTCAATCATATGGCTGGCTGCGTTGCAAAAAACAGACAATTATACTCAATTATGTGACTGAATTGCAAAAACAGACAAATTAGCCACATGATTGAATGTACAGTACATAACAAACTGTAGTTAAGTTTTGTCGTTTATTTCATATTCTTGAAGCCAGCTGCGTGTGATTTTGGGCTAGATAATTTGAGGTGAGGATTACAAGAGCCCCAGAGTCACGGGGGTTTTAGATAATGCTTTGGCTGCTACTGAGGGACGGTGGAGTCCATAAAAAACGATTTTTTTTTTTTTTTGAAAATAGCAGCACTTGGACAAGTTCACACCACCAAATTCCTAGGCCAAACTACTGGATTAAATGATGGAATAATGGATGGAGTCCACTTGTCCACCTCTTTGCTTCTTCATTGCGGTTCATTTTGATGGACAACCTTTTTTTTGGTACCACATTTTGTTGGACTTTGAAAACATATAGGCCAATCATATCCATAGTCTCGGCCAAATCTATTTTCTGCACCAATAGTGGCTAGCGCAGAGAATATTATCTCTGTGCATTTTGTTAGAATTTAATGGAAATTGTTAATTGAATAATTGATTGGGATTGTACTAAAGGAAGCCAAAGATAAATACATTAACTTTATCTAATATACACACCAAAAAAAAAAAAAAAACCAAGGGAGCAAGTTTGGAGAAAAGCCAAAAAGGATAATATGTGGGTTTTTGGGTCCATCATCTAAAAGTTTAGTTAACCATGTTTTAACCATCTTCATTTTGTGGAAAGCCAAAGGAAGGGAAAGCATGTCCCACCACAGTGCAGGAGTCACTTTGAGTTGGACCCACTATCTGAAATTTTTCCCTTAGGATTGTTGTTGTTAATTTTATCACCACTAATCAGACAAACTGAAACCCTTGGATGAAAGATTCTTTGTGGGTCCACTGCAATAAAAACAGAAGTGTCCTGAAGAGGAATTTGCTTGATTGGCTAGAAATGCAGACATGCACGTAATCTATAAAGGGGGCCCATAAGATCATAATAATCAACTGTTTAAAACCCTTTAATCAAAGCCTATTTCGGTTCAGATTATTTATATGGCTATGAATTATGAATGGTAGATGTATGTTTAATGAGTTATTATCTCATTGGGCAAATAATAACTCATTGAGTTATTATAAAAAAAAGAGTTATTATTATCTACCTAAGCTTGATTATATTAGTGAGAAATTTAATTGCAACAGCACCTAACCATTAGCTGGAAAAGAGCCATCAGAAATATTGTGTGGCATTAGTGACAAAGGCAATTTTCTCACCCTTTTTTTCACTGCATGTGGCAGCCATATAGATATACCTTAAAACAAGCAAGACACACACTGAGGGGTACTTGTTTTTGTTCAAATTTATATTTGCTTGTCTTTTTGGCTTCTTTTTAAGTGTCTATATACCACTGCACAACTGTGCCAACATGTTAGTCACAAAATACTGACTTGTCAATCCCTTAAGAGAAGATTGGCCACTAGTTATTGGTGGTTGCTGTAGTCCTTAGCAAGAGAGTTGGGCTGGAATTCTACTTATCAGGAACTTTGTGAATGCAAGAAATTTAACTCCTTGAAAGGTCAATAAACCTGATAAGATGATAAAGCTGGTGTGGGAATGTTTATAGTTGGATATGGCTTTTTGAGTTTGTGTATAAATGCAAGTTTTTAATCGGGGTTTTGTTTAGAATTGCACACTTGTCTTGTTAAGCAGTCTGCCCTTTACAGATTCCAGGTTGCAGTTGTTGCATATCAAGTGGCCTGATGAGTTGATATTCATCAATGATGGGATTGGGAAGAAATGGTGGTGGGGTGTCATGGAATTGTGTTCTTTGTATGGATGAGTTGAAGGTTAAGATTTTCCTATCAACTGTATCTCCATGGTAATCAGGTTAGGCCTCCTGGTTGCTGCTTCAATTGCAGCCTATGCAGTTAAGCAGCTCAATATCAAAAGCTCGAGGTCATCGACCTTAGCTGTCAAGCCTTCAGGTACTCGTTTCCATGAGTCATATATGTGTGTGTGTGTGTGTGCACGTGTGCGTGTTCCTGTAAGTGTCACTCATTTTTTCCAATCTCAATGCTTACGGAGAAGAAAGTTGATCCCTTTCTTTAATCCATATTTGTAGTCGATAAAACTGTTCTCAATGTATTATGATGGCTAATCTTAGGTTGGAGACTACATTTTTGTCTTCTTTTTTCTTGTAAACTTCATTCTGTTAAGACTTTCATTTTTGGGTAATATTGAAACTCAGAAAATGGAGAGGCAAGCTTTGAACATCAGTTTGAGGAGGGAGACAAAGAGCAAGATAAATATTCTAATGATAGATTCAAAGAGAAGGACGTAAGTACATGTTCAAACTTCAATTAAATTTTCCATCTCCTTTATGGCCGTGCAAATCTGACTTGCAAGTTTGATTTGTTGTTTTCTGTAATTTTCTTTAAGCTAAGAAAGTTTTTTTTTTTTTTTTTGTTTTTTTTGGTAACTGTTACAGGGGAAGGAGGAAGAGGAGGAAGAAGAGGTTAAATTAATTAGTAGTATATTTAATAGAACTTATGTCAATCCACCTGATATTGATGATGAGGAGATCTTGCCTGAATTCGAAGATCTTTTATCTGGGGAGATTGAATTTCCAGTACCTGGTAACAAGATTGATAAGGCAGAGAAAGACAAAACATATGAAATTGCGATGGCAAAAAATGCAAGTGAATTGGAACGGTTGCAGAAACTAGTAAAGGAATTAGAGGAGAGGGAAGTGAAGCTGGAAGGTGAATTGCTTGAGTACTATGGATTGAAAGAGCAGGAATCAGATATTCTCGAGTTACAAAGGCAACTCAAGATCAAGACTGTAGAGATTGACATGCTCAATATCACCATTAACTCTTTGCAAGCTGAGAGGAAAAAGCTTCAGGAAGAGATTGCACATGGAGTTTCAGCAAAGAAGGAGCTTGAGATGGCAAGGAACAAGATCAAGGAACTGCAAAGGCAGGTTCAGCTTGATGCTAACCAGACAAAAGGCCAGTTGTTGTTGCTCAAGCAACAAGTTTTTGGTTTGCAGGCAAAAGAGGAAGAAGCTGTAAAGAAAGATGTTGAAATTGAAAAGAAGCTGAAAGCTGGAAAGGAGTTAGAGTTTGAAGTTGTGGAGCTTAAGAGGAAAAACAAAGAACTTCAACATGAAAAGCGGGAGTTGACTGTAAAACTTGATGCTGCTGAAGCTAGAATAGCAGCCCTCTCCAATATGACAGAGGTTGGAATCACAATGCTCTATAGCATGCTTTTATCCTGCTGTTATGTGCACATCTGCTTTTCTTTCATTTTTCTTATTTGGCTTCTGCATTTGTGATTCTTATGCTGGACAAATAAGATACTGACATGGTTCTCTCTAAGTATGAAATCAATAGATGCATAATATTCAGTCGAAGGGACATAAAGTAGCTATGAAGTAATAAGGATATCAGTATATTATCTGTTGATTATAGAAGTCGACTTTCATCATCTACAGCATCTTAAAGTTTAACTGTTGACTTAACATCTTTTTCCCATACTAATTTAAACATGTAACTTGTCAAACAAGATATCAGTGGAGATAGTAACTTAAGAATTTAAATATTAATTATTGAGATCATTAGGTAATGCAGTGACACACATCATATCCGCTTGGCTTGTAACTTGGTGACAGAACAACATTGCATCATCTCTGAATGCTTGTTGTACTAGCCCAACTTTTTTTTTTTTTTTTTAATTTCCTTTTCTTCTCTATGACGACCTTGTTCAAGCTTCTCAACAAGGAGACAACTGACTAGGAAGAAGTTTTGATAGATAATTGAAGGATGGCTTTATATAACAACTTGGTTAAAGTTAGAAGGCTCTTTAAAATCATAAATCAAGCCTGTTTTAATCTGTGAGGGTACATGTGATGGGTTGAACTTATTCTTTCTGTGCTTTGCCTCACATTGCAGAGCGATATGGTTGCCAATGCAAGGGCAGAGGTCAATAATCTTAGGCATGCAAATGAGGACCTGTCAAAACAAGTGGAAGGACTTCAGATGAATAGATTCAGTGAAGTTGAAGAGCTAGTGTACCTTCGCTGGGTCAATGCATGCTTAAGGTATGAGCTCCGGAACTATCAAGCACCTGCAGGAAAGATATCAGCTCGTGATCTCAACAAGAGTCTGAGCCCCAAATCCCAAGAGAAGGCTAAACAGATGATGTTAGAGTATGCAGGATCAGAACGTGGACAAGGGGACACAGATATCGAAAGCAACTTTTCCCACCCATCCTCCCCTGGAAGTGAAGACTTTGACAATGCTTCTATGGATAGTTCCACCAGTAGATATAGCAATCTCAGTAAGAAACCTAGCTTAATCCAAAAGTTGAAGAAATGGAGCAAAAGCAAAGATGATTTAAGTGCTCTTTCATCACCAACCAGATCTCTCTCTGGAGGTTCTCCAAGCAGGGCAAGCATGAACCAGAGACCAAGGGGTCCATTGGAAGCCCTGATGTTAAGGAATGCAGATGATAGTATAGCCATCACCACCTTTGGCAAGGGGGAGCAGGAACCTACTGACTCTCCTGAAACTCCAACTCTTCCAAATATTAGAACAAGGGTTCCATCCAGCGACTCACTGAATAATGTTGCTTCCTCATTCCATTTGATGTCTAAATCAGTTGAAGGAGTCTTAGATGAGAAATATCCTGCATATAAAGATCGGCATAAGTTGGCCTTAGAGAGGGAGAAGCAAATTAAAGAAAGGGCTGGCCAAGCAAGAGCAGAGAAGTTTGGTGACAAATCATATGAATCTTCAGCCAAGGTTGAAAGAGAGAGACCTCTAACTTTGCCACCAAAACTTTCTCAAATAAAGGAAAAGGCTGCTGTCTCTGGTGATTCAATTGACCAATCTAATGATGGTAAGACTGATTCTCAAACAATAAGCAAGATGAAACTTGCTGACATTGAGAAAAGGCCTCCTAGGGTGCTTCGGCCACCTCCTAAACGATCTGGAGGTTCTTCTGCCAATACAAATTCAAATCCTTCAGGTGAAATACCAACTGCTCCACCTCCACCTGGTGCCCCACCTCCGCCGCCACCACCTGGTGGACCACCTCGGCCACCTCCTCCACCAGGAAGCCTACCTAGAGGGGGAGGAAGTGGAGATAAAGTTCACCGGGCTCCTGAACTAGTTGAATTTTATCAGACATTGATGAAACGAGAGGCAAAGAAGGATACTTCATCATTGATTTCTCAAACATCTAATGCATCAGATGCTAGAAGTAACATGATTGGGGAGATTGCGAATAAATCATCATTCCTCTTAGCTGTATGTTAAATTTTCCCTTTATATTTATTTATCTTCTTATATTGAGCATAAAGCATGGTATTTGTTATAAATTTTTAAAATTATGCACTGGATCCAGGTGAAAGCCGATGTGGAAACTCAAGGTGATTTTGTCATGTCATTAGCAACTGAAGTTCGAGCAGCTTCCTTCACTGACATAAAAGATTTGGTGGCTTTTGTAAACTGGCTAGATGAGGAACTTTCATTCTTGGTATGCTATTAAGTTTCTCATTGTTTAAAATTACTCTATTTGTTTTTTTTTTTTTTGGATAAGTGTAAAATTATTATCTTCATATGTCACAGATACTTAGAATTCTAGATTAGAAAGAGACACCAGTTACATACAAGGATATATAAATATACACACACACACAAGGATATATATGCTGCCATAGCTTTGAGTCCTTTGAAACATTGATTTCCAAGACCAGCTCTCTTCTTATTTTGGAATTCCTATTAAGTAAGCTCTGATTTTTCAGAATGTCCTTGGATGTGGGACCATGTATTTAAATTAGACTTTGTGAACAATCTACATACTCATTTCTGAATCTACTAGAAATATTCTTGGAGATCTGTTTATAATTATTTTTTTCCTTTTTGCACCTGTAATAAGGTTGATGAACGGGCAGTTCTCAAGCACTTTGATTGGCCTGAGGGGAAAGCAGATGCATTGAGAGAGGCGGCTTTTGAATACCAAGACCTGATGAAATTAGAGAAACGAGTCTCCTCTTTTGTTGATGATCCCAAGCTTCCATGTGAAGATGCTCTGAAGAAGATGTACTCATTGCTAGAGAAGTACGACTTTTCTTCCCATTAATGTTTGTTTGATAAAATAGAGCATTAGGATTATGGCTACATTGTAGCACATATGATTTCAAATATTTTAAAATGCCATCTTCCTTGTATGTGAGAATCTTCAATCATCCTTTCATTTCTTTGAAGGGTTGTACTTTGCCCCAACATCTTCCAGTAAAGTAATAACCTGTTAGGAGATCATTTATTTTCTTTTGTACCTTGCCTAGCTAATATCCAATTATATGAAGTATATCTATGATTTTTAATTCTTCTCTATTCTCATGTATTTTGGCAGAGTGGAACAGAGTGTGTATGCTCTCTTACGTACGAGGGACATGGCTATTTCACGATACAGGGAGTTTGGAATTCCAGTTGATTGGTTGTTGGATTCAGGGGTCGTTGGCAAGGTATGCTTTAAACTGAAGGAAAAGGTTCTATTTTAGTTGATTGTGGAGTTGGTTCTGAAATGTTGCTTGATTTATTTAATTTTACTCGGTGTTATTTGGATTATCGAACTAGCAATGTTCAGGGTACAAGAAGTTATGGCTGATTGGAAATGGTTTGCCAATGACCCTGTGATGACGATATAATTCAAGTCGATCAGCTTTCATTTGTTATGCCAAATTATATAGCGAGGTTGATGGACCCATTATAGGACCTAATAAAGTCTTTGCGCACTAAATGATTTAGTGTAGATAAAACATATATTACTTACCACTGGAAAAGGTGTGTTTGTGTGTCTATAGCTGCTTCCATGTGTTATGCTGCAGTAAGTGATATAGCATTTTCTTCATTGCAGATAAAGCTCTCATCTGTACAATTGGCAAGGAAGTACATGAAACGTGTAGCATCAGAACTTGATGCACTGAGTGGACCAGAGAAAGAGCCAAACAGAGAGTTTTTGGTTCTGCAAGGCGTGCGTTTTGCTTTCCGCGTTCATCAGGTAGCCCATATTCTTTACTAGCTTATGCTGATTACAAAATGGACTGATCTAAGGTCTAAAGAAGAGGACCATCTAACTAATTGATTTACATTTAAGTTAAAATATGGTAGCTAAATTGTGAAAAATTGCAAGAGTGGGTTTGAATCTCTACAGTTGTGAATATTGCAGGAAGTTTTTATTGATAAATTAAATACTTGCCGAGTCTTCAAGCATAAAACAAATTTTTTTCCCTACACTGGTGCTTCTTAATCTCATTTCAAATAAAATTGTACATATGAACAATTTGAATCCTTAAAGGTGTGATTGTAATATTGACTTGGATTTTTTTCCAGTTTGCTGGAGGCTTTGATGCAGAGAGCATGAAGGCTTTCGAAGAACTCAGGAGCCGTATCCATTCAAAAATGGGAGAAGACAATAAGCTGGAAACATGAGGATTTTTTTTGTTTGAATTTTTTCCTTTTTATTTTTATTTTTTTGTTGTATAATTCACCTGACTCCATGTTGAAGAAAATATAGATCATATATTGTACAATGACCAGTCTAATTCAAGACACAAATAGGGGGAAAAAAGAAGCAGCAGCAGAAGAAATCATGTAAAGTAATTTATAAATGCTCTGAGCTTCTATATCCTTAACTCTGGGTATCAAAAACACACTAGAAACAATGAAACTTCAAGCAAATGAATCAATTAATGGAAAAAGTTCAGTATGGAAGCCAAATAACAAGAGCATGAAGCGTTTACTATGTCATCACAATGGCCATTGGTTTCTAAACCTAGCCCCCAATGCATAAAAATTGATCACTTGAATAAGTGCTGGTGATGTCTTCTAGACTGATTGTGATTCATGCCTTTTGATTTTTTTTTTGGGGGGGGGAGGGTTTGGTGGAAGAGTACAATTGTTTTTTTCATCAGATATTTACAGATTCATATTTTTTAATTTGTCTAACTTCTAGTGCCTCACATCTTTTGTACAAAATCCAGTACATTAATTGATGAAAAAAATGTTTTATATGCACACTTGGGAAGGAAATAAATTAATCTGGATGGGGGAATGAGACTTTATTTGTGGCAAAAGACCAGATTGGGGTCTCTTAACATCAAATCCATCTTCAAGACAGTTTCTTTTCAAAATGTCAACAGTATGCCAAACACAGCTTGAAAAAGGGATTTCTGTCCTCTAGGAAAGTAGAAATACAGGTTTTAAGCTTTCTATGTGTGCATAAATGTGTATTAGTCTCCAAACACACCATGGAATGTTCCCTTGGGATAGCCAGTTGCTTCCAAACACTGTTGAAGAGGGATCTAGCTTGAGCAGTTGGGAAGATTAATTGCAGACATGATGAATAACGCATCCAATGGCTTTTCCCTCCTCGTACACAAGGTTGAATGAAGCATAGGTCTCAAAGACCCTGGTGAAGCATGAGACATTTCCTTGCGAGGAGTGCATTTGGGAAAATGCAATAGATTATAGATATAGGAAGAATAATGAAACTAGTAGAACCTTGTTGAGAAGTTTTTCCTGTTTGAAGTTCCAAACTTATCTCTTCTACAGTGGACTAACAACACTTGGAGTTTCTCTCACTGTTGTGATATATATGTCAGTTAAGGCTTGCATTATAGGTTGTTGCTTTCACTGACTGAATTTTTACATAATCAAGACTCACAGTACCCTCTAGTTGCCATCAATTTAATTGTCAACGTCAAATTTTCCCAGCAGCTGGCTGGAATAAAGATAATTATGTATCTTCCTTGATTTGCACAAAGTAAAACTGGAGTTCCAAAAATATTTGTGAAGTGCATAACTGGTTGCAATGTGAAATGCATATTTATTGATATCAAAACATTGATAAATTGTTCCAAGTGCAAAATGCTCAAAACTAATAAACCAAAAATTATGATCATTTGGCAGGGACATTCTCTCAGAAACAGAAACACATCAGTAGAGAAAAAGGAAAAATCTTCTCAATGTAATTACACTACCGCATTGTGATAACAAGACTTCTATTCATGAACTTGGCACCTCCCACCTTTCCTTGAATCTCTGAAGGCAGAAGAATGACACGTCTTTGGTCCCCAGCTTCCACCAGTAACTCAGATCCTCCCCTATACTGCAATTGTCAGATAATGATAATATTGATCAGAATTCTGCAAAAAGTACAATAGCATAACAAAACTGGACTACCAGAAAATAAAATGTAATGCAGATGACTATATCTAAACACTGATAATCCTTAACAAATCCACTAAAACAAGTGCCAAAACTCGCACTAGTAGTACCTCTATAATCTCTTTCTAGACCAGCTGTATCCAAATTCTTATCCCCTCTTTTGGTGAAACTTTTGATTTCTTTTTTTATTGGTAAGTCACACACACACAATGGGTTCTGAGCCAGAGCTCATTAGCTTGGTGATACTTCTGATTTGCTCGATACAAAGCTCAGGGGGAGCAGTTTCAAAAGCATATTCTCTTATCATTTTATTTTTTCTCTCTTTAATACATTTAAATATATTTAAAGGAGAAATAAAGCATTAGGATTCAACAGTGAGATTCTAGTTTAAAGATTAAAAGCTCAAATTTTCCACTGGCTTTAAGATGACTAAGAAACTTGAAGGTCCCATTTCTATAATTTTTTTTTTTTTTTTCTCTATAGCAAAATAGAAAATTAATCCCATATCACTTGGAATGCTACACCTGAAGAGGCACAAGTAGCACAAAAAGTGGTCAAAGATTTGAAGAATGGGAAGATGGACGTACTTGGTATAGCTTGATCTCAGACTTGTCAAAACCAGGCATGAAAAGGGTTATGGACTTGTTGGCTGGATCAAATTTTACTGACGATATATTGCTGTTGTGGCTTGCTGGCAGAGAAAGAAGATTCTTTGCGTCTTTACCAACTGTGTTGAGCATGATTTCATTCCAGTTGAGAGGGAAACCCACTTGGACTTGTGGGATGAAAGCAAAAGGCAAGGGAAAAAAGTTTTGCTTGACTCTTTCCACTGACTCTTCATCCAAATGTGGAGGAGCAATACCAAATGCACCAGACACCTGTGCACCAGCTTGGATTGCACAGCCCCAATAACGTAATGCAGAATTGACAGAGATTGGATTGTTTGGGTCCATCACCAGGAAGCAGCCAAATTTATGTGGTTGCAAGAAGGAAGATGATCCTCTCTGCACGGCATATAAGCAATGCAGAATCTCATTGGGGTTATCTCTAACTGTGGTCTAACAAATAAGAATCATGTTTACCTCCAACATTTGTTCCAAAGTATCCCATATTTCTGCACTCATTTTCCCATTCAGAAGGGACCTGCTGCCACGTATGTTCATGGCTTCATCTACAAGTCTAATGAGTGAAGGACCAGCCACTCTCCCAAGATCAGTTTTTTCACCCAAGTTCCGGAGATATTTTAAGTACAATCTGTGCCATCATGTTCTTGCATAAACATCATCATGAGAGAGAGAGAGAGAGAGAGAGAGAGGGAGGTTTGCTAACCTTGCTTTACTGCTTGCACCTATCATCCGTAAGATCTCCTCATTGCTGATACCATCATATATTATTATGTCAAATTTATCTTTTTTGTTGTTTCTTTGGTCCACGTTACTTAAGAATCCTACAAGCCTCTCAAGTGCGAATGCTGAAGCAATAGAATCCATTCCAGGAAGCACTCCCAGCTCTTCTCCCACAATCTACCATGATATAAGGAATGGTCCATAATAAAGTTTTCTGAAACATTCAAGGGCAACTATATCTTTCTTTAAATTAGATTGCACAAGAATATCAGCAAGTGATAGTATGTACACACCCCTTCAAGAACTCCTTGGGTCATATTAAGATGGGCATCTGCTTGCTTTACTCGATTGAGAGGCTCAAGAATCAACTGTTATTATAAAAAAAAAATCATATTGAGTAAACCACTCAAAGAAAAAGTTGTTAAAGAAGGATAGGAGGTGAAAAGACACACTTTAGAGGTTTCCAACCTAACAGCTGAAAGGTTGTTGTTGCATATGACAGGAGAAGTTCCAATCTTACAGTTTAAAAGATAATCAGCAGTGGGGTCTTGTGAATGTATCACCAAGCATGTACTAAGCCCTGCCAGTGCATAATGCTGAAAAACATAAAGAGAGGGGGAGAGAGAGAGAAAGAGTAATATTAGTTAAAATATGTTATGCTTGATCTTTAAAGGGTGTTAGCGTAAGTTACTAAATAATTTGTAGAAAAACAAAATCTTAAGTTCTAAACTCCTAACATAATCTCTAGAGGAAAGAAAAAAGTTTGTAACTGGATCTAACTTCAAAGCAGATAAAGATAAATGATTTAAGGAAGAGTTCTTATTGCTCTCTATTACCCTCCATGAAGAAAGTTAAATTTTTACTAGTTTGATTGAAATATATATTGTCAAATACAAAATTTTTAGAAGCTTGATTTGCTCCATGGCTTTAGATATAATATTCATCATTTTGACTTTAAATATCTCCCCAACATTAAATTCAGCCATGTGACAACATTGAGCAATGTAGAACAAAATGTGTTATCCTCCCCAAAAGACAATTAGCTTCAATTATATGGTTTATTGGCCAATACAGCCATACGGTTAAATTTAACTCTGAAATTGAAAAATAAAGCACCTAAGAAATTGTACTTAAATTTTATCCTTGCAAAAGTTCTCACATTCTTTAACCAGAATGAATTAGAAATGTCCCCCTATAAAGCACCCATAATTGGAATTCTCACAATCAAATTATATATCAAAAGTAAAGCAGTGAAATTTAACTCAATAACCCACAAAATTAAGACTAAACATAAACTCCCAACAAAACCCAGAAAATAACAAACACTAAATGTGTATGTAGCATGTTACCTGAGCGGCAAATACAGCTGAGGTGGTCTTGCCGGATCCACCTTTGCCCAAAAAAGTGACCAACTTGGTTGATTGCTGAGAAGAAATAGCACTACTACTACTACCATCCTCTGCTAAAGCTGACACTGCAAAAGCTCTTCTTCGAAAATGGGAAATAGGGTTTGCAAGGAAGAGAGGAGAAGCGAGAGAAGAAGCCATTTTTGGTAAGAACTTGAAGTGTTTCGGTGCTGCGTGTCTGTGAGACTGAAAAAAAGACAGGAATTTTCGTTATGTTTTATGAGTTGGGGAGGACACATGGGGGTTGTTGGCTTGCAACAAAAAACAACGTTGTGGTGAATCACTGAATCTATGTTAGGAAAAAATAAAAAATAAAGAGGGACCGTTGGGTGGTGCTTCTTGCACTTCTTTCCTGTTAGAAAAGCAAACCAACTTTCTCCTCGGCCCATGGGGCCTCCCTTATAGCCAAGCCCAAGGTTGAGCTCAAAAGTAATAATATATTTATATTGACATGAGATTAAGGGTCTGTTTTGATGCCGCTTATTTTGCTGAAACTAAAAACTTATTACTGAAAGTACTGTAAATAAAGATAAAAGTTAGTTGAAATAGTACAGTGAGACCTATAAATAGTAGCAAAAATAAGCTGAATAGTAAAATAATTTTAATTTTTCATCTCTATCCAAACGGAGGCTAAATTGGGTAAGTTTATAAATGAGTTCATACATATCATATTACTAATTTATTGATAATAATATAATTTTCAACGATAAAATGTTGGTGAATCTAATTTTTACAGGGTGATGTTAAGGACATTATAAATTTCACTAGGTAATCTTTATAAATTGATGTGTCACTAATCACAAAAAAAGTGATTTAGACACTAATTTTTTATTATTTTAAAATTTATCAATCATATTCATTGTCTAATGAGTTTGAAAATGTTGTGTAGTAAAATTTGAAGTATCTTTAATATTTTCCATTTTTACAACTTCATGAAAGAAAATCATTCTGTCTAATTAAGTCAAATGAGATAATTTTAACTATAATTAATTATTAATTATTAGTATAGATTTGTGAAAGGGTGAAATATTTTAGTTTTAGTGTTTAAAAATAAGGAAAAAGAATAAGTTAATTAAGTATCTTATGAACAAGCTCAAGATTGTTTGACAAGAAAATGAACTAACCTTGAATATATAATTTAGTTTGATGATGAGCTCAAGCTTGATTTACATTTGAAATTAAATTAAACGAGCAATCTAAAACTTTTAATACTCAACTTGACTCGGGCCATTTGCCAAAGCCTCACATATTCTCCTTAATTTGTGTGCTTTACAAAAAAGTTGTTAGCAAAATCTAAACCTTATTGTCTCTCTTCTTAAGCTAGCTTCCAAGCAAAGATCCATTTTTCTCTCCTGGTTTCACGCTCTATTTTCTCTGTCTCCATAAGGAGGACCCTTGGGCCAAAGTTACCAAATTCTTTTGTAGTATTGTCTATTTATAAAATTTTAATTTCCTATTCCTTTGTGGATAACGAATACAATAGTTCTTTAACAAATAATAAACTTTCATTCCACTCCAAGAAAACCCAAAAATAACCAAATTAATATTTCTTTCTCCAACTACAAAATCAAATTAGCTTTCCAAGTCAAAATTGGAATTTGATGCAATTTCCTAACAATCTCCACTTTGACTCAAATTCCATCAAGTAGTCTTCTTTCCCTCTAGAGATAGCTCAACCTTAATGAAGTAGTCTTATTTCTTCTTGGCATCACTCCACTTTAATCAAAGCAAATTCATCCATTTTAAGTCACACAAGAAACCACCAACTAAATCAACCAAGCTCTGATACCACTTGTTGAAGAGATAAAACATTGGGGAGATTTATAACATACAGAGGTACACTTAACCCAAAATGCCTAAGTTCAATGGGTATGAGTTCAATTATGCTATATCAACTACTCATTCTTCTTATCATTTAATATAGAATTTCACTCACACATATATACCCAACAGCTTTTTTCTCAGCCTAAGCAGTGGTACTCATGGTTGTGATCACCATAGAAAATGGTGATTTTGAATGTTAGGGATTTCGTATTATACATCCTTCCCATCAACCACCGAGTGAGACAATGATCAAGTTGTCCTCCTCTTCAAATTCTGTCCTTAGGTAATTAACCCATACGAACAAGCTCAAGTTGAGTTTGAAAACCTAAGCTTGGCAAGTCTAGCTTGGACTATATACCTATATTAATTAGTGGAAGTCACCACACTACTGTACAAGGATAAACAAAAATGAAAAACAGATTGTAATTTTTTTTTTTTAATCATGAGCATCTTGGAAATTTGTCAAACTTGTTAACCAATTCGTACAATATTCCATTGCTTGTTATATATTAGCTAAAGTTGTACCTAGCAAAATAGAAATAGATTTTGACTTCAAGCACCATGTGGCCCAAAATTATTTAATTAGCAAATCAATCACAGCCAAGACGTGCTTCCCTCTAAATATTGTGAAGAGCAAGGAAAAGAAAATGAAGAAGAATTAATAGAAGAATGTTTCTTTCTGTCCCAAATTCATAAAATTCATCACAAAGAAGGCCAAGTTCAATATGCTTTAGCATGATAAAAGATAAATTCAATATCCACTCCGATTGCAATTTGTACAAGAAAGTAATGGTGTTCAATATGCATTAAGCAAATGTGTACATATACGTATATATGCAAGTGTCACTCCCACTAGTTTGCATTTTTAATCTCCGGCATAAACACAGTTTGAAAGGGACCGACCCTAGGTGACCTTGGTGGTGGCTCCGAAAGCATATTCCCAAAACTATCATAATGAATGACTCCTGAAAACGCCGGTGGCCGGCATTTATCGCCCATCAAGATTGATTTCTGCCACAACCCACCTTCACCTTCACCTTCACCATCTCTAAAATCATGACCACCACCTTTTTTCTTGTACATGAATGTATTTGCCTTGTTACTAATACTTGTCACGATTTTCTTGGATGACAACAATGGTGACTTCGGCGAATTTGTTATGAATTGGTTTGCCTTGTTGCTAATTGATTTCACGTGCTTCATGGATGGTGACTTCAAGGGTGACGACTTCTTAGGCATAAATGAGTCATTACTTTCATCATCGTCTTCGTAATCTTTTCGAGCACGGCGTGAATGCTTGGCACATAGTGCTACAAGAGCCATAACCGAGAAGAACAAGCCAATTGCTAATGGCAATGAACCAAATTGGTCTCTGCGATGTTGAGGAATCAGACGTACCATTTGATGCAATGGAACGTGTTTGTTTGAAGAAAATGATGAAGATGATATGAATGAAATTTTTGTTGTTAGTGGATGAACTTCAAAGTTTGAACGCTTCAAGAATAAGCATTCTTGTTATGTTGTATATATAGGTGGTTCCGTTTTATTCTAATTATAGTTTTGTCCGGTGGAAGGTAATAGCTAGGAAGGAAAGACTTTTGACATCTTCTTTGTGCCTTTGATGTCTTTAGCCTAACCAAAAAAAAAAAAAAATGTAATATTTGTTTAGGTTAGTTGTTGGTTCATTCTATATGGGTAAATTTGCAATTTAAATTTTAAATTTTAGGATACGTTGTGTAACTTGATTTAAAAAATTGAAATTTAATCACTGTACAATTGGAAAATCATCCACACAAAATAAAAAGAAATAAATACAGTTGTCAATATGAATATGTATCTTAAAAAAAAGAACACAAATGTAGAGAAGCATAAAATGACCCAAAAAAATCAATATTGAATTAGTATAATAAAATATAAATTATAAAACTAAAATAAAGAAAACAATTAACTTGTTGTAATTGACAAAACATATAATAAATACAGATGCAAAAATGAGTAGGCCTAATCATTGTCAGAACTAATATGAGAGTTTTCCTTGTTTTACTTTTTGGGTCTCACTAACAAACACTTAAAATCGGGTGCGTGTGTGTTTCCTGCCTTATAACTTGCTCTGCGCAACTAACTACCACATGTAGTTTTGGTTGTGGCGTGTAAGTTTAAGTTTTATTGAAAGAAAAAAAAGAATCTTCTTCTTTTTCTTCTTATTTTGGAAGTCAATATAATATATAAGAATGACAATATAACACTTGACTCAGAAGTTGAAGCCTACAGATTTGGACTAAATTATGTACTATTAACCACTCACTCTTATAGTTTTATCTAATGTGAGACTATAATGGGTAACTAATTTTCGCAAGAAGTGTTGACGTGGACCTTGTAGCTACACTTTTGTATTTTCTCTATTGTCTTATTAGGGTACCATTACAGACATATTAAACTTAATTATCTGTTTCTCGAAATAAATCAAGAAGTCACTTTCGCTAAATCTTTTTTTTTTTTCTTCATAATAAGATGATTGTTGCGATAGCAATGACAAACGTCTTCGGTATATATGCATATGCATGCTAGCTAGATCAACATATACAGAAAGTATATTAAACTTCGATCATGTAATAACAAATACTGAATATAAATCTCATATAACAGAGACAATTATAAATATGAGTCTCACATATTACGCATGAAAACAAACGTATAGTTCCTAACACATTTTCTTCGTTTGCAGTATTCTAAGAGGTTCTTTTGGTCAACGCCAAGAATGTGAGGTTTACAAGCCAAGAACGAAGCTCTTGGGTAAGTCACAATTTTTTTTTTAAAAAATGTTAGTTCACTATTATTTAAAATTATCATCAACATTATTATCATGTAATATTACTTTTTTTCTTCAATTAATTAATTAGGGTTAGTTTAAGGTTTTATCTTTCATGTTAACTTGATTTGTGAGTTGCAACTTGGGTATTTATTATCTCTATAATGGGCGTACCAAAAATCAAGACTAATTCCACCTTTTTTTTTTAAGCTTGAATTTATCAAAGAGAACCAAGACGTGTTGATCATCTTGTTGGTAGAATTAAGTCAATGAGAGTATTATTATTAGGATTGAACAACACAGCCAAAATAAAAAAACTTTAAGTCAACTTATTCCATTGTGCCCACCATACCACTAATTTCCAAGGTCAAATGCGTAAGCATTTTCTAGTACCCATCACATGTTGATGAAGGCAAGAGCTCAAATAATAGCAAGCATAATAAACAAGGCTTAGAAATTCTTCTTGTAATTATAACCCCCGTGATCCAATTTGTAAATTTTTTTTTTCACTTATTCTCATTGGTACTTCTAGCTATAGAAATGATATCTAGCTAACTATTTAGAAAATCTTCATTCAAATTTTAATTTTAACCCAACAAGACACATATATATGATTAGTAGTATTGACATTGTTAAAACTAATTATAAGATTTCTTTTTGTCTTGTACATTTGCAAAGTGAAGCATAATTTTCCACATTCAACGTTTAGCTTGCCAAAAGGGATTAAAAAAAGAAAAAGAAAAAGAAAAAGAAGAAAAAGAACCCATTTATGTCACTCAAAGATGATGACTCATTATATAGTACAATATCGTATTGAACAAGTCCTACATGTAAAAAGCTTGCCGTCAAGCTCAAGCAAATTATAAGTAGTTTGAATTTCCCAAGATTTCCATCATTCTTATACACCTCAAATAACATGCTATCACCTTTACTATTTTTTTCCTTTTATTTTATGTTTATCTCTTTTTCTATAAGATGCTATCATCCCGTCTTGATTTGCATCAAATGTCCTATATTTTCCAATTATGGTCTCGAATACCTTTTTCGTTGGGTGCCCCATCATTCTATTTATCCATTTATAAGATATAGTTAAATGATAGCTTAATTCTCTCTCAAAATTGATAACAATCTGATTAAAACATTTACCTATATTTAAGTTTGAAAAACAACTACGTTGATGTTGGCTATTGATAATATACTCTAAACGTTGCTTTCATAAAACATTTGTCACCTTGGCAAAAACTAATCAAGTCGGCAAATCCCTTGAAGATATAGATGTGAAAAATACTTCTCCTCTCATAACCTTATGTCCCATGGGGTGCACTGCTTTCAATTCATAACCTTATAATTAGATCCAAGAGATTATATGTGTTGTACTATATGTAGTGAACCACACTAAGTGCATTGCTAAGTTGGAGGGTCACAATATATTGTAGTTGGAATGGAGTAAATCGTACTAGGAGGATGCGTAGCAAGGGCATGAGCATTAAGTGTGCTAGCCACATATATATGTCACATATTGCATTGTCAGTGCAAGTAAGGAGGTCTTGTCTCTTTATCTATCTATATAAAGGGATCAATATCATGATCAAGTTGTAAAGCAAAACACATTGTGAATTATTAATTTTACCTTTTGGGCAGTTTAGTGTGGTTAGTGCCTTGAAGAAATGCTTGCAATATGTCTTAAAATTTTGGAATTAAGCTATTGGTCGATTCCAAATTGATGTCTTTGATTTAGGTGTGGCTCACCTGAATGAAGTTAATATGTTTGGAAAGTTAAGTGCTTTACAGGAACTTTTTGTGTGACATCTCTTTCCAATAACCATGATATTGACTTAAACAAGAAACTGGGGTTACCAAGGGATAATTTAAAGAGACATTTTGTGCTTATTACAAGATCTATGATGGTGTCCGAGGCAGTGGAGGAAAAGGCTATTTTATTCCCCTTATAATTTTCCTCTATAGTATAGTACACAAAGGGACTTATTGATTGGTTAGACGAAAATATGATCATTATCTTTTTAATTTAGTTGCACACCCATTAGACGCTATACGAAAATATGATCATTATCTTTTTAGTATGAATACAACAAGGACACGATACGATTTTTTATAGGTTTGTTTAAAATTAGATCAACTCACTTTGACATGACTAATGGGTGGATCAATAACATGTTAACACGTTTATTAAGCGTGTTATATAAATAGTGCCATGTTAATTAATAAACGAGTATGTTTAAGGTTGAAAGGTTTTGACATATAAACATACATATATATATATATATATATATATATATATATGTATGTATGTATGTATGTATGCTAATGGTTTTGACACATTTAAATGGGCTAGGTTAGGTTTGACTTTATTGTCAAATACCACTACCTCAGCTCAACAATAAAACCACCCGTTAACACAAATGGTCACCCCTAGTTCTAGTGCAGTAGGTCATCTACACTACCAAAGAGACAATCTAAAGATTCCTTTTATACTTCCAAATGACAAAGA
Organism: Quercus tomentella; assembly: GCA_028535165.1. Lineage (NCBI taxonomy): Eukaryota > Viridiplantae > Streptophyta > Magnoliopsida > Fagales > Fagaceae > Quercus > Quercus tomentella. Next base: position 1,763,472 of record JAPQVY010000133.1, read on the forward strand.
ATTGTAGATAAAGGAAAAGAATGGAATTGAAATTCTGGGTATATAAGGGTGACTTACTTTTGTGTGCAATGCATAGAAAGCAGGAACCAACTCTTCTTCAGAGTGTGGGTTTTCAAAAAGAATTTGGAAAGATCTTATGAAGAAGTGTTTAATAAGGAAGCTTGTGTTATTATACCCTCCTTGAAGGTTTGATACAGCAATGATACTCTAGGATTGATGGCTCTGTGGTTTCAGCTTGATTGATCAAAAGATGATTGCAAACTACTGATTAAAAAATATGATCTTTGTACTCATAAGTTGGAAATATTGAGGCTTAAATTTTTTTTCTTTATATGATAAATAAGTTCTACGTCTACTAAGCTTACAAAGTTGAGATTATACGTGCCTTTAATATGTGACTCAAGTAATGTAAAAAAAACCAAGGGAGTGACTTCAGAATTTAAAACACGTTAGAGTCTGCAATTATTAATCGAGCATTGATTAAATGTCTATCGAATCCTTTTATATATATATATATATATATATATATATATAAAAGATAGAAATTCTATTCTAGTCTAATTTAAGTATATATGTGTGTGAAGCTTCCTCCTAGAGATTTGAACCCCGACCTTTACCCCCACACCCCACAAGCACTTATACCTTTGAAGTGACCATCACATTAAAGGTGTGCGGTGATAAATGTCTATCGAATCCTAAATCTTGATTGATAAAGCCTTGATCGAGTGGTAGTCAAAACTTGGACACAATGTTTTCTTTGAGCTGCTTTTCCACAAACTAATTTTGGACACTTCAATAAACAAAATATTTTATTAACATGGAATTCTCCAATATAAAACCTAGCAAAAATTTTGAATTAAGTGATGTAGTATATGTTGTATTAAAATCTCAATTGGAGTCATCAAGCTTAAAATATCAATCGATTGTTGGTGTAAGTGGAAATCAAATCTGAGATCTTTTATTTAACGACAAGAAACTTTACCAATTAAGTTAACTAACACCCACCATAAAGAAAAAATTAAAAAAAAAAATTGAATTAATTTAACAAAATTGGGTGCAAACCAATAAACTTAAACTTTTGAATCACGTTGTTATATTTTATATTATATTATATTTAGGTTTTAACTGGAATGTTTTGGAAGCACAAATTTTGGCTTGAAAAGTGCTGAATGCGTTAAGTTTAATTGAGGCCACATTTGTATCCCTTCAATTTATGGGCTGTCCCAACGTATGTAGATAAGGCTTGAATAGCCCTTCTAAACCTTAGGTCTGTTTTGGTATAACTGCCTCCTCAGAGTTGATGGATACAGGGTCCCTCACCATCTCGGAGCACCATTTGACATTTACAATTACAACTACCCACTAATAAGAAGTAAGATCTAGAAAATTTAGCTATCAAATTTTTTTTTTTTTTTTTCTCTGGCACTCAATCTATCTACAACTACAAGGCACCACTCAAAATATAATATTTTTTTTCTCAAAGTCAACTACCATATAAAAAAGTGATTAACTATTTATCACAACAAAGGGAATTTTTTTTTTTTTTTTGAATTCCATCTATTGCTAGCCCAGAGGAAAAAATTATGTGTTGTGAAATAAAAAGAAATATGATATATATATATATATGTTCAAAAAATGGCACTGCCTTCTTCTTGTATCTCTTTTATAGGCTACTCTTATAGTTTGTTTGGATAGAGGGGGGAAGGAGGGAGAGTGAAGGGGAGTAGAGTAGAGCTGGTTAAAAAGAAGCTAATTTTGTACTAAATTTACTCTACTCTACTCTCCCTCCCTCTCCCTCAATCCAAACGAGCCATTAGATTCCAAGAAGTTCCATAAACACTTAAAAAGAAGTCATATATTCTTGTATCTTTTTTATAGGCTACTCTTAGGTGCCAAAAAGATTCATAAACAATCAAAAAGAAGTCCATATATTCTTGTATCTTTTCTATAGACTACTCTCAGGTACCAAGAAGTTCCATAAACACTCAAAAAGAAGTCCACATACCTTTTTACATTTTGTATAATCAATATCTCTGAACTCTAAACATAGTTGGATTAGTTTTTACTTTTTAATCTTTTTGTTCAATTGTTTACTCATACCTAAAAAATTAAAATTTTAAAAATATATACACAAAAAAAAAAAAAAAAAAAAAAAAACTAAAAATAAGCTCTCAAAAAACTAAACCAAATGCACATTAAATCTCACTTTATACATAAATTAGTGGTTGTCAAGTGGGGTGTAAATGTAATAAGGTGTCCTTGAACAAGACCCATGAAACTATAATTACAACATGGAAATATCAGAAACTAGTAAAAAAAAAAAATGAAAAAACAGTAGCAGTCTCTTAAACAATGATAGTTAACGCACATCCAACAGTTGAGAATCTTGAGATTATTACAATTTCCAAAACCTACTCTATTGCAATCAACAAATAAAATAGGCATTCTCATTCCTCAAAAGTATTTATGATTCATCAATTTTTGCCACTATCTTACGGATGTATTTATAATTTTATACAACTGATAATCATGCCGACTGAGTAAAAGTACATATCTTGAGGTGATTTTGAGATCAAATTTTTTTAAATAAAAAATAAAAATAAATAAAAGGACTCATGTAATGCTTGTGCTTATGAAAAAGAAAACCCACAAAGACAACAATGTTTGCAAGGTTCTTATTATAAATGGGTCAGTGCAATGAAAAAGGTCTCACGTGCCACCAAACCCATCACGTGTTCTGAACAATATGCTAGCTTTAATTAATTTTCAAAGAAAGCAAAGCTTTTACACTAACCAACCTCATTAATAAATATCATTATTATGGTGCAGCTGAAAAATCTTCTTTCGGGGATGTGCCGTGCCGTCACAGCTACTCATGTTTCTTTGAAAATCAAATTTAAAACATAACATTCACCGAAATCATCATAATCATCAATTAGTACTATATTGATCAAATTAATTGTGCACTATATATAAACTATAAAGTATCAACCTAGCTAAAATTGTAGTATATTAATTTCCTTGTTATGATGATAACAATATCCTTAATACATGTACAAACTCAAACTCTCAAAAATCATAAACCATGATCCTCATCATAATCTGAATTATGTGATCTTGATAATAAAAAAATAAAAGAGAGAGAAAGAAAGAGAGATAGAGAGAGAGAGAGATTTGAAAACATCATTCACGTAATGAGAGCTTCCCCACTACCCAGCTATCTAGCCATTTCTTCTCTCTTTTACAAATATATTCACCTGAGATGAAATCTTGATCGATCAATGGTGCAATGGGTTCGGACCCGTGGGTACACGGCGCTTTTCGACACCGTAACGTGGATCAATCTCACTTCCATCTGGGTCTGGCTTCACATGCATGTTCTGTGAACGTTTCATGTGGTCTTGTTCTTGTTGTTGTTGATGATGTTTTACAAATGGTGTGAAGTCAAATCTGCTGGCTAGGACTTTTCTGGTGATCAAAGCGTGATTTGAGAGTACTGTGGAATAGGTTATGGTGGTGATTTGTTTGGTGTTGATATTCTTGGACTTGAAATCAAATAATTGATGAAACAACAAGACGAGGAGAGAGAGCCAAAGAGCAATGAACATCATTTGAGATAGTTTCAAGGCCATGGTGGAAAAGGAGGAGGAGAAGAAGGGCTAGAAGAGGAAGCATGGAGCAATGAAATGAGGAAGAAACTCAAAGGAAATTAAGGTTTAGTAGATGGAGAATTTTGGTATAGTTTGACAGCTTGAATCTGATGAAGTAACATAAGAAATGTAGAAGACGGTTGAAATATGTGTGTTTTTGCGTTTCATGTGAGACATGAGATGAGAGTACCTTTTTATGCTTATTTATTGAGAGAGAGAGAGAAGAGAGACAAGAGAGAGAAAGAGAGCCTTTCCCAATGAGAGTTCCTTAGAAACAAAGGAATAAAATAGGGTCATAAAATCATTTGTCAAACATTGAATTATGCATGATTGTGCTTATTATTAATTTCTTGAATATCTTTGATACTTAGATAGAATATATATACTTTTAACCCCCCCCCCCCTCTCTCTCTCTCTCTCTCTTTCTCTCTCTCTCTCTCTCTCTCTCTCTCTCTCTCTCTCTCTCTCTCTCTCTCTCTCTCTCTCTCTCTCTCTCTCTCTCTCTCTCTCTCTCTCTCTCTCTCTACAGGTGCAAGAGGGTGCAAGATTGGGTGCAAGGAAAGCTCCATACCTGTTTGAGTGAATTGCAACTAAATAAAGGGTGGGGAATATGCAATCTACATTTTCTATGGAGAAAGCAATCTATGAACTGTATTGGAAAAGTGAGTGGCAAAGCAATATATGAACTGTTTGCAAAAGTAAAGACGAACCATAATGCCCTAAAAATAAAATAAAAAAAGAGAAGGAAGAAAAGAGCACATTTTCTATGGAGAAAGCAATCTATGAATTGTAAGGGAAAAGTGAGGGGCAAAGCAATATATAAACTGTTTGCAAAAGTGAAGATGAACCATAATGCCCTAAAAATAAAAAAGAGAGAGAAGAAAAAGACATCATTTCGATTTGAAATGACGATACTAAACTAGTTTGTTTACTTAAGGTGAAAAGAAAAACATTATAGCAACTAATAATCAATCTAAACCATGCTTGGCAGTACCAACTTGTGGTTGATTTTAACTATATGCTAAATTGCTAATTGCTAATAAGTGATTTGGAGCTCAATAGTAATCTAGCTTGCTTTCATAACACATACATGTTCCAACTTCCAAGAGACCACAATACATAATATGAGAAACACATGCCAATTTAATTAATTAATTAGGGAGAAAATTAATTTTTACATATATCAATGTAAGGGCTAATTAGAACTACTTTTTCTATGATATTCATCAAGCTCTCCCAATAATATGATATGGCACATGCCCGCATATGACAATGGGATATGACTTCCAGAAAACTCTCATTCTAAGAAGGAGGTTTGGAAGCAGCTTTTTGTTGATTGGGATCAGAGGAAAAGAAAACTTTTTTTTTTTTTTTTTGCTTGCTTAATGTTGGTTAAAGTATAGTTGTACTTAAAAAAATAAACAATGTTTTAAAAATTTGTACATTAACAAATAAACTAAATTTTTTTAAAAAAATGTTAATGTCAAATATGCTTTAGGAATGGTTTATATGTGCTAATTAAAAATTTGATACTTTGATTTGATTTCATTGAATTGTTGCTACTATATTATAAAGTTATGCCAATAATACTACAATTATATGTATAATTAACATGATAAATTGGCTTGTACAATATGATTTAGCATGCTTACAGGGAGTGAGACTTTTTACCTTGCTAGCAAAACACATATATATGGAAAGAAATAAAGAAAAAGGAAATAAACACAAAAAACGATAGTTAACTGAAAACTTATAATATGACGGTGAAAGGTCTTCATCATTAATAATGACTATCTCCATTTACTTTTAAACTTGTCGAGAGCATTTTTACGTTAAAGATTTAATTTTCAAAGAGTTTTGGCACTTAGTTGTATTATTTGATCTCTTCTTTTATAAGGAGAATCACGATTCAAATCTTTCTCTTCTTACTTGTCGGTAACAATTAAATTATAAAGAAAAAAAAAAATAGAAACCTAATGTCCCATTTCTTAAAATTAGATAATAAAGCTTATCATCTATCACTTAATATGATGATATTTTAATTGACATGACACCATATATGCCTTTTTTACATTTCAAAATTATAGGTTAAACATGAATAGGGCAACTTTTAAATTCTAATAATCTCATGATAGTCTATTTAGAGCCACATAAAAAGGCCTCATGATAGCCTTCCCCAAAGGCCAACAGATTGGACCTTTACAATAGATGGGTTGGGCACCCAATAATCATTACCCCAAAGCCTTAATGGACTCCACTACAAAACAATATAATAAGACTGTGGCCCTTGTTCTAGAAGGTAGGCCCAGTAAATTTAACACAAACCAAACCGACACCGTTTTCACATACCCAAATAAAAACCGCGAATAACTCTCTTTCCGAACCAATTTCGATTCAGAAAACTCAGACACAGAGAAAATCTCAGAACCCTAATTCGACGAAGAAGAAGGAGAAGCAAATATGGTAAACAAAAATTTAATCTTTTTATGATTTTTACACAATTAATTGTTTATGAATTTGTGGGTTTTAATTCATTTGGTTGATTTTGGGGTTTTTCTTTTGCAATTCACGATTTGATGGTTTTGATGAAAGAGAATTAGGGTTAGCTGGTTGATTTGGATTAATTAGAGACTGAAAATGGGGAATGGGGTTTTGATTTGGGAAATTAATCGCTTATGTAGTTGTAATTTGAATTTGTTTACTTGGTATTGTATATGATTGGTTTTGGATTTTTTTTTTTTTTAATTTAAAATTTGGGTTATTTTTATTGTTACATTTAAACTAAAGTTTGAGAAATTTGATGGTTTTTTATTTATTTTTATAAGTAGAAATTAGATGGTTTTGATGGAATACAATAAGAATTAGCTGTTATAATCCGGATTTATTAGAACCCAACACATTGGGGAAGGGGTTTTAATTAGAGAAATTAATCACTTTTGTAGTTGTAACTTGAAGTTTGTTTACTTGCTATTGAAGATGATTGGTTTTGGTTGTTCTTTTTTGGGTTGTCTTTGTTACACTAGAATTATGTCTTAGAGTTAGCTAGGGCTGTATTGTAATTTTTGTAAAATATGAATGCTCTCTTTTTCACATGGGTTGATTCTAGTGTGGTAATGCTTTTGATCCGTTAATATTACTGGAGTATGTGTTTTTGGGATTAATTAAAATGTGTCAAAAGTAGGATTGTTTTCATTTGTAAATCATAGTTGAACATTATACTCCAATTATGCAATTTTCTATAAAGATTGATTTGGTGTGCAATTGAGACAACTGTTGTGCTTGAACCATATGAGTGGTGTTTGAAGTTTTGTCTGGGTCTTATTATGTTGATTATCATATCTGTCAATGAGCTATAGCTCAACTGGCACATTCTCTACCTATAATGATTAGAGGGTGAGGTCGTAGGTTCACCATTGGGCATGTGTGTAACTCACCAAAAATTATAAAAAAAAAAAAAACTGTAGAATATCATATCGACCTGGGTCATATTCTGTAGCCTTTTGAGATTCATCTTTTGAAATAGGCCAGTTAGAGATAGGAGTTTACTTGAGGTGTGTAATGGTTTTGGAGAAATATATGATTAGCGTTGCGTTCTTTCATTGGCCAGATCAAATCTTATTAACCGATAAATTTTTGCATCATTAAATTGACAGCAGCTGAAGTTACACTTACACTGGAATAAATGGAAATGTTTGATATTTATGTCAGTACCTAAGTTTGTCACAATTGTCCATGTAAAGCTTCATAGGGAACTTACAATTTCCTTATAGTTTTTATATGTGCAATAGAATGGATATATTTCTTTAATTATTGGTGAGTTACTCACATTTGATGGATATTGAACCCATGACCTCACCCTCTATTCCATTCTGGGCTCCACAGCTTCTGTTTTGCCACAACTTGGCCCATATGATTGTTGTTGAGTCCTCAATCTAGTGTTGGCCCATATGCTTGAAGGTTTACATCATGTCGTTTATTGATCAGTGTTGCTTTTGAGCAAAACTCTGAAATGTGATAATTGATGTATGATTTTGAATTGTAATTTTCAAAGTTGTTCCTTGAATTTTGGTATATATATATATATATATATATATAAATATTTATACATATGATTTCTCAAGTGTCTCCCTATGAATTTATTGAATTTGCTAAACTTGCTTTGCCTGGATTTTTGCAGTCTTCACTTGCAGCTGCTAGGGCAGATAACTTTTACTATCCTCCAGAATGGAGCCCAAATCAGGTACACGTAATTAGTAGTTGCTCTATTACATTGTTAAAATAGCTTATGATGATGCATCATTGCTCTAACATGTTCACATTATTCTTTTTAGGGTTCTTTGAACAAGTTTCATGGTCAACATGCTCTGAGAGAGAGGGCAAGAAAAATAGACCAAGGCATACTGATTATAAGGTAATTTGTTATGCTCATTCTCTGAAATTTTTGATAGCATGACTTTTTATCAAAAGCTTATTTTGGAATTTGATAGATTATGGTCTAGTGACTTCTAATTTCTAAATTTGTCTGATGATGGGAAAAGGAGAGCCCCCAGGGGCTTAGGGAATTAACACACTATACACTAGTGGTAGGCAACTAGAGTTTGCTTGTCACTCTCTTCTCTTTGCCAGCCTTTCTGTATTAGACGGTGCTTGGCAACTAGTGTTTAGCTTGCCAGCACCTTCTCTGTCATTTTTTCTAGGCTTAAGTCTTTCTGTATGAAACCAGGGGCCTGTTTTTGTATAGACATTTTTTCTTCTTTTCTTAGCCAACTCCTAAATATTTATTGCCTACCTTTCAGGTTTGAGATGCCCTATAATATATGGTGTGGTGGATGCAATTCTATGATTGCAAAGGGTGTTAGGTTCAATGCGGAGAAAAAGCAAGTGGGAAATTATTATTCTACAAAGGTATGTTCTGTGATGCTTCTGACTGTTTAATGTAGGATTTGAAGTTCTATGTATACATTAAGGTATATGTTCAATGATGTGTTTTATTTGGATGATGAATGCACACAAATGGCCACACAATCACTTTCTGACATATTTTGCCAATATGCTCTCAAATGTGAGAGTTTATTTTTGGTTGAAAATTAGTTTCACTACTTCTCTGGTCATTGTGAGAGTTCATAAAATAGTTAATTTTAGCTTATCTAAATTTTTGGTTGCTCTCTCCACGGTGTTTTCAATTGACAGTGAAGGTCTGCTTGCTTCTTTCAGATATGGAGCTTTACGATGAAGTCTGCATGCTGCAGACATGAAATTGTTATTCAGACAGATCCAAAAAATTGTGAGTATGTGATCATCAGTGGAGCCCAACGAAAGACTGAGGAGTATGACATTGAAGACGCAGAGACTTTTGCACTCCCTGCAGATGAAGGTTGGTTTGGACTGACCCTTTTTTTTTTGGTTTGGGTGGGGTTGGGTTATGTCAGATGGGAATAGATGGACTCAATACGTTTTAAAAGAATCCATCATATAAGTATGTTTCCATGGTAGACCACTAACATATTAATGTGAAAACATGGGCTCTTATTGTTCATGGGAAGGCTAGCCCCTTACTTCTTGTGTTGTTATTTTCTTCGCTAACATCTTATTATTCCTTCTCCCAGAAAAAGGCAAACTAGCCGATCCATTTTATCGTCTTGAACACCAGGAAGGAGATTTGAAGAAGAAGAAAGAAGCTGAACCAGTGCTAGTGCGTCTCCAGCGAGTATCTGATTCCAGGCACTCAGATGACTATGCCCTCAACAAGGCTCTTCGGGCGCAACTTAGAGTATGTTACTGAGCTCATATTAGCTCTTCATTTTCATGTTCTTCTACTAGTAGGTAAAGTTGTTCCTCACTTTCTCTTTTTCTCAGAATCAAAAGAAAAGAGTTGCTGAAGAAGAGGCTGCTTCAAGGAAAAAAGGCATTGGCATACGACTGCTTCCACCATCTGAAGAAGATGCTTCTAGTGCAGCTCATGTGAAATTTTCTTCTAAATTTGACAAAAATAGGAAGGACAAGCGAGCATTGATCAAAGCCACTTCTATTTTCTCTGGGTCATCTGGGTCTTCCATGTCCAATAAGAGACGTTTGGAGTTAGAATCCAAGAGAAGGAAAATTAGTGCAGCTGCTGCATCTAGCTTACTGGCTGGGCAATTTAAGCCTTCATCATGGTCTCAGAGTGCTGTTACTTCACATAGGAACAGGAGAACTTAAGTGACAGTAAGAAATTGTTAGGTGACAGTTTCTAGATTCGAAAGAACTGCTTTTTCTTCATAGTTGGCTTTCAGCATCACCTGTTCAAAGTGGCAATGAAGCATGTACATAGATCAACATGTATCTACTGCTTGGTTATAGTCTTTTACACTTAAAGCTCCTTGTGTTTGAGTGATCTAGCTGAGATTTCAGGATTATTATAGTGTACCGGGTGTTCTATGTCGAAGATTTTAAATTAATGAATGAATGACAAGGATTCTACTTTCAGAATGCTGTATTTTCAATTTATCAAGAGCAGTTATTGCCTTAATTATTTCTTGAATGTAAAGTCTTCTGTTCAAGTGCTAAATGCAAATGATTGTTGATGACGATGCTTTGATGTGGTGAACTAAGAAGTAAGACCTATGCCAACAAAGAGCATTTGCGATAAGGATGAACTCACTTGATCAAATGGCCTTGATATATAAGGATAAACCCATTTGACCAAATGGCCGTGATATATATACAATTGGAAGTGTGATGATAGCCCAACCATTATATATGCTTTGAACCCCAATTAACTCGCACGATGCCTCTCCAATAACTTTGCGTCTAGAAACTACTGCACAGCCAGAGGATTAACATAGCAAGATGAGATTTGTAACTTTGAACCCCAATTAACCGCATGATGCTTCTCCAACTTTGTATCGCATAGCAAGATGAGATTTGTTACTAGGAGTTAGTAGATTTAGCTTGCTTAGATTGGCCGATGACTGAGGATTTAGGACAATCTACTGTCTATTAGGCTTTCGCTTCCAAACTATTATTATCAAGGCCTACTTTGTGGGTTAGTACCTTTGAGCCTACATGGGAGTTTCGGGTTGGCGACAATGACATTTATAATGGTCTAAGAAAAAGCACTAGTCATATCTGCATTATACTCCAACATGACTAGTTTAGTCACAATTAAGATTTTTTATAGTTGTTAATAAAGTTCAGATCATCTCGGTATACAACACACCCCACAGCACACATAAGGGTCTGTTTGGTTAGGGTGTTTGAACAATAGTTTTCAGTATTTAAACACTAAAAATTGTGGGCCCAAAAAAAATGTGTTTGGTAAGGGTGTTTTTAACTGGAGTGTTTGAGTTATGTTGCTCATTTTAGGATATTTAAACACTGAATTTAGAAAACTCCTCTTACCGATTTTCAGTTTTCAAACAACATTACTCAATGACGCTTTTGTAAATATTTTGAAAACCATGGGGCCCACTAGATTAGACAACACATGACTAACTTCTCTCTCCTCAAATAAAAAATATTAAATTTTATTGTGTTTGTTAGCTTTTTAAAAATAAAACACACACATACCAAACACACAATTACGTTTTTTACACACTGAAACATGTTATTTGAAACATGGTACTAAACACATTTTTTTACTTTATGAATATGTAAACACCTATTTCTATAACACTTTTTAAATCACAATTTTCACATTATTTTAAATAACGATACTAAAAATCTCCAACCAATCAGGTCTAATTTCCAATCAATATGGGTATCACAGTTGTCGCTTGGCTAGTAGAGCCCAAAAGTATAATGCTTCTACATTAAGTGGACATAAACCTTGGGCTTTTCAGTGGCCCTCTAACTAGCCAAGCCCAAATAAGAAGTTTTCCTATAAATGGCCTAAAAACCAAAAAGAAAGAACCAGGCCCAGAGCATCATTCATTTTGGGGTTTGAAATCGGAATCCTTTCTAACTATTTCTCCGTCCTCATTTATGTACAAGGCTCATGAAAGAAATGATTTGATTTAGTTCTAAGAAAATGAGAGATCGAGTGATGCACCAATCGTAAAACTTCTTATTCGAGGTCCAAATGGACTGTTTAGAAAATAATCTGTAAAGGGAAAAGAATGCTAAACTTTCAAGTCGAATAAGAAAATGCCTACGGTATATATAGTAGGATTCAAGGCATTTCAAAATCATGATGAGAATATGAGATACGATAACTTAGTCACAATTTACAAAAAAGAACTACCCTTCTATTATGAAATTGTGCTTTGTAACACCAAAACTTTGATGATGTACTGCGATTCTCTTACAATATTAAATAAGAAACCACGTATATGCATGCACATAGTTAACTAATATACTTTCTCTTTTCCGATATATGTACTACGATGCATAATATATATAAAAAAAGTTACATTCACAACATTTTCATAAAAAATATTAAGTGATAAGTTATTACCAGTTTTAATTTGAACCTATTACTGAAATTACTTTTTTATCCACTAATAATAGCAAATAACAACTTGTCACTTTAGATTTGTTGTGAAAGTGGTGAAAATTTTGTGAACATAGTATTTTTCAATGTATTATGAATTCCAAAGATACGTACATTTCAAATTTTATGGGTTTGAATTATTTGATCAAAAAATGTGAACATAATGTCAGGGAAAATATATAAAAATTCTATTGTTTATCCTTTTTATATGCATGGGACAACATCAAGTTGTACATAATGTAATTCTTTATTAATATTACACCATTAAATAATTTTTTACTGATTTAATATTTAAAAAATTTCATTGAATTCACATTATTCTTACCACCATAAAATTCTATCCTAATCAGACATTCTTTATTATTGTTGTTCTTTTTTATATGCGTGGAACATGAAAATTCTTGAAATGATTTATTATATATATATATATATATATATATAAAAGACATTCTTTACTATTTAATCAATAAACTTATTTTACGCATTACTTAAAAAAAAAAAAAAAAAAAAAAAAAAAAAAAAACCATGAATCTATCAAAAGACAACTAATGATATATATTTAAGAATTAGGTTGACACAACTATCAAAAAGAAGAATCAAGTTGATGTAACTTTTTGTTCTTAACACATTGTCCAATTCCATATTAAACAAATATTATAGATTATCCAATTCATTAACTCATGTTTTGTGTATAGTTTTAAAGTAAAAATAAAAGAGTCTGAAATTAAACATTTCAAACATTAGATAATTGTTTGCTCATTTTGATATTTTGTGTGCATGGAAGGTATTATAAGAAGATGATATAGTTTTTTTATCAAGATCAATTAAGTAACATTCGATTCAACTTTTTATTAACATTACATCGATTAGTATTTTGAAAATTCAATCATTAGGTTATATGTTATCTTTATTCTTAATATACATGCTAAAGTTTGTGTCAAATGAATACATTTATGATTCAATCTACGAAATCATGTTTTTATGTGTAATTTTAAAGTATAAAAAATTTGAAATTTAAACATTTTAAAGACAAGATTTTTATTTATTCTTTATCATTTTAATATTTTGTTAGTATTTATATAAGAAGACAATCTAACTCAACAGTGATTCTCATGAAAAAATACAATCAATGGAAAATTATCAAATTTTGTAATATTAACAAAAGTTATACTAAGTGACCGTTTGGATCCCACGTCCACATTTAGCGTTTTGCCTTTTGCTTTTTTTTTTTTTTTTTTTGACCAGCGTCTCTTGCACTATTCATGGAACATAAACAGTGCATTAAGGCAAATAAACAGTGTTTTCAGCGTGAACAGTAACTCGTAAACTATTTTTTTATTGTTTTCAGTTTTCAGTTTTCAACAAAATAAACGGTATCTAAACACATCCTAAGTTATGTGCATGCATAGAGAGAGAGAGAGAGAGAGAGAGAGAGAGAGAGAGAGAGAGAGAGAGAGAGAGAGAGAGAGAGAGAGAGAGAGAGAGAGAGAGAGAGAGAGAGAGAGGCAATATCAAAGTTAATAGGATGGATCATTTATCATGTATAATAATCCTGTTATTTATAAATCAATGAAATGATATATATCATTGTTAGTACTCGTATGGTATATTAATTTTGCATATATGAGATATACTCTTAACCTATTGAATGATTTAAATTACAACAATATTGCATCATTGCATGTAAGGAGAGCATCTGTTTTTGCTTCAAAATGAAAAGATATAACTCTATCATGGTTTCTCCCATATATACATATATATATATATGAATGTGTGTGAGCACACACAATTTCTTGTAGTTTTACTCAAAAAAACATAGCTCTTATCTCAATATTTATCTAATCCCCAAGTACAGTATAGATGCAGGTTTTCCACCTATTTTCACCTACACAGGTTTTTTCTTAACGATATTTTCACAATGTTGGCATGAAAGCAGTCCAAAAAAATAAAAGACATGCAGCTAGAGAGGTTACCTCATATGTACAATAGAAATTCATACGAAAAAATAGATTCGATTTTGAGAAGAAAATACAGGAATTGCAGGACATTCCATGATATGCTAACACGTATTGCAACAAACAATTAATTTAAAAGTTTAATATATACTATGATAATTATTAGTTTACATTACACTACTTATATAAGATTTATATTATACATTAAATAAATATGTACAATATCATACATATTTACATAAAAATGTACCATATTATACACATTGCATAAAAATATAAAATATTATACATATTTTGTTTAATCTACCGTATAAATCTTGTATAAATAATGCATGGTAAACTAATAATTTTTCATATACTGCTATTTCATAGACCACAAAGTGAAAGGGAACACTATAGATCGAGTACATTAAAGCCAAAAGGTCGAACACAGCAACATTAATATGTGGAATGTACATTCCCTATATAACTCCATCACTAGCCCTCGTGACTATAAACGTGCATGCCTCTCATTAGGGCTTTTTCTTATTCTTTTTTTCTTTTCTTTTTGTGGTAGTGGAATCCCATTAAAAACCATAGCTGGGTGGCATGGAAGTTTGTTGTACTTATGAGTTGGATATAGCTCAATGGATTGGTGGTGGCCATGTGGGGACGAAGCACATGACGAGAACTATATCGTCACCATTCTTAGGAATGATTATACTTCGGCCAGTACTCTGAAGAGAGAGAGAGAGAGAGAGAGAGAGAGAGAGAGAGAGAGAGAGAGAGAGAGAGAAAGAGAGTGATAGAGAAAGAGACTTTAGAAACAAACAAAACAAAACCACAGACTGCATGTTTGAGTTCAAATCGCATCAGAGAGAGCCCATGAAGTCCACATTTTCTATGTTAGGATTTAAAATAAGGTTTCTCTCCCTACGAAAAAGATCCCTCACTGTTTTTTCCTCATCTAACAAACTAAGCACATCTACGTGCAGTTTCTGAACCACCAAACCAAAACAAAACAAAATAATTAAAATGAGAAATCCCACCAAACCACAAACCCATCTCTCTCTTTCTTTCTCTCTCTCTCTCTCTCTCTCTCACTCATACACACATATACACCAAAACACATTTTTCCTATTTTTTGTAGTGATGCAAGTACACAAAACATACCATCATTACCTATTTGTTCATTGGTGGAAATACATAATAATAAACACACCAAAAAAACCACTCCCACAAGCAAAACAAAAAGAAGATAGAAGAAGAAGAAGATAATGATGAAAAAAGATCACAAGAAAGTGCATGTAAGGTCTTAGTAAATTAAATCGACCTGTGTTCAAGGATATTCACATTAGTCCTTTGCCTCTTAACATTCCCAGAAGAAGACTCATCCCCATTAGTCTTTTCCATCACTGCTTTAAGCGCGTCTTGAATTGAACTTATACAATATTGCTGTTGCTGCTGGTTTTGGTTTTGCTCGTCGCTACTACTTGAATCCTCTTCCCCAGTAATGAAAAGAACGTTCTTTACACGACCCCCAAGTGTTGTAATCTCAGCTTTTAAAGTTCTTAAACGTAAATCTTTCAAGGTTTTGATGAGATCAGGCAAAAGATCAGACCTATCCTCGCAGCAAAGTGAGGCTTTGATCACAAACTTACCATCCTCATCAGATGTATCCACGGTTAGCTCGTCTACTTCAGTGGGTACTGGACTCGTTTCTGCTATCAAAGAAGTCTGGCGCTTTAGCTCTTTAACGTGTTGTATTACTTCTGCTAATAATGAAGCTTTGTCCGTCTATATCATATAACCAATGAACCAATCATCAAAGTTAGTATCTTTTTGCTAATGGAATAACAATACATAAATATGAGTGTGATTTGAGGTTTTTTCTAGTTGAGAAATGAAAGTAGCTAGTAGTGGGATTTTAATGGTGGGGTTTTTCATTTTTGAAGGTAAGGCATGGATCGATGTATAGTGTGAAGAGTATAGTCTACAGTGTGCGTGTGTGACTGACAATAATGTTAGTTTGTCTGTCTTTATATCTTTTCATTCTCTAACTTTGGTTTGACTGATATCCGGCAAGAAATTTCCGTGGCAAGCTTTTCAACTGCTCCATTGTTCCTCTTTATCATATCAACTTAGCGACATTAACGCTTATTCCCTTTTTTTTTTTCGTTTTTTTCCTCTCCTCGGAACTACCACAAGACTCAGAAAAAGAATAAGCCAAAAGAAACACAACAATAAAGAGCTTCATATTTAACAGAAAAGAAAAGAAAAGAAAAAATGTGACTAAACGTGACTACACTATCTATCTCATATCTAATGGTAGGTTTTGAAGGCACAACCTAAAATAATTAGAATCTTAGGAAAATCTAAAGAGATCTTTGATTGAAAAAGCTCATTAAGTTTGTTATGATACATACAAAACAAAAAGTGTACAAGGAAAGTATAAAGGTCTATGAAACCTATATAAAATACAACATGTTGTACGCGTGTTGATATATATGTATATATATTTATGATTATTTTTTTAAGTACTTACTTTGGTGGTGCTGGGCAATAAGCTACGCAGCTTAGCAAGATGGTTGTTGATTCTTTCTCTTCTCCTCCTCTCAGCTTCACTATGACTCTTAGAAGCAGCAAGAGCCTTAGCATCCATGATTTCTTGGGCAGTGAGTTTGCCCAACTCAGCTTGAAGCCCAAAAGGAGCTGAACCGGATTGAACAACAGGTCCAAGAGTGTCAGATATGATTCTGAGATGATCTGAAGATGGACCATCATAGGCAAACTGTAGAGAAGGAGCTCTTCTGTTGAATAAACTGGCATACGATGATGGTGGTGGAGGGACCAGAAATGGGTCATGGTCTCGGACAGGGTTTGTGGCAAAGTGAGCTTGGTTGAAGGCATGGACTGGAGGGAGAGACCATGGTTGTAAGATTGGCTCAGGGAAAATCAATCCTCTTCCTCCTCCATATATGTCACTATTTTGTTGTTGTTGTTGATGATGATGGTGTTGTTGCATCTGTTGGTGTTGTTGAAGAAGTAACTGTTCCTGGAAACTTTGTATGTTAATATTATTGACACTTTGAGAACACTCTCCTTGATCTTCTTCTTTCTTTCCACACATCTCTCTCTCTCTCTCTCTAGCTTTCTCTCTATGTATATATGTAACTAAAAATATGGAACAAGTTGGAACTTGTATTGCTTTCTGATCTGAATAAGAGAGAGAGAATTCAAAGAAAAAGGTAAGGAAGTTGGTTTTGTTTCACACTAGGAATAAGAGAGTGAAAAAGGGTATTCTTACTAAAGGAAGAAATGCTTGAAAAGAAAATAAGGCAGACAGACAGACCTTGTTTGATATATCTTGATGGATGAAAGATGATGATCTTGGTGTTTCAGAGAGTCCTCTCTATCTAGCTATCTCTCTCTCTCTTGTGGTATATGATGATGATATCTCTTTCACTTGGGTAGGTTTTTCCTGCCACAAGCCTTTGTGGGGGGTGAGTGAGTAAGTGAGTGATGACCCTTTTTATCCTTTGCCTTAGCCAAGCCTTTCCTTTTCCTTTGTGCTTTGTTGGTATCTTTTTGGTTTCTTTGTTTTTTTCTTTGCTCTTCTGCACCCTCTCCCACCACTCTAATATATAGAGCCTGTTTGAGTACTGCTAGTCTCCTTTCCTTTCCTTTCTTCTTACGGCATTCTCTCTATCCATGATCTCTGTAGCTTTCAGGGTGGGGTATCTTTTTAACTTATACATAATTTATTTCTACCAAAAAGAATTGTACCTATGATATACGAATTAAAATCACATATTTTTCATAATTTTTTTTATAACCA
Source organism: Quercus tomentella (assembly GCA_028535165.1). NCBI lineage: Eukaryota > Viridiplantae > Streptophyta > Magnoliopsida > Fagales > Fagaceae > Quercus > Quercus tomentella. The sequence goes on from JAPQVY010000133.1 coordinate 1,781,364, forward strand.
ATAACATAGTTTATTGTAAATTAATACATGATAAAAATGATGTCAATAACAAACTTATACAAAAATGATATTATTACAATTAAGTCACATTATAATAAATGTTGTGACCTAACCATACTCTAAATTAATCAAGAGTTATATAGTTCAATGAAATTATATGACATAATTCTAATCTAACTATAGAATTAAAAAAGATCATTACTCTAAACTAAAACAACATGTGGTTGTTGCTTTGTGATTGGTTCAAAGTGTATAATTACACTCCACAAGCGCAGTTAGAGAGAGAAAGAGAGATGGGAAACACAAGCAGAAACAGAGTGAACACACAACACATAGATTGTCGACCGACCAAAGACCAAAAAGGCTGAGAGTATCATCATGATAAAAGGCTTAGCTAACCCTTTTCTTTCTTTATTTTTATTTTTTTGTATTAGATTATTTGTGTGTTTTTTTTTTCTTTCTATTTCATCTTTTAGGACCTTTCCTCTACTACCTCGGTCAAGCCCCCACGTTCTTCCATACTCTTCGCTATCTCCACGCCACCCTTTTCTGCTTCCCCAAGACCATGTAATCATTGTGTCTTGGAACATACTCCACCACCCCCTTCTCTTTCTCTCTCTCTCTTTCTAGGTCCTCCTCCTATGTTTTCTTGGTTTCAGTTACATATGTATTGATGGCTCTTACCGGTCCTTTTGGAATTTATGTCCTTTGGTAGCTAGGTATAGATCAAAGATTTGTGTACATGTATACACATCTTCGTATAAACTGGGTTTGAGCTTTGCCATGGTTATTACATGATGGGCAACTCTTCTTTTTTTTTTTTTTGGAGTCAAAAGCGATAGAGAAGTATTAATTCAGAAGAATATTAGAGCACTAATTAAACATATAATAAGTACATAAGTCCTAAAAAAACAAGTACTCCTACATAGCTACAGTAAGGAATCATAGACCTTTGGTCTAGTTATAGAGACATGCTTTCAACGGCTGCTGCGGGTCTAAAGTGATATATCTCAATAAAAAAAAAATGTTAGAAAGTACTATCTATCAAGTTTATTAAAAAATATCCTCTCAAAAAAAGTTTATTAAAAAATGCATAAAAACTAATAAGATGACTGATGATGAGGAATGTGGTTGATGTCACATAAAAAAATATATTTAATAATTTTTTTATTTACATTTAAAAGTTTAGTCATTGAATTATAAAATTTATATATAGTATCACTAATCCAACATGAAAATACTATTCTATATTTTAATAGGAAGTTTAATAACCTAATAATATTTTACAAACTAGGAAAAAATTGTAATTCATTGGTTATTTCCGATATTCGGTAGCAAAAAAAAAAGACAAAACTGTAGCTCCACTCCTTTCTATCTTTACTTTTTGTCCTTCCTATCTTTGTCTCCTTTTTCTTTCTTATTTTAACATGGAGATATATATTTCCTAAAAACAAATGACATATATTATTTGCGATAAAATTTTGTAATAATTTTTTACATATTATGCTTTAAATTTTTTAATTAAATTCAACCATGTTGTATTGATCAATAAAATTATATGATTAAATTTATTTAAATAACCTAAAATATAATAACTAAAAAAAGTACTTTTGTTTTTATCTTGATTAAGAACTTTACAAATAACCCCACCCCATCCTCGAATCTAGATTTTTTTTAAACTCTCAAGCCTTATGAGCCTATGGCTTTTGGTAGTACCAACTTACCAAACATGGGTAGTGGTCCTAAAAACTGTACTTAAGCTACCATACCTCAAATTTTGGTTAAAATTAAATTTTGCAGCTAATCAAAGTTTTGGAAAGAAAATACTAGTACTTTGTCTGCTATATGAATTGAGGCTGTTGGCAAGTTGTATATCGAAACTGAAAAGGGCACAACACCGATGGACTAATAGATGTACCCGATTACTTTTGACATATGGCACATTGTTCAAAGCTCCTCCAGTCATTGTCTTCCTAGTTTCATAAAACAGAAGCTCTATTCTCTGCTTTTAGCCGCTTAGCTTGCTGCTTGGGCCTAAAGAGGTTTAATGGTACTAAAAAACAGGAAAAAGGCTCAAACCCTTTGCCCGGCAAGGTCTGGGTAATTACACAGTTATATAAGCAGCATGGTTAACAAAAGTTGAACTAAAATCATTAACCCTGCATACTTTTTCATTTCTCTTTTCAACATAATAATTGTTTAGTGAGAGAGAGAGAAAGAGAAAGAGATAAATCTTTCTTCCTTTCCTGTGTTTTTTCCGTCTCATCCTTTTGATCAAGGGTTCAAGATCGGATTCTCTCTGTTATTGATAAAGATTTAGAGCCTTCTTATTGTTTTTGTATAGCCCAACAAATTACATATATAAATAAATTACAACTAGTAGAATTGTTTATTTTTTATTTTTGGTTTCATATGCATATAAACAGAATGTATCAAGCAACTGATATTAACCCCATAATAGTGTATTGAAAAGTGTTTTAGATTCCCTGGTTGATTAATCAACTTGATTAATTAACCAATTATGTATTCAATTCAATTTCCTATTACTTTTTTCCCTCTCCTTTGTATATATGTGTTTGTTTTTCAAAAAAACGAAAAAACATTCTCCTATTAAATGCTATAGTCCAAACATGTCACCAAATAAACAACAATTATGGAAATAAATAACATAGTCATATGAAGACGAAGAAGATACTATGAGGGTTACCGCTAATCCCAATAAGAATTTCACTAATTAAAATTGAAGTTTACCATTGAGAAATGCTCATATCCCTAGTCACTATATCGTAGATACTTACAAATGGAAATCCACTATATGCTCTAAGTCATTTCGCTTTTATAAATTGAAATTCTCCCATGAACTGCGTCCATGACTTCAAAGATCACATTAAAGATTTCTTTTCTACGGTATAAACAATTGTGGCTTCAGCTTTGATCATCGACTAGAACACCTTCTTCAAATTCACTTTTGTGTACTCCCTATTTGTGGTGAAAAGAGGTTCTGGGGTTTTCTTTGATGTGCACGGCTACCATCAACTAATAAGTGTCCTTTTATACTTATGCATGTATAGTAATTTCCTAGACACCAACAATGCAATATCCTAGATACTTACCAACTTAAACAACCTAAATATAAATTAGGTTTCTTGTGTCTCAGTCAAGCGAGTCTCAGTCGAGAGTGTGTTGAGAGATTTGTTTTGATCGACTGAGACTCGATTGAAGGTGAGTTGAAAAGAAAGAGAATTATTTATCTTGAGATGACTTGATGTTGTATGGGGATTAGACATGTTCCATCCTATAAATTTAACAATAAGAATGCTCTTTTATAATTTTTATATTTCTTTCTATTTTAAATCTACTACTTTTATTTTATCTTTTTTGTTTTATATTTGCTTATAGAAAATGAGATAATATAAATTTCAAATTTTGGATTGGACGTGAGGGTTTTGTTAATGATCATGAGTATCCAAGAATACCGGTTAAGGTGCATTTATATGAACAAAAATATGCAAAATGAAGTAAATAATGTTTTTATGCTTGTACTTCAACTTTATCTTGAAAAATCTAAAATTTGTAATCATTATATTCTGGAACCTTAGATCTCATAATTCTTAAACCCTAAACACATATATAACTAGAATTTCATTTTTGGGTGCCAACCAAAGCATTAAAAAAACCATTTTAAAAATAAAAAATATACTAAATTTTAAGACTAAATTAATATGTGAAAATGAACTAGCAATTATTCAACGAAAAACAACGTAAACAAATGAAATACAAAAAAGGATTATTTTTTATTATATTTTAATTCAATCATCTGTTACAATAGAACTTAATATTCTTTTAAATCCTAAAAACTCATGATCATCTACGATTGATTTTGTACTAAAATTCACCATTGACACAGTTTAAAAAATACTTGACAAGCACTTATGAATATATATAGGTTTGTCTCATATCCTAAGTAAGAAAATTTATAAAAATTTTTACTTTCAAATTCTTTAAAAAAAAAAATTTATTGTTTTAAATCCTCAAAAAAAAAAAAAAAACTAAAAAGATATTAAAAACTCTATTTCACAAATCATAAATTCCCTTTTCTTTTGGTTTGGAAATTCTAAAATAAAAATTTTAATATATTCATATATAGAAACATATTCTCATGTAGAATACATTCAACAAAAGTTGGTGAGTTATTTTTCATGTTGTATATTGCCCAAAGATAACATTGTACAGGAATTTCTTTTAACCAGAAGGTTGTATTTAATTAAGGAAAAACTTATTTAATCATATTTGTTGAGATTAGCATTAATTGTATAACCCATCAGATACCAAGTACAAACAAGTTCATATCTGTGTCTCCCCCACCTTCCTTGCCTTTGGTACGGAAGGCTTCTTTTACCCTATTAGGTCAGTCACTACTCAGTAACCCTTTTTTTCTTTCTCTGTTCTATGATACTATTTGTTTTGGCTTTCTAGCTAGTTCTTTCTATTGGTTTTTTTTTAAATTTATATATATATTTTTCTCTCTTTTTTTGCTATATAGGGAATGGAAACTTAAAGAAGGGTTTTAATTTGTTATAGGACACCCTTCGTGGTCACACGCATGGCTGCTTTGGTCCCCATTGGTTTATTTTTCTTTTCATCTTTTAGATTTATTTGTTTATTTTTCTTTTTCTTTTTATTTTATTTATTTATTTATTTGATGTTGTGGAACTTAGTTTTTTTAAAATACCCTATTCAAACATTTGATGATAGCTGCACTAGCACTAGCACAACCCCACGAGAAGGCTTTGGGTTTGGGTGGGGTTTTGTATATGATGACATCAATCCCACCCTGTCATGACGTTTTTTTCCTTTTAGCAAATTTAATGCTTACGGTTCCTTCTTCTCTTTCTTTCTTGCCCTAGCAATATTCAGAACCAATTCCTGAGCTTTTGGGTTTCAATGAGTGCTATTTTTGAATTCTTTCCACTTTGGGTACTCAACTTTTTCCATTCCTCCTTCCATGTCCTACTCCAAAATTTATAATTAATATTATCACCATAATATATATGTTTCATTAGCTAGTTTATTTAACTATCTATATATATATTTTAAATATTTTTATAATAAGATATAACCTCAAAGCCAACTCAAATTCCACCATTACTATAGTATACGTACAATAACAATTTCTACACTTAGTTGGGTACCGCATATATATATATATATATATGAACCTCTCTACACTCTTAAAATTTATGTTTCATTTAGGTTACTTTCAAATAAATGTTTTCTTAAGCTCATTCTCTTCATAGAAGAGGAGTCCTTGATGTATTGTATAGTGTGCTATTTTAATTGAAAAGTTCAATGACAACAAATGTTCGGAAGCTTCGAGTGCCAAGCCATTATCAATAAGCTAAATTTCAAGCAGCCCATCCATCCACAATTCTAACACTAGGATTACTTGCCTTTTGTACTACTCATGAATTGTAATTGGAAGACATATTGTCCTCCCTTGATGTGATCATAAAAGTAAGAATTTAGTTCGGGTTGCAATCTCAACTAAGTTATACATTTTTAATCAAGTTTCACTAGCAAGACCTAAGTTCAGAAGTCAGAAGCAAGTAACATGCTCAACACTTCTCATAATCTTGTGGGTGATAGTGAAGTCTTTCAACTACAAGAAAAGGACAATTTAATTCTATGGTGACCATATATAAACCCTCATTTTTTGACACCTTTTCCAGATTGCTTACATAATTGTCTTTCTCTTCTTCTTCTTCTTCATTTTTTTTTTCTTGGTGGGAGGGGGGAAGGTACCTAGTGTCAGTGTGTCACAATGGTAAAATCGAACTTGGAAGAAAATTGACATATTCCACTTTCATAGTGCTTTGCCTACATGGCTACATTTTTCCTTTTGTTTATGAGCTTTCAGCCTTACACGCATTACCCTTCCTAGAGATGATTATTCCAACATCTCCATTGCTCTAGCTTTACCTGTCGGTACAAAAATAACAGGATGAATCCGCTAATCTACCCATAAACTACCCCAAATATTAACCATATCATTGAACTAATTATGTTTTAATTAACCTTGGACTAATGGCGGAGCTAATGAGATAAAATTTATACTTGACACACACATTTACGCACATGCATGTGAATACATACACAAAGAAAAAAAAAACTATTTATTTAAATATTATGTGATATTTTAATATAAGAAAATGTATAAAAAGATAAGTTTTTTTTTGTCACATGCATAATATTTTCATCAAAATTTTCATATATATTTAAATACGAATATCGGTATTCATTCGAAACTTCTAAAGCTTATCTTAAAACAATATTGGATGTTGGAGTTTTTAATATATATAATTATCATCATATTTTACTGTTTATATACAAATTTTTGTAAAGGGTAATAAATTATTGTAAAAAGAATTTGAAATCTAATATTATATATAAAAATATTTAAAATATAATAATAATGCTATTTTTCATATAATTAAAACTCTTGTTTAAGAATATATATATATATATATATATATATCACCAAAATTATAATTGCAGGGGTGGCAATCCCCCCTAGCTCAGTCGTTGCTTAGGCCCTATATAGGTCAAATTTTATTTCACCTCACCAGGCATCAATTGTGGACCATTGCTCATATAATGTAATACAGTGTCAAGAATGACAAGAATAATTGGATGCTTGGGTCTATGATGTGCCAATCTATTTGTTAATCCAATATGAGGTCCATCAATCGGTTGGACACAAATAATAGTAATTAATCTACATGGGATAGCGCTTTCAAAAAAAAAAAAAAATCTACATGGGATAGCAAAGATATCCTATTAAATATGTTTCTTTATATGCAAGTGGTTCTTACAAGGGTTGCTATACTTAATAAAAAAATTAATCTTGCTATTTCTTATACTATACGCTTATGCTAGCTCTATCTTAAGTTTCTAATAATAAACTGGGAATATAGGTTAAACACTTTTTGCCTAGTCCTAAAACAAAGAGATTAACTTATTCAATTGCTTCTCTTCTTCGGCCACATACAAAAAAATATATTAGTCCAACAAAGGGGGGAAAAAAAGCCTTTTTGATATTTAAAACATAAAAGGTTTCCAGAGGTTTTTTTTTTTTTTTTTTTTCGTTTTTGTTTTTATTTATTTTTTTTTTTTTTCAGTTTCTACTAAAAAAAGATTTTGGATGCGTTCTTGAAGACCAGCCAAAGGTCGAAGCACTTGATGGCTTTCTATATATGTAGTGCAATAAATGAAATTAATCTTAATGGGCCGGGACATTTCCTTTAGAGAAGAAAAGGCAATGATTTACGAAGTCAAAGTTACCATTAACTTTGTGACAATGTCAATTTCAGGAGAAATTATACCGTCTTTTGGTGGACCACAACAGTTGTCCATTATTCCACTAAAAGACTCCTATTTGTTTAAAATTGCTAAGTCAGTAATCAATTTCTATTTAAAAAAAAGTTTATAACTTAGCAACGTCACTTGTCTACCATGAGGACCTTATAATTTCTCCAATTCTAGAACCCTTCTAATAAATTAATTCATTTATTCCCTTTTTGCGAGTCCTATATTTCATTTTGGAATGTCCCACAATATATAACCTTTATAAAGTAATAAATTTGGTTATAATTACAACTTTAGTAAATTAACATTTATTTATTTTTATTTTAGAACTTATTAATTTTTCATTAACTTTATTTGCGTTTTAATTAAAGGAAATAATTTTAGAAGAAATAATGTTAAATTCACAATATTTTCATAACAAATTTTTTATGACAAATTATTACTAGTAGATAAAAAATTTATGTACCCGAATTATAACCAAGAACAACTTAATACCTAAGATTTTTTTGTAAAATTGTTTTGAAAATATTGTAAAAGTAGCATTAACATCTTTTTATTTGAAAGGCATGCATTAATTGTGTTCCTTAAAAAGCTTTAAAGTAAATCCCTTGGATGTAGAACCAACAAAAAAGTGACAAAAGAAAGTATCATGTAGTTTGCTCAATGAATAACTCCCAAAACAAAACGACAGAATTTACTCATTCATGCATGGACAGAAAACATTCTATCTTTATTAGTATCTTTCAATCGAAAAAGAAAACATTCTTTTTCTTTTTCTTTTTTCCTTTATTTCTAACTAAAAAGTCTTAAGAAAATTGTATATAAGTTTTAGTATTATGTGAATATGGTACGACCCAATTCAGAGGCTAGAAGTTATGAGACAACACACCACTTCCACTAGCACTAGGAGATTAAACAAGACACTTAGGTACGTACGATAAATAATCTAGATTCCTTTTAATAATATTAATTGTAGGTCGTCATTGGCTAGCTCTTGTATAAAATTTTCCGAGTCCCGAGTCATCAACCATCACTAGGAAATTTGATTAAACTAGTCATAGTTTTAAGGAACTTTGTTTGTCACTTCCGTAGATAATATATAGGATTAAGGAGTCCCATTATATTTTGGGTGTAGCTTCTGCAATCCTTTTGAGTCATCAGAGTACTCACCTAACAAATCAAAATAAGTCATGCTAGTGGGTTCCAGTTAGCTCAACTGGTAAAATCTTTGATAGTTGTATAAGAGATTTGGGGTTCAATCCCTGCCTACACCAAAAACTGATTGGTGTCTTGGTCTAATGATAAAGAGCTATCATTAGGAGTGGACGCTATAAGTTGAAACTTTCTCTTAAAAAAAAAAAAAAAGTCATGCTAACGAGTGCTCTTAGGACATTAGTTAACAATCTATTTTAAGAAAATTTTGACACTATTTTTATGAGAAATGAAAAAAATTGTCAAAACATTAATTACTTTTTTTTCTTTTCTCATAAATTTTTTTTTTTAAATGGATTATTAACCAATGCTCTAAGGGCATTCATTAACATTTCCCAATCAAAATTACTGAATATGGAAGTGTGTAGGTGTAGCAGCTATGTCTCATCAACATGGTCACCGATATCAACTTTCCACCCTAATTTTCCTCCCCCAAAAAAAAAAAAAAATATATATATATATATATATATACACACACACAATTCCACCTTAACCACATGAACCTATTTGCATTTGGGTGAATTAGGTTTTATTAATTTTTAGATTCAAAATCTTAACAAAGAAAAAAAAAATGTATCTTAGGTACATCAAATACTTGGGATTTTCTCATTAAATTAAAAAAAAAAATTATTTAAGTTAAGGCCCATTTTTTGTTAGGCCTATATAAACAGCCCATGCAAAAATAAAAAGCCCAAATAATATTGGGCCCATTATCTTTTTCACTCTTTATCTTTATGTGGTCCAAACCCACATGTGAAACGTATTGAAAAATTTGGAGTATAGTTTGGAGGGTAAAAGAATGTTTCTAAGCTCACTCACAGTTCTAAGTAAAGGCTGCAAGGTGGGTTTAAAGCCTTTAAAGATAGTTTTTTCAATCCACCTGACCCAACTCGGTCCATCAAGTGTTTGTGATGTGAACCCCGTCAAGAATAACGAGACCCAACAACGAAAGGGAACCCAAGATCGTTCTATGGACAGATTCAAATGGGAGACCTCGACCCGTTGTTTATGACAAAAAAGAACCTCGGTATAAGGAAGACGCCACAAACGGTGGTGGAAACTCCGTTTGATAAGTCGAGATGAACGCCACGGGGATTCCCGATAAGTTCGAGTAGTTCTTCAAAGAACCAAAGAGAATAAACCTTACAAGTTTTATCAATAATATCTGAAAAACGTTTACAGACTTAGATGACTATTTAAGGGCTCCTTAAAACTTGACAGACAAGAAAATATATTCTAAAATAACTCCTAATTGATACCTAACCATATTAGGAATAAAGTTTGACCTAAAAAGCATTAAATGCACCTAAAAATAAGGAAATATATCACTTAAACCTAGAATAACGTTTTTTACATAGACCCAAAATATTTCATGCCAATTCTTAGTCTTGACCGGATCCTTCTAGAACTTGAATCAAGGTGATGATTTTTTGTTGCCCACGTGGATCATGCTCAATGGGCCTCCACGAATTTGCTTGAGCCCATAACTCTTGGATGAGTTCGTTGAGTACATCCTTGAACTTCTTTGCTCGTGCTCTTGTAACCGGCCCAATTGGTACTTGAACGAAATCCTTCGAAGCGGTGCCTTGATCTCCATCAGTTTGTATATAAGTTTATTTTATCACCCTTATTTTATTTTTTTATTTTTTTTTATTGATATCGGTATTTTGAGAATTAATTATGATGAACTTGGGAATTTGGAATATAACTTAAACATATTATATGAATTAAAAAAATTTAATGAAAATAGTGTTTAAAATGAAGCCTAATTTTTTTTTACAAAGCATAAAACATGTATGCCTAACTCACCGACTCAACCCATGTGGATTGGATTAGGTTGGTTTCTACACATGTAATAAGTTAGGAATTTCTCATTGCTACAAGGTTGGGTTGGGTTGGAAAAAACCCTCCAACTTGACTCATGCACACTCATAGTTCAACATATCAACCAAAAAATAAGGGCCCGTTTGGTTTCCCCATCACTCAGTTTTCTTAACTCAATTTTCAAAACTCATAACTAAAACTCAAAACTCATCACTCATAACTCAAATCCCACTTTCACTGGAAAAAACCCCAAAACTCCTATTTGGTTTAAAAACTCAATTACATATCTCATCTTTTTAACTCAACTTTTGCCAAAGCTATGGACTCCACCCACTGACATTACACAGTGGTGAAATTGTTTCCTACCTGCGTGAACAAACTTTTCTTCTTTTCTTTTTTTCCTCTCCCTCATTTTATCCCATCAGAAAACCACCTTCTTCTTCCCTTGCCTCCCACATCAACACACAAGCACAACAGAATAGGTCCCCTTCTTCTTTTTGATCTTCCTTCATTTTTTCAATTTCAGTTTTTTACCCACAATACCCATTTAACACACCTCTTTCTTAACCATGATTTTATGCCAAAACCCTCCACTGAATTGGGATCGTGGTCGGGGGAGTGAGCACAAAGCAATGAAAACCACACCGTTCTTCCCTCGCCTCTCACATCAATGCACACGCACAACAGGTTCTCTTCTTCTGTTTGATCTTCTTTCTTTTTTCAATTTCAATTTTAGTTTCAGTTTCATACCCTCAATTTTCTCTGTATCTCCCCTCTTCAATCTGTATTTAATTTTTTTTTCTCTCTTCTCTGTTTCTTTCTTAGTTGTTTTTGGTTGGTTTGAATTGGTGGTTATTGGGTTTGAAGTGGTGGGTTGTTTCAGTGGTTGCTAGGTTCAGATTGGTGATGGTGGGTTTTGGTGATGGTCATTTGGGTGTTGGCTGGGTTTCACGATGGAGATCTAGTTTAAGTCACGGTGGAGATCGGGTTTAAGATTGGGTTTTTGGGTTTCAGTTGTTTCTCAGTCTCAGTTCTTGTGTCTTAGTTCCAGTGGTGGTTGGTATGGAGAGTGGTGGAGGCGTGGCTTGAATCGGTTGGGGTTGGTTTTGTGTTTCGGTGGTGTGGATCGGCAGTTGGTTTTGTGGGTTGATTTTGGTGTTTTGGCAGTGGCTGAGTTTCAATTTTACGGTGGTTGTTGGCAGCGCTAGGTTTGTTGTGGTGGTGCTTGCAACGGTAATACCAAGCAGGCTCTAAACTGACATGACAACACATAAGCTATGGGCCCCACAGAGTCCGAATATTTACGTTGGTGCCACTGAGTTTCCTATTTTAGTTTTTGAAAACACCCATTTGTTGTTTCCTATTTCCACCACTCTAACTCAAATTTTTGAGTTTTGAGTGATGGAAACAAGGGTTGAAAACTAAGCCAAACAAGGATTTTTTTGTGGGACCCACGTGTTTTGAGAACTCAATTATGAAAACTGAGTGATATGATCCAAAAACACCCTCATCCAAACAGGCTCTAAATATTCCATGATATGATAGGACAATTTAAGGAAGTATATATCAGTGAAGTAGTGTTAAAGTTCAAAGATTTTTCTATCGTTTATCTCAAAAAAAAAAAAAAAAAAAAAAAAATTCAAAGATTTTGATAGTGATTCAATGGAATTGGAAAAATCCTTCTTTCAAATGAGGAAACATCAACTAAAAATGAGTTGTTTATAGTATGTTTTCGGAGTTAGTGTAGGAAACTTCTTGAGTTTTCAAGGCATGGAAGTTGATAAAAATTTAGCTAAAACCATTATTCAAACTAAGTCACCCTCAAATGAGAAATATCTCCAATTATTAGGGGTTGTATGGATTTTCAGTTTCCTTTATCCATAACTCTGTTTCCATCACCTATAACTCAAAATTGGTGGGTCCCACGGCTAAGTAGTTTGTTTGGATGTGTTTTCAGTTTTTGTTTCCATCACTTAATTCTCTGATTTTTGAGTGATGAGTTATGGAAACTGAAAATACATTTTAGGTGTTTTCAAGTTATGGAAACAGAGTTATGATGACATTTTAATAAATACACACATATTTGAGGGACTCACAGCATGTAAGTAGTCAAATCCAATCTTCTTCTTTTTTTTCTTTTTCTTTTTCCTTTCACGTTGGGTGGTCTTTTTTTTTTTTTGTTCCTTTCACGCTGGGTCTAGGCCTGGTTTCTCTATTCTTCTCTTCTTCTTTTTTTTTTTTTTTTTTTTTTCTTTCCTTTCCACTTTGAGTTTCTGGGTTTGGTTTCTTTTTCTTTTTATTTTTTATTTTTTTTATTCCTTTTCACTGGGTTCGGTGAGTTTGGGTATTGGGGGTTGAAGGAAAAAAAAGAAAAAAAGAAAGTAAAAGCTGCACCAAGTCAATCTATGGGTCCCATAAAAAGTAAAATTTTTTGAGTTATCAAAATTGGAAACAAGTGCCAAACATGCCACCTTAGGAAGTTATGGTATTTTCAGTAATAAGTGATGAGTTATAAAGTGATGAGTTATAAAGTGATGAGTGATGGGTGATGAAAATTGAGTGAGGAGTGATGAGTGATGGTTTTTTAAAACCAAACAGCCTCTTACTTTGTCACGTATTGTAGAAGGAGGTTCATTTAAAAAGTGGCAAGAAGTAAAGTTTTCTCCATTTATTCGGTTTAAAGTCTAGAAGACTTCATATGAAACGAGGAGCATCAAAGGGCATTTGAGGAGACGAAGGAATACCTCTTGAACTTGGGCCAAAATGAGGTTTTACCCCTTTCTCACAAATTTTCCAGTAAAATGCTCCATGTCTGAAACTATTTAAGGATATGCTCTTGTTTTGAAACTCGATTTTTAGAAAATCAAGTTTCAATGTAAAACTAGATTTTTGGACAATCGAGTTATAGCGAAATGAAATTAAAAAAAAATGGAACTCGAGTTCCATGCACTCGAGTTCCACTTGAATATTTTCAAAGAACTCGAGTTCTACACTTGAAACTCGAGTTCCTTGAATGGAACTCAAGTTCCACAATTTTTTTTTTTTTTTTTTTTTTAAGTTTCATTTTGCTATAACTCAATTGTCTAAAAATCGAGTTTTACATTTGAAACTCAACTTTTAGAAAATCGAGTTTCAACCCTAAATAGTTTCAGATAGGAGGCATTTTGCTGGAAAGTTTATGAGAAATGAGTATTTTGCCTTTTTTTTGAACTTGAAGCCATTAGTTTTAACACTTCCAAGAAAAGGAAAACCTTTTGAACATTTCAATTCAATGACACATGATTCAATTGGGAACCTGTAAGGGGTGAGCAGGGACTTTGTTAAGATCTCATTCATTTGAAATGTCAGTCTTATTTATACTTAAAAATCTATTAGCAATTACTATAGGTTACATGTTAGCGTTGCCTTGTTTTTTGGGAAACCTATAGCGAAATGTTGTTAATTTGTACTTAATTTTTGGGTGAGTTGCCTAATTGGGCTCTAATTCTAAATTCATTCATTAAAAATGTTTTAACAGTTTGGTCAGCCAATACTTGGCTGCCACGTAATACATATGTTTCAAATTTGTCAAATTAGTTCCTATAGTACGTTGCTGGACATAATGTGTTACACCCTTTTCATACCACGTGTTGCTTAGCAATTAGCCAATTAGAATTTCTTATAAGCAAACTCATTGCCATTGCAATTCCCACTTGCCGTTAAATTAAAAGCAAATATAGACACATGTTTGGCATGTACACTAGGAACTTAGAAACATCATATTTCTAGACATGGAAACCATGCTCGTTATTGAGCTCTTAAAGTAGACCTGGATTGACATGGAATTTGGAACAAGATTACAGATTGATTAAACTTTAATTGGTCATTTCCGATGGTTTATGAATAGTTATAAACTTACATTAATATTTTCCCTTCTTTTTGGTATTTGTCCTATCACGCAATTACATAGCTTATACTCCAAATGTATTATTTTTTGCATTTTCTTTATTTGAATTAATTGATATGAAGAATGTAGAGGAACAGGTATAAATTGCAAGGAACAAATTATTGCATCACTCTTTGATGTTTCACTTTATATTATTTCTTTTTTTTGGTAAGCCACTTAATATTACTTTACTGACATACGGTATGTCCGTATGTCATATCTATTTTTTTTTTCAATTTTAATATTTGATTATTTTATAGGAGAAAAACAAAAATACATGTTGGGGGAGCATAAAAGTAGAACACCCGTAAATGCCAAGTTAAGCGTGGGTTTGTCAAACAATGATTTTACGTTTTATGTTTTTGGCTAGGTCTCATGGCATTGTTTACGATCCAGCCAAACTTGTAAAAAACGCGCATAAGCAGTAAATCCTGGGTCCCATAGTATTATTCATAATTTAAAAATTATTTTGTTATAGTGTTTTCAGCAATAAATTTTCAGTTTTCAGTAAAATAAGCGGTATCCAAATAAAACCTAAATATGCATATCTTTCTATTTTATGGGGTTCTTAAAAGAATTTTCCTAGTGAATTTATTCATTCATCCCTAGAAACTGACGTGTTTTCCTAGTGAATTTATTCATTCATCCCTAGAAACTGATGTGTGCAATTTTTTTTTTTTTTCTAATTGACTGCTTTCATGTCTTTGTTATCAATAAAACAAAAGGAATAAATAGGTTAGATATGCGTATCTACATACAAGTATATTCAGCAAAACAAAGGGAATGTCTTGACACCAAGAAGTTGATAAGGAAGAGGACCTTTAGATTTGAAGAATCCTATTAGCCTTAATTTTTGGCATTTTCTTAGAAAGCCAATATTGACCTGCCCAAAAGTTTTATTAAAAAAAAAACAAACACACGTACACACGTTTTAGAAAAAGAAATGGACGACCAAGACAAGGAAAATGAATCACTATCCCAAATTTCATGGCACATCGATAATCCTATCTGTATTTGAGTATATCCTTCAGAAAGTAAAATGGAATCAATAATCCAATAGGTCAACAAATTACAATCATCTTTTTTTAGTGTGCTTTTGATCCTGGAAATCTCTAAGTGGGTCCAAATAAATCTCAGCTTTCACTCAAAAATTCCACAAGATTAATCTTCCCAAAGTAAAAGCAGTACTAGTAGTATTGGTACAATTTGACAGAGGTTGAGTTTGGAATTTCCAAACGTCTCAATCAAGTTCAAGTATGAACTAAGGTTTAATTTATTTTATTTTATTTTATTTTTTAGTCCAGTTGGAGTTGGTACTTTCAATTGTTTCAACTTTCAAGCATTAAAAAGAAAAGTAGCTTTGATTTGTAAGAGTCAAAAAAAACAAAGCCACCAAAGTTTCCATGAAATGTGTCCTCAAAGTGGGACAGTGCGTTTCTGCATATAATAACACCCTCCACCTCACCTCAACCGGTCTCTTTCATTAAGTACAAAAATGCTATGAATATTCATTTGTCCCAGCCGAAAGTTAATTCATCCTAATTTTGTCTCTAAATCATATATAAGCCGAAATGGTACATTCTTAACACAATCTAAAGGTACTAATAACTTAATAATCCCTTTTTCATATTATAATTATTAATTATTATTTCTTCTTTGGACAGTGGGTGTGTGGAAGCGAAGCAGAAAAAAAAAAGTGCAAAAATTAAAATTTTTTTTAATGAAAAGAAAAGTGCATTGTGCACCAACCAGGGTACAAACTCAATTCTAGCTTTGCTTCTGGTTAGTCTATAATTATCTTCTTTTATCATAAGGTTTAGCATACCAAACAAAAAATAAATAAAAAAACACAAATTGCTTACCATCTTTAATGTAATTGAAGCTAATAAACTATCATAGCATTTCACAAACATGCATATCCATGACATCCGTACGAAATAAACTATTCTAGGGTGGGTGTCCTATCAAGATTGAGAGGGGATCACCCATTTTCACATATAATTTTTTATTTTTATAATAAGGGTGAATTTGGTTCAAGAACATACTTTTTTTTAGGTACAAACTTTTCTTTTAAAGACATCGATCAAGCTTATTTGTTTATATGCCAAAAGATAAAAGAGGCGTGCATAGTTTCCTCAGGCCAGGCGGAGATTGGCTCTGGAGTGCAAAGGCAGAAGAGAGTTTGACTCGTTTTAAAATCATACTTTTTTCCATAAAAAAAGGTACAATAGTATTTTTGTTGATTTTTAGTAAATAAACAAATAAAATATCTGCAGAAATCTAATCCAATATGTGCAAATCAATAGATTAAGATGGTTTTATATTAAAGATAACAATGCTAAAAATAAGAAATTCATTTGAATAGTATTGATAAGGCGCCGCCCTATTATAAATTGTAGATAATAGAGCAATAAAATTAAGATACATATACAAAGTGCATGCAAGTGCAAAAAGGGGTTCTTTTAGTGGGCTGTTGGGTGCAGAATGATGCTTTAGAGGAACGACTTGCAATTCACATGTGGGCATCATTGTGAGTCTCAATTCAAAGTAACAATCCAAATCCTTGAATGATGATCAAGATATGTCATATGATGCAGCACTAGTGGCCCACATATCCTTCAGTTGGACATATAATCAGGAACTATTATTAGCTTCTAAGCCTCATAATTTAACTGCTACTGTAGTATACGGTACAGTATAAAGACAGAGAAATGTGAGAATCACTGTTTAATAGCATGCATGGAAGCAACTAAAATGATTTATCATACACAGACCAAAAAGGAACATAACAGGGATTGTTGTTGGGGGAAGACATTATTTGAAGTAAAGCTATAGACTTTATGAAAAGCTCTCAAATTAGAATTTTGTCATCTAATGAGAAATCATTTCCTAATCATCTCTGTTTGCCTCTTCATTTTAACCACTTGTTTAGAGATAAAAATGGGTCAATCCAATTGGTTTAGTTCCTTTCTACAAGAAATGGTAACTTTTTCTTTTTAAATATATTTGAGTAGAGGAGTGGGGATTCGAATTCTGGGTTTATCTGTTAGAAACAATAGAAAATGTCATTTGGCCTAAGGGTTATTGGCAAAAAATGGTAACTTATATTGCCACTTATTGAGATTTACATACATTGACCTACAATTTCCAACTTAAAGGTTTAAGGGCACTTGGAGTATCAGTCTCTAGTAAGTCTATAATCATAATGTCTTGTTTTGTAAGTTTTCAGGACACTACTTTTGAGTTAGCAGGTGTTCCAGTAAAAGATCTAAAAAAAAAAAAAAAAAGACACTTGGGAGTATCACTCTCTAGTAAGTCTATAATCATAATGCCTTGTTTTTTAAGTTTTCAGGACACCACTTTTGAGTTAGCAGGTGTTCCAGTAAAAGATCTAAAAAATAAATAAATAAACAAAAAAAAACTGCTTATAATCTAAAGAAATAGAAGTTGAAGTTCCATGGCTTAACATTATAAGTCAATAGCAATGTACAACATAGTATACAATAAACATAAGTTACATAACCATAAAAGCCTGGCATACCAGGTAGCAATTCTTCTATACCTAGTCCCTAGACCATACCTCGTCATCTTCATCATGTTTATAAGTGTCCCTAAACAGGTACAGTTCTGCTCACAAGCGATTGTATTTCAGGTTTAGTACTTTCTCTCTAACTCCTTCAATTGAATGCTTACTCTGAACTTGTTTTGGTTGCCCCAAATATGCCCTGTCATTCATTTGCATCTAACTTTCTTATCATGTAATGGTTGGATCTTTTTTTTTTCCATATTCACTGGTTAAGAATTTGCAATTATGCATATTAATAAGGATAGAGTTATTGTCAAGAGAAACATAAGAAGAACTAATGCAGTGGAGATCATTTCAGTGGATGAAGATTTGTAATGATTTTATAATGCAATTTGGTATAATATGTCCAGGCTTTCCAAAGCCTAAGTTTCACAAGTAATGCGAACACAATGTCTAGAAGAGATTTCTGTAGAGCATTTTACATAGTTTTACATCCAACAGTGCTTAAGTTGATGAATACCCAAAACACAAAGACAGGTCTCGCCAGCATTGAACTCTGTGAAGATGAATAGCAAGGTGGGAATTGGAGATCATGCAAAATTTAAACATATGGAGCCTCAAACTGGGTTGGAAGACACATGAGAGATAGAAAGAATTGATGCCAATACTGAACTAACGTAATTAATGGTGCAGGTAGAACAAAATTGAGGCTCCATGTAGAAATTCCTGCAAGTAATTTAGTAATAAGCTATAAGATTGTTTCACGTTACACCTGATTGAGTTATCAACACTCTTTAATCCATCAATACAATTGTTCATATCTTAAGGAGGCATACATTCCAGCAATTGAATTCTACATGGTCAAATACCAATCCTGATTTGCATTGGAAACAAGTTTATCAATTTGTTCCATTGTTAACAAAAACAAACAAGTGCATACAATCAACATTCGGCACGATGAACGAGTGTGATCAACTTGATATCAGTCTCACTCCATGCAGCTTAGTTGATCAATGAAAGAGATGAATTTGGTAAAAGATGTCTGATGGAAAGAAAAATTAAGGATATCAATTCAATACTGGTGAAATAGCAAATGAAAGAGTCTAAAAATAACATATGGGTTATTAGACCTGGAATGCACAAGTTGGAGATCATTCAGCAGTATCGATTATTCATAGGTAAGATTTGAGTCCCCAACATATGTTCCATGATAGTTGGATTAGGTCATTCAAAAAAATTATGGACACAAAAAGTTAACTTTTTAATTAGCAAAAAACTAGTTCATACAAATAGTACTCAGGGTCTATTTGAATACCGCTTATTTTGCTTAAAACTAAAAACTTATTACTGAAAATATTGTAGCAAAATAATTTTTAAACTATGAATAGTGCCGTGGGACGATTGATCTGCTTATGTGCTTTTTTTGAAGTTTGGCTAGGTCATGAACAGTGCCATGGGACCAAGCCAAAAAACGCAAAACGCCTAATAATTCTTAAGCAAACGCATGCTAAGAATCAACCCAACTACTATCATCAGTCATATTCAAATCACCTAAAATTTTATAATGCATCAATCTTTCATAGATTTTCATAACAATTCGAGATCAATCTTATGTTTGGTTTTTCTCCATAATAATAAAAGATAATAGTGATGAATTATCCATATTAATTATTTTATTTCCATGTCGATAATAAATAAGGGAAAATAACTATAATATGATAGTTCCCTATTATTTAATCAAACATGTAAAGAAATCATCATAATGGTTTATATATACTCATTCAGATTGAATCGTTCATGATTCTCAAAAAAAAAAAAAAAAAAGATTGAATCGTTCATCGCATTTTGTATATTATATTAGTTTAGAATTCTCATTAAAATTAAGATATTTGGGGAGAAAAAAACAAAACAAAACAAAGCATTCCTGTGTGTGTGAATTAAAGCATAGGCTCTCTGATGAGCGGATTAATTGTATAACAATAAGCCCAAACAAAGTGAAAAAAAGGACCTATTTTTACAAACCAAGTAGCCACTCTCGAGCCTTAGTGTTGAGCTAGGTCCAGGACTTAATCCACATAGGCACATAGTAATTCTTATTTTGTCTATACCGTTTCTGGGCCAAGATGATCTGAAAATAAAGATGAGGCCCTTGGGCCATGAATGCAATTGAATTCTTTATTCCCATCCAAATTCTAAAGTAAACCACTCTGGGCCCGAAAATGAAAGAAAAAAACCCACCTTTTAAGCCCAAGCTGCAACCTCTGCAACTAAAACGTTGGATCCATACTCAATGAGCATATTAAGCCATGTATGGTCGTGTAACAAAAAACTTGTCGAGTTAAACTACCATATATCCATTTATCAGCTGTAGGCCTTTTTAACTGGTTGTATTAAGTCATGAACGGCCCAATTAACTCCCTACCTTTTTATCAATAAATCCTAGATTTAAAAAAAAAAAAAAAAAAAAAAACTATAATATGATGGAAGCAATCGAAGAAGAAGAAAAAATAAATAAACATCAATATTGCTAATGAACTCTAATCCAAATGGCATTTTCTCCTCTCATGAGAGTGAGATGAATAATAACCTCTTGAGTCTTGCATTTAAAACCTAGAGTAATTTATCCATTCAAAATTCACTAGATACATCTTATAAAAAAAAATCACTAAATAAATGTGTAACTTACACATATGCACAAACACAAACACAAACAATCTCATTTCAGTGTAGGTTGTTGGAAATATTTTAGTAAATAAACAAAACTTTTGATCAAAACAAGTGTAATTTGAATAGTCAATAACAAGAACAATATATAGAAATTGGTTAAAGAACAATCACAAAGTGCTATAGAATCACACAAAAGTGTTGTTCTTATTCATACCAGTTAGAGTAAAACTTTGGTGCAAATCAGTTCTCAGGCCGAACAACCTCCTAGGATAAAACAATAGTGCCAACCTTTATACTTGGACACATTTCCACACAAAGAGGTTCAAAAACAGTGTTCTAATAGTGTCTTTCCTTTTAATCATCAAGCAAAATGCCTATTGGGTAAGAGGGGAAAAAATATGGGAGGGCAAGAACACTTTGAGAAGAATAAAAGAACTATGCACAATATTTTGATTGAGAAAGCAATTAATAACAGTGTTGGGAAAGTGTTCTAATCGAGAAAGTAATATTTGAAAAGTGATATTTGAAAAGTGTTTTTATGGTGTGTTAAATAAGTTGCTGACTTTTTCAGATAATAGAAATAAATAAATAATAGGTTAGCTTACAAAGAAAACTAACCTCTAACTAACTAAAATTAATGGTAAAAAATAAGTATAAAATCTCAAAAGTTTGGAAAGGATAAAAATAAAAGACCCAAGATAAAACTAATCAGACATAGACTTATGCAACAACCTGCTCAATCCAATCAAACTATCTAATCCACTTTATTTCACCCTAATCCGCACAAATATGATATTAATTTTCAAGTGAGTTGGGCTGGTTAAACTATTAATTTTCAACCCGACTTTCCAATATATAAGATTCTTCTTGTTTTTGTTAACTCAGTGATTCAGCCATAATAATATATCAAAAAATGAATGATACTTCCTAACACGTTCAAGCCTACATAATGACATGGAGAGCCAAACCAAGTGAATGGAATTTCATTAATCAGTTGTGCACTTGTGCTACATTTCCAAAAACCAAGTAAAATTTTCATCAAAGAAGAGATATATACAGGAGAGCCAGCTAGAGGTACATTGAGAATGCTCGACCTCGTGCTCATCATATGACAACTACGACAATGCATTGTCGTATGAAAAGAGACTTTGATAGGCTCTGAAGATAAGCCGTGTCCCATTTTTTTCTTACATCCTTTCATGGCAAACACTACTCACAATAGGCTTGGGAGATCATGTGAGAAGAATTACAGTGAACCCATGCTTTGCTCCCGTATATTACTACACTCTAGAGTCTAGAGTAACTTTAGCTGCCATAACTTCACTCTCTGTCATATGCTTTTTCTGTCTTCTTTCTTGACTACTCCCCATTTCTCTTGAAACGCAGTAACTCTCTCTCACTTCTCCTCTGCCATGCATGTTGGGATAGGATAGGACTGCCTACTCCTAATTAAGGCTGTCTCTATGTGCCACACATGTTGGCTAGGGCTCAGAATTTGGTAAAACTCAATCAGTCCCATCCCAATGCAAGCTTGCAGTAAACTGTTTTATAGGCTAGTCAGTGAAGGTTCAATCCTCTGTATTAAATTCTGAGTTTCAGTTAACTCATGCTACTAGAGTCTTTGTCCTTGAATTATATCCAATCGTGCATGTACTAAAACTAATTAATATTTTTAGCTTGATAACAAAAACAATTATTATGAAATGAATATAATAAATTTAAATTTTACGCAAAAGATGAATCCAATATTATGCAATATCACATGATGAATGTATCAACCCATTAAATAATTTTATATAAGATAAAAGATAGACATGTTATTTTTTGGTAACGCTTTGTTGCTGTTTATTCAGTTTTTATAATTTATTTACAACTCTTTTCAAAGTTTACTCTTTGTTTTTTTAGAACTGTATTTTTGCCAAACTTACTTTTAAATTTAAAAGGTCCTTAAAAAGGTCTATGTACTTTAATTAATTTGCAGTTATATTGTCTGAGGAAAAAAAAGAGAGTCATGAGACATAGCCAGAGAAGCAATGTATAGTACTGTCCCCCAAAGCAGAAAGGATGATGCCATCGACCCAACAAACCACGGGGGTCATATCTGTCACCTTATCGTCCTTCAAAAGTGTCTTGATTTACGAATTATGATACCACGGCTCTGTTTTATACGGTTTATTTGCTGAAAATTAAAATTTTATTATTGAAAATATTGTAGTTAAATATTTTTTAAAAATAAAATACTGTTTATAAATACTATTCATACATTTTTGTGCTGGTCCATAAATAGTGCAGTAAGACCAGCCAAAAGAAACTCAAACAGCAGCTTCAGTGCTGGGCAAACGCAAACCACACATATGATTAAAGTATATATGATACCATGGACCACAAGGACAGGCTACAATCCAATCTTTTTGCTTGGGAGTTACGTTTGTTTAACTACATATCAGCAGATAACTATTCTCTATTTGTATAGGCCATGCCAGTAACAGTGAGTATATAAAGTTTAAACATGGCTTGGCCAATTATTGAATTTTCTCTAACGACCTCTTTTGAATTATAGGATTTTGCCAACACGAATCTCGATAAATCGAGCTTATTTATCAATTCATCAACTTGGTGTCAAGATGCAATTGAGATTCCAAAACCTAATTAACTTCTTGAGCAGTAGTAGTCTGATCTTCATAACACTCAAGATATTGAATCACATACAAGCTTCGAAGGTTCATCAATGGAGGAAGGTAAACACACAAAGAGAGATAGAACGATATGAAACTTGTAAAATGAATTCATTGAATAAACTTATCATACTCTGTTCTTTATATAGTGAGAACAGAGGCGGAAAAAAGAAACAGAAAAATGACTAACCAACTATCCAATACAAACTGTACACGTGGAGTGGACCTGTAACTAACTCATTAACCTATACAATATAAACGACAACCGTTTATCACTAACTATGCTATGCTACTGTAGTTTACTCCTACATGTACAAAACTACAACAGATACAATCACTGATATGTACAACCTATACAATCACTCAATACTCCCTCTCAAGATGAACCATAAATGTTGATCAAGTTCATCTTGGACAGAAGGAAGTAAAATTGTTTGTATCCAAGTGTCTTTGTGAAGAAATCCGCAATCTAGTGTCTAGTAGGAACATGGAATGTCTTAATCACTCCATCTTGAATCTTGTTTCGAATAAAATGGCAGTCAACCTCTATATGTTTTGTTCGTTCATGGAATACCGGATTTGCAGCAATGTATAAAGCTGCCTTACTATCAAAGTACAAAGAGGCTGGCTGATTGTGATCTAAACCAAAAGTTTTAAGCAAGGCTAACAACCAAACAACCTCACTTGTTACAATAGCCATTGCTCGATATTTTGATTCTGTTGATGATCTGGACACCACTTGTTGCTTTTTGCATTTCCAGGATATGAGAGAATCACCAAGAAAGACACAGAACCCTGAAACTGATCTTCTGGTGTCTGGACAAGCTGCCCAGTCAGCATCACAGTAGGCTTTGAGTCTCAATTCAGAACTTGCAGATAGAAATAAGCCCTGTCTTGGTGTCTTCTTTAGATACTTAAGCACTTTATAGGCTGCTTGCAGATGTGGAATTTTAGGAGAACTCATAAATTGACTCGATTTATGCACTAAGTAACAGATATCAGGCCTGGTCACAGTCAAATAAAGCAGCTTGCCTATAATTCTTCTATATAAAGATGGATCTGGAACATCCTCTCCCATTGAGCTCCTAAACTTGGTTGATTGATCCATAGGCACATTAGCAGGTTTACTTGCTAGCAGACCTATATTAGAAAGCAACTTTAAAGTGAATTTCCTTTGACATAAACTGATGCCTTTCTCAGTCCTTGCAACCTCAAGGCCTAAGAAATACTTCAAGGTACCAAGATCCTTGAGCTTGAACTTGTCATCTAGGAAAACCTTGAAAGCATTGACTGCCTCCACATTATTGCCAGCTATCAGAATGCCATCCACATAGACTAGCAAGATGAGAATTGAACCCTTTCTGACCTTAGTGAAGACAGAATAATCTAATTTAGATTGAAGAAAACCATGATTAAGAAAAGTGGATGAGAGTTTGGCAAACCACTGCCTGCTTGCCTGCTTCAAGCCATAAAGGGACTTTGTGAGTTTGCACACCTCCCCCTTGCTGCCAAATCCAGGAGGAAGAACCATATACACCTCCTCATTCAAATCCCCATGCAAGAAAGCATTATTGACATCCAATTGGGATAGATGCCAACCATACATAACAGCCATAGCCAAAAGAGTTCTAACAGTCACAAACTTTACCACAGGAAAGAAGGTTTCATAAAAATCAATTCCCTTAGTTTGAGTAAAGCCCTTAGCAACAAGTCTAGCCTTGTACCTCTTAATGGAGCCATCAGCTTTAAGCTTAACTTTGTACACCCACTTGCACCCAATAGGCACTTTACCAGGAGGCAGTTTGGTCATGACCCAAGTCTGATTAGCCTGAAAAGCATCAATCTCAGCCTTCATGGCAGCTTGCCACAAGGGATCAGGCAAAGCTTCAGCATATGAAGTGGGTTCCTTAGTAATAGACAAGGCAACAAAAAAGGCTCTATGTGCATTAGACAACTTAGAATAAGAGAGAGTAGAGGAAAGTGGATAAAGAATACCTGGACTGTCAAGGGAAATGGAATCATGGGAAGGTATGAGGGAAGCTGAATCCAAATTGCAGTGATGATCAGGAATGTATGTGGAAGCTAAATTGCAGTGCTAATCATGAAGATATGAGGGAGGTTTATGAGACCTATTGGACCTTCTAACAACAGGTAAATCAGGTAAGGGAGTAGCAAGAGCAGGAGGTTCAGGTTAAACAGCAATAACAAGTGGAGAAGAGTCCAAATCAAGATGAACAAGATCTGGAAACTCATCAGGAGGTACAACAGTGTCAACAAGACTAAAAGGGAGAGAAAATTTAGCAGAAATAGAAGGAATGGACTCTGGAAGGGAAGGTTGAGATGGAAACACATTGTGAGAAGTGGAAGAAAAACTAGGAGCAGGTTTAGGCAGCCAATGTTTAAAGGGAAAGACCAATTCTTTGAAGATGACATCTCTAGAAAGAAAAACAATTTTATTGGAAAAATCATACAATTTATACCCTTTGGTCCCAAAAGGATTTCCAAGAAATATGCATGCCTTTGCTCTAGGATCAAACTTGGATCTGTTCCTAGTTAAAGTAGAGGCATAACATAGGCAACCAAAGGATCTAAGATGTTGGTAGGATGGAGGATGACCCAATAGTTTCTGATAAGGAGTAAGATTACCTAGAAGAGGACTAGGAAGTATGTGGATAAGATATTTGGTTGTAAGAACACAATCCCCCCAGAATTTTAAAGGTAAATTTGCATGAAACCTTAAGGCCCTAGCAACATTCAATAGATGCTGATGTTTTCTTTCAACAACAGCATTTTGTTGAGGTGTCTCAACACAAGACAACTGGTGTAAAATACCATTGGAGGCATAAAATGAAGAAAGAGCAAATTCATGGCCATTATCACTCCTAATCACCTTAATGGACACCTTGAACTGATTGAGAATCATTTGAAAAAAGGTTTAAATTAAGGAAGAAGCATTAGATTTATGTTTCATTAAATAAACCCAAGTACATCTACTATGATCATCAACCAAAGTTAGAAAATATCTTGAGCCATTCAATGAAGGAGTAGAATAGGGTCCCTAAATATCAGCATGGATCAAATCAAAACAAGATAAGAAAACACTTGTGGATTTAGGAAAAGGCAATTTGTATTGCTTAGCTAAAGGGCAGACATAACAATCAAAGGAATTGTTATTACTATAAGAAGTCAGATTAGGTACAATATATTTCAACAAAGCTAGTCTTTGTGAAGAAGGGTGACCCAATCTGTAATGCCACAATCTAACAACATTATTTGAAGTAGCAACAGCATGAGAAGAGTCAAGATTACAGACATTAACACTTTTATTACAAAGAAAGGATGGTAATCTGGATAAAACCTCTGAAATAGAAGATGGTAATGTGATGGAATTAGTGCACTGCAAAGTATACAGTCCTCCATGTCTCTTACCCAACCCAATCATCTTCCAATGCAGTAAGTCCTAAAGAAAACAATAATGAGAAAGGAAAATACAACAGCAAGAAGGATTTTGGGTTAGCTTACTGATAGAAATAAGATTGAAAGAAAAACTAGGAATGCAAAGGACATGTTCTAGAGTTAGAGTTGCTAAAACTTTAACAGTCCCAATATGAGTCACCTTAACCATGTCACCACTAGGAAGTCTAACTGAAATCTGAACAGAAGAAGTAATAGAAGTAAAGAAATGAATGGAATGTACCATGTGGTCTGTTGCACCACTATCAAGAATCCAGTCATATGAACTAATATGAAAGGTATTGACACTAGAAGAGAAGATTGAATGCTCAAGAGAAGGAGAAAAACAGATACATGATAAGGTTTGGGCTTGAACATCCATTGAAGACTGAGTAATGATGGTGGCAACTTAGTGAGTATTGTCCAAACATGCCTTTGGTGGTGCTTGAGTGCCAAAGTGACATTGAGAGTTCAACAATCCAACCAATTGCCGATATTGAGCCTTGGTGAGTGTGACAGGTTCACTAGCATGATCTTCAACAGCAATGACATTGTTTGCAAAAGGTTGACCACCCTTGTTCTTGAACTTATACCCAGGAGGATATCCATGCAACTTGTAACATCTGTCAACAACATGTCCCACGGCTCCACAATGAGTGCATTGTGGTCTGCCATTCTTGGACTTAGCAAAGTTCTTGATGTTACCAGACTTGGACCCAAAAGCTGCGAAAGCTGCTGATGTATTAACCAAGAATTTCTTCCCAGCACCCACCTTTCTCTGCTTCTCATCTTGAAGCAGAAGAGAAAACACTTTGCTCAAGGGAGGCACAGGTTCCAAAAGGAGAATTTGGCCTTTGACAGTTGCATATGTCTCATTCAGCCCCATCAAAACAGACATGGTACAATCCTCAACTTGATGACCACATGTACATGTCCTATAATTGGAAAACTCATCCCAAAGTCCCTTAAATTTGGTGTAGTATGCTTTGATGGTTAAGTCTTCTTGGGTCAAAGAACTAATCTCCTTTCTTAAGTCAAAAATTGTAGGTCCACTTCCTTGGCCATATATGTACTGTAAGTCAAGCCACACATCTCTGGCAGTCTTGAAATAAACTATACTTGATTGCAAATCCTTAGAAATAGAATTAAACAACCAAGCTAGGACTGTGCTGTTGCATTTACACCATGCTGTGTAATGTGGGTGATCAACAGATTGAGGCTTAGGGATAGAACCATCAATAAAAAATAGGGACTAGATGTGTTTTCCCAAGGCTGGACAGTAGAAGCAGTAGCACTAGAGGTACTCTCAATCATACTTAGTGCAGTATTATCAAAGAAAAAATGATGAAGATTCAAAGTCCCAAGCAAAAGAAAATCAAGGATTGACTTTCTCAAGAATTCTTCAAGAAACAAGAAATGAATTATGTGGAATGATGTAAAAGCTAAATCAAATCAAGATACAATTCATAATCTTGATGAGATCACAACAGAAAGCTGCAGATTGGGAATAGAACAACCCTAAGATCGAAAAAAAAGAATTGAAACCCTAAGATTGAAGATTTCAATTTCAATTATGAACAGGAGAATCAAGATCAAGATTTCAACACACTAAAGAAATCAAGACCTAGAAGATGATGATCTTAATGCAAGAATCAACATAAACACAATGAAGTAAATTTCTAGTTGATCTGAAAGAAGCACTAGGAAATCAAGAAAGAACGTAATTGAACTAGGAAGAATCAGAGAATACCAAACTGGAATGATCTCTGAACTAGTTCAACTCTGATACCATATTGAATCACATACAAGCTTCAAAGGTTCATCAATGGAGGAATGTAAACACATAGAGAGAGATAGAACAATATGAAACTTGTGAAATGAATTCATTGAATAAACTTATCATACTTTGTTCTTTATATAGTGAGAACAAAGGCGAAAAAAAGAAACACAAAAATGACTAACCAACTATCCAATACAAATTGTACACGTGGAGTGGACCTATAACTAACTCATTAACCTGTACAATATAAATGACAGCCGTTTATCACTAACTATGCTATGCTACTGTAGTTTACTCACTACAAAAAAAAGGTTCTATGGCCACGTTTTTAAAACGCAGCTATATGTCAAAAAAACGTGGCTATAGCCTATAGCCGCGTTTTTTTAGGCCACACTTTCTAATGTGGCCTAAAACCTGTGACTATAGGACTGACGGGCCTATGGCCGCACTTTTCAAATGCGGCCCAAGACCAAGTCCTATAGCCCCGTTTAAAACGCGACTATATGTCCTGCTCTTAGGCCGCGTTTAAAAAGTGCGGCCATAGCTCCCTTGGTGACGGCCTCTGAGACATATTTTAGCCGCGTTTTAAACGTGGCCTAAGGTTAAACCTTAGGCCGTGTTTAAAACGCGGCCCACGACCACAACCTTAGGCCGCGTTTTGAACGCGGCTTAAGACCAAAACCTTAGGCCGCATTTTAAACGGGGCTATAGGACCTGGTCTTGGGCCGCATTTGAAAAGTGCGGCCATAGGCCCGTCAGTCCTATAGTCATAGGTTTTAGGCCACATTAGAAAGCGCAGCCTTAAAAAACGCGGCTATGGGCTATAGCCACGTTTTTTTGACATATAGCCGCGTTTTAAAAACGTGGCCATAGAACCTTTTTTTTGTAGTGAGTAAACTACAGTAGCATAGCATAGTTAGTGATAAACGGCTGTCGTTTATATTGTACAGGTTAATGAGTTAGTTACAGGTCCACTCCACGTGTACAATTTGTATTGGATAGTTGGTCAGTCATTTTTGTGTTTCTTTTTTCCGCCTTTGTTCTCACTATATAAAGAACAAAGTATGATAAGTTTATTCAATGAATTCATTTCACAAGTTTCATATTGTTCTATCTCTCTCTATGTGTTTACATTCCTCCATTGATGAACCTTCGAAGCTTGTATGTGATTCTATATGGTATCAGAGTTGAACTAGTTCAGAGATCATTCCAGTTTCGTATTCTCTGATTCTTCCTAGTTCAATTACGTTCTTTCTTGATATGTACAACCTACATATACAAAACTACAACAGATACAATCACTGATATGTACAACCTACACAATCACTCAATACAAGACACTACCAAAATGTTACATTTGTTCATAAGTTGTGAACCTAGCACTATGGACTCAACTAAAATTTGTTAGAAGTAAATGGTTAAATAATTAAATTTATCATATCTTAAAATTTAAATTTTTGGAATAATCGGTAATTTAACAAAATTCTATTATTTTGTATATATAATCTAACGGTCAATAAGTTCCAACCCCAATTGAAACTTTTAGGCTATTTGAGAAACCCTTAATCAAATGACATATCTAATTAGCCCCCAACATGGCCACTTACCGTTATTACAATGAACCTTCGTATGTTGATTTCATCTTTAATTGGTTTATATGAATCTTAGGGTTTTTTTTTTTTTTTTTTTGTCCTCTTCAATTCTTAAATCAATGGCAAAAAGAGACTTCTAATTGCTAAATAAATTTTAACAGGATTTGTTAAACTTTTTTTCAATTGTTTTGGGTTCAAGGGTAGAGCTATAGTAAGGCTGGGGGCCCAAAATTTTAAAAAAATTCTTTCATATATGTATAAGTATTAAAAACTTCAAATATTTAGCTACAAAAATAGAAGTTAGCCCCTCCAAGATGTTTGAGTTAGTCTAATAATGCTCTTAAAAACTAATAGAATTTGTCAATCGGATTAGTAGTTATAGAGACAATGTAGTTTTAGTTTTTTCAAATTCGTTTTTTGTACAAGTTTAATATCAAACTAGACAATTTTTATATACTTATTAGAGTTTAAAAGATGATACGTTCCCCTAAAAAAATTATCTTACGAATATATATATATGTGAAAGTTGTTAATTTTATATATAATATATTTATAAATTATGACCTAGTCTGGTATCAAAATATTAATGTTTATATATGTATATATACGTTTATGCATGAGTATAATAGTTTATCTTAACTTGTGGCTACTATATTAGTACCAAAATTTAGCCCCAAACAAAAAATCCTAAGTCCGCTCTTGTTTAGTTGGGTATAACATAATGTTAGTCTGAATTAGTTAAAGGGTGTTTGGATTGGGTTGTTTTGAGTTATATAACTCAAAACTGATAACTAAAAACTCAAATTTTGTGGGTCCCACTGAGTGAAATTTTGTTTGGCTTTGTTTTCAGTCTTTGTTTCCAAAACTTGTTTCTCAAAATTTTGAGATATAAGAATGAAAACTGAGAACAGGTTTACTAGTGTTTTCAGTTTAAAAAACTGAGTTTGATGGCATTTTGGTTATTAGTTTCAACTATGCGGGACCTAGTGCAATGTGTAGTCACATCACCTTCAGACCGTTGGAACTCTCTCTCTTTTTGGCTTCTCCTTGGCTTAAGCAATGAGTTTTGCACTATCTTTTCCCTCATTTTTTGCTCTCTTCAGGACAGAGGAAGAAGAGCAAATCTCGTCCACCATAGCCCATAAAATAGAGAAGGAAAAGGAACTCACCAGCAGAAATCGAGTTGGTTGTTTGCAAGCGATGGGTCTTCGAGATATGGAGGCAGAAGTGTAGAGAAGGAAAAGGAAAAGGAAAAAACCATAAAACCTTGTTCTAACATTCGGTGTGTGTGTGTGTGTGGAGATAGGAAGACAAAACAGTATTTTGGGTGAAAGGAGAGAGAAGAGGACACGCACGAGAGAAAACTGCTCTTCTGACCTGTGCAGGCTGTGGGCGCCACCAAAAAGTGAAAAAGTTGAGTACTGAGGTGTGGGGCACAGTTTTGAGATATTGGAGTTAAACAAAAATTTTCAATTTTGGATTTTTAGTGAGATAGAGTTTTGAGAAATGACTGATAAATTTGAGTTATGTGTTTTGAGTTATAATTTTTCAGATACTTTGAATCCAAACACCCTCTTAATTTTTCTTCTCAAATGAATAGAAGAGAATGACATTCACGTGTGTGGAGTCAAAAGACATTTCGTTGGAGAATGGAGAGTCATGGGCCAAATTTTGGCTACGTACCCCACACACATAGATTGGTTTTGACACATTAAATTCCAGTCATTACTCATTATATATCTTGTCTAATACTGTGGGCTGTCTCTGTCTGTGGGTCATAACAGAATGTTCAGCCTAAAAATTTCCATACACTCCACTAGCCTCACTAACCATTAGGGGTTTGAAAATTTTGAATAACATTGGGTAAAAAGTAAAAACTAATAATAATAAAAATGCGTTTAGAAACAATTACACTTTAATCACCTTTTTCTTTCCTTTAGGTGAATTTTACCTTCTTCTTTTCTTTTTTTTTCTTTTTTTTTTTCTTTTTTACCACCTAACTTAGTAGCAGCATAACAAATTAAATCTCAAGATTACAAAAGATAACAAATTTTAATTTTGAAATTTCATATAGTAATAAACCAAACCTCGAAGGATTTAAGTGAAACTGCATTATGTTTAAGCCTTTAAGGTTTAAGATAGACGCTTATAATTTGTTAAATTTACCTTAGGTCCAGTATTCTAGTATAGATTCGTCAAGATGATAACACACATTCATTTTTAGTCACATGTTATTGCCTTGACATGAGTCCAATGTACTAGAAATCTAGACCAAACTTTGTCGTAATTTATTATAAAAAAACTTAGGTTTAATTTAATAATTTTAAAAACATAATATTTAAAGTTCAAGGAATTCTTGATCCTTTGAGTCGGCTAGGCAGCTGGAAAGTGAAGCATCTGAAAAAGAGACTACAATAGAGTTGCACATAAACTTGCTCATAACGCCAAAGCCGCTGGAACATCCTAGCAGTGGAAAAGAATGGAGCCCCTAATGCTACAGCAACTTCTACTAGTTGATAAGGCAAAGTGTTAATTTGTACTCTCTTTACTACTATTCGCTGTTATAATCCAATTTCAGATTAATGAAAACATAAGCTTGAGTTTGAGAAGCGCGTTTTGTACGTTTTTCAATGGGTGCATTTTTTTAGTAGGTTCATGTGCATTGTTCATGAGATCCGTAAGTATGGAAAAATACAAATCTAACTTTAAAATTAAGTTCCACGGCACTATTTATAAATTTAAAAATTATTTTGCTACAATATTTTCAATTTTCAACAATAAACGATATCCAAATAGACCCCAAGTTTCATCTTAAAAAAAAAAAAATAAAAAAAAATAACAACGAAGCAATAAAAATATACCAAAAAGAAAGGACAAAAAATCTGAGAGGAGAAACAAAATTGAAAATTCACACAATGTCCAAAAACAACTATGATTTATCATTTATCATTTATATTTAGCAGTAATAATATTAAAATAACTATTTCCAACCCTCCAAAACAAAAAAACAGCACGAGTTGAATTTGAATTTATCATGGTACGTCACAGCCATGACGCGAAAACCCGAGACGAGATCTGTCTCTATCAAACTCCAACAAAAAACCTTGTTGCATTAGATTCCCTATCACTGAAAACCCGGTCTCCGAGTTCACGGGTTGAATCGCCAGGCACATGACTCGTTCCTCAGTTTCTATAAAGTAATTCCTCGGAGGCGGCGAAAACACCGAGTTCCCAACGAGTTCAAACTTCAGCCTCGGCAAACTCGCTCCCTTTACCAACTTCGACTCGTTCACGCACAGCTCAAACCCCGGAGTTGGACTCGGCACTGTTAGCTCCCTCACTCGCCGTCTAATCGCCGTTACAACTTCACGGTGAGCTTGCTCCGCTAAAAACGTCAACGTCGAACCGGAATCAATAACTGTCCCGCCGTTACCGTTGTCGTTAATGGACCAAACGGAAGGGTGAATCCGTAATTTCGCGCCGTCAACGGACACGCTTTTGATACCAATGTAGTAAAACGACGGGGAGAGAGGGTTTACCACTAACGGCGTGAACTTCATCTTGTTGGAAACGACATTGTCGTTTTGAGCTTCGGCACCGATGGTTAAGTAACTTGTGGGTGGTGGAGAGAGAGTGTAATCCTTGAGACAGTAAGAGAACTTGTTCCCAAAACGACGACCCAGTTGGGAGGTAAACGAAATGGGTCCTCTGCCTAGACCCATGACTCCCTGGGCCGAATTGAATTCAGCACCCGAGACCCGAAACCCGCACCCGAATGACAATGTGAGGTTGGTGTGTTTGTGTTTGGAGTGAAACGATGCCGTTTCGGTGGAGAAGAAGCCAGAGGAAGAAGAGGAGTCAGCGTAGGAGTAGTTGAAGAGACATGGGGTGTGGAGGGTAGAGCGGTTGTTGCAATGTGAGTTTGGGGGGTTGGGGACGAGTTTACAGGAAGGGTGGAAGCAATGGTGGGGTTTGAAAGAGGCAGAGAGGCGAGGAAAGAAGATGGGGTTGTGGGGGTTGTGGTGGGTGGAGGCGGAGCAGTGGGTCCAGATGAGATCGGAGGCTGTGTCGGCGATGAGGAGGAGGGGTTGAGGAGGGGTGCCGAGGAGGAGGGAGATGAAGTATTGGCCGGAGCCGGAGGAGGCTCCGGAGATGATGGGGGAGGTGAGGTGGTGGTGGAGATGAGAGAGGCGGAGGGAGTCGCGGAGGAGGGATTGGGATGGGGAAGGTGGTGGGGTTTTGTGGAGTAATGGGAGTTTTAGGTAGTAGTGTTTTGTGGTGGTGTTTTGGGAGGTGGAGAGGTGTGTAAGAGTGAAGAGGAAGAGGAGGCGGAGGAGGAGGGAGAGTGGGGACAGTGACACCATTGTTGAGAGAGAGAGAGAGAGAGAGATATGATGGAAGTAAAGAAGAGAGAGGGAGAGAGTAAGAAAGGGTTAAGGGAGTACAGGAGAATGGCTAGCTGTGCTAAAAATTGTGATGGGGTGTTGGTGTCTTGACTGAAGTTTCTTTACGTACGTGAAACAGTGAAAGTATATATATATATATTTATTTATGCTTGGGAAGCATATATATATATATTTATTTATTTATTTAAGCTTGCTGCTTCCCAAGTTGCTAAAACAATTTCTACAAAACAAATATTATTTGGTATGATCAGGCTAAGGAAAATGCTTTCTGTCCCAAAAAAAAAAAATTGCTACAACTACTTAGAGCAACTACATCAACTCTTCTAAAAGATTCTGTCCATTTTATACAAAAAAACTTATTTTTTCTATCTTACACTGTTACTTTTATAAAACATGTTTATTTATTTTACAAGATATTTCAATAAAATATTCTTTTTTCATAAATTTTTTATTATTTTTCCTAATGGTCATATTTTTTGGTGGCTCGGCCAATGGAGTCGCTTGTGGTGGAGGTCCGATGGTCGAACCACCGAAATAGTGTTTCTGGCGACCGTCGCTAGATCGGTGTCTTCGCCCACTATGCCGCCAACATTGGTGGCCAAACCACCAAAATAGTAGTTTCAGCAACATGCGACAAATCGGTGTCTTCGACCATCATATTGCCATCAATGAAATATTTCGGTGTGTCATTTCAGGTTTACGCATTAGAGAGAGAGAGAGAGATATATATATATATATATATATATATTATTTACTATTAGTATGATTTTAGTTTTAAAAAAAGGCATTGATTTGAATTAAAAATTTTAATATAGACTTTAATAAAATTCCAAATAAAATCATGCTTTGTTTGAAAAAAAAAAAAAAAAAACTCAATTATAATTCTTTTATAATTAAATTATATTGTAGAGATATTTACAAGTAAGGAAGCTTCAAGGAAGCTTCCTTTCCCCTCACTTTTAACCCCCACCACTAAAACATTCTGACCCTCTTCTTGTTCTTTTTCTTTTCTTACAAAATCAAATCTTCTCTCAACTTCCACGGTCTTTTCTCCTCACTTTTTATTTTTTGATCTTTTCCTTTGTTGTAGCTCTCAAGTACTTGTTTCTCTCTTCTCTAATGGCAGAAGTAAGCTCTCCATGGTAGTGGTGACAGTGGCTTCAATTTGAGTTTGGGTTTGGGTTGATGGGTTTTTTGTTGAAAGTTTAATTTTGGGTTCGTTGAGTTTTCCATTGAAGGTTTAATTTTGGGTTTGGTTTGATTTTTGTTTGTTTTTTGTTGATTTTGTGATTGGAATATCATGGGTTGTGATGGGTTGTAGTGGTGGTGATTAAGTGGTGGTTAGGCGGTGTTGAGAGTATGTGGGGGAAGAGAGACTAATGCGAGCAGAGGTGAGAGAAAAAATTAATAAAATAGTAATATACACATCTACAGTAACCATGCAAATATGCATGGTTACTGTAGCGTATATTTACATAACAATAGCCGAATTGATGCGGAGTAGATTTAGGAAATATTGTGTAAATTTTGCATCTTTATCTATTTTGCACAATTTTGCACTCACTAATGTGAGTGCTCTTACAATTTAATTGTAAAAACTTAAGAAATTAAATTCAATAAAGATGGGGTATAAACCCTTTAGTTTACACCAGCCAATAAGAACATGCCATATTTATTATAAAATAAATACATCCTAATGCACTTAATAACATCTCAACAAACCAAAAGAAAACCTATTTCACATTTTCCCTAAAATCTCACTCCCTCCTCAGGTCCTGCCTCTCTAGCCACAATCCTCTCCGGACCTCCGTTTGCCGCTGCACCACCTCGCCAGACCTACTTCCATCGCCACACTACCTTGCCAAACCTAGGTGATTTGTTCTTGTTCTCAATATTGATGGGACCTACTACTGCCAACCACAACCCTCTTACTTTTTCCTTATTTTATCTGTTTCATTAGTTTTGTGATGTAGTAAAATCTGGTTTTCCATTACTAACACATCATTTGCTTCTAATAGGGTAAAGTTGATTGTCCATTCTACCTCAAAACTGGCAGTGACTATTTGCCTATTTATGCTCAATTGGTTTTTTTTTTTTTTTTTGGGGATATATAGGTCCAATTGACTTAAGAATTAGTATAGGATAACAATTGAGTTTTATCCATTAATTGTTAGAGCAAGTGTTCTACAGTATATCAGGTTTATTACTTTTCTTTTTTCTTTGATAATTTTGTTATGAGCCTAAAAGTTTCCAAATAGATTTTGGCTTTGTATAAAACTGGTTTGTGAAATTGGGGAAGTTTATTATGTTTTAGATTTTGGTTTTGTAATTGAACAAATCTTGAATGTCTCTTCAATTATTCTTATGAATTTGTTTTTTTCTAGGTTATATTGAAATATAGCAATACCCAAACCATGAAGATATCAAAATATAGCAATGGCCAAATCAATCAAAATATAGCAAAACCACCTAGGTCCGGCGAGGTAGTGTAGCGGCAAACAGAGGCCCGACGAGGATTGTGGCTGGGGAGGCAGGAGCTGAGGAGGGAGTGAGATTTAGGGAAACCGTGAAATAGGTTTTCTTTTGGTTTGTTGAGATGTTATTAGGTGTATTAAGATGTATTAATTTTACAATGAGTTTAAGTAAAAGTCTAATGTGGCATGTCCATATTGGCTGGTGTAAACCTTTTACACCCCGTCCTTATTGAATTTAATCTCAAAATTTAATAATTTTGCTTGACATTAGGTTAATAACAAATAATAAAAAAGTATCTTTATTTAAAATAAGTACTATATGCTTCAAATTAAATATTACAAATCTAACCATGTATCCAATGTAACTTTTTATACACTATTTAATTCAAAAAATAAAATATAAATCACAAAATTGATATTTTATAATCCCCATTTCACATAATAGAGCGGAGGTAACATCAATTTTTTTTTAAATGACTTTAAGTAGAGTATACATATAAGTATAATAGAAGTGATATGCATAATGTTAGGATTACAACATTTTTCATGAATGTTTTTTTAATGACTATTTTTTATGATTTATTGATTGAAGCTGAAGCAACATATTTTTAACTATATCTAATATTGAAATCATTATATAATATATATATATATATATATATATATATATATATTGTAAGGACTTGGTCTGAACTTTTAGCTCAAAAGGCCCAAAGCAATAAATTTGTAGAGAATGGGTTAGAAAACTGGGTTTTAGTGAATTAAGTAACTGGCCTATAGATTTAAATGACATAAAAAGAAAGATAATAGATGTTCATTAAAGAAAAAAGTCCCTGGTCAAGTCCGAAGAGACTAATTCTTAAATATTATTCTCAGAACTTTGCTACAAGTCTGGTTATAGATTGTTACAGTGTTTCTTCCATTTTTCTTCTCTCTTTTTTCTTCTGCCCCCCTTAGAAAGAGGGTCTTTCCCATTATATAGCCTCATTTGAGTCATTTTGATCACACATTTGTTGATCATCTGAGCTCTTACTTGAATACCTGTCCCATCAGACACACACTTTGGCTTTCTGTGAGTTGCGATTGCTAAAATAGTACTGTTCAGGGGTTTTCTCCACATAAATGCGGCTAGAAAAGTAGCTGCAGTGCATTCAATACGGTGGTAGTAGCTTTCCCTTATATATTTTTTGGGATTTCCTTCTCTCTTGCACATTTCTAGGGTACGTCCTTGTCATTGATGCATCCTGGGAGGTCGCCTTGATCATTAGATCCTGTGTTTGACCTATTCTTAGCCAGTCCGAGGAGACACTCCTCCTCGGACAACCTTTCCATCCATGTTCTGTTCGTAAAGTCTGACTCAAACCAATTTGTACTGCTTGCTTGTCTTCGGATTACTCACCTCCTCGGATAAGACCCAAGGCCCAGTATGTGATTTGGGCCCTTAACCCCACACACACACACACACACACACATATATATATATAACAATAAATCAAATCAATAGTTAAAAAAAGAAAGAATCAATCTTCTTATTTTGTTGGCCTAACTCAATGCTTGAAATGAAATGGATCTTTTTTTTTTTTGCGAAATAATTAAGATGAGTAAGTATTTACAAATAATAGTGAGATAATGGATTTTTTTTTTGTCATAGAATGAATTACCTCTCTCTCTCTCTCTCTCTCTCTCTCTCTCTCTCTCTCTCTCTCTCTCTCTCTCTCTCTCTCTCTCTCTCTCTCTCTCTCTCTCTCTCTCTCTCTTATAGTGACTATTTGGATTATACTTATTGCACACAAATTGTCTTACACATACTTCATAAGCACTGAATTTAGAACTTAAAAATTAAAATCACAATTTTCAACTTAAAAATCAAATTTTAAGTCATAATTTCAGTTATTTTTAGAAATGTATTTAAAATTATGTAAAACAATGTATGTAATAATCTCTAACATTTACAATTACAATTTAAAAAGATATTGGCTAAAGGTTTTACACATACCCCAAAAGCAAATGAATTTATAATAGTTAAAAAAAAGAAAAAAGAAAAGAAAAAAGAAGAAGGAAATCAAGCTTCTTATTTTATTGGCCTAACTCAATGCTTGCAATGGATCTCTTGTTTCCTTCTTTTTTTATTTTTGCAAAATAAGTAAGATGAGCAAGTATTCACAAAAAATAGTGAGATGAATGGATTTTTGTCATAAAATGAATCACCCCTCTAAAAAGCTCCCTATCTTTTTTATAGTGACTATTTAGATTTTACTTATTGTAGACAAGTTGTTTTACACATACCCCAAAAGCAAATGAATTTATAACTTAAAATCAATATTTTCAAGTCATTACAATTGAATTCGTGACTTAAAATCACAATTTCAACTTAAAAATCGTAATTTGAAGTCACGATCTCAAGTCATGACTTCAATTACTATTGGAGATGCATTTAGAGTTATGTAAAATACTTTGTATGCAATAAACTCTAAACTTTACAATTACAAGTTAAAAGATGTTTTAGAGTTGATATTGGCTAGAGTGTTTTTATTTTTATTTTGGGAGAAATATATGGGCAAAAGTTGACACGCACGGGTACATAATAAGTGGGGGATGGATGGCCTAGAGTCACGTTAAGGTATAAGGATGGGGCTATAAATTTGGAAGATGCCTTTTGGGCATTGTTTCGCGTGTTTTGTTTGTGTTATTATGATTTTTTTTTTTTTGGTGAATTTCAAAATTCAATTCGCTTTTATTAGATTAGATTTGTAGTATCCAATGATGTCCGACGACAATATCTTCACATCCAATCACTCACTGCCACATGTCTTGTCCAGCTGGCCTTGTTACCTGTATGCTTGGGTGGGCCCTTTTTCCATTTATGCATCGTACTGTGGTAGGCTCATACACATTGGAACTTCTTTTCTTTTTTTTTTTCTTTCCATTTTTTCTCTTTGCTAGAGTTTTCAGTTTTTCCTTTAGATCATCACAGCTTCCACATGTGAGAGAGACACAGGGACAGAGAGATTCAGATAAGAGAAGGGGAAAAAATGAATGCCAAAACCATAGTTTCACTTGGTTGAACTTTTTTTTTTCTCTTTATTTGATTAGGTATAATTTTGCAAAATTTTAATTTTTAGGTTTAATTATACTTTTATGTAATTTATTTTTGGATAAACTACGTGTGGGGCCCGGCCCAAAGATAATGGGCTATTCCAAATCCAGGCCCGTCCGAGGAGCGTCCTTGCCGAAGAGAAACCACATATGAAGCATTACTCAACCCCAATAACGCCACGGAAACCTGTCCGAGGAGTAGCTCCTCCTCGGACATCACGAAGTCCATACGAGGAACTCTCCCCATCCATTTCAGTCCATCCTCCCAGCATATAAAATGAATAAAATCCAAAATATCTCATGGAAAGCTGCCACCACCACATTAATTGCGCCCCAACCATCCTCTTGGCCGCATTAATGAGGAAAAGACCCCTGAACAGTACCACCTTGGCCTCTGCAACTCACAAAGGGGGAGAGGGGGGCGTCTGATGGGACAGGTGCTCAAGTAGATGCTTAGATGATCGACAAGTGTAAGGGTGAGATGAGAGGAGAGGAACTATATAATGTAGTGAAATCCCCCAAAGAGAGGGGAGGAAAAAATTGTATTAAGAACGGGAAAAATAGAATCACAGGTGGAGATCCTTTCTTGTGTTTTTATTTTCTGCAACTACATTGTCCATGTACAAGACCGAACAGGCTCACTGAGGCGAAGTTCTTTGACCCATCCTCTACAAATTTCTATTGTGGGTTGCGCTTTGGGCCAAGGCCAGATCAATAAGATTTGGGCCAGGAAAATCGTGCAACTACAATTGGCGCCGTCTGTAGGAAAGAACTAGGGCATCAGCTAGCACAACGGTCAAGCATGGCAGAACTAGGTCCGCACCCGGAGAATCCTCACCAGGCTAACCCCCAACAGGCACAACCCGCCGAGTCCCAGAGGCAAAATAACCCCGTCAATCCAGGCCACGGGGGAAATCATGAGGGAAGTATGCATACTACACGGACAAGCCAGAGTCACGCTCAGAAAGGTAGTCACGTGTCCCAAAGGCGAAATAGTCACCAGGCCATGCAGCGAGAGATAGACGATCTGAAGAGGAAGCTACGACGGGTACAGCGAAAGCGATCTCCTTCAGACTCAGACGGGTCTTCTAATGCGGAGGATGCGAGTTACCGACGGAGATCAAGGACCCCCCCAAGTGAAACCTTTTCCTACGAAAAGGAACCACCCCCTGTGCGGAAATACGAGAGCACATCCAGCAAGGGTTCGGGAAACGATGCCATGAAGAAGGCGTTGGACCAGGTTTCAAGGTCCCCCTTCACGTACAGAATTGAAGGGGCTAAGCTGCCTCGACGGTTCAACCAACCGGCATTCGCCATCTATAACGGTCGAACAGACCCGGTAGAGCATGTGAGCCAATTTAACCAAAAGATGGCGATCTACTCGCAAAATGAAGCCCTTATGTGTAAAATCTTCCCGTCCAGCTTGGGATCAATGCCGATGAGGTGGTTCAACGGCCTGAAGACAAATTCCGTAAACTCATACAAGCAGCTTACTCAGGATTTCTGCTCCCGCTATATCACCAACACCAGAGTCCCCAGGCCCCTAGGTTCGCTGTTGTCCTTATCCATGTACGAGGGAGAGACTCTGAAAGCATATTCGGATAGATACTGGGAAGTGTATAACGACCTGGATGACAACCATGATGCTGTCGCTATCAGCACATTCAAAAGCGGGCTCCCCACCGACCATGGCTTAAGGAAGTCCCTCACTGGCAAGCCGGTTGCCAATGTTGATCAGTTGAGGGATAGGATCGACAAATACAAAAGGGTGGAGGAAGATCAGCTGCAAGGGAGGGGAAAGGAGAAGGTGATCCCCCCCAAAACGACTGATTTCAGGACAGAACGACACAACCCAGGTCAGCCGAGGAGAGATTTTTCGCGACAGGCTGGGCAGAGCATGCCGCAATCAGTGAATGCAGTATTCCGAGAACCAGTACAGCAGGTACTGGAGAAAGTAAGGAATGAGCCCTATTTCAGATGGCCGGGGAAGATGGCTGGAGACTCTTCCAAACGTAACCAGAACCTGTACTGCCACTATCATCAGGACAACGGGCATACTACTGAAGACTGCAGGAACCTATGGAATCACCTAGATCAGTTGGTCCGAGAAGGAAAATTGCGCCACCTGCTGCACCCATCGAGTGGCCATCCCGACCAAGCAACACAAGAGCCTCGAAGGGACGTGTCCTTAAGACCCCCCACCGGGACGATACATGTCATCCTCGCTGCACCAGGAAGAATGGGGCCACCCATCCCCAGGGTGTTAGCTGTGGATCGGCTCCTCTTCGGGGGCAGGCAAAAGGAACCCAAGAGGTCAAAAAAGGGAAGCTCTCTGATACTGGGATTCTCGGATGAGGATAAGAGAGGAACTATTCAACCTCACGATGATGCCTTGGTGGTCACGCTGAGGATTGGGGGCTTCGACGTGAAAAGGGTGTTGGTGGATTCGGGAAGTGCAGTGGAGATAATGTACCCCGATCTATACAAGGGGCTGAACCTGAAGCCGGAAGATTTGACAGCTTACGACTCTCCCCTTCTCAGTTTCGAGGGAAGGACAGTTATGCCAAAAGGGCAAATCCGACTACCCGTGCAGACTGGGGCGGAGATAGTGGAGGTAAATTTTATTGTGGTCGACGCCTATTCACCTTACACCGCAATAGTTGCAAGGCCGTGGATCCATGCCCTAGAGGCCGTGGCCTCCACACTTCACCAAAAAGTAAAATACCCATCCAGAGGGCAAGTAGATGAGATCCGAGGAGATCAGGCCGTATCCAGGCAGTGTATGGTGGCCGCCGTCTCACATCGGACCCATGCCGAGTCCTCGGCCCTTGAAAGTTTATAGCAATCAGTCGCCTCGGCAGAACAAGACGGTGGGCTAGCCGAGGAGATAAGGTGTGAAAGTTTGGATAAAATCGCTATCAACGACCCGGAGAAGTTCTTTCTGGTCGGCTCTGAATTGCCTTCTCAAGAAAAGGAGGAACTGGTTAGATTTCTCAGAGAAAATGTCGACGTGTTCGCATGGGACGCCTACGATGCCCCGGGCGTTGATCCTAGCCTCATTTGTCACCACCTGAACGTCAACCCCTCTTCCACTCCGAAGAAGCAGCCACCCCGACGCCCTTCAAAGGAACATGCTGGTGCCGTAAGAGACAAAGTGGCAAAACTAAAGAGAGCAGGGGCTATTAAAGAGGTCTTTTACCCGGAATGGCTGGCAAACACGGTGGTGGTAAAGAAAAAGACAGGGAAATGGAGAGTCTGCGTGGACTTCACGGACCTGAACAAGGCGTGCCCAAAGGACCCATTCCCCCTACCTCGAATTGATCGATTGGTGGATGCAACCGTGGGGCACCCTCGAATGAGCTTCCTGGACGCCTTCCAGGGCTATCATCAGATACCCCTCGTGCTGGAGGACCAAGAGAAAACGGCTTTCATGACGCCCATCGGAAACTATCATTATAAGGTGATGCCGTTTGGGCTAAAGAACGCAGGCTCAACCTACCAAAGGATGATGACTCGGATGTTTGAACCGCAACTGGGCAAGATCATTGAGGTTTATATAGACGATATGGTTGTGAAGAGTAAAAGGGTGTCCGAGCACGTGAAGGATCTCGGAACAATCTTCGCTATATTAAGGGAGCACCGGTTGCGGCTGAATGCCTCCAAATGCTCATTCGGGGTCGGATCTGGGAAATTCCTGGGGTATATGGTCACCCACAGGGGAATAGAAGTAAGTCCCGACCAAATCAAAGCCATTAACAGCCTACAGGCTCCTCGGAATCCGAAGGAAGTGCAGAAGCTCACTGGCATGATTGCGGCGTTGAACCGGTTCATATCGCGATCGGCGGATCGATGTCGGCCTTTCTATCTCCTGATAAACAAGTGGAAAGAGTTCGAATGGTCGGAGGACTGCGTTCAGGCTTTCCAACAGCTTAAAGACTACTTGTCCCGACCACCCATCATGTCCAGCCCTGAGGCAGATGAGGTGCTGTTTGCCTACATCGCCGTAGCCCCCCACGCTGTAAGCCTGGTACTGATACGGGATGATAATGGGGTGCAGCGACCGGTGTACTATGTGAGCAAATCACTACATGAGGCCGAGGTGCGATACCTACCTTTAGAAAAGGCGATTCTGGCGATAGTGCATGCAACTCGAAAACTTCCTCATTACTTTCAGGCGCACACGGTCATCGTTCTAACTCAGCTTCCCCTCCGAGCAGTGCTTCGAAGCGCTGACTACACCGGAAGGATCGCCAGGTGGAGTGCGCTTTTGGGGGCCTTTGACATTAAATATATGCCCAGATCCTCTATCAAAGGACAGGTCCTCGCCGACTTGGTAGCGGAGTTTGCTGAGCCCTCTATAGAAACAATAACTGAGAAGAAAGACATGGATGGAAAGTCGGTTGGTGCGATTTCAACAGGGAGAAGCCTGCATTGGAAGGTCTATGTAGATGGCGCAGCTAACCAGAGGGGGTCAGGAGTTGGGATAGTTTTAATATCCCCGGATGGGGCCGCCCTTGAAAAATCCTTAAGGCTCGGATTCTCGGCTACGAACAATGAAGCCGAATACGAAGCCTTACTTCAAGGGATGACGATGGTTCAAAGATTGGGCGGAAGAATGATAGAAGCGTTCTCGGACTCCAGACTGGTTGTCGAACAAGTGTTGGGTGAGCTGGAAGCTCGAGATACTAGGATGCAAGACTATCTGGGACGAGTCAAACGGCTACAGACGAGTTTTGAATCCTTCAGTCTGACGCACATTTCCAGGAGCGTAAACACCCATGCCGATTCGTTGGCCACTC
This sequence comes from Quercus tomentella, assembly GCA_028535165.1. Lineage (NCBI taxonomy): Eukaryota > Viridiplantae > Streptophyta > Magnoliopsida > Fagales > Fagaceae > Quercus > Quercus tomentella. Next base: position 1,826,158 of record JAPQVY010000133.1, read on the forward strand.
TCGCCACGTCCTCGGCGCATAATCTGCCGCGAATGATCCTTGTTGAAGATCTGGCACAGGCAAGTCCCGTTGGCAGAAACCCGGCTCAGATCCATCAGATCAGAAAAAGTCCTAGCTGGATGGACCCCATAAAGAGCTTCCTCCAGAACGACCTCTTACCGGAGGAAAAACTGGAAGCCGAGAAGATACGAAGGAATGCCCCTCGGTTCTGGCTATCAGAAGACCATAAACTATATCGACGCTCTTACTCTGGACCGTACCTACTCTGTGTGCATCCAGAAGAGTCCGAATCTTTACTCGAGGAGTTGCACGAGGGGATTTGTGGAAGCCACACCGGAGGAAGGTCGCTGGCGCACAGGGCACTCTCCCAAGGGTACTGGTGGCCGAACATGCAAAGAGAGGCCCAAGAATACGCTAAGAAGTGCGACCAGTGCCAAAGATTCGCCCCGAATATCCACCAACCCGGAAGGGTTCTCAACCCCCTCTCTAGCCCATGGCCGTTCGCACAATGGGGCCTTGATATAGTCGGACCTTTCCCCAAAGCTGCGGGGAACAAGCGGTACATAATAGTCGGAACTGATTACTTCACTAAATGGGTGGAAGCTGAACCCTTAGCCAACATTAGGGACGTGGACGCCCAGAAATTCATCTGGAGGAACATCATCACCCGCTTCGGAACTCCGCGGACACTCATTTCCGACAATGGTCTGCAGTTCGACAGTAAGAACTTTAGGGAGTATTGCCGCGAGTTCGGAATCATTAACCGATATTCCACCCCCGCCTACCCTCAGGGAAATGGGCAGGTCGAGGCCGTGAACAAGGTCATAGTGAACGGACTGAAAAAGAGACTGGACGAGGCAAAGGGGAGATGGGTAGAAGAACTCCCCCACGTCTTATGGACTTATCGGACGACGCCGCGACGATCGACCGGTGAGACCCCCTTCTCGATGACTTATGGGGCTGAGGCCGTGCTCCCGATCGAGAACAACTTTCCCACACTGAGGTCTAGATCGTTTACCCCAAACGATAACGACGGTTTATTGGAACGGAGCCTGGACCTAGCCGAAGAAAGAAGAGAAAAAGCGATGATTCATATGGCCTATTATCACCAGAAACTGAGACAAGGGTACGATGCTAACGTCAAGCTGCGGCCTCTGGGTCCGGGTGACCTCGTGATGAGGAAGATTCTTGGCTGCGCGAAGAACCCCTCTTGGGGCAAGTTGGGGCCCAATTGGGAGGGACCATACCGTGTCACATCCGTGGCCGGAATAGGCGCCTACTACCTAGAAGATTTGGATGAAAAGCCTGTACCTCGACCCTGGAATGTAAATAACCTCAGAAGATATTATTATTAATAAGAATGGCTTAGCATATGTTTTCTTTCATGACTATCCGTTGCTTGCTGGCCCCCTGACAACTACTCATAGTTTTAAACAGAACCTAAGTCCTGCATGGCTCCTCGGACCACAGACTTAGGGGAAATTATTACTCATGACAATCTTTATAAGTTTTAAACAGAACCTAAGTCCTGCATGGATCCTCAGACCACAGACTTAGGGGAAATTAATACTTAAGGCAACTATTCATAGTTTTAAACAGAACCTAAGTCCTGCATGGCTCCTCGGACCACAGACTTAGGGGAAATTATTACTCATGACAATCTTTATAAGTTTTAAACAGAACCTAAGTCCTGCATGGATCCTCAGACCACAGACTTAGGGGAAATTAATACTTAAGGCAACTATTCATAGTTTTAAACAGAACGTAAGTCCTGCATGGCTCCTCGGACCACAGACTTAGGGGAAATTATTACTCATGACAATCTTTATAAGTTTTAAACAGAACCTAAGTCCTGCATGGATCCTCAGACCACAGACTTAGGGGAAATTAATACTTAAGGCAACTATTCATAGTTTTAAACAGAACCTAAGTCCTGCATGGCTCCTCGGACCACAGACTTAGGGGAAATTATTACTCATGACAATCTTTATAAGTTTTAAACAGAACCTAAGTCCTGCATGGATCCTCAGACCACAGACTTAGGGGAAATTAATACTTAAGGCAACTATTCATAGTTTTAAACAGAACCTAAGTCCTGCATGGCTCCTCGGACCACAGACTTAGGGGAAATTATTACTCATGACAATCTTTATAAGTTTTAAACAGAACCTAAGTCCTGCATGGATCCTCAGACCACAGACTTAGGGGAAATTAATACTTAAGGCAACTATTCATAGTTTTAAACAGAACCTAAGTCCTGCATGGCTCCTCGGACCACAGACTTAGGGGAAATTATTACTCATGACAATCTTTATAAGTTTTAAACAGAACCTAAGTCCTGCATGGATCCTCAGACCACAGACTTAGGGGAAATTAATACTTAAGGCAACTATTCATAGTTTTAAACAGAACCTAAGTCCTGCATGGCTCCTCGGACCACAGACTTAGGGGAAATTATTACTCATGACAATCTTTATAAGTTTTAAACAGAACCTAAGTCCTGCATGGATCCTCAGACCACAGACTTAGGGGAAATTAATACTTAAGGCAGTTATTCATAGTTTTAAACAGAACCTAAGTCCTGCATGGCTCCTCGGACCACAGGCTTAGGGGAAATTATTACTCATGACAATCTTTATAAGTTTTAAACAGAACCTAAGTCCTGCATGGATCTTCGGACCACAGACTTAGGGGAAATTAATACTTAAGGCGACTATTCATAGTTTTAAACAGAACCAAAGTCCTGCATGGCTCCTCGGACCACAGACTTAGGGGAAATTATTACTTATGGTAGATTGGGAGATTATTACTTAAAGGAAATCGTTTTAATACGTGCGCGCAGTCTGGCACCATCGCAACCCTCAAATGCGCATCCCAAAAACCCATTTTTATTTTGGCTATTTGCCTATATCTACATCGTTGCAAATACTTAAAAAAAAAAAAAAAAAAGAGCGCTACTGACATGCATCCATAGTAAGCAAAGCGAACATCTTATATTAACATTCCGAGTACATTAGAATGAGACGTCCTTACAGAAGAATGGAAAAATAGGACGACTCACATTAAAAAAAAAAAGGGGTACAGAGATCAAGAGCCTAAAGGGCTAAGCCTTAACCGGAGGATCTTCTTTCTGCTCGGGCTGAGGGGGAGGAATCTCGGTGGAAGAGTCTGCGGCGGGATCCTTCGCCATATCAGGCACAAGGACGGCATCAGGCGCCGCCAGGTCCTGCTCTGAGGCCACTTGGACGTCATCAGGATTCTCTCGGATCTCCGGAGGATAGAAGATGTTCTCGGGCAGTCTTAGTGCCGAATCCGCAGGAACTCCTGCAGCATCGAGAGCATGAGCCCAGGAAATACTGCAGTAATCCCTGCACACCTCGAGGATCTCTTCGGAGAGCCTCGCCTCCGTTTCTGCGGCCCCGAGCTGGCGAGTAGCATTCTTCTCAACTTCTGCAGCCTCTCGGATCAGCTGGGCCTCCTCTTTGACTCGCCTTAGCTCATCCTCGACTTTTTGCAGGGCAGCCTTGAGATCCTGCACTGCCTGCCTCTCTGTGGGGAGGTTAATCTGTGTCGAGTACAGCTCTTTGCGCTGGTCCTCCGCCTGGGTCTCGGCACTTTTCAAACCAGCCTCTGCACTTTTGCGCAGTCTCTCCGACTCCTTGAACTCGTCCGTGAGTTTAAGGTGATCGTGCTTAAGGGACCCTAAGGCTTTCTCCATCTCCGTCCGAGCCTGGGTCTCAGCGTCAGCCCGACTACGATTACCTCGGCAGAATTCCTCAGCCACAAATACCTGCTGAGTGATCTACGAACGAAACAAGAATGCTTTAAAAAAAAAAAAAAAAAAAAAAAAAAAAAAAGAAAGAAGAGGAAGTCCCTTTTAATGAAGCAGTAGAAGGGTTACTTACCATCGCGAGGTCCCTTTTAAGGGATAGGAAGATCTCGGGCTGAGAGAGCCGCCTATAAGCCTCCATATCCCGAGGAAGGAGTTGGGGCTGCTCTATAGCCTCGGCCAGATACCCTGCCCGGCCTCGGTTGTATTCTCGGACCGAAGCATTATAGGGGATGGCCACCCCATCCAGCTCCAACTTGGGGCTCCATACACGCGGGGCAGCTCGTACCTCCGCAAGGCTCTCCTCGTCCCGATTCTCCGAGGAGCTGCCCCTTCTGCTCCTCGGTGCACGAGCAGTCTTTTGCTGCTTGGTCGGCTGAGTAGCCACCTCACCCTCCTCAGGGGTATCAACCGGCCTTTTCTTCTTCAGGTCCGGATTAGCCTTAAGGCCAGGTTCCGAAACTCCCTGGGGGACAACAGGAGGAAGGGTTTTGACTTGTGATGGAGGTGGTCCCTTCGATGACTGGCCTTTCCCTCGGGAGGCCATCAGCTCCTTTAGAGACTTTCCCTTTCCTGCCATGGGCTCTGTCTCTTCGTCCGAAGTATCGTCCGAGCAGATAACAATGGAAGGAGCGCCAACTGCAGAATGACGGTCCCGCTCTCCTTCGGGACCGGAAAGTTCCACCAAAGGGGTTTGCTGAACTTCCTCCTCAAAGTAAAACTCGTCTATCTCTTCCTCAAGGGAAAGACGAGATGATTCAGTTTCCTCTTCAACCTGAACGGCAACACCAGGCTCGTTTGGCGGAGGTAGCTGCTCTGCTAAGTAAGGATTTCTAACACCAGGCAACACAACTGGTGGCAGATCGTGTCTAGCTAGGAACCCGTCCTTGGACACGTCAATCCTAGCCAACCTCGGACTGCCCGCCCTTATAGCGTGGCCGATGGCCTGGAAAGAAGTGCTCAGAGGTTGATAGCCCAGAACCAGATGGGCCGCACGCAACTGTCTATCCTCGGAAACGTAAATCTCCGACCTAAGAAGGTAGTTCAACGCTGGCATGTTCACAAAGTTTAGCCGAGGAGCGACGTGAACTTTATCTGCAAGCAACCAAGAAAAGTGGGGTTAGTTCATGAAGTTTTCCAATTACAAAGAAAGCAAGAAAGATAAACCCTCAACACTAAATCCTTTCCCAAAAAGGACCGATCCTAAAAACGTCGCACCTGGGGTTCCTGCCCGAGTTGGACAATGAATACCGTCGGTCCACTCCCCAGAAGCAATAAGGAAGTCATTCTTCACGGTTTTATTGGATACTGGGAGACAAGAGATCAACCTAACATCCTCGTTCCGGGATTTAAGATAATACCCATCATCCCCGAGGCGGTGACATTCGTATAGATAAGCCACATCGTGCCAAGTAAAACCTAGATTCATCCGCTCGTTTAAGACATCTACACAGCCTAGTATCTTGAACATATTCGGGGCACACTGATACGGCGTCAACCTATGGTTGAACAGGTAGTCCCTTGTAATCCTACGCATGGGAAGTGTCATCCCTCCCTCTATAAAAGCAATCATAGGGATAACAACTTCTTCCATACCTCTCTCTGTCAATACTCCTTCAAGAGGACAGTACTGCAACCCAACCCCCGGGGGAATGTGGTATTTAGCCCTAAAGGCCTCCATAGCGGCTGGAGTATTTACTAATTTCTCAAATCTACCCATCTGAACTGAACTGGGGAAACGAAAGTAAGGACTGAGAATAAAAGCAGAGTCCGAGGAGGGAATTGAAACGGCGAAATGAACGAAATGTACTGGTACCTTCACAAAACGCTCAGTGGGACGCCTGGAAATCTCTCCTGGAAGGAACGATTCACGAAAGACGGCTACGGAGGCGTAACGGGCGCGAGTATTCGTATGTCTCTGGGGTTCGATGGAGTTCTCTGGAAGCCTCTGAGGTTTATGAAATGCAGATAAAAAGAACTGAACCCCTCTGACGTCTTATATAGCCGGGAGGAGAGAGAAAAGATCATTCCTGCCTAAAAATACGGGAAGAAACGATGGCCGTTCGATCCACGCCACACCGTTGGATGGAGGGAACATAACGCCTCCGGAAGTTAATGACCACGCCTCGTAAATTGTAGCGCGTCGAAAGTAACGGTCCGCACGCGCGCCCCAAGCTCCCCTTATTTCCACCCTCTCACTAACATCAAAACCCCGCTTTTCTCCTCGGAAGGAGATAAAACCCGGAGTTTTGAGGGGCTATTGTGGGGCCCGGCCCAAAGATAATGGGCTATTCCAAATCCAGGCCCGTCCGAGGAGCGTCCTTGCCGAAGAGAAACCACATATGAAGCATTACTCAACCCCAATAACGCCACAGAAACCTGTCCGAGGAGTAGCTCCTCCTAGGACATCACGAAGTCCATACGAGGAACTCTCCCCATCCATTTCAGTCCATCCTCCCAGCATATAAAATGAATAAAATCCAAAATATCTCATGGAAAGCTGCCACCACCACATTAATTGCGCCCCAACCATCCTCTTGGCCGCATTAATGAGGAAAAAACCCCTGAACAGTACCACCTTGGCCTTTGCAACTCACAAAGGGGGAGAGGGGGGCGTCTGATGGGACAGGTGCTCAAGTAGATGCTTAGATGATCGACAAGTGTAAGGGTGAGATGAGAGGAGAGGAACTATATAATGTAGTGAAATCCCCCAAAGAGAGGGGAGGAAAAAATTGTATTAAGAACGGGAAAAATAGAATCACAGGTGGAGATCCTTTCTTGTGTTTTTATTTTCTGCAACTACATTGTCCATGTACAAGACCGAACAGGCTCACTGAGGCGAAGTTCTTTGACCCATCCTCTACAAATTTCTATTGTGGGTTGCGCTTTGGGCCAAGGCTAGATCAATAAGATTTGGGCCAGGAAAATCGTGCAACTACACTACGTATTTGGTTTTTATATTTTACATTATGAGTTGGATTCAGCTGAAAGCGTTTGTGTCTGCATTTTTTTTTTTTTTTTTCACACCTTTTAGGGACAAATTTTACTGTTACGGCTACTGTTTACATGAATAGTAGACGCAAAGTTTGACTTGTCAAACAATTTTCAGCCAATCAGTGCACACCGTGCACTGTTCACGGACCCACAAATTTCACTTTTCAGTAACTTTTTCATTAAAAATGGGTCTCACGGTACTATTCACACATTTAAAAATTATTTTGCTACAGTGTTTTTCAGTTTTCAGTTTCAGTTTTTAGTTTTCAGCTGTATCCAAACGGACCCTATATTTCAATTTGGTCTACATCCTTTCAATTGTATTAATTTGGTTCCTGAGCTTTCGGTGTCGTATCAATTTAGTCTTTACTGCTATTTCTTGGATGAAAATTTCTAATGTGATTAACAGCTAAAATAAAATAAATAAATAAAAAATTTCATTGATATGGCAAAAAATTAATTTTTTATTTTAGATTTTTGTCCCGTTAGCAATTTTTATCTAAAAGATAATGGTAGGAACTAAATTAACATAATATTAAAAAGTTAGAGACCAAATTGACACAATTAAAAGGTTATGGATCAAATTAGTTTTATTGCCATGACAAATAAAACTATTTTTAAAAGAAAGACAAGGGAAAACTCTTGAATCATTTTGTTCAGCAAAAAACAAGGGCTTCTTTTAAAATTTTAAGATATAGCCCAATAGCCAATAGGAGAGGAAGTGCTCAAAACCCTTGAGACTTTTGTTTTTAAAGAAAAAAAAAAAGGCCCACGAGACTTGGTGTTATTAATTTTTGCTCACACAATGATGAATGAAGAGATAACGGGTTATAAGAGGTGTATATATCACTGTATGTTAAAGGAAGAGTAGATGGTGATTGTGGTGGTGAGTAAAGGGCTGATAATGAATTAAAAACCATGCCAAACCGATCAATAAAATTTTGATATGTACATCATTGGGTTAAAAGAGGTGGCAGTGTGGCACACACTAATATTCTTTTTGAAATTATTTAGAGCTTTTTTTTTTTTTTTTTTTTTTTTAACACAATCCTCTTACTCCAATGCATGTCGCGATCATATGAATTGAGTGATAAGATTAGTTACTTCACTACCACTAGATCTATGTGTCATGTGTGAACACATAATCTTCACATAAATTTCTCATTAAATTAAAAGTGTATTATTACCAACTTATATATACAATTTTTAGGTTTTGTTGTCAAAATATTGTGGATGTAACATTTATCTTATAATAATTTTTTTTTTTTTTAAATATCAGCAGTCTTTAGATTTTTTTTTTGGCGGGGGGGGGGGGGGGGGGGACATTAATCAAATCCCATTATCTCTGTCCCGGATTTTATGAGGAGTTTGCTCAAACTATTTTCTCCTTTTTGCAATTTCCTTAAAAAAAATGGAGAAGTGAATTTCACTATTTACTATATAGTGTATGATATACTATTCCTACATCTCTCCTATCCTATGTAGCTTTTTTTTTTTTTTTTGATAGGATCCTATGTAGCTTGTTAATAGTTTTTTTTTTTTTTTTTTTTTTTTTTGAGAAGAACTTGTTAATAGATGTCGTGTACAAGCTTAGTAGTTAATAGTTAGTACTAGTATATTTAATTATGAGATTTATGTCTTTTAAATTTTAAATTTTTACTATTGGATTTGTTAAGAATTCAAATGAAGAACTTAAAGTTGGGCCAGTCTTGGAGTGATTTCAGTTAAATCGAGCTGGTTCTTGGATTTGGGCCATCTAAAAATTACTCACGCTAGAAGAGAAATGGGCTTTAGAAATAGATGGGGCTAGGACCAAAAAGAGAAGAGAAGAATGGGTCTTGTTTGAGCCCCCATGTAAATATATATATATATATATTTTTTTTTTTGAAAATAAAAAACATGTTCTATAATAAACGAAAGAGAAAGAAACAAAACAATAAACCTAAAATTAAATAAGATAGTAAATTTATTGTGCCAACAAGCCTGTAGCTTAACAAGATAATATACCTATATCGCTTGTTAAGAGTATTGTAATACAATCGTATTATCTAGTTCTCTCATAATAGACAATTTGGAATCTTGGATACAAATTCTCCACGTCTTACTTATTGCAACTTGCAATTAAAAGAGAAAAAAGAAAAAAAGCTGTGACTCCCTTCCCACGCTCATTCTGATAATTCCAGTTTAATAAATCTCACTCAATCACTGTCAAAGAATGAAAATAGCATGTGCTGATTCACTGTTCATGTACTGATCGATGTGCATGTGATTCGAGCGGCGAGGTACAAGGTCAAATGTCTATGTCTTCCATGGAGTAATATTTAAAATTAAAACACTGGTATTCAAGGCCAAGGGAATAAAATTTTTGATCTAGATTTTGGAAATGCATGAAAATATATAATAAAATCAACTTCCATCAAACATATATATGATGACTTTATTGCTGCGCACGGTTGAATGGTCTTGATTTCCCTTACATCTCTCACCCAAGCAGCTGCCTCCATAGCTCAATGGCAAACACGAGCAAAGATCACCAAACTCTACTATTATCACAAATGACAATGTGAGATTTTTGTCCTACATGCTTAAGTTGATTTTTTTTTTTCCTCAAATTTTTTTGTTTGTTTGTGCCTAATGGGTAATTAGATAGAAAAGCCCCTTAAAATTACTCTAAGATATGAATTAAGTGACTTGTGTTAGAGCATCCACAGTAGTAGAGCCAAATTTTTAATTTTTTAGCACTACAAAAAGTCATTTTATCTTCTCACATCCAACAACAATGATATTATTTTAGCTTTTAACACAATAAAATAATATAAATACTACAATAAAATAATATTTCATTCAACCACCAAAACACAACCACAACCAAAAGTAGTGTGAACGCATGGTGGACATTGGGAGAGACACGGAGAGGTAGTGAGGAGAAAGACAAAAGCAGTGTGAACGCAAAATAAATTTTTTTTTTTGTGCACTATAGATGTGAAGCCAAAAAATATAGCTTTGGCTCCACTATTGCAGGTTACATTTTGATATTTAGTGGTGCTAAAAATAACTATATAGCTATTTAGTACCACTATTGCTAGTGCTCTTAAGAGTATGTAGTTAAATTGTTAAATTTACCATATTTCAATAGTTTAAGCTTAGTTTTCGCTTTTGGGACAATCGGTAATTTAACATAGTATCAGAGCATGAGATTCTGAGTTCAATCCTTATCTCATCCGCCCTACTTTCTATTTAAATTCTCACGTGTTGGGCCTCACCTATTAAAAAGTAGTTTCGGCCTACACGTGAGGAAGAGTGCTAGAAATAAGTAGTTAAATAATTAAATTTACCATATCCTAGTAGCCTAAACTTAAATTAACCTTTTGAAACAATCAATTTAACAATTTGAACTCAATATATCATAGTTCAAAACTGGAAATTTCATAGAAAAATCCTTTAAAATAACTCCGACATATAGAGTAAACGACTTGAACTCAATATCTCATAAATTACGTAAGGTCTGAAAATTACTATAGAGTATAGACCAATCCAGTGGAGTATTGCAAGATACTGAATTGTTTTTCCTCATACACTATCTTTTGATCAATCATAATTAATCACTTTGATTAAACTATCACAGATTGTGGATCTATTTCTCTCTCACACTCATCCATGTACTAAAAGGTCCAATAAGAAATCTTTTCATATAATTCCTCTTAGAAGTGCTTTGATCTTTCCAATAATCCTAGGCTCTGTAAGAAAGTATCCCAATCAAGTTTAGAAGATACGATAATTTATTTTTATGTGTTTATTTATTTAAATATTTTCATGTGGCTATGTGCACGCAACAGTGTTTCTTTGGAACTTGGAAAAAATAGCCTTAATTTCTTTTTTACACCACAAATGAGAATTTTAGATGACAATCAACATGAAAGATTGATTACCAAGTTCATGGCCCCAAAGAAACAAAAAAAGAACTGATTGCCTTGTTTATGTACCACTTTTATTAGCGAAGTTCCATGCATTGTCTGAAATCATGGTCAACTCACTAGTACTATAGACGTTATGGGTAGTTTAATAGTGCTTTTTGTTTACCCCAGTGTTCATTCTTACCAATTATGTTGTATCTTGTATCATGTGTCATGTGTCAATATGTTGGCTTAATACAATATGAGGCCCAAGATGTAAAATTATTAATTTATTTCTTTTTGTTTTGTTATAATTCATTACCAATTGATAATATTGTTATTTCAATTGATTTCAAGTAACAATTTATCAATTTTTATTTTATTTAAAAATATTCTTTTTACAAAAACAACTATAACAAGTATTGCAAATAAAATTTTGTAAGTGATATATACATTTAGAAGTGAATATAGTCATTTTCATACAATCAAGAATTGTTATATTATATATTTGAATATAATTACAATTATTTTATTTGTTAAGATTTTGTTGTATTATTTCATTATATTCTAAATTACAATTATTTTATTTGTTAAGTTTTTTTTGTATTATTTCATTATAGTCTGACTCTTTTTAATTATTTATGATTTTTTATAGTGTTAGTAACAAATATATCAAGAGATCCTATTTAATATTCAATTAATTTTTATTTGATTTTTTATCAAAATTTTCTCAAATCCAAATTGGTATTTTTTTTTAGTGCACATTCAAAATTAAAAAATCACACTACAACAAAATGTATTTTCAGTGATGAAAAAATTCGTCACTAAAAATCCAATTTTTCATCGCTGAGGACCTTTAGCGACGAAATATACTAATTAGCGACGAAACTCATTTCGTCACTAAAACCCTATCGCTAAAAGTCCTAGCGATGAAAAATTTCGTCACAAAAGTCCGATTTGATTATAAAAAAAAAAAAAAAACTTTTAGTGACGAAATGAGTTTCGTCGCTAAATGTTTTCCTCACTAAAAACACTATTTAGTGACGAAAATATTTTGTCACTAAAAACACTTTAGTTTATTAAATCATATTTAGTGACGAATAATTTCGTCACTAAAACAATTTTTAAGAAAATCCAGGCACATATAGCGACGAAAATATTTTGTCACTAAAAACACTTTAGTTTATTAAATCATATTTAGTGACGAATAATTTCGTCACTAAAACAATTTTTAAGAAAATCCAGGCACATATAGCGACGAAAAGTTTCGTCACTAAAACCATTTCTTACAAAATTTTGCTACATTTAGCAACGAAATATTTCGTCACTAAAACAATTTTTTGTTGCTCTATTTATGACAGAAAAATTCATCACTAAAACTTATTTTCTGTTTTTATTTTTTTTCATGGCTTTGATATTAACGTGTAACCTGTCATGACATTATTAAAACCTCACATTTATTTCAGCAACACATTTATAAAAAAAGATCCATACATTCCACAAGTAAAAAATAAAACAAGTATCCAATTCAAACTCCTTCCATACAATAATTGTTTGCAACACATACAATAACTCAAGATGTTTTATAACAATACAAAAAGTGTAACATAATATAATTAGAACTAACGAAAGATGTCATCATATGTCTTCAAGTAATGCCAAAAGTAAATCCCCTAAAAGCCACCAATAAGAAATCTGCACAAATATAAAAAAATACTACATTAAAATCTTAAAGTAAAAACATTAACTATGTTATAAGAAGCATTTCTAACAATGCATTAAGAGTAGCCACACCAATGAATTAAAATCACAACTCCTAATGTATAAGTTCTAGAAAGCAAATATAGATTTTCAAGTGTAATATAATACAATTAGATTCAAATAATGCATAAAAAAAAGTAGTCACACCATGTAGTGTGGCTCAATTGCTAAAATAAAGTACTAATCAATAAGTGTTTTAACTTGAAGATGAACCACCCCCATAGGTAAGAGCGACATCATAACCTTTGCTCCTCAAAAAGTTAAGAATATTCTTTTAGACCTCTTCTTGCTTAACTCGTGCCTTTTGGTTCCTAGCTCACTCCTCTTGCTATACCACATGTTGTTCAGTCCTTATTGGTCCATCTCCCACCAATGAGTTCAGTCCATTGCTCAAGTGTGGCATTCTTTTGCGGGTGGCTTCTTGCATAGTCAGCACCATGAGATTGTATGAGCTTTTTATAAGCCTGATGCAACTTGTTAGAGCTGGAACTCAATAATCTTCCACATTTTGTATTTAATGTTTTCGTTACCAAGTTGGAATCTCCTTGTAGCTCAAACTGATCCTGTAAAATGAAATGTATATGAATTTAATATGCTTAGTGACAACAAAGATGAGTTAGACATTATCAATATAAATTTACCGCGATATTTTGAAGCACCACATTTCTAGTAGCAGTATCAACACTTTTTTAATTTTTCACATTCTAACTGGACAAATTACTTCGCACTTGTACGCCAATTTGATTGGCAAGCTTGCACGCATTCTTCCCAACAGGAGCATCATACTTTGCAGCTATACGTATTGGCAGCTTACCACTTTTTTCAACAAGTGTCCATACTGCTATACTACGTGTTGTTCCACGGGTATTTCTGCTAGTAGATCCTATTTAGACATTATAAATGTTAAAAAATTATACATTCCATGTACATTATAGCTAAATTAAGTGAAGTATAATCTCAATAGCAAAAACAGGGTGCAGTTATAATCTCATCATTGTCATCGTCACCAATAGGTGGTACATAATCATCATCTACCACAACACTAGCTCTACTTCTTTTCCCTTTTGCACAATTGGACTGAGCAGAATCTTTTAGAGAAGTTGAGATGTGCTTCAATCCCAGAGCATCAATTCTCTCTTGGTTTTGCCTCATTTTATCCAATTTTGCCATCTTATACCTCGGTATATTATGAGTGTATTTGTCTTTTTTGAGTATTTTTTGAAACTATGTATTGACATGAAAGATAAGTACAATTGCTACTAACTTAACATCATAGTCCACACCATTATCCATATCAAGCAATTCACAAGTGCAAAATTTGAACACAATTGCTACTAACTCAACACAACAAATGACCACATCAATATCCATATCAAGTTCAAGATAAGTACAAAACATCTCAATAACAATTACTACTAACTTTATAGGACAGCCTTAAAGCATTGAGAGAGTCTCACCAGGTAAAGAAGATACAATGCTCAAAGTTAGGAACAAAAACCCCTAAGTCTGTTAGAAGCTCTTTATCTGTATGAAGAAGTAGGAACACGTTTAAGAATTAGAAAGACAAAGTCTTTGAGAGAGAGTTTATTGGGTTTGGAGAAAATAACATAACTTGCTTGCCAGAACCATTTTGATGTAGAACAGACAGCACATGCCTTCTTGGAGTAGCAGGGCGCAAGAAGTTACAACGCAAGATCAAAGGGGGGTGCCAGTAGGGGGCCATTGGGGTAACAGTGTCGGAATTGCATGATATTTAGCAGGTTGAAGGAAAACGATATTTTGATCCAGATTCATGACATATGCCATGAACGTCGCCAAAATTTAGGTGAATTCCTTCATTAAGGCCCTCGATAAAAGTACTTTTGCTAGAGCAACAGGGGCGCAGGAAGTCACAACGCAAGATCAAAGGGGGGTGCCAGTAGGGGGGCCATTGGGGTAACAATGTCGGAATTGCATGAAATTTGGCAGGTTGAAGGGAAACAGTATTCTGATCTAGAATCATGACATGAACATCGCTAAAATTTAGCCGAATTACTTCATTAAGGTCCCAATAACAGTGTTTTTACTATTTATAGTAATATTTATTTTCCTTAATAACTTTTAGTTTAAAAGTCAGAATAAGGTTCCGTCTGTTTTGGGACGACCCTTAAGGTCAGTAGTTTATGATTCTGCATTTAACTCAATTTTGCCATTTTTGGTAAAATTCAGTATTTTTGTCACCTAATTGTGTAATTAGTGCGAATTAGGGTTTTTAGAAGTTTTTCTCAGTATTTATATGTTTTGTAGCCGTCAATGGCAAATATAGACTATTATCAATAAACACAGACGTTTTGTCAAATTTTCTTCTAGTGGATTCCAGTTTTATTCTCCTTGTGGATTCAGGGAAACCCCTCGTAGATTCGAGGTTTACTACCAGGAACTAACAGTTTAGTTTCTGTTCCATCAAGAGAGTATCGTGTGTGCTTTCTTTAGGCTTCCGCGACATCACATTTGCAGTTGCAGTTGAGGTTTAGCCCAAGGCAAGGTGTGACTCTGAAATATGAATATCAAAACTTTTTAATTTATTTTATTACTTTTTCCTTTCTTTTTGGTGTTGCTATTAAAAAACACAAAGAGGAATAAATAAATGGACAATGCAATTGTTGTAATAACATTAGGGTCATTGCAATTGTTGTAATAGGCTTTTGTAACAAAAACCCCCAAGTCTGTTAGAAGCTCTTTATCTGTATGAAGAAGTAGGAACACATTTAAGAATTAGAAAGACAAAGTATTTGAGAGAGAGTTTGTTGGGTTTGGAGAAAATAACATAACTTGCTTGCCAGAACCATTCGCAGTTGCAATTGAGGTTTAGCCCAAGGCAAGGTGTGACTCTGAAATATGAATATCAAAACTTTTTAATTTATTTTATTACTTTTTCCTTTGTTTTTGGTGTTGCTATTAAAAAACACAAAGAGGAATAAATAAATGGACATTGCAATTGTTGTAATAACATTAGGGTCATTGCAATTGTTGTAATAGGCTTTTGTAACAAAAACATTTCTTTTGCAATAAACTCCAAATATTTTAATAACAACTTTATTGCAATAATATATATTGTTGCAGTAAAAAATTTATTGTTTCAAATATCTTATCTTTACTACTAATAAGAGGATTCTCTGTTTAGGTTTTATCATTTTGCATAATAAAATATATTCACACAAATTCTTAAATTCTTTAAAATACCCCTATCTTCTAGTTAGATAATTTTAAATTTAAAAACACATATAGGTTAAAATAGTAATTTACTATATTTAAAAATTTCCTAACTTTTAGACTTTCAAACTTTTATCGACTCTCACGGCGAAAAATCCTAAAAATTAGGACACTATCTTTATTTCACTTTTATACATTATTTCACTAAACTCAAAAATAAAATAAAAATAAAAATAAAAATAAAGAAGCCTCATTGCACACGTGGAGCACATGTGATAAGGCCAGTAATAATAATAGGCTATTGTAGGGACAAGGGGCCCAAAATATATGTTGGGTCTTGGGCTTGGCTGAGGAGGCTCAGTAATCCAAGGACAGATCAACAGTAAGGAAGAGGTAAGATTTTGAATCTCACAAGTAAGCTATGATTGTGAAAGATAGGGGAAGCAAGTCGAGGAGGAGTATTTCTTCAGCTAACGAGGTGGAGGTCGGAAAGTGTGTTCAGTCGTCCATAATGACGTTCTAGGAAGTTCTATTGATAAGGATATACACTACGAACGTATAGGACAACTGGGAGCCAAGAAATATCTAAGAAAAAGCTACTACCACCGCATTGAATGCTTTATAGCTAACTCTCTGGCCGCATTTATGTGAAGAAGACTCCTGAACAGTGCTGCTTTGGTCGCCCCAACTCACAGAGGGCCTGTGAGGGTGTCCGATGGGACAAGCACTCAAGCAATGGCTTGGATAATCGACAAGTGGAGGGCCAAGATCATTCAAAGGGAGATATATAATGTAAGAGACACCTGAAAAAATGGGGATCGAAAAATAAAGAGAAAAACACTGTAGCAATCAAGAACTAAATTTGTAATCAAACTTGAGAATCAATATATAAGAACTGATCTCTTTGGATAGTGCCGAGGACGAGCTTCTTTAGATTAAACTAGTTTACTTACATTTTCTTGTCATCTGGATCCATTTTACTTGTTGTCCAACTCACTAAAACCCGGTTTTCCAACCCACTCTCTACAAATTCATTGCATTGAACTTTTTGGGCCTAAGTTCATTCATCCTTTAGGTTGAGAACTCAAATCTGGTCCTTACAATATGCTTACATCATTTTAAAAAAAAAATTTAGTTGTCTCATAGGTGGAAATCAATGAGCCATTTAGCCTCCCTTTATTCTTTCTAAAAGGTTTTGGGACCTTTGTTTTTTATATGAATAAAAGAGAATTTTTTTTTTTTCTATTTATTTGGGGCATTTGACTTCTCTTTATGCTTGTTTTGACCCTTATGGCATACTTATCTTTCTCCTACTAGAGTCCCATTAGGATGAGCAATACAAGAGTAACATTCTATCCCCAAGACTTTTGTTTGACATAAAAAATGTTTTATCAAATTTTAAATTTAAAAACACATATAGTTTAAAATAGTAATTTACTATTTTTAAAAATTTCCTAACTTTTAAACTTTCAAACTTTTATCGACTCTCACATAGCGAAAAATCCTAAAAATTAGGACACTATTTTTATTTCACTTTTATACATTATTTCACTAAACCCAAAAAAATAAAAAATAAAAATAAAAAAGTCTCATTGCACGTGCGGAGCACATGTGATAAGGCCAGTAATAATAATAGGCTATTACTTCATGAATCTTGTTGCAATAAATTGAAAACAATTGACAAAAATAATTCATATCAAATTATTGCAACTATATCTTCACTGTAATAGATAATAGTTTCATATTTGTCATTGCAATAAATTGTAAAATAATTAATATCAGATTATTGCAATGATATCTTCATTGTAGCTTCATGTTTGTTATTATAATAGATTTTAAAATAACTTATATCAAGTTATTGCAATGAAAACTTCATAGCTATAAGCTATCAATTCAAATTTTTGTTGCAATAGATTGCAAGAATAGTTGGTATCAAGTTATTGCAATGATTTCTTCATTTTAAGTTATTGCAAATTTTTTTTTTTTTAAATTCTTTGTAAAATAATTCACTCCTCCATCACTCAGTTCTATTAATTGAAAGACATCTTCAGAAATAGGCACTTGAATGCCTCCGACTCCAAGACTTGTCAATCAAACATAATAAAAACTTGGGTTCTTTATGCTGCTAAGCATGGGAACCCACACAGTACTCACCAAGATAGCTTCACGTCTGAGTACTAGTGATCCAGATACCTCGCAATCTCTGCTTGGCAAACAGTAATTGAAGAACCCATCAACTGGAAGCTCGTACACAAAGGATAAGGACCCAGCTCCCAAACCCATGATCCTGGCCTATTTTCTAAATCCAACCTTATTCGTATGTGCGGCCTATAGCAATGTTTAGGATTGCAACTTCCCCAAATACCATCATTTCGAACATAAGGGTTCCCTTGGACTCAGACCCATCACCATACGATATATCAAGTTATTTTAATGAAAAATTCATTACCATAAGCTATCAATTCTAAATTTTTGATGTAATAAATTGCAAAAATAATTGGTATCAAGTTATTGCAACAATATTTCATTTTAAGTTATTGCAACAATTGTTTCTAATACATCGAGGTATTAAAACCTCTATTCTAACAAAAAATTAAAAGTTATTGCAAGTACTTATTGTTTATGCAATAATTTACCCATTTTAAGGTACTATTGCAACAACTTTTAACTAGTAGATACGATATTGTGTTTAATACCTATTGAGGTCCAAAAAAAACACAATGTTGAACCAAGGCCCAAAACAATGCAAAGGGTTGAAGTCTAGGAAAGTAAAACATTTGGGCTTCCAATAAATAAAAAAGGAAGAGAGGTCCAAACCCATTAAGGGTCCATAAGGAGAGACCGAAATCCATGAATGGGCAAGTTTCGGCAAGGAAGTCAATACCGTACCGGAGGCTGTACCGATTTGGCCAGCGATACAATATATTTCGGGTACCGGTTAATACCGGTGTACTGTTTCGAGATTACCGCTAAATATATATATTCTCTTAAAATTTTTATATATTCTCTTAAAAATATAAAATAATTTAAAGTCTAACCAATAATAATAATTTCTTTAAATATTAATAATTATGGTTGTAGTATAACTTTTTATTTTAAGAAGAGGTGTAGTTTAATAATAGTACTAAGTAAATGTGCTTACTAAATGCAGTAATGAAAAAACAAAAGAAATAAAAATCAATGTGCAAAAGTTTTTTTTTTTTTTTTTTTTTGTGTGGTAAACATGTGCAAAAGTTAAAACTAGGACACGTGGATGCTTGGAGATTAGTTTGAAAACTTTTGACTCATTTAATGACTTTAGTATATTCATGTGGGAGTGGGACTCTAGCGTCCAAAACAAGATATACCAGGCATTCAAAACTAGAAAAACCAAAGAACAGAGAAGCTAAAAAGTTGAAGAAAAATAGAGAATGGAGAAGTGAAGAGGCGAGGAAAAAGAAGTTGAAGCAGGTGGGGAGACTGCGATGGACAAAATGGAAGTGGCTGGAGACATGGGAGTGACTGGCGACATGGTGGTGAGTGGCTATGATGACAAAAACAGATGATTTTTGGGTTTTTTTGTATTTTTTTTTGTACCAACCCGGTTTAGATTTACGGCCGAAACATCCAATTTTCGCCGGTAAGGTCGAAATAGTTTGGTATGGGCCGGTACTCAGAGTAGTACGAATCAAGGGGGGTTTTGGTACTAGTCAATTCACTAGTACGAAAAAAACTGATTGTATCGACCGGTACGGTACGGTATTAACTTCATAGAGTTTCGGACCTCATGAAACAAAGGAAAGAAAAAAGCCCAGCCCAGCCTTTAAAGGTCAGAAAAATCGTTGGGGAGCCCAGGAAAAAAATTGGGCCAAGATACCTAGGGATTCCTAGCAGCCTGGGATCCTCGGGACAGCAGTAAAGCCAAGTTGGGATTAAGACAGTTCAAGGGGGCATGTCAAGAAACACAAGGAACCAGAACAGATATGTCCCTATTAGCCACCCAATGATGCAAAAAATGGATTGGAAGGCTTGGGAACCAACAACTCATGAGTAAGGGTCTGGTACCTCGGGAAACCCAATAAGAAGAACCATGAAGAAAGGTGGCTAGGGATCTTTCAGCATGGCAGAAAGGAATCAGCTCACTTGGGAAAAATTACTAAAGGGAAAGCAGCCAAAAGGTGGGTCTGAAAAAGTGGAATCTAGAAGCCTTGGAGAAGGAAAGAACCAAGGTCAACCTTCTAGGACCCCCCAGAACGGGAAAGTCAGCTAGAGGCTTTTGAAAAAGGAACCTCAAAAGAAGAAAATAATGAGGAATGAGGAAGGGACCAGCCACCAATGTTGTTGACGCAATATTGGTTCTGGTACCTAGGGTAGCAAATGGAGGGAATCAATGGTACCTCAGAAATCCTAGGATGGCACTATAAAAGGGCAAGTAGGTAACAGTGAAGGACATTCAGCCACAGTCAATTGAAGTAAAAATACTTGAGAAAACTCTGCCAGAATTCAAAAGGGGAGAAAAGAGAGGGAAAACAACATTTGGGATTCTCAAATAGCCATTAGAGAACACACTCGGATTCAAAAGGATTCAAACTTCGCAAGTCTTAGAGGCCTAAAGAGCAATCTAAGTCTGTGATTTTTGAATTTATTTGGATCTTGTAACACGTCCTAGTGAGCATGATGTATCACATAACTTAAGAAAATAATGAGACATTCCATATTATCCTAAGGATCCCTAACGTTTTATTTTACTTTTCTTGCTCATATATCATTATTTATTGTCCCTTGCTATTCAATACATATATGCTTGTTGTATGTTAGTATGTATGTGTTGTAGGATCCGTGCTTTGAGCACCACTTGGTTCGAAATCAGCCCAATTTAGCCGCGATGAACCAAGCCTAATCCCTTAAAGCATAAAGTATCAGGCCCAGGATCCTTGTTCTTTAACTTGGGCCTATGTGCTGTTTTACAAAAAAAAAGAACCCACACAATACCACAATACTAATGTTGTTGTATTAACACTTGATGTCATGGACTTATTTTGGTGTAGTGAATATTTATAAATAAAATAAGTACACTATCTATAATTAAATTATAGCGTAGAATAACAAAATCTAATTTATCAAATGCTTTGTTGCAATTTCACTTAACAAAAGAATCACCCAATGGCTTAAATCTACTCGTACAAAGACGAATTCAAAGCATAACTTGATTAATTAAAACCAATTGTGGGAGGGAGATTTGTCTCAGACCCCAACAAAGGAATTGTTCGCTTTGGGAATGGGCCGAGGAGATGTGTAGTAGTAGTACACTCATCCTTAGGCCAAAGGCTTATAAGGCATGAGTGGGAGGCATCTCTCCCCGATGTGGGATTGAGTAAATTCGTGAGGGTGGCATCGGTCTCCTCGGTCCATTCCCAAAGCAAACAATTCATTTGTTGGGGCCTGAGACAAATCTTCCTCCCACACCAACCAAACCAAGTTTATTTATATAGAAAAAAAAAAAAACAAAAAGAGATGAAAATTTATCATCTTTTGAAAAAAACGAGTTTTGCTTTACCTCGGGTAAAGTGATGCATATTGAATGAAAAATAAAATCTAATTTCCAATTTTGATTTTAGTGTTAAGAAAGAGATGTTGTTCTGTGTGCAATAGTGTGAGAGATGAAGTGAATAATTAATATTGACAATTTATTGTTTGAGATATTGACATACTTTTTTTTTAAGTCTCAAATTGTCAGGATAAATTAGTCATAAACAAGGATTTGAAGCACTCATAACAGTTTAAACAATTTAAGTTTTCAATTAGATTTGGTTTGCATTGGCTAATAAGTTTAAGAGCCCTCTTGAGGATATGGAAAAGAGCTCTCTCTCTCTCTCTCTCTCTCTCTCTCTCTCTCTCTCTCTCTCTCTCTCTCTCTCTCTCTATATATATATATATATATATATATATATATATATGTGTGTGTGTGTATATGTGCGAGCCAAAAACGAGGTTGGCAGGCTGGTCCTCACTTGGGCTCACAATCTATTTGTGATATGGGCTTTGGATTTCCTACTTTGGGTAGTTCCTAGCACAGAGACCTAACACAGTAACCTCCCTTAAGAATTCCTCTTTTCTCATTACAACCTTTTTCTATTGCTCCCTCTACTCCTCGTTTCTTCTCTCAACCATCCAACCCCTTTTCATCCTCAGCTTCTCATATTTATAGCCTAATAATTTGTGGAAAGACTATGATTACCTCCAACGTTAGTGCAATAGGAGGTCCAATGTCGTTAATTGTAAGTGGGTGTTTAGGTAGGAGTGGGGTGTGGTGAGAGTGGCTTTGGAATTGGTTCCCATTTCAGTAGATATGCTTGGCAAAAATACTTAGTAAGGCATTGCCCGGCATACAAGAGATGGTGTCCCCTAGCGCCTTTTTACTTGCTCGAGATGTGGTTTACTGAGCAATGCCTAGGCAGCGGAAGAGGGTGCGTGCTAATTGAAATTATCCACTCCTCAGGCTTTTGGGCAATGTGAGGCCTAGGGTAGTGACTTTTGTGGGCTCGGGCTCGGGCCTTAAGAAGAAAGAGGTTGATGCCATGGGCCACATTGTTGAGTCAGGATCCAAGGCCCAGCTGGGCCTGGGTGAGTGCTATATATATATATATATTCATTTTGGCGTTTTCTTGTTGGGGGTGGCCTAGTCCTTGAACCTCAAATGTGACTCATTTAAATTAAATAGCTTTATGACCCTGTGCATTGCTAGTAATTTATATAATTTTTGCTTAATAATTTTCTTTTAAAATTTTTTTATTTTGTTACAAAAGATGTTTTAAAGAATTTTGGGATATAACATTAAACCTCAAGAGACAAATTCGTTAAAAATATGAAAAGAAGAGTTTCACAAAGACATGCAACTAGTCATTTTCTCCAAGAAACTCGATTAAAAAATATAAAGCAATTGGAACAAAAAGGAAAACAAGAAAGAAAAAAAGCCATGCTACTTATAGTCAAAAAATGAAAAAACATCTCCTAAATTTTGAGTAACTAAATTCTAACATTACAACTTGAAATTTTCAAGTTCAAAAGTTATGGAAATGACTAAGTTAAACTTCTGTCACATTTCTGATAGCTTAATAAAAATGGTTCAAGTGCATTCCACATGTTATATTTTAATAAAAAAATCATTTCAAAAATATTTTAATCTTCTTTCCTCCATTTTTTCCCTTGTGTTTTTTTTTAATTTTAATTTTTTTTATATTAATTTCGTCTTCTAAGATTGTTTTGTTTCGAGGGTATATACAAATTGCATGGAGAGTTGGGGGTTTGAAATTTTAGTATTTAATGTCTATGCATTGTGTGCCTTGAGTTGGATCATGATTAAAAGTTATGGAAATGACTAAGTTAAACTTCTGTCACATTTCTGTTAGCTTAATAAAAATGGTTCAAGTGCATTCCACATGTTATATTTTAATAAAAAAAATCATTTCAAAAATATTTTAATCTTCTTTCCTCCATTTTTTCCCTTGTGTTTTTTTTTTAATTTTAATTTTTTTTATATTAATTTCGTCTTCTAAGATTGTTTTGTTTCGAGGGTATATACAAATTGCATGGAGAGTTGGGGGTTTGAAATTTTAGTATGTAATGTCTATGCATTGTGTGCCTTGAGTTGGATCATGATTAAAATTGCAGTATATACTTTGATTGGTATAACATTGTGAGCATGTTTTCTCAAATTGATGAATGTTGCAAAACTTGGCGATTGGGTCAATGCCATCAACCCTGAGGAGCAATTAGCTTGATTTGTCTACTGAGAAACCCAAACATGACTAAGATTTTATTATTATTTTTTTTGAAAAATTGAATTGCTAGATCATGGATGGGTGATTTTAAAATTTAAGGGAAAAAGAAACTGGATTTATAGAAGAAAAGGGATACAAAGATAAAGATTTGACAATATGTGAAGAGAAAGTGGCCCGTGATATATAGCATAATGATGAAAAGAAAGATGTGAGATATACATGTGCATTGAAAGAAACATAACCTGGGAGAGATGGAGATGCTGAGAGTTCAGAGAGACGAACACACTGAAAGATACAGGTCATGTAGAGGAAACAATGAAAGAACTGAAGGGCTGTTGAAAGACGAAAAACATAGATATACACAGGGAAGAAAAGGTTTCTCTCTTAATTTAGTACTTGGAAGCATTGGTATTTATAGAGTTCTAACTTCGAGTCCAAGGTATGTATGAGACAAAATTGTACGTGAGAGCTACTTTAATTCATGAAGAAAACTAATAAAATCATTTCCTTTATCCGTTCAATAAATGGTCACCACACCAATCTATTCTCTCACTATTTCTATTTGAAAATAGATTTTGCTAATGTGTGCCCTAAGGGCACACAATAATTTTCCTTTTTAGAATTTTTTTTTTCGGAAATTGAAAAAGTATTAACAATCTTTTCAATTCTCAAGAAAATATTTTCAAAAATGGATGGTTTAAGGGCACACATTAACTAGACCTTTTGAAAATTATATGCAAATCTAGCTGGCTTTAATTTGGGATTGTTTAATTGGAGAAAAATTAAAGTGTACTCTCTCTGCCTTTTGTGTTGCATCATTTACTTTAGTCAATAACATGTTTGCACCATTTATGTCCAGCTTTATGGAAACAATATTGTGTGACCTTATATATGATAGCGAATAGACCTAAAAAAGTCATTTGTGAATTCAACTATATATAGTCATCTTTTTAAATATTGCTTGCAAATTAGGATAATACTAGTGGCACATTTTAGTAACATTCCTTTGGTATAGGACAGTTTTAATCAAGCAGATGAAGAACATAATGGTAAACAAGTGAATATAAAAGATACTACATAATAACTATAGCGTGTTCGCATTAGATTTTCTCTGTTATTAGTTTATTTACTTATGTACAATTTTTTAAATTTCCCTATTTCAGATATAATTATATTTTTGTTAGCTTTCAATAAATAAGCTTTCCATTAAAAGAAAATGAAAAAAAAAAAAAAAAATTAAAGTCTAATCCAGACGCATGCTATATATACAATCCACCTAACCGTTTTGAACAAGACATAATGATATATGAGCTAAAGTTTTCATTTTATTTTCTTTCCCTTTCATGGTGGGCAAGACTTCTAAACGACGTGAAAATTAATTAAAGCGTGGAAAAGTGACACTTAAAAAGCAGTTATAGTTTAGTTGCACAATCAAAGAGAAGATTGAAGCTTCAAAAAAATGTTCTCAAAAGATAAAATATTGTAAAGGGCACGGTTGAATGAATCTTTGCTGGTCGTAAAACTATACTCTTTCTTTCTCCAATTCCAACGTATTCACTTTTCCTATCCTATAATTTATAGTTTTTTTTTTTTTTTGGGGGGGGGGGGGGGGGTGGGGGGTGTATGTTTTTGACAAGTAAAGTAAGGGTACTTTTTTCTCAAAAAAAGAAGAAGTAAGGGTACTTTATAAAAAATGTGCACGTCTAACCTAGTTACACTTACACATGCATTAAAAGAGAAGACCTCAATTAAAGCTTGAGTGAACAGTTCCCAAACTGGTCCCATGATATTGGGGATCTATGGATTATCAAAAAAAATATTGGGGATCTATGTTGTTTTTTTCTTTTATTTATTTTTTTTTTTTTATAAAGTGTCTATTTGTTTCTAAAAAAAATAAAAATAAAGTGTACTTGAAAACAACTTATTTAGTATTTTTTTTTTTAGTGGAAAGAGATGTAGATAAAAGCTATGTAAAATAAGTTGAATGATTTTTTATTATTATTTAAATTACTATAGTAGGAAAAAGAAAAAAAAGAAAAAACTAGAGTGGGACTCACAATAAGCAAAAAGTACCTTGCATTTTGAGAAAATTTATAGCATGGATCCACATTCAATTAATTGTATTGACTTAATTTTTTTTTAAAAAACCATAACAGTGAGACCAACAAACATTAGAGGAAAAAAAACTAAAAGCTAATAATTAATATAATTTGTTGTGATTGATGTATAATGAAAAAAGTGACAGGTGATTGATGTTTAAATAATATTTTTCTAATCACAATAAATCATATTATCAATTATGAAAAAAATTATAATAAATGTAATGTTTATAGTATTACTTTTCTTTACTTTATATATAAATAAGGTTGAGTTCAAGTTATATCCAGTATAATTTTAAATAATATTACACTACTTAATATTTTTTAATTGGATGTTAATTTTGACAAATCCATCGTTAGATTACATTATCTTCGTATATTCTCCATACTTACAAAATTTCAAGGTGATCAAAGATTAATAGCCATGTTATCAATCAATTATTTAAATTCAAATTTTGTAGTTTAAAATAATACATAAAAAATCAGTTTATAAATTGAATGGTAAATAACATCCAATTAACATGAAAATTGACTTGAGTATTAAGAACATGTAGAATATGTAATTCAACGGTAAGATTTTCAAAATATAAATTTATAACAAGTTATTGGATTGTGTAATATTACTTAGAGTTACATCAAATATAATTTGAACCCAACTCTCATATATATATATATATATATATATATATATATATGCCAAAGACAAACATCTAACTCTCCTATTTTCAAGTTTAGGCCACCGCAGCCATTGAGAGTAGCTTGTGCCGTCCTCTTGTTTGAGGAAATTAATAACCACCTTAACTTTCATGGTACTTTCTTATTAATACAAACCGTAGCCTTCCTATTTTCGTTTAATTTTTTTTAATGAAGAAAAAAGTTAAGATAATCTAAAAAAATTAGTTTAAGAAATATTTTTATAAATATTTTTATGAAAAAATAATAAAGTAATTAATTTTTTTTACAACTTTTTTATATTTTTTATAAAATTGGTATCAAAATTTTTATAAAATGGTTTATTCATTAACAAATGTCATAAGTATGCCCCAGGAGGGGTGGCCCAGTGGGTGAGATCCCGCATGCAAGTACAAGGTCCCTCGTTCGAGTCGTGGCGTGTACCATGTGGGGGGTGGGCTCCTAACTTGCATTGCACCTCATCTACTGGCTCTCTTGGGGTGCTAGGGTGAGGTCTGTGGCACCCCAGTCACAGTAACTATGGCTCAATCTAACATTCCCTAGCGGGGGGTGCCCCTATTAGGTCACGCTCTGAGGGGTAAGTCACATATGATCGCCCCCGCCTCCCTTTTGATTATAAAAAAAAAAAAACAAATGTCATAAGTATACTTGTTAACCAAGCCCCATTAATTAATTCACCCTGAAACGAACCTAGCTAGTTAATGATAATCTGTGGTCCTTGTCTGTCACAATAATGCTGTTAACTTTAAAGAAGAGACGAATATATTTGATACGTAGTGAATAGTTGCATGTCTATATATGTACAGTTCAAATGAAAAAGCCGCAAAATGATATGTAAAAAAGGCTTTCAGGTGTGGACCAATAAGGTCATTACCATTTCCCATAAAGGGTGTCAACTAAATTGTAATTTGCATCCTAAAATTTTGGAGTAATTTTAATTTTTTTATTAAAGTTTTAAAATTTGAATCCGTACCTAACATTATGTGTCATTTTGGATTTACATCAATTCTTTCAATGTGTCATAAGGATGTGTCTATTAAATGTCAACTAAGCTCAAAATTATGATGTTTTTTCGTTTTAAACTACAAAGTTTTACTGTCGCCTACTCTTAATATGATGGTTACTCCACAAATATAAGTATTTGTGAGGTCTGGAGAATAAGGGTTAGGGTTCAAGTTTTTAAAAGAGAGTTTTACACAAATACACTTAAATTAAGTTAGAATAAGATTCTATCTCACATTTATAAATATAAAAAAAATAAAAAATAAAAACTACATAGTTTTGAAGCCTATTAAAGTTTGAGAATTTTTTTGACTAAATTAAAATTTATATTGTTAAAGTTTGAGAATTTTTTTTACCAGTAAAATTTCTAAATTTGGATCCATAAAACTACGTCATTTTGAGCTAATGCTAAATGAATATATACCTCATCATCAACAACAAAAATAAGTCTTAATACCAAATTTTTTGGGTGAGCTATGAATCCTCAACATATTAATTAAGGTCAACCACATTTTTTTTTGGGTAATTTTCTCATTTCAAATCATATATTTTCGTGTATTTCTTCTAATCTATCTTAAAATTTTTAGTTCAACTATATTTTATGAATATATTGTTTCTTAACAGCTCAACATTTGATACCATAAAGCATAGCTGATTGTATAACAGCCTTATAGAATTTCTACTTTAACTTAATAAGAATTCTACAATTACACAATACTTTTGATGCACTTCCCCACTTTATCTACCACGCTCTTATCTTTTGATTCACATTCTTTTCAATCTCTCCATCCAGGTACATGGATGGAAGAGCTTAAATCTAAATGCTATGTAATTAGCTTTAGAGACTTAAAGGTATATATCAAAGGTTTGAAATTAGCTTTAATAGTAACCTTAAAATTGTAAATTGCAATTTAATTTTCTATTTATCAAGATTTGGAAAAAAAATACTAGTTACTTCTAATAATTTAAAAGAAATTATCATAATTAGAACACTCCATAATCATTGGTATACCTAATACCCTCTTTTATCATGTGGATTTGCCTAGATATGGTCTTTTCTTTTTGGTAAATGCTCATATTCCTTTAGTGAAGGACGATAACCTTTACTTGTCAAATCGAAATCCACGGGATATGATCATTGAAGTAGAAAGAAATGAGAATTTATTCATTCTTTTTAAGGCTACGGTATGGTATGTATAAATGGTATGTATAAATGGGATAATAGAAAGGGACATAAAGTAGAGGAGTATTACCATTTTCACAATCACAAAAGATTTTGATTCGAGCTATGGAAGGAAATAATTCCTAGCTAGGTCAAGGTCTAGCAGAGAGAACCGGCATGTGAAAATGGTAGAAGTCTAGCGGAGGATGATGAGCATGTGCAATTCTTTCTTAGCTTTCTTTCTTTTTGTGAATGTGAGAGGCATGTATTGAGATTTGAGAAAGAGAAAGAGAAGATTGTTCAGTAGGCGTAATTGGAAAGAACTAAATCGTACAAAGTTTAGAACTTAAGAGGAGCTTCTTTTGGAAAAAGTTGTGAGATTATTCAAGAATTAAAATATATGAAAAAAATCATAAAAATAGAAGGGAAATAACATTTTTTTTTTTTTTTAGTAATAAACCTAATCTAAGTTTATATAAGTGTGAATCTTTCTTCGAAAAGCCTGAATTCCGACCTTTGCCTCCACCTCACAAAAACTTATATAACTAATGAAATAATCTTATACACATATTAACATTGTGCAGTAAGCAACTATTTCAACTAAAAACAAGTGTGTAGGTACAATGTGTAGTGATTTGGTGCGTGTAATAAACAACCGTTACTCAAAATAGAAACCCAAGATGAATTATAAAAATGCAGTCAGAGAAGTAGAAAAGGACACTTGGTCGTCCAGTCAAAGAAGCGCTGGCTTTCAAGTCGGTAAAGTTGTTCAATTTTGTACAACATGGCCTCTGTTCCATTCATCATATAATTGTCCTTCTTTCTTTCTCTCTCTCTCACTCACTCTCTCTCTTTCTTTCTTTCTTTCTTTCTTTCTAGGGTTCCTACTCATAGAGTTGGCCATGTCTCTACCCTAATTAAACTGAAACTCTCTCTCTCTATCTCTCGCCGAGTCTTTCTCCCTCTCTTTCTATCTCTGAAAAGAACAGGAAACGTTGCTATCAAGCTGCCCACCTGCACCCACGTGAAATGTCGCAATACTCGGTTTTGTGCTTAATTCGTATCTATCTAGCTCCCCCACTTTCACAGATCCATAGCATCCTCAACACCCTATATTTCTCTTTCGTATCCACTTACTTCTACAGTACCACTCGCACTACCTTGCTATCCCTTTCTCTCTCTCTCAATCCATGCTGCACCACACTAGTTTATTACTTTTTGCAACAAAAGGTCACGGTGAAAGCAAAGTTCTCAACAACAGTAACTCTCTCATTTGTGGTTAGACTAAAATCTCTTTATCTTTCTGGTGTTCTTTCGTTTTTAACATCATTACCTACTACTTAGTTTATAAATACTCAGTTGAGTTTTGTAGGTTTTTATTGGTTGTCATCTGAGTTTATTACTAACTCATTTTTATTCTCTATTAATTAATAAATATTTTTATAAAATTACTGAAATTATAGTTAGTTTTTTTTTTTTTTAATATAAATTCCACCAAGTAATTATATGACACCCCCTATTTCAAGCTCTTATGGCAGTACCTAGCTGGCATAGCATATAATTTCAAATAGCCTAGGCTAATTGACCATCTTCCTCTCCATGTTCCTCTTGTACGTTTTGTTTATTTTTTCTCAAGCATAAAACAGCAGTAGCTTGTTAATTACAGATCACCCAGTATTCTCCAAAAGCTTATAGTGAGCTAAAGAGAGGCCATGTTTCCTTGTAGCAACAGTCACAGCCCTTTTACATACACCAACCAAACCATGCTTGAAAAGTGCTTTGCAAATGATGAAAACACTAGCTCACACTTGGCTCCTCTTTTTGCTGAGGATGATGATCAATTTTTTAGTAACCTTTTTTTACAACAGCAATTCTTTGTTGGTACCATTTCTTCTCAAGCTCAGACTGAAAATAGTGTTGTGGCTTCAGATAACATTAAGGAAGCGAGTAGCAACAACACTGTCTCCGAGCAGTTGATTCCTTCTAAAAGAACAATTCCAAAGAAGAAAAGCAATGGTGGTCCAAAACAGACAAGCCCCAGAAAGAGGACTGGTAAGAAGGACAGGCACAGCAAGATCTGTACTGCTCAAGGTCCTAGAGATCGCAGAATGAGGTTGTCCCTTCAGATTGCGCGTAAGTTCTTTGATCTTCAAGACATGTTAGGCTTTGATAAAGCAAGCAAAACCATTGAATGGCTGTTTTCTAAGTCCAAGACTGCAATCAAGGAACTCACAGAAAGTACTATGTCACAAGTGAAGCAATTTAGTTGCAGTGATGTTGCTAAGAGTACTGTCTCATTTACGTCAGAAAGTGAAGTGGTTTCAGAAAATTTGGAGATTGTGGATGATGGTGAATTTGTCAATCGCTTAGCCAGAGTGAAAAAGAACAGAAAAATACATAGAGTTGCAAGGGATTCCAGGGACAAAGCAAGAGAAAGAGCAAGGGAGAGAACAAGGGAAAAAATGATAATCAGAGACCTTGAGAAATCTAAACAAAGTTCTGAAGCAAGCCCAAGTAATTTGGGACAGGTATGGTCTTCTACTCCCCTTGAGACTGGTGAGAAAGCATGTTTCTGTAGCCAAGAAATGAAATCTTCTCTGAGAATGATGCCTGGGGTTGAAGAGCCTAGCAACAACAATCACTTGCTAGAGCATCAAATCAATTCTGTAAGCATCAATGAGAAAAATTTGGGCATTGTGGGGCACGATGTCACAGTCTCAAGTGGGGGGAATTTCGAAGAAGATTTTCCGGGATTTCCTGTGAATTGGAACAGCAAAAATGCCAATATGCAGTCCTTTTGCTGCAGAACAACAAGCATGGCGGTGGAGCCATCCACAGGTGATGTACCAGTAAAACTCCCCAGTGCAATTGTCACAGCCGCCTCGAAACCTCAAGAAATGAAGCCTACTTCAATTTTCACAACTACCTACAATGCCCAAGAACAAATGCTTAGTTCAATTTTCATGACCACCCCAAACACTACCCCAGAGCAAAGCCCTAGTTCATATTTCATTACCTCTTCAAATTCTCAACATCAAAACCCTACTTCAAACCTTTTGGCTACCTCAAATAATTCTTTGCAATCTCATTGTCTAGAAAACCAATTCTTTTGAAATCCTTGGTTGGGTGGGTGTGACAAGAATTGCAGTTGACATATTGAGGTGCTCCTTTTTTTCAGTGCATGAACAAAAAAAGGTGTGTTTTTACCTGTCTTCAATTGCCATGTGTCCTAATGAATTGTTTGCTGAATGTTAAAACCAAGTACTAAAAACTTGTTGTACTCCTTCGATTAACATTTATAAGAATTCAGAGCTTTATTTTGTCAACATCATTATATTTTGAATTATTTCTTTTATTATAATGTTTAAACATTATCATATATGTGTTGGTTACTGTTCGGACAAAAATTACTTGCTAGTAGCAAAGTTGTATCAGAATTATAAAACAAAAACAGAAATTAAAGAAGCAACAAGAAAACATGAATGTATTCAATATTCAATTTTAGGGTAATTTCTTCCTTAGTTGTAATACAAGAGGATATGTTCAAAAATTACCTTAGACAAGGCCACTAGTGGTTGAGCTCTTTTGAATATTGTTTTGCACAAGAGATCTGTTCTCTTTCTAAGCAGCAGGTTTGAAAAGAAATAATGAAAACTTGATAATCTTTTCCTTTCTTTATAATAATCTATTATTTTTAGCTCATGGACATGGCAGTTATCCTTACTCAAAAGCATCTTGGAGTATCATATCATTGTCTTGCAGCTTAAAGAGGACTAGTCTCAGATCTACTTGATACCCCGATTTCCACTCCAAGAATGGCAAGAGAACCACTAGGCAATATGCAGCAGATTCTATAACTTCCAGGTAGAAATATTCACTAGATTTATTTCAAAGTAGAAAATTCCATTAAATCAACAATATTTTCAATCATTAATTAATTATTAGTTTCTCAGGATGTTTAAAACGTTTTCAAGAGCACAAAGTACCCAACAGTTGTCTACGTCGAATATTATCATACACAATTGCATTAGAATCAACGGGATAGCTTGTGTTGAAGATTTAAACGTTCAATCCTAATGAAGGTCTAAATATGTTATATAATTCTAATATAGGTTCATTATTTTTAATCTTGAAATGTAAATAAAGTAATCTTAATCCTACTTGAATTAATCTATGATTTAGTCTACTATAAATACCTTTGAATGAGTTCATTGACACAAAACTAATACGTAGTCATGGAGGACTTTTGACTGTGTATGCAGGCCTCTAAAGTCAAAACATATTAATCCCCCGCATTTTCTCCCTCTCTTCAATCCCTCTTTTTTCTTTATATATTTATTTTTCGTATTCTCTCATGTACTTTATGATCATGGTGTCAAAGTTATGTTTTACCTTTTCTAACATGATATCATAATTATGTTTTATTTTTTATAAAATAGTATCAAGGCCAGGCTTCTATGGCCTCCTCTAATTCGCATCTCCAATAAGCAGATTTTAGGCTCTTTCTCTGACCACTGCTGCTAGCCACTCTATAGGACTCATTTTGATCTTTTCCTTATCATGGACAACCTCTTGATTTGATATTTTTCTAACAAGACAATCATGATGATTCCAACTACATCAATGTTCACACGTATATTGTTTTTTTGCACTTGGTTTTGAGTATTCCTTCTGATCAAGTGTACTAGATCTTCTTAGCTAAGTATGATAGACCATGTTGATTAGTAACATAACGAACCAAGGAAGAATGTTAGCCTTATCTACACTATACTTTAAATTGATATTGAAATAGTTTTTTTTTTTAATTTGAGATGTGCGGGCTACCCATCCATTGAGGGTGGGGGTGCCCTTTAACCCAAGGGCAAGGGGCATGCTGAATATTGACTCCATGTTGGACAAATCAACATACTAACCACATCCCACCTAGGCAATCTCAACATACATTCAACCACTTTAATGCCCCAACTTGGTTACAAGCTTACGTTACTAAGCTCGACAATATTGAAATAGTTGAGTTTGTGTTTTGTGAGTATGTTTTGAGTCCCATATTGGACATATACTAAATTGATTTGAGTTTTACAAAACTACTATAAGGAGTATCAAATGTGACTAATGTATAGCGCATATGTGAGTAATGTTTTTCCTTAGGTTATTATAAATGATATTAGAGTTCATCTATATGGACCTGGAGATATTACCCTACAATGTGGGCCTAGACAAGCATGTTAGAGATTTAAGTGAAGGAGATTGTGTGCACTAAATTGCTATTGAATTAGTTGAGTGTGTTGTGATGGCATAGAGGTATGGTGCTAAATTCCACATCCAACATATTTTTGGTTGATTTGAGTTTAAAATCAATTACAAAGAACCCCTATTGTGACTACTATTCCTTTTTGGATATAGCGGATATAGCATAGATGTAATGAGCGATTTTCCTTAGTTCATAACAAGTAACCTCCTCTATCTAATTTCTTTCTAGTGACATGTCTTGATCATCTTCAGGTTGCGTTTTTCAGATCACACCCCTAATATGTAGCTTTTATTGGCCTTTTTTCCCGTTGGCCTGTGTCTTTATCATCTTCAAGTGGATTTTTTCCAACCATGTCTCTGATCAGTAATCTCAACATGTATAATATGTATTATAAACTACGCTCAACACTCAAGCTTCAATCATTGTGTGCTTGTGGCCTTCATTCTAGTTTGCCTTTCATGCTTCATTTAATTTGGCCTACCTTGGTTGATTCCACATCTAATCCAATTACCCTTTCCTTCAAGGTCTCACCTTTCCAAGCTCAAGTTATTTTTCATGCTTTCATTTGAGTGCGGATTTTAAAGATACAAACACCATAGTCAAGGCTTAAGTCTCTTATATAATTCTACTCAAGGTTCATTATATTTAATCTTAATTGGAGTGCGTACAATGATTTTAATGCTATTTTTAGTACAAGTATTGTAACTTTGTGCTAGTCTAGAATTTAGCTTACTACAAATGAAATATCTATATAAGGCAATAATTTTAACGTAGTTTGGCCAATTCCAAGTCAATATTCACAAGCCACACTAACCAAAATCTACTATTAATGATATGGATTACAATTACTCTAACTAACTCACAATCGTCACACACAAAAATTCACAACCCCAAAGTCGGAAGTCCCAATACATTCAATAACTCTCTCATACTAACAAAATAAACTCTTAACACAACACCAACATCATTCAACCCCAAAAATCTACCGAATTACTCTTCGAAGAAACTTATTCCATGTTTCTCTATGAGTTTTTTTCTCTCCAAATGTGGGAGTACCCTTGGGCATGCAAAACTACCAAACTATTTGCAATATCCAATAATAACTATATATAAAGGTCCAATCATATTCCTTAATGGACAAGGAATAAGATATTTATTTTTGAACAAAGAATATTTTTTTCTTTTCATACCAAGAAGATTCTTTGCTTCCATTTCGAGGAATCCCAATATTCAAACTAATTCTACATAGGAATTGGAGACAATTTCTAACAATCTTTGATAGGTTTATTGTAAACAAAGAGATCAATAGTAAATTGTAGCTATCAAGAACTTTTTGTTATGGATTTAAATGTTATATGGAAACCAACTTAAGCATGATCTCTCCCACAACATATGAATCACACCCAATTGTGAGACCTACATGTTGTGAGAGAGATGGTATATGTTAGATGCATGAGATAATTATTTCTGAATTCTTAGCACGTTAATTCTCTGCATTCTCTCTCTCTCTCTCTGTCACTTTTATTTTTATTTTTCATATTTTCTCATACATTTTATAATGGTGTTAAAGCTGTATTCACCTTCTTCTTTTTTAAATCTGGTATCATATATCCATGTTTTATATATTCTAATAGTTTCATTAAATTTCCTGCTTCACTAACTTACCAATTTTTACTTACCGAAGAAATGCACTTTATAATTCTGGAGATGGTGATTGGTTAGAAGCATGTCATGGGGTTTTTGTAGTGCAAACCTAATGAGAAGGGTCTTATAATTATAAAGAAATCCAAATAAGTATTTAAAGGAGGGAAAATGCAGCTAAAACTCAAATTAGAATCTGTAACAATGATGCTCGAATCAATGGATGAAAAAATATATATAACTCTCAAGTGGAGATCATGTGTGACTCCCCCCTTTTTTTTGGGTTGGGTAAGTGGAGATGAACTATGACTCTAAACATTTGCATAGAAAGATATGAACTTTCTTTGGCTTGAATTTTAGATAACTTCATTTTAGATTTGTGTATAGATGGCATTTAGGTAACTTGAACTATTTCATTTTATATTTCTGCATGGCTTACTAGTTTTTTTTTTTTTATTTTAAATTCCGTTAATTCAAAGGTAGAGAATTTTAGGGGAAAAAATCGTTATATGAGGATCGATCTTATCTGGAATTTTTTCCCTTTAATGAAAAATCTGTTAGAATATTCACATGTGAGTAATGTGAATGGTTAAGCAGTGAAATCTCACATGGAATATTAGTGAAAAGAATAAGCAGTTAATATAATATAGTTGAGCTCATACCCATTGGAGTTAGGCTTTTTGAGTTAAATGTGTCTCTATAGGTTATATTTTTACTCAAGGAGTCTTCACAAGATATTTATCTCTTCCACAAGTGGTATCAAAGCCGATGGTTCAAGGACAAGTGTTCATTAGTAGATCCCACCGAGTAGAATGAGGAAGACTCCCATGTTCTCTTAACCATGGTTGAGTAAGGGTTCTATTGGTGGTGAGTCAAGGCGATTGTGTATTGGTGTTTCCCATAGTTGTGCAAGGAAGACTCCCACGTCATGTCAATCCTAAGCATGGTTGAGTGAAGGGCGTACTATTGGTGCTAATGATGCATGACACTTAGCTGGTTAAGTTGTGAAGTCCCACATAGGATATTAATGAGAAAAATGAATAGTTAATATAACATAGTTGAGCTGATTATACCCATTGAGTTTAGGCCTTTTTAGTTAAATGTGTCTCTATATAATATATTAACTACTTAAGTAGTCTTCCCAAGATATTTATCTCCCTGACAAAATCTTATGCTGATCATTTTCTTTTCTCTATTACTATTATATATATGCAATTTGCTTTCATATAGATGAAAAGAAGGCCTAATATATACCTTTGGTTATACATATACATGTATTAGTATGCATGTGTGTATGTTAAAAAGTATCCTTGAAAATAGAATCTTCAATTAAGTTGGTGTAGAAAAAATAATGCTCAATCACATCAAGTAAGACTATTGAACCAGATAGTAATCCCTTCATAGAGTAAATCAGGCATCCAAGCATCAAATTTGCAGTTGTTTCAAGGAAAAAAGTGATCTCTAAAAATTTTCTTAAAACCCTGTTGGTTTTAAAAGTGCCTGCTGGAAGATATGCAGAATCTTTGTAATGGACAGTACTGTAACTATTGAATTCTCCAGACCAATAATGATTAATTTCTCACTCACAAGTACTAAAGTGTCGAAGGAAAAAAAATGATGTCTAAAAAATTTTCTTGAAACATATGCAGAATCTTTGTCATGAACTGAATTCTCCAGATGAATAATGATTAATTTCTCACTGACAAGTACCAAGTGGTGTCTGTGCATCCATGACATGAATAATGATTAATGTGAACTCAATAATTTTGTTGATACCGAATTTCCGTATCATATTATTTGGCTTCAAAAGGTATTGCATGCATGGACTGAACAGGCTGCTCAAGCTTGATGCGATATGTGTTTGATGTTAATTGTATCTCTTTTTTACATCCAGAACTGGCCGCTCAAGCTTAGTCTGACATGATAATATAGTGTTCTTTTTTCTGCTTCAATATATATTTCTTAATTAGTGTACTGTAACATGACCTTCTTTTAGCCATACCTTAGCCTATAAGTGTATATCACATGGCTAAGTACCCTAAATAGTATGAAATATGGGGCTTTTATGTTTGGAAGGAATTTGGGCCTTCCTATCATATGGGGCTTTTATGTTTGGAAGGATACATGATTTTTGTTTATACTTGAGTACTTCTAATGAATAATGATGGAGGAAATTGATAAACGTAATAACAAAATAAATTTTGAGGGTAAAAGAAATGCAATACTGCATGCAGCATGCACTCAAGGTCAAGGATATATGTAGTAGAGCATTAATCAGCATGTATATAATAAATAAATAAGTATAAAAAATATATATATATCATTTCAATTTATATGCTATGGAAGCATCAAAAGCTAATCATTCCTTTTCTTGAGTGCATGAAGGGTGAGCTCTGGTACGATAGGCACGCCAGGTACTTGGTATTTCCCACCACATTTTAGTATGTATTCAACGTACAACATATTTCAACTCTATTTGTATTTTGTTTATCAGGTAATCATTTCCTATTATGTTAACTATTAGTTATACGTTTATACTAGCCCTTGTGCACATGCAATTCCTATTATCTTTTTTTGAAAATTCAACTTTAGATTAAGTACCTTGGTACCCTTCAGTGGATGAAACTAGTTAATGCCGTGTTAGAAATTTGGAGAGAGGTTTTAGATTCTAAAAATTTTCAATTAAGTAGAACTACAAAGCAAGTGTAAATTGGGTAATGTATGTTTATTAAAAGTATAGATATAGATGAAGGAATTCTAAAACTTGATCTTAAAGAGATCCCAAAAACTAAGTGATTTTGATATCTTAAATCAACCAGTCATGACGATGGAGAAATTGAAAAGGATATGGATTATATATATATATATATATATATATATATATATATATATATATATATATATATATATATATATATATCCCTCCAAACTAATTGTTCCTAAGATTTATACTTAGTCCAATAGATAATGACCATTTGTTCTTTAATAAAATAATAAATTATCCATCCAATTGTCCAAATACTTGTAATTAATGCATGGACAATAACCCACTTTCTTCAAATAACATAATTGGCAGCCCATTTTTAAGCAAAATTTTACTTTTTTCCCCTTTAATTCTCGATCTCAATGCTCGGGTCATTTTCCTTCTTTATAGTGCTGCCCCACACTGCCTAATGTTTCTTTTTTTCTCGACACAACAACTCTCTTCTCAACAACTCAACAAACCCTTCACAACTCAATCTCATCAATAAAAAACATGTCCTTGCTAAAGTGAATCTAAAAGAGTGTGAGACCGTTCGAAAAAAAAATTGTAAGAGTGTGAGGAAATTGCAAAGAATCTCACTATTGAGAAGATAATGGATGAATTTTATTTTATAAAAGATTGTTGTCAAGCATAATTTCGATGTGAAATTTTTTTTTTTCTTAATATTGTTTTGGATATTTTTTATATGTTTATTGTGAACTAGACAATTATTGTATGTTCATTAAAATTTAAGAATATGATGATATATTAAAGTTGATAATTTTGCATTCGATGTATTAATACGTTATGATTACTAGCTTGTAACCCCATGCATATGCATAGATACACTTAAAAATATACAATAAAATGTATAATATAATTCCTATATATAATTTAAATATTATTGATAATCATTTTTATATTTTGTTAACTCTTTAAAAAATTTTGCTAGGATATTATTATGTATAAAATGTAAATTTTCCATGTTTTTTTTATAAAAAAAAATTATTGTGAAGCACTTTTTTTTTTTTTTTTTTTTTTTACGATTCATTTTATGATGTGGATGAATATTTATAATGTGGTTCCACATTTGATTCTAAAATTAAAAACTAAAACTCTTTAAGAATAAATAATTTAGAACACATGACGCAAAATTGAAACTCTAATTTGAAATTCTAATTTGAGTTTCACCTATTATTATTATTATTATTATTATTATTATTATTATTATTATTATTATTATTATTATAGATTATATCAATATTATACCCCCTCCCCCCAAAATAAAAATTCCTAGCTATGTCCCTTGAGGGTGGATGAAGTGGAGAAAAAAATTAGAAGTTTTATGTGATAGTCGAATACCTATTAAGTTAAAAGAAATTTTTTTATAAGACTAATTATGCTCTATGGTGTTGAATGTTGGACCATTAAGAAGTAACATGGTCATAAAACGTGTGTAGCTAAAATAAAAATGTTAAAATAGATAGGTGGAAAAAGAAAAAAAGAAAAAAGAAGATAGAATGTGAAATTTAGAAATTCACTTACGATGAGGGTGATCCCTATTGATGATAGAATGTGTGATCATGTGAGTCGCTTGAGATAATTTAGTTATGTGTAAATGAAAGTATGTTCAATAGGATAAAATGACACACATATGACTAATTTTAATTAGTCTATTGAGTATCCATAACTAACTTTAAAGTTTTAGGATTGAGGTGTGTTATTGATGTTGTTGTATATATAATTGATACGAACTTTCAATAAATTGAAAACTCAACCATTATTGAAATTGTCGGTGGACATAATTACTAGGTGTGAAAAAAAATATAAAATTAGAAAACTACTCTATTTTGTCCTATAAATCATCTGTTGTTGTTTCTATCAATATTTAGGGTTATAGAAGCACCAAAGTAGCTTAAAAGCACCATAAAACAACCAAATTGATCAACAAATTAACATCAATAATTTGACCCTATAACTAAAAGGAAAATTTTGCAATATTCACGAGAGTGGTGTGATTGGTCTAGTAGTGAGAATCTAAATTGGATACTAATGACAAGAATGAGGGGTTAATATAGCATAATTAGGCTCAAAATCATTAGATTAAGTTTTTGGGTCAAGCGTTGGTCCGTATAATTATGTTATATTAACCTCTTAATTAAAGTCTCCCCAAGATATTATC
This sequence comes from Quercus tomentella, assembly GCA_028535165.1. NCBI lineage: Eukaryota > Viridiplantae > Streptophyta > Magnoliopsida > Fagales > Fagaceae > Quercus > Quercus tomentella. The sequence goes on from JAPQVY010000133.1 coordinate 1,866,360, forward strand.
TCCCAAATAGAAGAAGAAAAAAAAAAAAAACTATATCTTCCAAAGGAAAAGAGGCGTAGCAAACAAATGCAATATCTATATCTAGATATCTATAACCTAATATCTTTTGCCATCCACGCTTTACTCTAAGCTCATCAAAGGAGTTTCTCAACCAAAAAAAGAAAGTTCATCAAAGGAAAATTAGACCCCATGAACATTGTTTAAATCATATGGTAATTGCAATCTTTTAGCAAGAAAATATGGAAATTGTTTCATGTCTATGGTAAATTATGGCAATATCACAGAAATTGAATGAGTCACCATATATTTCCACACACAACTTTACACCAGCAAAGCAATTTAGCAGATCTAGGGGAAAGATCCACACAAGGAAATTCAACATATATGCATGCAGAAGTAATATACATGTAGTTGAACAAAAAAAAAAGTAATATACATGTAGAGCAATAGTTGAATTAAATGAGTTATTTGTCTAAAAAACTAGCTAGGGGCTAAGTCATACCATGTGTGTTGGCTTATCCTTTAGTAATTAAAGAGCAACTCCAAGGTTCCATCTCAACATACTGGAACTAAACGATGTTGGTATAGTTTACCTTTCACCTGCTCGAACTTCACCTTGTTGCATGTATATATTGCCTGCAGCATATGGGGATAAATATGTACATCTGAATTTTTATTACCATGATACGCAGAAGAAAACCATACATAATATAAAGTGAAGAAACTAGATATTTGGGCAAAATTAATCAGGGTAAAAAAAATACTTGAGATGCTTGAGAACAATACATTTCTCAGTTTCCCAGATAGAAAGATCCCAAATCCCCATTCCAGTACTATTTAAACTTAAATCTAATAAACAGTAATTTTTTTATTTAAAAAAAATTCAAATTTGCTGTATTATGCGGGGAAGGGACAAAACTGACATACATGAGGATAGTCCATGCATTAGCTAAAGCAGAACTAAAGCCTAGTTTTTATTCTTGAGACTAGTTTACAGCCCAAAAAAATAACTACAAATATATATTCAGCCAAAAAAAAAACTAAAAATATATATGATTACACCAACATAATTGTGCTTAAGTTGGGCCAGTCCATCCAATTGGGTTCCCCTAACAAGTGGTAACAATCCAAAGCAAGTGGTAACATTGGCAAGAAGAACTGAAGAACCTATTAAAGAAATCCAAAGCAAGTGGTAACAATCCAATTTGAACTAGACTCTCATTATGTACTTAGTATCCCACTCAAATTATGGTCAAGTGGTTAAGGCACATTTAGTTTCATCCATGTATGAACTTCTAGATTACCATTAATTATATCAGCCATTTTCGTAGGCTGTCTTTTCATTACCTCAGACTAGCCTTTTTAAAGTACTTGAAGAGTTTAGTGTGTTTTTTTAGCTATTAGTATCATTCATACTTCAATTTGGGAATGGCTTTGTAAGAAGCTTGTTACACAAATGCTTTAAAGCTTAATCTTATATTTAAAGCCCACTAATTTTCTTTTTGAAAATTCAATATTTAAAGAGGGGAATTTGAACCCTAGATGTTTCTATTGAAAGCACCAAAAAATGTCAAAAAATTAAACTACAAGATTCTTAGCAAAGCTCACTAATTTTCCAACTTAGCTCAAAGAGCTCGTTTGTTCTTAAAGTGCAGCCAAGCTATAATACAATGCTTTAATTTCGAGTTTTTTTTTTTTTTTTTTTTGGTGAGTTAAGTAAACTTTGACTTTAGGTATTTATGGATTAATTGATGAATATTTATCTTTATCACAGATGCCAACAATATTTACTAGTCATTAATTTTCATTTTATCAAAACTTACTTCACTTTTTTTTTTTTTTTTTGAGAAACAAAACTTACTTCACTTGGCTAAGAAAAAAAGGTCTAAATTTCAATTTACACAGTTAACGAACTAACTTCACTAAATATTGAAAAATATTTTATAAGAAAAATAACAAGGATATATAGTAAATTGAACTATTTAAATTTTTCCATGAAAAGAATGATAAGGGTGAAGAAATATAATTCCACTATAGGCAATGGATGGTAAGTTTAACTTGCTTTTTCTTCCAAAAAAAATACCCTTACTTTTCAAGGAATACAAATGAGGGAAAAGGAAGAGAACCTTCCACCTTTTCCTTTCCTTTTAAAAACTCTCAAATAAGGCAATGGTGGATTCCCAACTCCACCATCCTCTTTATTCCATTCCCTCTAAATTCCATTTATGAATGTAAAAGAGACAAGACATGAATTCATGTGATGAAATATAATTGTATGACTATTTATATTAGTTTAGCTTAAGATTATCCTTCAAAGTTCAAACTTATGAATTGGAGATTTTGCATTTGGTAGAGACCATATATTGGGGTAAACAAAAATTTTTTTTTGGTTACTTTCATGTTAAGCTTTGAAACTCTATTTACACATGATAATTATTTGCATATTCCAATATACTTAATTATGATTTCAAACACCCGTACTAAAGTAAGTACTGATTCAGCTTAAAGCCCAGGAGATAATTGACATAATTAAGATTTGGAATATTCCTTAATTGACGTAATTAAGGAATTTTCACTGCTTCCACAATAAAAATAATTACATAAAAATGAAAATAGTTCACAGGGTTGTATAAAAAATATATATATACAGTAGCATAGGGATTAGGGGAGTGATGAAAGCAACTGCAGTTTCATTAAAGAAAAAGAAAATGGTGTACGCATCTGCAGAAACTGTACCTGCAAAAACTTTAGTTGCCTGCTTGATCACTGATAGTATCGGAAACAATGCCAAAGCCGCAGAAACCATAATTATCGTTCACTTTTTTGGGGAAGAACTACAAACACGTGATCACAAACACTGCTTCTGCTTGGATAAGAATGAAAAGGAAAAGATAACACGCACATGAGTACAAACTTTGCTTGAAATAGGCTTAGTCCAATAACACATTATCTTGAAATTTTTCCTGTAAAGATAAGTACATGTAAATCCTTAAGTTTGATCTTAATTTCAAATTTAAATTTAAATTTTGAATATCAAACTTATAGTTTTAAAAACATTGAATCACAACTCACTAAAATGGTAAAATCTTATTGATTATCACATAAACTCACTACTATTATCATTTTATTATTTATCACATGACCACTTGTCATCTCAACTATTGGAAAAAATTTGTGAACAAAGTCATGTACATTAAAAAAAAAAAAAAAAACTGTGTTGGATTTGATTTGTTATACTTTTTACATACTTGAAATTTAATTCGTTACTTTTGAAATAATAGGATTTAAAATTTTATGTTTCCTTAAAATCAATAGAAACTCACACATAACTTCACATGAATCATGGATTTTAACACTTATTCCATTCATAAAAAATTAAAAAGAAAAAATTAACTACCATAAGTTATAAGACTCTTGACGATGTAACAAATCTTGATAGATAAATACAATGAAGTTGATGGAAATGTTGCATTCTTTAGATGTTTTTACACTAAAATATTGCTTGATATTCACACGAATGAGTCTTTTAGTACCCATATAAAAACTCAATGATGAAATAGATTAGTAGAATAATTTTAGGATCACATTCAATTTCACAATTTCCTAACTTGTACAACTATGAGTGTTGAACACTTTTTGTTTGTTACTGATTGTAAGAATCCACTGCTTTTCTTTGACCACTAATAATCAAACAAATTAGTAAGTTATAAAATTTGGTATGAAAATCAGTGTATCCGTAGACAGAATGATTATAATAATTATCAAATTATTAGATAGATATTGATACCATTAGAACTTTGGAATTTCATTTGAAATCAAGGTCAAGTTTTAGAATTTATGCAATTATTCATTTTCTTTAACAATGTTTTATCTTTGCCATTGATTTTGGAATCCAATAAGTACAAAGTTAACCATTTTGATTTCATGAAAAAGATGAAAACAAGGATATATCAACTATTTGTGAAATAAAGTTTGAATGAAAAAAATAATAAGAACTTGTTCAAGTTTCTTATTCACTTGAAATATTAAAAAATAAAAATCAACTTCGATTTATTGTTTATTCTCACAATAAAATATAACTTTCTGGACTAAACAGCACAATAGAAAGCTTCCTTGCAATTGCTAGTGAGACAAACAACCTAGGCAACCTGTTCTTATTCAAGTTAATTAGTGTTTGTTTAGTATCTCATAATCTTTAGTTGCTTATTTACATAGTGTTTTAAAATATAACTTTATTTTCTACCAAAGAATAAATATAACTTTATTTTAATGTGTGATAAAAAGCTATAAATTATTTAATTATCAAATTAATAATTTTTAAAAAACCGTTTTTTAAAAAAAGCTGAGACAACCCCCCCCCCCCCCCCCCCCCCCCCTCTTCCCTCCCAAAAAAAAAACCCTAAAAAGCTAAATGATTTTGTTTGGACAAACACTTAATTAGGCTCCTTAATATTAGGTAAGGAACATCTATGCCTTCAATTAAAAAATAAAAAATAAAAAAGAAGAGCTTGTATGTTGCTATATAATAATATAATAAAGAAAACATATGGAATTAAAAAAAAAAAAAATTAAACGAAAAGAATAATAAAATGAAAGGCTAAGAATTAAGTTGGACGTGTGAACTACCAAAATTTCTAGGTCAATTAACTACGTCAGTTAACTACTGCCATGCACATGGACCTAAGCAGAAACGAATTTCTCAGATCGCAGAAAAGCTTTGTTCAGATGGGATATGCAATCCACAGTCAAATCAACTTATCACCTTTCTAATCACAAGTAATACCGACTCTATTGTGGGACCTATCATGATATATTGACAAGTGTAGTGGGTCCTCTGTAATAAATCTTTTTTTTTGAAAATCTCTGTAATAAATCTTTTAGCCTATCAGCCCTATGATCAATAAGATTATTCTAATAATCTTTTTATATAATTTATTATAACATGCATTCACTCTTTTTTGGTTTTTTTTGGTTTTTTTTTTTTTTTTTTTTTTTTTTTGAGAATCATGCATTCACTCTTTGAGTCATATAATATGTCGATGCATTAATTGTAAGCACCAAAATCACCATAACTACTTGCACCAATTATGAAAAGAAAATAGCTAGGATGATGATTAGGTTTCTATATATACTGACCTAGAATGTTTGCAGTGATGAATGATGATCACGCTTCAAGACTCGCCGTTTCTTTAATCAACCAAAACCGGAATATGAAGCCTTAACACTTAAAGCCACACACACTTACAGAAAAAAAACACACCAAAAGCACGGAAGTGAAGAAGACTATTCAGGAGAAAGTATATATCATGGAGCTACAAATCCGGAAAAGAGATATCTGTGTTATGCTTAAGCCCCAGTTTTTGGGGATATATCAAGAAAGAGTGAGACACAGAAAAAGACATTAACATTGAGAACTGAGACTAAGAAGCAAGAGCTATCTAGCAACCCCAAATGTTGGCTTTTGTACAACAATCAGTGAAAACAATTATATCTGACAGAGCTGGCATTTCTGTTGCTCAATTCTTTGTTTGTTTATTTGATTAATTAATTAAGTTAATTATATGGATTTGATTTTATTGTTCTGACTCAGTTGCGTGATCTTATTGCAGTGTTAGGTGGCCATAAGTCTTGTAGATGTACGGAGGAGCTAGCTAATGCGGCTAAAAAACAGTTATATATGCATTAAATAAGGGACATAAAGTGATGGGAATCCAAACACGGCACAAGATCTAAGGGTACATAAATCTTTTATGTTTGATTATGATACATGATCATGTCTGTCACTATCTGCTTTTCTTTTTTTGTTTGGATTTGTGAAGATTTTGGAGCCGGAACATACTTAACTTTAAGCCGCTCATGATTCTTCTTCTTTTTTTCTTTTTCTTTTTATTTTTTTATTCCGCTAAACCTATTGATTCAGTCTTTGTTGTACACTTAACTACTGTTTACGACAGTTGTAGTGTATTTTTCAGGGTTTGACAAATTTGTAAGGTCACGATCGCTCTCTCTTGGGAACATTAAATAATTGTTATACTGTGAGCCTTGAAAAGTGGTTGAAGCATGAATCAGATTCAGAGATCCCTTTAATTGGATCCTCTGCATGGGCCAAGAATATTGTTTGGAGGAATTTATTTCCCTTTATGGCATGAAAGCTCTACCGTGAGGGTGGAATACCATCTTTATACTAGGGATGAATAAAGTTATTCTACTTTTCTCAATTGATACCAAAATTGTAGCATATTAATTTTTCTCATCAAATTTGATTCATCCATTTAGTCGTGGAGTAAGGGGGGAGGAACATTAGTTGATACTGTAGACTATCAATTGTGAGTGCGACTTCACATAAAAAAAATGGTTAGGGTGAAAACAGAAATGATGAGAATGTGAACAATGGTTGAGACGTGATGAAAATTTTCATTTGGCTTGACTATCTTTCTCTGAGTTCTCAAGACAACGCATACGGGAAATCATACCATAAGATTTTAAGATCTCAAGAAAGTAGTCTATAGTTAGTCGTATGAATTCCATGCCTCAAGGGATACTAAAGAGAATAAAAATTAGTGCTAATGTTTCATCCTCTCGCATAATAATAAATTCTACTATTTAAATTCATGGTAAGAAGAACAATACATGTGAAAGAAAAATATATTACTTTTTGAGTATTCAATAATTTTCCTAAAGTAATAATGAGAATAATGCTTAGTCAAGGATTTACCATATGTGAAAAAATTTAAGATGGATAGGGAGAAGAGAGAGTCCTTATGCAGTACCTTGGGATTTAATTCTACCCCAAACTTGGGGAAGTATTTGGGATCCCCATCAAGCATCTGGGAACCTCCAATCTAGATCTTAATTGTATCTTGGACAGAGTTAAGCAGAGGCTTGCAAGGTAGAAGGCTCATTTGTTATCCTTTGCTGGTCAAACCACTCTTGTCCAATCAATCACTTCAGTGATGCCAGCTTATGTTATGCAATGTGTTTCCCTCCCGACTAATCTTTTGAGTAATTTCAATAGGATTAATAGGAATTTTCTTTGGGGGTCAACTGATAACAAGAGGAAAATGCAGTGGGTTGGTTGGGAGATGTTAGGACATATGTGATTCACTTGTTAAGAACATATGTCACTATTTTATGTAATTCGCTGATCCTTTGACAAAACGCACTTTACTTATAATTTGGTAGATCTCGGATGTATTTGATATTTCAAGGAACAAGAGTTCAAGCCTAGTATTGAAACCATGCAAATCTGTCAAAGAAACAAGTGAAGAAGTGCTGATTTTTTAAAGCTCAATAGCTACTCGACACCTCTCAATAGCTAGGCTATCTATCGAGCTCTTCAACTTTTTTTTATCGCAATCTCGATACCTCTCGATAGCTAGGTCAATCGATCGAGCAACTTTCTGTCTCCTTGATAGCTCTCGATAGCTCGCAACAGATAGGCTCGATAGTTGCTCGACACCTCTTGATAGCTCGCAACAAGTCTCGACAAATAGCTATCTATCGAGCTTTACGAAATTCAGATTTTCAGATCTGATTTTCGGCTCATGCTTATGTATTTGTGTAGGGTTTCTTTTCTCACAACCCTAGACATATATAAGGCTTATTTTCAAGGCTGTCACATATGAGAATGCAAGGAGAACATATGCAAAAGGTGACCGATACCTTATTCTCTCTCTGAAAGAAGTTACTGCGTCTTTGCACCTTAGAGTTTTGTAACCAAGTGCTTCTTGATCTTCATTGTTGATGAAGTGAAGAACTTTGCAGCCAACATCTTCTTCTAATTGGTGTGTTAGTCACGTACTGGGAGCCGTGCATCTTTAGTTAGTCACGTACTGGGATCCGTGAAAAAAAGGGTGGTGTTCATATATTGAAGAGTTCAGAGGTTCTAAAGCGGTGGAAGGTTTCTACTGTGAGTTCATCTACGAGGATTGTAGAGTCTAGGGACAAAAGTTTTGTACTAGATCTGAAACTTCTCTTTACTATAATGAATTTCTTTTCAGGAAGCTTTCCCCCCAGGTTTTTTACTGTGAAATTAGTTTGTTTCATTGGTTTTCTTGAGTCATCATATCTTGTCTTATTTATTTTTCCGATGTGCATGATTTTGACATGATATTGATGTTAGTTTGTTTTAACAAGGTTTATTCATAATAAATCTAATTAACAACTTGAGTTTAAAACTTGTTAATTCTATTAACCAGGGTCTAAATTTCTCAACAAGTGGTATCAGAGCGAGTACACTCTGATTAGATTAATTTCTTGAGTGTGATCCTTGAACCTCGTTGTCATGGATCGTGGATAATCTCTTTTGATTCCTCCTTTATTTGATGGCACTAATTGTGCGTACTGGAAAGTTCGTATGAAAGTTTTCTTGCAAGCTCTAGGTGAACAGGTATGGCAAGCTGTTGAAGTTGGCTAGATTAAGCCAAAGGAATCGCTGGTAGATTGGGATGAAGCAACAATCAAAACGGCAAATTTCAACAGTAGGGCCTTGAATGCTCTGTTTTATAGGGTGACCAATGAGGAATTCAAGAAAATATCATCCACAGAAGTTGCCAAGGAAGCATGGACCATTCTTGAGACCATCTATGAAGGTATCAAGGCAGTAAAGATTGTGAAGCTTCAAAGACTCACTAGTAGTTTTGAAGAAATAAGGATGGAGGAGGATGAGACATTTGATGAGTTCTATGCTAAACTCAAGGATATTGTGAATTCTGCCTTCAATCTTGGAGAATCTATTGTGGAATCCAAAATTGTTAGGAAAATCCTTAGGTCCTTACCTGAAATATTCCATGCCAAGATCACTGTCATTGAAGAAGTAATGGATATTGATCAACTTCCTTTGACTGAACTTGTAAGGAACCTTCAATCAAACCTATGAGATGGGATTAGGTTTAATGGGAAAAGGTGGAAAGAGTAGAAACTTGGCTTTTAAGGGTATAGAGGAAGAGATTGAAGAATCTGAAGATGAAGATGAAAGTGAAGATGATGATAAAGATGATGATGAGGATGAGGATTTAACCTTCATAACTGATGAGATTATCAAGCTTCTTCAATTTAGGAAAAAGGATAAGGGCAAACCTCCTAGGAAATCTAAATCCTCAAGGAAGGGCAAGAATGAGAAACCCCTCATCCAATGCCATGAGTGCAAAGGTTTTGGTCATATGAGGATAGAGTGCCCAGACTACCTCATGAAGGAAAAGACTAAGGAGCCAAAAGATAAAGGGTTGGTTGCTACTTGGAGTGATACTGAGAATGACTCTTCTGATGAGTATGTGGATGAATATAGTCACGTTATGGCCTTTGCTGCCTCAACCGATAAGGTGATTGTGGAGAGTGCTAGTGACAGTGAGGATTCTTCTAATGATGAAGTACCCAAGAAGATGACCATTCAAGAAGCCTATGATAAGCTATGCACTGAATTTATAAAATCTGAAAAGACTTCTCATCTTTGTAGAAAAGAGCTTAATGAAGTAAAAACTGAAAAAGCTGATCTGTTAGTCAAACTAGATGAGACTACAAGGTTAGTTGAGACTCTTATTATGGAGAACACTTCATTGGAAGAGAAGGTCAAGAATCTTGAGGTAGAGCTTAGTCAAGCTAGAACTCAAATAGAGAAGATGTCTATTGCAAAGCTTGATGAGGTTTTGAGTGCTCAAAAGCCTAGTTCTGATAAGACTGGCTTAGGATATGCTGTCTCCTCCGGCCCCTCCTCTTCCACGGCTACTGGATCAAAGACTGTCTTTGTGCTCCAATATAAGAAAGGTGATAAAGGTATGAAATCCAAAATTGATTTGGTCAATTCTAAATCCTTTGTTAGACTTCATGTTTGTCACCATTGTGGTGTTTTTGGATACATTCGTCCTAATTGCTTTAAGTTGTATCCTTAAAAGCAAGTGTCCAAACGATCACAGGTTTCCTCTCAAGGACCTACTCCTTTGTTTGGAGAGTTATTAAAAGTTTTGAACTTTTTAACTCAATTTCAGAAGAATTTTAATTCTTTTATGTCCTTTAGTAGACATATTAGGACACGTGCCTTTTTATTTTCACGGCCAAAGACTCGTGCTGTGTGGGTGAGAAAAGAGCCTAAGACTTAATTGTCTTTTCTGTTTGTCCTCTACTTTAATTCTTTCTATCTATAAAGTAGGACTCTCTTTGCTTGATTTCTTATATACTTTTGGAATCATGCCTTCATGTATATGCATCTTTCTTTCATGCTTTCATGTTATTTGTCTGTTTTTGTTTAGTTGTTTAGTCTTTATTTTGTTTGTTTTTCAAAATAAAAGGCGAAAAATCAGAAAAATACAAAAACAGTGTGTGTTTGTGTACATTGGTACTTGTGTACCTTGGATGACCATTGAAACAAAGTTTTCTAAATTTTGTATCGTTTGTAACTTAAATGAGCATCTCTATGCATAACTAAGCAAGTGAGCTTTGTGACTCGTGTTTGTGATAAGTAGGATTAAGTAATCTCTTGTACTTAACACTCGTATCACTCTTTTTGATGGGAATGACTAGAAAATTCTAAAAGAAAGGCATAAATAACTATCTCACTACTGTTGCTCGCCAATCATGAAATGACATTTGTATGCTTCGGCATAGCAAAAGTGGAATGTCAAATGCTTAACATAATTGGGTATTTCTTTTCTATTTCTTATATGTCCATGCATGGTTTGCTTAAAAGAAAAATATGCAAAGAAAAATAAAAGCAAAAATAATCAAAATGCTTTATATATAATTGCAAGTGTGTATTCTAGGAGATGTGAGAGTTATAGGATGTACCTTGAAGGTGATAGTCCCCATCAAACAATTATGATTGTGTGTGAGTTAAATTGATTTTCTCATATCTCAAATCTCAAATCATCATAACAAGTAAACACTTATGCAATCTTGCGATATTTTTCACACACAACACGCAACATTCTTTGCTACTATTGATACATGTACAGGTACAATGTGATTTGGTCATCACAAGGAATACATGTGTTACTGTATGCTTACTAAATTGTCTTAACTTGTTTTTGAAATATAAAATTGGTTAGACTTGTTTTGTGTGTGTGTGTGTTTTGGATCTGTATGATTGACATTTTTCTTGTTGAGAGATTTGTTTTTCACATGTTTTGTATCTTTCTATTATCTTGTTATCCATAGCATCTTGTTTCATTACATTCATGCATTTATATGGATTTCTTGTGCCCCCTGGATCATCCTTGATTATCTTTATGTTTCTCGGGTGAAGTTTTCTAGCTTCTTGTACCATTTGTCAATCATGAGAAAAAGGGGGAGAGATTGTAGAGAATATGTGATGTGGTTTCTTTTTAAGATTCTACATGTTAGGGGGAGAAATACATGACTTTGTAAGGGGGAGATGTGTTTCATCTTGTTAGGGGGAGTTCTTACCTCCTTCTTCTTGTACATCGGTCTTGTGACCATGTTTACATACATTGTGATTATCTTTGATATATATATATATATATATATATATATATATATATATATATGATGTGTATGTCTTCTTCACCTACCTCTATATGTGTTGTTTTTTTTCTATCTTTATACACATGTTTCTTATTACTTTTATGCAATCTATTATTTCTGTTTCACACAAAGATGCCTTGATGAGTTTTGTTTAAAGTGTTTCAGAAATACAAGTGGTCAAAGTCTACTTGCCATAAACTCTCTTATTGCAAAGTTTTTCAAGAGTTTGTGTTAGAATAGATTTTGTTGTATTCAACAAGTGAATATGAGTTGAGTGATTTATGACTTCTCTCATATGTTCATTTGTTTGTTGTGGTTTTGTTACGAATTGCCAAAAGGAGAGATTGTTAAGACATATGTGATTCACTTGTTAGGAACATATGTCACTATTTTATGTAATTGGCTAATTCTTTGACAAAACGCATTTTACTTGTAATTAGGTAGATCTAGAATGTATTTAATACTTCAAGAAACAAGAGTTCAAGTCTAGTATTGAAGCCATGCAAATCTGTCAAAGAAACAAGTGAAGATGTGCTGATTTTTTAAAGCTCGATAGCAGCTTGACACCTCTCGACAGCCAGGCTATCTATCGAGCTCTTCAGTTTCTTTTTATCTCAATCTCGATACCTTTCAATAGCTAGGTCGATCGATCGAGCAACTTTCTGTCCCCTCGATAGCTCCTTGATAACTCTCGATAGCTCGTAATAGGTCTCGACAGATAGCTATCTATCGAGGTATCTATCGAGCTTTATGAAATTCAAATTTCCAGATTTGATTTTCGGCCCATGCTTATGTATTGGTGTAGGGTTTCTTTTCTCACAACCCTAGACATATATAAGGCTTATTTTAAAAGCTGTCACATATGAGAATACAAGGAAAACATATGCAAAAGGTGACCGATGCCTTATTCTCTCTCTGAAAGAAGTTACTGCGTCTTTACGCCTTAGGGTTTTGTATCCAAGTGCTTTTTGATCTTCATTGTTGATGAAGTGAAGAACTTTGCAGCCAACATCTTCTTCTAGTTGGTGTGTTAGTCACGTATTAGGATCTGTGCATCTTTGGTTAGTCACATACTGGGATCCGTGCAAAAAAGGGTGGCGTTCATATATTGAAGAGTTCAGAGGTTCTGAAGCGGTAGAAGGTTTCTGCTATGAGTTCATCTACGAGGATTCTAGAGTCTAGGGATAAAGGTTTTGTACAAGATCTGAAACTTCTCTTTACTATAGTGAATTGCTTTTCGGGAAGCTTTCCCCCCAAGTTTTTTACTGTGAAACTAGTTTGTTTCATTGGTTTTCCTGGGTCATTATATCTTGTCTTATTTATTTTTCCACTGTGCATGATTTTGACATAATATTGATGTTAGTTTGTTTTAACAAGATTTATTCATAATAAATCTAATTAACAACTTGGGTTTAAAACTTATTAATTCTATCAACCGGTATTTAAATTTCCCAACAGGAGAAAATTACAAAGCCCAAGAAAGAAGGAGGTCTTGGCCTCCACTCAGCCAAAGGTAGGCATTTGGCCCTTTTAGCCAAACTGAATTGGAGGTTTCATAATGAGAAGGATGCTCTGTGGAGGAAGGTTTTGGAGAAAAAATATTTGACTTCTCACTAGATTAGCTTTAAAGGCAGAGGATAAGCTGCCCTGTTCTCAAAATTGGCTTGCCATGAGGAAGGGTAGGGATATTTTTAAAGCTAGATCTAGATGGGTGTTGGGTAGAGAAAGCAATCTCAATTTTTAGGAGGATAATTGGCTTCCCTCTGGTCCTATTCGCGATTCTGTGCATGGTCCTCTCCCTCTACAAGAAGCTAACCTCTAAGTGAAAGATGTTGTTTCGATGAATTGATGGAATTGGAAGCTATTTCAATGGCTCTCCCTCCCCATATTCTCTCGGAATTAAAAGCTACTCTGATATCCATGGTAGCTAGAGGTGAAGATAGGTTGGTCTGAGCTGTTTCAGCTAGTGGAGATTTTGACTTGAAAAGTGCATATAAGCTTGCCATTGGGAAACAGGAAGCTGAGCAAGTTTTTGAGGGACACTAGATCTGGAAGCTTAATACTTTGCCAAGAATTCAGACCTTTCTATGGATGTGTTGCCACAATAGCATTACAGTAAGGGAATGCATCTTCAAAAGAGGCATGATGGTGCTGATTGAATGCCCAAACTATTCCAGCAATCTAGAATCTATAATTCATGCTCTCCGTGATTGTGTCTTTGCGAAGCACATTGCTGGAGTAAGCTGGGATTCTCTAACAAATTCCCAAATTTCTTTTCCAGTGACTTAGGTGGTTGGCTGAAATCTTTTAGCCATACTAACAAAGTTATTCAACACCTATCTATTCAATGGAGCACTGTGTTTTTGTTTGGTGTGTGGACACTATGGCACCACAGAAATAAGGTGGTCTTCCGGCACAAAACCCACAATGCAAACATCTATGAAAAGATAATGCACAAGGCGGTTGAGTACAAATTTTGTGCACAGAAAACTAAAGTTCCACCTCCAAAGGTTTCTGTCCAAATCAGATGGGAAAAACCTCCCAGTAACTGGTACAAACTTAACACCAATGGAGCTTCCTTAGGAAATCCAGGTGTTGCAAGACAAGGTGGGGTGATTAGAAATGAGGAGGGCCACTGGATTTGGGGATTCTCCAGGAACATTGGCACCACTACTAGTCTGCTTGCTGAAAATTGGGCCTTTAGGGATGGTCTAAACCTTTGTATTAGCATGAATCTTGAAGCTGTAGAAATTGAAGTAGATGCTAAATCTATTGTGGATCTGATTGCAAATGGTAATAACTCTGATCGTTTTATCTCCTCTCTTATTGATGATTGCAGGACCTTGCCTTCCTGGATTCCCCATAAGAAGATTGGTCATTATTTCAAAGAAGCTAATAAGTGTGCGGATGCTCTATCCAAAATAGGAACAAGCCAACTTGTGGACTTTGTTTTTTTTTTTTTTTTGTGCCCCTCCCATAGGGGTTGTTGATGTTTTTAATTCAGACTTACTTGGTTTGTACTCTAACAGACTTTGTCCTGGACATTTTGTTGTTGCTTAGCTTTGAATGAATCAGGGTGTTGATCAACAAAAAAAAAAAAAATTAAGATTGCTTCAATATTCTGTCCAAAAAAAGAAGTTTGCTTCAATAGTTTATATTCTTAATTTAGGTCCTTAATTGTTGAAGCCCAATTCCATGTTAAGAGATGAACTGTGTATGGCGCTTGATCTCTAGCCCACTACGCAGAAAGCGATCCTGATCTTGGCCCGTCTTCGCCCCAACCGACATTACTACACCAACTGTAAAATAATAATTGAGTCTACTGCCTCACTCTCACTGCAGGTGGTCTGGGTACCATCTTCAAGCCTCTTGCACCTCTTTTTTTCTCCCCTAAGTTTTTCTTTTCTTTTAATCATAAAATCTATAAATTAAAAAAAAATGATATTACAAATTTATAAGTTTTTTATAATAAAACTTACAATCAAAACAAGCATCTTTTTAATTCTCTTACCACATTAATTTATAAGTTTTTTATAATAAAACTTGTAGTACATTTACCATTTTTTTAACAAAAGTGTAAGATTTGAACATATGAAACAAAAATGTGAATTTTTTTCATTTTTTTGTTGTAGAAATTGATAATTTTGATAAATAGATATGATCATGAATCATAAGAAGTGGACAAAAAAAAGAAGAAGAGTTTTTCCCATACACTGTAGATGTATTCAGTAGGCGTGGGTCCGTGGTTTTGGTCGGGCCTTGAGCAAGGCTGTGACAAAGACTCCATTAGTATTGAGGCCCAAATTTAAACCCAATGCAGGCCTTGATAAAATAAATCAAGACTGGGCTTTAAGGGCCTTATTGATTGTCCTTATTTTTGTTTTTTTCTTCTCAAATTCCTTGCTTACGCTTAATCTTTATGCATGTCCCAAAAGAGGCATCAGACTTTTATTACAAACTTGTAGTTGTTTTCACTCTGTTTCTGTTGGCTGTCTTTCTGTATTGTATTGTATTATATATAACCAATGTTATTCAAAACTCATCCCTTCAAATTCTACTCTCTTCCTCACACCCAAAAATCCTCCATCCCACCAATACAAGCCTTTACAACCCTCTTAAAGTCATGTTCTTCCAGCCCATACCAGCTCAAACAAATCCATGCCCTCCTCCTCACTACAGGTCTATCGATCAAGAACAGACTCATCACCCATCTGCTCACAAACCTTACACTCTTGGGTCATATGTCATACGCTCGCCAACTGTTCGACGAAATGCACAAGCCACGAACTTTCTTATGGAACACTCTCATTAAAGGGTATGTGAAAAATGAGCTTCCCATTGAAGCTGCTTCGGTTTATAGGCAAATGCACCTTATTGGTGTTCGTCCAGACTCCTTTACATATCCATTTGTGGTCAAGGCATGTGCCCAATTGCCTGAATTATGGGCTGGTGGTGCAGTCCATGTCCATGTGGTGAAATATGGGTTGGAGTTTGTTTCTATGGTGAGGACTGAGTTGATGATAATGTACGTGAAATTTGGGGAGATGGGTTTGGCTGAATTTTTGTTTGGGAGTATGGTAGAGAGGGATGTAGTGGCGTGGAATGCGTTGATTGCAGTGTGCGTGCAAAATGGACTTGCCAGTAAGGCTCTTGGGTTGTTTCATCAAATGAGTTTAGCTGGAATTAAGCCTGATGCAGTGACAATCGTGAGTGCTCTTTCAGCGTGTGGTCAATTAGGTTGTTTGGAGATTGGGGAGGAAACATATGGAGTGGCAAGAAAAGAGGGGATTGATTGTAATATCATTGTTGAAAATGCACGGCTTGATATGTATGTTAAATGTGGTAACACTGACATGGCAAGGACCTTGTTTAATAAAATGCCTCAAAGGAATGTTATTTCATGGAGTACAATGATTTTAGGGTATGCGATCAATGGGGAAACTGAAAAGGCATTGGCTTTGTTCTCAAGGATGAAGAATGAGGGAGTGCAACCAAACTATGTTACCTATTTAGGGGTGCTATCAGCATGTAGCCATGCAGGGCTAGTAAATGAAGGCTGGGCATATTTCAACCATATGGCTCAATCAGGTCATAAGAATATTCAACCTAGAAAAGAACACTATGCTTGTATGGTTGATCTTCTTGGCCGGTCAGGACATCTTGAGGAGGCTTATAACTTCATTAAAAGTATGCCCATAGAGCCGGATGCAGGGGTTTGGGGAGCTTTGTTGGGCGCTTGTGCAATTCATCATGATGTCAAATTGGGGCAGCATGTAGCAGACTTGCTCTTTGAAGTAGCTCCTGATATTGCTTCATATCATGTTATAATGTCTAACATGTATGCAGCAGTTGGGAGATGGGATTTTGTTGATAAGGTGAGACTAAAAATGAGAAAGAAAGGCGTTAAAAAAGTAGCTGGTTATAGCTCAGTTGAATTCAATAGTGAATTTCATTTTTTCTATGGGGGAGACAGATCACACCCACAGTCAGCCTATATATACGAGAAGTTGGAGGTTTTACTTAAACAGATAAAAAGTATAGGCTACATTCCCAAAACCAGTTCTGTGTTCCATGATGTGGAAACAGAGGAAAAGGAAGTCACGATTAGCACTCACAGTGAAAAACTTGCTATTGCATTTGGTCTTATCAATGTAAGACCTGAATATCCCATTAGGGTGATGAAGAATTTGAGGACTTGTGATGACTGCCATAATTTCTCTAAATTTGTCTCCAAAATTACAATGAGGGAGATTATCATGAGAGATAAGATCCGTTTTCATCATTTTAGGAATGGCGTTTGTTCATGCAAAGACTTTTGGTGATATCAAGAAATTATAATCACTCTGATCCTCGTTAAAGACCAAAAGATATAGTTTGAGATCACAAAAGTGGTTGGAGAGGAACACAGATCAGCACATCATCAATACTTGATATGGCTCAAGGCTAGCTCGGGAACTGGAGTCCTATCTGAGATGATGAGCAGCATTGAGGTAAGCTGGACAAACGATCCAATCCAATCAGAGATACTCTTCTTTTGATATTGCAAGACCCAAGCCCAAAATGAATCCTTCATCAAGTGTTGAAGCGATTAAAAGTGGGAACCGGTGTCAACATAAAGAGCATATATCTAATGGATCATAATCAGGTAGAATATGCTATTGTACACTATATATATTATTTCCTGAAAAGAAGGGGCATGCTTTGGAGCTGAACATTTGGGTAGCTAATTCATGAATTCAATGTCTTAAACAGTCTCCAAATTTTACTATTTTAATTTTCTGTTTTATGGGACGTACAGAAATTTGTTTTGTACCTGTGATGCATCATTACTTCCCAGGATCAAAAGTTTCTCGTGAGTACAAACAGCCTACTGCTGCTATATTGGATTTGATCTGCTCCAAAGAAACAGAGAAACCTATGTTTTTTACTGTATCCCAAGTGGGAAAATATTCTTGGATTGGACAGGTTATTTATTTTGAGATTAAAGTGAAATAAACAATTAGGTTCCATTCAGTTATGGCAGCTACTGCTTCTTCTTCTTGTTCCTTGTTTGCTTACTATATCTGGTCTTTGTTGACCCCAGAGAAGGGGCTGGGGATGTTTTCTGTTAGTGCAATCAAATTAGTATGCTCTTTGATAATTTGTACAAGCTGATTTTGAGATTTTAGATTTCTAGTTTTTGAGGCTTCTTTTAGATCATCGAAGAACATGAGTCAAATGAATGTTTAATTTTTACTTGGGAGATGAAGGCACCAAGTATGGAATTCTACTTGGGCTGTTAAGAAGCAACGTATTTATAAAATGAATGTAGTTGAAATGAGAATGTTACAATAACTTGTTCTTTCATAAAAAAAAATGTTACGATGGATAAGTGGAAATATACGAAAAGATAAGATCATGAGAAAATTCTTTTAAAGATAGGGGAGACTCCTATTGATAAAAAGATGAAATATAGTCGTTTGAGATGATTTGGTCATATTTAGAGAACGATTAATGTATTATTGAAAAATAGTGAGTTCATTTAAATTGAGAGAATGAAAAAAGATAGTAGAAGACAAAATATATCATTAATAGAAATAGTAAAAAATTACATGTCAATTAAGGAAGTAACAAAGAGTATGATTTCGGATAAAATATGTGGCCAACTTTAACTAATTAATTTGTTGAGGATTCACAGCTAACCCAAAAATTTGGGAATAAAGCTTGATTATTGTTGTCATTATAGCTTTTATTTGCTAAGCATGTTTAGTTTCTTTTCTTCTTCGTTTCCCCAGTATTGCTTCACATGACCTATATCTCCGCAGGTTCCATCATAGGCGCGTAATAAGTATTTCAACATGGAAATACTTATTCATGTTTGGAGAATTGAAATATGAGTACCCACTAGTCATCTGCCTGTATGATGTTGTACTAAGGCTTTATGAATTGAAACTACGAGTTCATAATGGTATATCCATATAGTATGGACAAACTTTAAAATGTATTGGACTATCTAAGCTTTTTGGTACAATATGTTCCAAGTCAGAGCAGTTCTCCTTTGTTTGTGGGTTATCTAGTATGGACTGCTGTTTACTCACTCAACATTCATACCTAGATGGAAAGCAGAATCGGAGTCTCGAAGACACATCTCCTAGAGTACTATTGCCACTTGTCTGAGCTATTTTGGCATACTAGTTTAGTAGTCTCCTCTAAGGTTTCCTAGCATGATGGTTGTGAAGGCTTTTGTAAACTGGAAAGGGCTGCTTTTATGTAAACTGGAAAGGGCTGTTTCACACATCCAACAGTGTCCACGTAGCTTCTACATTTTTATACTAGATTTCTATATTTTACACATTATGTAAAGAGCATGGACCTAACGTGAAACTACGTGGACACTGTTGGATGTGTGAAACATTTCACCTTCGAGAATATGAAAGTATGAAACAATAATTAGCCATTGGAAATTAATTACTTAACTGATAAAAAGTGGATGGACTGGGATCAAGATATACTAGATTTCTATATTTTACACATTATGTAAAGAGCATGGACCTAATGTGAAACTACGTGGACACTGTTGGATGTGGAAAAAAAAAAAATCCATTCTTATTTGATCAGATATATATACACATCTTTACCTTGGTTTATGAGTGGTATTATGATGTGTCTTTATATTAGAACCCATTTCTCTTTGTGATGGATGGACTGGGATCAAGACTGGGATCAAGAATCTTGATCTCAGTCCATCCACTTTTTATCAGTTAAGTAATTAATTTCCAATGCCTAATTATTGTTTCATACTTTCATATTCTCGGAGGCGAAATGTTTCACACAATATCTACATTTTTGTACTAGATTTCTATATTTTACACATTATGTAAAGAGCATGGACCTAATGTGAAACTACGTGGACACTGTTGGATGTGGGAAAAAAAATCCATTCTTATTTGATCAAATATATATACACATCTTTACCTTGGTTTTTGAGTGGTGTTGTGATGTGTCTTTGTGTTAGAACCCATTTATCTTTGTGATGGATGGACTAGGATCAAGAATTTTGATCCCAGTCCATCCACTTTTTATCACTTAAGTAATTAATTTCCAATGGCTAATTATTGTTTCATACTTTCATATTCTCGGCAGCAAAATGTTTCACACAATATCTACATTTTTATACTAGATTTCTATATTTTACACATTATGTAAAGAGCATGGACCTAATGTGAAACAATGTGGACACTGTTGGATGTGGAAAAAAAAAATCCATACACTGTTGGATGTGGAAAAAAAAAAAAAATCCATTCTTATTTGATCAGATATGTATACACATCTTGATTTTTGAGTGATGTTCTGATGTATCTTTATGTTAGAATCTATTTTCTGTTTGTTTCTTTAAAAAATAAAAATAAAAACTTATGCACTGTCCTTAACCCCTCTCTCTCTCTCTCTCTCTCTTTTTTTTTTTTGGGCATCTATGCAGCCTCTGCTTCTTGGATTGGACAATGCATAATAAACTAGGGTTGGTTGAATTAACTGAAATCTATGGGATCAGCTTTTTCCTCTAGATCTGGCATCACATGTAGCTTTCTACTCTTGTTGACCTATTGCAAATATTTTTGTTACCAACAAAGATGCCATGTTCCATTTTCTTTGGTTGAAAATAGACTTTTTCTTTCTTTTTTTTTCTTTCTTTTTTTTTCTTTTTTTTTTTTGAGAAGGGGTTGAAAATAGACTTTTTCATTATATAGATATAGTTTGAACATGTTTATTAAAAAAAAGAAAAAAGAGTTTGAACATGGACTTGGATCTTGACAGGTTTGACTACGGTTAAGGCACAGATCTTGAAGTCTCTCACAATTACTTTGTCACAACTCACAAGCCACAAAGAACCATCAAAAACTACCTTTTGACTTTAGGATTGATTACACACGCAATCAGGCTAGTTTTATTTATTTAAACTAGTTTAGCATGTATACATTGGCAGAGGGGCTGATCTAGTAGTCTGCCTATTCCCCTTAGGTCATTAACAAAATATTGGATCAGCATATATGTACATTGCCAGTTGATATATAAAGCTTTAGCAGTGTCAATCTAAATGTATATATATATTCGAGTCAAGATCAAATTATACATACCTTAATATAGTTCTTTGTTAACTTAAAAAAAAAAAAATAGTTCTTTGTTAATTTTTTACAATAACTTTTTATCAGATCAATTTTTGAGAATTTCATTGTTAAATTAAATGTTTTCATTATTCTTAACACATACTAAAATACTGTGTTAATCAGATATCACTTACAATCCAATTTATAACTCAAGCTTTTGTGTATAATTTAAAAAAAAATGAAAAAAATAATTATTAACCTCTTTTTATTGTAATATTTTACAAGCATTAATATATAGGTAGACAATATGTATAATCTAATAGCGAATTTACCAAAAGACAAAATATATATAATAAAAAAATATTAACTAGTGTAACAATAACAAAAGTTCTACTAGAAGTGACTTGAAACCTAATCTTGGGTATAATGTTTGTTGACCATGGAAAATGTTACCCATTTACTAATTAACATTTTTAGTAATACCAAACACCAAAGCATACAAAATATTTTCCAAAAAAAAAAAAAAACATTTTATGTTGACACAAAAAGACCTTAAAATGCAAAGATGCTCCATATGGTGTGTTCTAAGTGCTACATCAGGTTTTTACTTGATCAATATGGTCATGTGAGCGATCACAAGAAAACTCTAGTCTCCTACTTTAATTAGAGCAATATGCACCCTAAAAAGGGAAAAAAGTATTTGTTACACAAAGAAATAAATAGGTTTTCTTTGAACTTTTAATTGAGAGAAAGAGAGAGAGCTAAAAAATATAAAAGACTAAAAAAAATTGTCTTAGTTAAGAGACATCATCAGATTATTTATTGATTACTATTTTTCTTTTCTTAGAGGAAAACTTAGTAGGTATGAATAAATAGGGTAGATTATAATATCTCTCTTCCTTTTTGGAATGATAAGTTAATGCAATCAGTACAGTGCTAACTTTTGTTAATAAAATATTATACATGTTTAAAGGGAATGAAATATATTCTTTGGTTTATGGAATGATGTTTTCTTATAAAGAATTCTACCATGAATATGAATTATTAGGGCCAACTGTATGCCCTGTTTTTTTTAGGAGGTGGTGCATACTTTTCTTTCTTAAGAAATAGCTGTTCCCATATCACAAAGCCCCCAAATAAATGAATAACCCCCACCTCCAAAATTCTACAATGAATGAATAAATGGAGAAACTGATTAAAGGTCATTATCAACATCAGTATAATTTATCTCATACTACTATATTAGAACAATAGATGGTTTAAACAGTGCAAGAAATATTATGCGATATATATACTACTACACATAATAACAGATCGATATATCCCTATTTTTCTCTTCTGGAGCTGTTGTATTTACTATCCTGATCAGAACTCAGAAGGACTTTTCTGACATTAACAAACATGTATATTAAAAACAAATAAACAAACAAACTCTACATGGTTTTGGTCAGTCAATTGAATCTATTTCTCTCGATCGAATTATATATATAAATCAATTCCCAAGAGCCTGTTTTGTTTGATAGCACATTGGTCAATACTACGTGTTTCCTTTTGACCTTGATTGCATCCCTAAACCCACATGCATTATATATATATATATATATATATATATATATATATATATATATATATATATTTATATCTTTCTTTACCAAACTTTGGTTTCGAGTCTAATTCTCATAAATACCATGAAAACATTATCCCCCCTAAAAATTAAGAGATTTGCCAAAGAGTGGATTTGGAATTTTGGACCAAGTCCCTTTGAAAACAATTACGTACTATTGTCTATAATTCCACCGTCAGATAGATCGACCATCACCAAGCTGTATGAATGCGACTTTCATTGATTAACATTAATATATCTTTGCAACCAACTTGTAAATTATTGTGGGACCTTAAATCCTTAATTGATTGGATCGAGCTTCGGTACAAGTCATGAAACTGTGATAATAAAGTGACGTTAGAGATACACTCATACATCATATATTTTTCACAATTTTTTTTTATATATAACCATTGACATGGTCAGCCATGATAGGAGTAATATTATTTTCACTTTAGTTTACTATTGATAATGCTTTTATTATATGCCGATTATAACAAGTCATGTTAATAATTGTGAAAAATATTGTATTCCTAAATTTATAGGTGAAATAATGAAAAAAAAAAAGGAGAAAGATAATTTTTTTTTTTTAAAGGCAAATAATAATAAAAGAAAAGAAAATGCTAGCTGCAAAGCACCAAAAGTAGGAGGTGGGTGGAAGCAATAAACAAAAGATTAAAGGAAGTGATAAAGAGAGAGAGATGAGGTAGTTGCAGTCTTATGAGTTATGAGTTATGACACCCTCTTTAACTCACGCATTTATATGCTCCATAATGGCCACAAGCAAACATTCATGTCATGGGGAAATACTACACCCTTGGGCAAAATAAAAAGCCTTCGTTTTTTGTTCTCTTCAACAGAATCTTTAGAACTTACCAAAAACTTAATTACTACTACTATATAGGAAGATCTCTCTCTCTCTCTCTCTCTCTCCAGCCATTTCTTATGGTTTTCTAGGGTTTCGTTGACAAAACTCATTCCAAGGAAGTTTCTGTAGGTTGTTTTTTTATTTAAGGATCTCACCTTGAGTATATGAAATTTGTTTTTTCCGAAGGTGGCACTGAAACAAGAAGTAAAATATTTGTTGAACAGTCCCACTTCTAAGTCTGAGTTTGGATAAAACTTAAAATAATGCATCTAAACAACTATTTAAGTTTTACCCCCCAAAAAAAAAAAATCCAAACCCATACTAAATATATATTCAAGGAAAAAAAAAGATTAAATGGCACTGAAATGCAATTTTTTTCCTAAGTAGAAATGTAAATAAATGTAGAACTAGAGTTACTTGTGCTAATTTTCTCTTAAAGGTAAACGAAAGTTTCATATTCATCTCATGAGATATGGGAGAAAATATATCATATCATCCCTTTTATGTCCGTTTTGAATCAATTTATTTAGCTTTTTTTTTGTTAAAAATGGCCTAAAATATATTTGTACTTTAAAAAATGGAAAAAAAAAAATTGAATATTTTAAAATTTGTATATAAACAAAATATATTAGAAGTTAAACAAAAAAATCTGATGGCAAAACGAATCCAACCTAGCATTAAGTAACTCATAAAATAAAATAATGAAAAAGACAAAGACAAAGACAAAGTGACAAAACAAATAAAGAATGGCAGGGGCACCATTGTCATTTAGAAGGAGAAAGTGGCTGAAGTATCAAAAAATGGGAAGCGCCCGAAATGACTGCTATATGTAAAACCCATTAAAAAAATGTTGGGCGTACAATAATGTCCTAAAAATCTTGAGAAACCGCGTTGGCCTTGAGAGTTGTACAGGCAAAGCATCCTCTCTTCTCTCTTTGAAGAAAAATTTATGGTTTTGCGATTTTGGATATGTTTAAATACTGTTTATTTGTTAAAAATTGAAAATTTATTGTTAAAAATATTGTAATAAAATATTTTTTTAAAGACAAAATATTGTTTACAAATATTATTCACGCGTTTTTGTGCTTTAACTGACCCGCAAAAAAACACAGATGCAGCTTAAACGCAGCTTCAGTGCTAGGCACACTTCAAGTCAAAAATAGAATTTTAGTATAAAAAAAAAAGTCAAAAATAGAATGGGAGCTTCTAGGAATAATCAATTAAAACAGAGTCCAACAACTAGCCAAATAGCCCAATACTTTAAAACAAAGTTGGCCAGTGTCAAACTCTCTCTCTCTCTCTCTCTCTCTCTCTCTCTGGCTCAAGGACCACAGCAACCATGTTTCTCCCATATTATATGCTCTGATTCATCTGATCAAAAAAGGTCAAGAACTTTTGTTTTCTTTTTTGTTTGTTTGTGTTTTTACTAAAAATAATAACATAAACACCAATATTTTCCTTTTTTTTCATAATATGTTAAAGTGAGAAGTTAAATTTAAAATAACCTTATTTTTACATCAATTTATTACCGACATTATTTTTATTTTACACTAATAATCGACTATATTATGTAACAAGATTAAGTGTTTCATGGACATGTCAAATTAGTCAGACAGCCGGAACTCCCTAATAAAGTTGATAATAAATCAATTTTCAATCATCAGCACTCTTACCTACACCTAAAAAGGACTAATTTTTGTTTTGAAAGACTAAAAAGAGTCTAATTTAATACTATCTTGGATAATAATGCCTCAATTTTACCATGTTCCACTTTTTGTCTTCCTTTTTGGGTGCTAATGCCAATGCAAAACACAGACAACCAGAAAGAAAGGACCAGATATTTGGGTACACTCCTCTCACTTCTAATAAATGGGAAATGGCATGCAAATACTAGTTACTTCTGATGCCCAATTTCATTGGGCGTGCACTCTCTTAGTGAAGGGTAATACATATAGGAGTTTGCCTAGCCTAGCATTGCGTGAAGTTTATCAAGTCAGTAGCAAGAATTTCATTGTCACCATGTAAGGGAAGAAACTTTAACTCGATAAAATGCCCCACCATATATAATCACCTAATTAAACATGCCCATACGTGTTTAAAGATTTAATCTTAATTTCTATAGCATGTTTGTGATGCTAGCATCTTTTAACTAATATGGTAAAAATAATTTTTTTTTTTATACAAAAACAATTAAATTCAATCATGTATTCAATAATCAAATACAACCATATATGCATATTCTTCTCCCAAAAAAAAAAAAAAAAAAAATACAACCATGCATACAGTTGAATTTAATTGAAAAAACTTTAAATAATTGACCAAAAGACATTCCATAGTGATAATCAAATACTTTACCAAGTTTAGTGAGGTGCTCGGATAATATTCAGGCAAAACAAACTAGAAAAGTAGAAAAATAATAAACAGTAACTACACCAATTAAATTCAAGCAAGTTTTAACAGAAGGTACAGAAAAAAAGAAGACTGCAGAAGAAGCAAGAGCATTAACACTAGCCTATTCATTGCCCAGCTTTTTTCCCCTTTCTCACCATTGCTTCACTGCCCATAACGTCATTAAACTCACTCTGAAAAGGCTAAAGCTATGCTCTCGTTCTAATACAAATAATAAGTGAAAAAGGAACAAAAAGCTGATAACAGAAAGATCTTACAAACATTTCCCCACTTTAAATTTGGCTGTAGCATTAAAAGCAAAAGCAAAACCCACCAGTGGTTTTTCATTTTTTTTCACTAGTTGTGAAGAGGATTTGGACCCGTATGAATTATTCTCTTCTCGTCCCCATATACTGTGTCTGAATCTCCATTAATGGTGGCCGCACCAGCTTGACCTGGAGTAGTACTACTACTACTTGAAGAAGTTGAAGGTGCATGAAACAATGGTGTCTGAGAAAAACGATCTTTCCTCGGCGGAGACCTAATGAACTTACCAGATTCTTCATGAGCAGCCAAACAAAAACTTATTTGAGTGAAAATTAAGATGACCCACAACAGCAAAATTGTACTAGTAGTAGTAGTAGTTGTTGTTGTTGTTGTTGTTGGTGTAGGAGCTCTAACATGCCTTGTTCCTCTTGCTCTTGCACAAGCTTCCGAAGGAACTATCATTGTAGTTGTTGTAGTGGAAAATGGATGACCATAAGATGCTCAAAGAGATCTCTAACTCACAGAATAGAGCGTAAAGGAAATGGGGTTTTGGATAATTCAGAGAATAGTAGAAGAAAGAAATGACTTTGTCACTTTAGTACTTCCTTGTCTTATGGGTCTAGACACATGAGCTTGACCCTTGATTCCTGGAACCTTCTAATATTTCTTATTTCACTTTCTGAATCTTCGGACTTCGCACCTTTTACTCACACAAACTAGTAAACCAACACTGCAGCTTTGGGTTTTTCTTCTTGCTTTTTTATTTATTTTTGGTTTAATTTTATATAGTTATTTTATATATAAATTTCTCTCATTGTTGGGTTGGAGAGAGTGTGGGACTGTCAAGTATTAATAACCGTTGTCTCCGGGATATATTCAAATTTAGAGAGAGTATTTGACGTTGGTAAACAGAAGAATGGTACTACCATTTTGGCTTTTTGACAGCAAAGTTGCTTTACTTAATTGTAAAAATCTCTGGCCACAAAGATATGCTATCAAGCCTATCATGCATTGGTTTCAATTTACTACATATTTTCTTCTCTTCTGATGACTGAATTGCCCCTTTTGTTTTGTGCTTCCATTTCAGTGTCTCAGCATTTCCTTACTCAGCTGGGGTTCGACTTAATTGCATCAGCACCAACTTGTGTCTCTTCTCTGTGTGTTAATGGTTTTGTAAATTGTAATATGTTAGGGGATATCCATTTGTAGGACCCGCATGCAGCAGCATCATAAATGATAAAACTCGTTTTTAACATTTCTCCTTTGGACTTTATTAAAATTGATATATACCTAATACCTTATTAGTCAAATCATGAAAGGAAAATATCAATCTTTTTTTTTTTTGGTGGTAAAGAACGAAATATTAAACTCTTTAGAGTATAGTCTCTTTTGAAATACAATTACACTTTTATGCAATAAACAAAATAAGTCACATAAATTGATGATATAAGTTCTCCAAACATTAATTCTCAAAAAAAAAAAGAGGTTCTCCAAACATTCTCTCCAAAAAAACAAAAAACAAAGTTCATCCAAACATACAGTTAAGAGAGAGTATATATGTATAGATGACTCAAAAGATAAAAGTTACAAAATCTCAATATATGTTTTTTTTTTTCTTTTTTTTCTTTGAAAGCCCAAAAAAAAAAAAAACTCAATGTTTGTTGAGTGCTACTGATATATATTGTCAAGAGCGGCATTAATAAAATTTGAGGGTGATGTGATTTTGGTTGCTTTAATCATCTAAAAACACAAGAATAATGTAGCGATAAAAAAGATAGACATGACAAAACAGGTCAGAATTTGCTGACCCAATCCAAAAAATACCTATGCGTGCCAAGAACGAGGCTATTGGGTTGGGCCTCAATCGAACTCACAATCTATATGTATTGTGGGCTTGAGTTTCCTACTTTGGGTCGTTCTCGGCACAGAGACTCAACGGAATCACCTCTTTCACTGGATTGTTCTATTCTCTCTCCTTTCCCAACTTCTTTGTGAACCTTTCAACAACCTTTTCCCCCTTTAACTTCTTGTATTTATAGCCCAAAATTAGTGGAGATACTATGATTACTTTCATGGTTAGTGCAATGTTAGGTCCAATGTCGTTGATCATAAGTGGGTGTTAGGTGGGAGTGGGGTGTGGTGAGAGTGGATTTGGAAATGGTTTCCACTTCAGTAGATATGCTCGACAGTGATATTCCCTAGGCACTGTCGAGCAATCGAGAGACAATACAACTAAGCAATCACCTTCTTGTTCGGGAGGCAGGTCACCGAATGTGACCCAGGAGGCGTAGCGTGGTATGAATTGATGAAGATCATTTGTTCAAAGGGTTTGAAGCCGGCGTGAGGCCGGGCCTTAGGGACAGTATGGGCCATATCGTCGGGTTGAAGCCCTAGGCCCAAATGGGTCTAGATATGGCAGGGCAATACAATACCCAACTCGAACTTGAATTTTTTTTACCCAAAACAAAAATGAATTGACTTGTGACCCAACCCAATCCATGACTCGAACATTTTTTAAAAAACTTTTTTTTTGTAAAAAAAAAATAAAATTAAGACAATATTGGTTTAATTGTTTGTTGTAAGCTTTAAGAAAACAATTGAGAGACCTTTAAATAATTGCATGCAAATAAATTGAAGATGAATGATTGAGGCATTCTATAATGAGTAAAGATATCAAATAACAAAGTACATGTTAAGATAATCTAGTTACAGTAAAGTTAAAAACATATATTTAAAATTATAGACATATATGAGAAACATTCATAAATGTGAAAAGAGTGAAGCTAGAGTATTAATGAAATTAGCATAAATTATAAATGCTTAAGCCTATTTTTAACAATTCACGTCCAAAATAAACGGCTTTTCAAAATAAATTATGATATTTCCTATAGTGTGTGTTGTTTAACAATAACATGAAATTTATAAAAGATGCCATGTATATATAAATAAGTAAACAATCAAACTTTAATGTATATTCTCAAATTGAAATAGAGTGCCAACCATAATTGATAATAGATTATAAAATTAGTTTTTAAGATTGTAAATTTCTTATATGTTTTTATTCTTTGTCAAATTAGTTATCCAATAAGGCATTTGTAATTTTGTTTATGTTTTTTGATGTTGATATTGTGTAGAAATGAAACTTGTGTATTTGTTTTACTTAACTTTTATACTATTTTGTTTTGATTAGTAGTGTTAGAATTTGTATAATTTTAAAATTATTGAACAAGTATTAATTTGTTTAGCTGGACTCAATTTTTATATGAGTGGTGAATTCAAAGTAATGCATTTTACATCAAATAATTTGCTGCATGACTTTCCAAATAACAAATACATGTTGTTTTCCTAAAAAAAAAAAAAAAAATTCATGTGAAAAATACGGGTTAACCCGACCTGACCCGAAACCTAATTGATCCGACCCGTTTCTAACCAGCTTAAAATGACCCATTTTGACTCAAACCCATTTTAACCCATGCCCCGATTAACCCAACCCGACCTGCCATTTTGCCATGTCGCCATGTCTAATAAAAGATAAGAAGAATGCTACTATATTTGTCGAATTCAAAATATTTTCTGTAGAAGGTTAGAAGCATTTTTTTTCCCCTCAGATACGGCATAATGAAATCTATTTCATTGATAGGGTAATAGAAACGTTCACTTTAGGAGTAATAGAATGGAGTAACTGTGTATGGATGTAACTCAAATTTAAAAAACTTGGGTTTTCCAGAGATACATGCCATAAGGTGTCTTTGTCATAGTTATAATTATAGGAACCGCCATTGGCCTCAGTAGCCTATTGGCACCCAGGTACCCTTGTGTCCTGATGCTCAGGGGCTCTAGCGCCCGCAAAATCACCTAGCAAAAAAAAAAAGTTATAATTATAGGAACCGTGTGATGATCACTCACATTCAAGTACGTATGATAGCAGAGAAATATTGACCAGTGCAGCTATACCAATGACAAACGGGGATTGACAGCTATAATCATGGGTGCTTTGGAGAAGTCCGTATCAAATATTCATAAATTTATGGTCGGATAAATTGTAGTTATAAGCTATCCCACCTGAATTTTAGAACAACTTATAATATATGGTTAAAGTTAATTAGATCCGTTTGGTACGTGTGTTTAAACAACAGTTTTCAGTTTTTTTGAAAATATGTGTGTATGAAAAAATTTGTAGAAATACGTGTAATATTGTTTAAAAACTGAAAATATGTGTTTGAACTCGCGTACCAAACGGGGCCTTGATGTCTTAAAAGTATTGATTTAGAAAATATTTTATATTTTTTTTATAGGAAAAGAAAAAATAATTCATTTTTTTAATAACTTTTTTATATTTTTCATAAAAGTAATATTAACACTTTTCTAAAATAGTTTATTAACTGGACCTAACACATATATAAAACACACAAAACTTCAATGAATTTGTGCGTGTAAGCTAATAAATTATTAATAAGTTTATTTTCTTCTTTGAAAAATGTGAATTAAAGTCATGATTTTAAACATCGGTACTATCAATAAACCGTTTTTTGTATCGATTCTCAATTTTTGACCAATTCTTCCTGATTTTGACTAGTTTTATACCTGTTTAGGGTTTTTATTGAACCAGATTAGTGCTTGGTTCCCGATTGAACCGGACGGTCCAATCCAATTTTTAAAACCATGATTACAACTCATAATTTAGTATTTATTAATTTTTAACTTATGCCCTTAGGGTACTTATTAATAAGACACCTATAGAAACAGTCATTTTAATTTGTGGCGTGGTACTCTATGTTAGAGCATTCACATCAGTGATATAGTTCCACTACAGGCCTTTGTATTCGAGTGAGCTTTTGCAGATCTAGGCTAGCAACCCCTATTAGTTAGCTAAATAAATAAATAAAAATGTAAAATCAACAAACTAAAATGACAAATTAAAGAAACAAAAACAAATTCTTCAGTCAAATTGATTCAATCATTCGATGAATATGGTTCATGAACAAAACAGAATTGCAATTTTGAAGAACAAATAATCATGGACCATGTGATGGGCCGGGCCGACAGCAAATTTAAAGAGATGCCTAGGCGGCAAGGCTAAATTGGGAAGTGACTTTTCAGCCCAAGGTTAATAGAACCTAATTTTTATCATCCCGAATCAGTGAGCCTAATTATTTCTCTCATAGTGGGACCAAGAGTGGGCCAGGCAAGAATTGACCAAGGCAATTAATTAGTCATTTAAAGACAGTACAACAAAGTGGTCCGTCCCTTGATGAAAGAAATAATCCAAACACTTGACAAGGGTTTTTAGGCCACTGAATTAATCCAATACTAGCCTCAAGTCCTGCCCATAGTTGGGCTCAAGAAAATTAGGTTGGTGTCCAACAACGCCACCATCTCCATCTCCCACCCAAAAGAAAATACAAGGGACAATTTGTTTTAATTATATTTTTCAAAGATATATATATGAGATTAAATTCTATAAGGATAGGTTGTAAAACCCATATTTTACACTATCCAATAAATGATTGTCACGTCAGTATTTTACTTAAAATTCAATACATCCTACCACACCTAATAACATCTCAATAAATTCCCAACTTGATTGGATTTATATATGGGTATTATAATTAATTGAATGTGATTGTGTTTATTCTTAAATATGTGATAAGATAATGTGGCATGTTGAGATTGGATGGGTAAAATATGAGTTTTACGCCACGTCTTTATAGAATTTAATCTCTCTCTCTCTCTCTCTCTCTCTCTCTTTATATATATATATATATATATATATATATATATATATATATATATATATATATATGTATGTATGTATGTATGTATTATAATTCACAATTACCATGAAGAGGGAGATTTGAACCTATATGTCTCCATTGAAAATACAAACGAGATGCTACTTGAATTAGGATCTTGGCAATAGTTTTTTAAGATAATAAGTTGTAATTGGAGTTGTACGGGACTGAGATCCCAAGACTCATGTGGGCCCTGGGCCCAGGCCCAACGTAGCGGCCCCGTTGCCCTAAGTCCTTCTTGAAACTGCCTTCGCGCAAAAACAGGTTTTGAGTCGCGGATCCTGAGAGGTGTTCGGCATAAGCTTTCCCGAACAAGCTTATGAATCCTGTCCGGGAAAATCACGAAATGCTCGGGGAACTGCATTACCGAGCACAATCGACTAGGCTGGAACCAAGTTCCAAGGCCATAATTACTGCATCCCACTCTCACCTAAACACCCACTTAAAACAAATAATATTGGACCTTCAATAGCACTAGCGGTGGCTGTAATCATAATCCCCCCACTAACCTTGGCTATAAATAGCAGAAGTTTGGGAAGAGAAAGGGGTTCAGAAAAAAGAGAGTAGAGTGAATATTGTTTTGAGTCTCTCTGCCGAGAACGACCCTTAGTAGGAAACCTAGAAACCCACTTTACAAATAAATTGTTAGCCCAAGTGAATTCAGGCCCAACAGCCTCACTTCCGGAACCTACAATTGGCGCCCACTGTGGGGCTCTCCTACGAAGCTGTGGTTCAACCGAGACTCAAACAAGGGAAATGTCCGAAGAGCGTTCGGGAGGGCGTGCACTGAGTAGTTCCGCAAGATCTTCTCGGGGATTGACGTGGAGGGAGAGAAGGCAGAAACGGCGGGAGGATAGGGAGCACCCCAGAGGAGAGGAAAGGTCTGGATTGGGAGAAAGGTCGGCCCAGACACACCGAACGGTTTCAGGCGTCTCGGCACATCCGCAGTATGATGATAGAGACCGAGAACTGGAGCGGTTGCGCAGATTGGTAATGGATTTGGAGCTGGAAGCAAGGGGTCGGCCCCAAGAAAGGAATCGCAACCCCCAGCAAAGGAGAAATCGAGGCGAGGAGGGCTCCAGCCGATCTGATACGCAACGATACCGAGACCGATCACGCTCTCAAGAGTCACACCGACACTCCCAGGAGACACGTCATCCGCGAAACCGGTCACGGTCGCATGGATACGATGACCGAGGGTCAGAATCGCCGGAGGAACGGCAGCTCCACAACGCCGCCATGGATGCCATGAGCCGAGCCTTACGGATGGCTGCTCGGTCCCCGTTCTCCGATGAGATTGAACGGGCCCCAATGCCGAGCAGATTCACGCGACCGCCATTCAATTCCTACGAGGGTAAGACAGACCCCGTGGAGCATGTCAGTCATTACATCCACATGATGTCTTTGCATGCACACAATG
This sequence comes from Quercus tomentella, assembly GCA_028535165.1. Lineage (NCBI taxonomy): Eukaryota > Viridiplantae > Streptophyta > Magnoliopsida > Fagales > Fagaceae > Quercus > Quercus tomentella. Next base: position 1,899,757 of record JAPQVY010000133.1, read on the forward strand.
ATGCATTGATGTGTAAAGTATTCCCCTCTAGTCTCGGCTCAACGGCCCTGAGATGGTTCAATGGGTTACGGAAAGGCTCCATACGTAGCTTCGCCGAGCTGATTCAAGAGTTCGGCAGTAGATTCGTGACATGCAGCCGAGTGCAACAGCCGGTTGACGCGCTACTTTCCATGAAGATGAGGGTTGGAGAAACCCTTCAGAGTTATGCCAGCCGATACTGGGAACTCTACAACGAGATTGGTGGAGGGAATGAGAAAATTGCGGCAAACACCTTCAGGATAAGGCTCCCCGAAGACTCTGAATTACGGGAGTCGTTGACGAAAAGACCCCCCGAGGATATGAGGCAACTGATGAGACGCATAGAGGAATACAAACGCCTGGAAGACGACCGGCTGCAGAGCAGGGGGAAAGCCCCATTAATTGGGAGATCTCGGCAAGGCGTTGTGCCGGCAAGACCCAAAAAAACTTCAGAATGCAGGAACCAGAGGTGCAAATCGAAGGGGTTAATGTGGCGTTTAAAGAACCCGTACACAAAATCTTGGAGCGGATCAAGAACGAGTCATTCTTCAGGTGGCCAAACAAAATGGGGGGCGACCTGTCTCGGAGGAACCAAAACCTATACTGCACCTATCACAGAGACAAAGGACACACCACCGAGCAGTGTCGGGTATTAAAAGATCATCTCGGGCAGCTAGTAAAGGCGGGGTACCTGAAAGAGTTTGTAGTAGACTCCACTAACCGAGAAACCGGCCAGGGCGTCCAACAGAAAAGGAACCCCCTCCCGCCTCCACTGGGGGTAATCGAAGTCATCCATGCTGCACCGAGAGGAACGGCAGCAGCAAAAAGGGTATTAACAGTGGCTTGCACGGGAGGAGAATCAGCCGAGAAGAAGAAGAAAGTTGAACGGCTGACCATCTCGTTCGGAGAAGACGATTTGGAAGGAATGGTCCAACCTCATGACGATGCTTTAGTGGTGGCGGCCCGGATAGGCGGGTTCCTGGTGAAGAGGGTAATGATCGACCAAGGGAGCGGGGCTGACGTCATGTACCCGGACCTCTTCGAAAGGCTCGGATTGAAGACCGGGGATTTGGCGAAATATGACACGCCACTGGTCTCATTTGACGGGAGAGTCGTAATTCCCGAGGGACAAATCTCTCTCCCGATGGATATGGAAGGCAAGGGAGTTATAGTTACCTTCATAGTAGTCCGGTCATTCTCACCATATACCGCAATCTTGAGGAGGCCGTGGATTCACGCCATGAAGGCTGTTCCGTCCACCCTCCACGTGAAAGTAAAATTTCCCACTGAGTATGGAGTTGCCGAGGTAAGGGGGAACCAACAAGTGGCGAGGCAGTGTCTTGTCGCTGCAGTCAGATGGAAAAATGAACAGCTCGGACAAGCTGAACAGGTCGATAAAGAAACTTCATAGCAATTACAGAACCCTCGAGGGGAAACGGGGGCGGACGTTGCTGAGGAGGTATTGAAGGTTAGAATTCTTCCAGATACTGACAGGTATTTCCAGATAGGTACAAGTATGAATGACCGGGAAAGGGTAGAGATGTTGTTGTTCCTTTTGCAGAACGTAGATGTTTTCGCATGGAACCCGTATGAAGTGCCCGGCGTAGATCCCGAGTTCATTGTCCATAAACTCAACGTGGACCCATCATTTCCCCCGAAGAAGCAGAAACCGAGAAGAGCATCAAAGGAACATGTCGACGCAGTAAACCTGGAAGTCCAGCGGCTGAAGGAAGCCGGAGTCATAAAGGAAATATTCTTCCCGAGATGGCTAGCAAACACTGTTGTAGTGAAGAAGAAGAACGGTAAATGTTGAGTTGTGTGGACTTCACAGACTTGAACAGGGCGTGTCCCAAGGACCCATTCCCGATGCCCAAAATTGATCAACTAGTAGACGCCACGTATGGGCACCCGAGGATGAGCTTCCTGGATGCCTTCCAGGGCTACCACCAGATTGCCTTGGCGCCCGAGGATCGGGAAAAGACAGCATTTATCTCCCCAGGTGCAAACTATCACTACGAGGTCATGCCATTTGGATTGAAGAACGTCGGAGCCACGTACCAGCGAATGATGACGAGAATGTTCCGAGAAAAAATTGGATGCACGGTTGAAGTATATATTGACGACATGGTGGTAAAAAGCAGAAAAGAGTCACAGCATACGGAAGACCTCCGGGGAGTATTCGAGATACTTCGGCGGCATAAATTGCGCCTGAATGCCGAGAAGTGCACTTTCGGAGTGGGGGCTGGCAAGTTCCTGGGTTATCTGATCTCTACTCGGGGAATAGAGGCTAACCCCGACCAAATAGAGGCCGTGAACCGCCTTAAACCACCAAACAATCCCAAGGAGGTGCAAGTGCTCACTGAAATGTTAGCCGCCCTAAACCGATTCATCTCCAAGTTTGCCGATCGCTGCCGACCGTTTTATCAACTTCTGAAGAAGTGGAAGGGGTTTCGCTGGGACGAGGGATGTGATGAGGCTTTTCGAGAGCTAAAGGAATACTTGGCAAAGGTGCCAAAGTTGACGGCCCCGGAGCCCGGGGAGGATTTGTTTATGTACCTCTCAGTCACCGACCATGCCATAAGTGCTGTGTTACTAAGGGACCAAGGAGTACAAATGCCAGTGTATTACATAAGCAAAACCTTGGTTGATGCCGAGACAAGGTACCTGCCCCTGGAGAAGTTAGTTTTAGCCCTGGTGCAGGCCACTAGGAAGTTGCCACATTACTTCATGGCTCATACGGTGGTCGTCCTCACCGAGTATCCATTACAGTCACTGTTAAAGAGATCAGACTTCACAGGCCGAATTGCCAAATGGGGGACTCGGTTGGGGTCGTTTGACATAAGATACCGACCAAGAAGCTCGGTGAAGGGACAGGTTCTCGCAGATTTCATCGCAGAATTCACACCCAAGAACGACGGCAAGGTAATCTGTAGTGCAGAGATTCGCCCGTGGAGGGTATTTGTGGACGGCGCTTCGAATGCTATGGGGGCCGGGGCTGGTATCGTCATAATCACCCCCGAGGGCATACGATTGGAACACTCCTTCAGATTGGGATTTAAAGCCTCAAACAATGAGGCCGAGTATGAGGCCCTACTGGCCGGTTTGAGGGCCGTATTGCATCTGGGTGCAAAAGATGTTGAGGTTTACTCGGACTCGCGACTGGTTGTTTACCAGATCACAGGAGACTTCGAGGCTCGGGACTCCCGAATGAAAGCTTATCTAAGTGCAGCTAAGCAGATTATCGGTCAATTCGGAATGGTAAAGGTGTCCCAGGTAGCTCGGTCACAAAACAAACACGCCGACTCACTTGCCACGTTAGCCTCATCAGCTACCGAGGACACACCCCGGCTAGTCACAATAGAACTTATAAAGGAGCCAAGTATCAGTGTGAAGAGTATTCCCGACCAAGCCAGAGTAGAGGTCGCGAAGGTAGCAGTGGCCAATCCGTGTTGGATGAACCCGATCATAGATTTCCTTGCCGATGATAAGGTTCCGGAGGATGAAGACGAGGCCAATAAGATTCGCAGGATGGCTCCCCGGTACTGGCTGTCTTCGGACCACAAATTGTACCGAAGGTCCTTTGCAGGCCCTTACCTTTTATGCTTACATCCCGAAGAAGTCAGAGAGCTTCTGACCGAGCTACATGAGGGAGTGTGTGGCGGCTATGTTGGGGGACGATCTTTAGCACACAGAGCGATGACCCAGGGGTTCTGGTGGCCACAGATGCGGAAGGATGCCGTTGAATATGTTCGGGGCTGCGAACAGTGTCAAAAGCACGCCCCTTTGATCCATCAGCCTGCAGGTCGTCTAAATCCCGTCAGCAGCCCGTGGCCGTTTGCGCAATGGGGGCATGACATCCTCGGACCATTCCCCTGAGCAATGGGGAACCGCCGTTTTGTATTGGTGGCTGTAGATTACTTCACAAAATGGGCGGAAGCCGAGGCCTTGGCCAATATCCGAGATACTGACGTGAAAAGGTTTGTATGGAAAAACATAGTCACAAGGTTTGGGGTGCCAAATTCACTAGTAACCGACAATGGGCTACAGTTCGATAGCAAGGCTTTTCGGACCTTTTGCAGCGAACTTGCCATCAAGAACAAGTATTCAACCCCGGCTTACCCACAAAGCAACGGCCAAGCTAAGGCAGTGAACAAGACTATTTTGAACGGGCTGAAGAGAAGGTTGGACGGGGCGAAAGGAAGATGGGCAGAAGAGCTACCCAGTGTATTATGGGCTTACCGTACGACCCCCAGAAGATCCACGGGTGAGACCCCGTTCTCCTTGACGTACGGAGCGAAGGCTGTGATACCAACCGAGGTGAGCTTGTGCAGTGCACGGGTCGTAGGGTTTGACCCCGTCCAGAACGCCGACCTGATGATGGAGCATTTGGACTGGCTAGAAGAACGCAGGGAGGCGGCGACCATACGGCTCGCCGAGTATCAGCAGAGACTAGCCCAAAGATACAACCGGAATGTAAAGGAGAGGGAGTTCAGTGCCGGAGAACTGGTGCTAAGAAAAGTCGTGGGAAACATGCGAGACATATCTGCAGGCAAGCTTGCTCAAACCTGGGAAGGACCGTACAGAGTTACAGCCATCGCTGGTGCAGGGGCCTACTTCTTGGAAGACCTTGACGAGAGGCCGCTTCCCCAGCCGTGGAACGCCAGCAACTTAAAGAAGTTCTACGCATGATCATCCGTGTAAGCCAAAACTTGTATTTTACTAAAATCGAGATTATGATGAAGTTCATTTGTATATGTTGTTTTTGTTTCCGTCACTACACACCAAGAGAATTGCAAATAAACTCTCTAAGGACAGAAACCTGGCCCTCGGCTCGATTAAAATCGCCGAGCAGGTGGAAACCTTATCGCTAAAAAAATCTAAGGACAGAAACCTGGCTCTCGGCTCGATTGACATCGCCGAGCTGGTGGAAACCTTATCGCTAAAAACTATAAGGACAGAAACCTGGCCCTCGGCTCGATTAAAATCGCCAAGCAGGTGGAAACCTTATGACTAAACTCTCTAAGGACAGAAACCTGGCCCTCGGCTCGATTGACATCGCCGAGCAGGTGGAAACCTTATCGCTAAAAAAATATAAGGACAGAAACCTGGCTTTCGGCTCGATTGACATCGCCGAGCTGGTGAAAACCTTATCGCTAAAAACTCTAAGGACAGAAACCTGGCCCACGGCACGATTAAAATCGCCAAGCAGGGGGAAACGTTCTCGTGACAAGAGGATAAAAGGTCAAAAGATGAAAACATAATCCTCGGCAGGGTCAAAGCCACCGAACATATGGGAACCCTAACCCTCCGAACATTAAAATTCATTGTCACTCTCGGATTATTCAAAGCACGGCACAATAGGCTTTGGGTATCATCCCATTCACGGCAGAAACATTGACATAGTCCAAGCGAAACATACAAAAAGATAGAAGTTCATTCAACAAATTAGAACCAAAGTTAAGAAAGGAAGCTGTTTACCGATCAAACGGGCAAAATAAACAGTAAATTGTTCGTTCGCCACATCCCGGCGACATAGGCAAATAAACCATTAAAAAAGTAAACTACAAGTGCGATGAAAATAAATGAAAGCATAAGAAAGGATGCCGATAATCAGTTGGAAGGTCGGGTCGGATCTCTCACTTCTGGCTGGTCGGTCAGGGGGTAACACGAGTCTTCGCCGAAAAGGTCCTGTACGGTTGGGATGCTAGTGGCTTCCATGTCCTCTGGCTCAGCATAAGCGTCAATTTGTTCAACGAGCTCTCTTATACTTGTCGTTTCCTCCTCCTCAACAGCAACCGGGGGATCCTGCACGGCAGTTACATCGCTCGGAAAGGAAATTTGGCTGGGGTCTCTCAAGTGGGAATCCTTGGGAACTCCCAGTGCATGAAAAGCGGAATACCACCCGGCCTCAAAACCCAACTTCTGAGCCTGGGTCACGACCGGCTTTGCAGACTGCTCGGCATCAGCAAAGCCTTCATTGTACCACTTCTGCTCGCACTCCGTCAGGGCTGCCCTAAGGTCGGCTAGCTCCTCGGCGTTGGAAGTGTTCAGGCTGATGGCTTCGGCCAGCTTCAAGTCAGTTTCGTTCTGCTTGGCCAAAAGCTCCGCACATCTCTTTTCCGCCAGCGCCCTGTTTTTCTCCGCTGCGGCGGCCTTCTTCTCGGCATTCTCAGCTGCCTTTAGTTTTTCTTTCACTGATTTGGCCGCTGACTCCCGCGCCCCCTTTTCGCGCTCGACCTCCTCGGCAAGATCCCGTGCCCGGCCAGCCATTATGTGAGCCAGTTGAGCAGCCTAGCAATCACAAAAAGTTAGCGAAGAAGCAGAAATAAATGTACGGGAGAAAATAGATAACTAAGGAGTTACCGCAATAGCGTGCCACTCTAACCGGTGCCCCACAGACTCCTCAGATCCTTCCTCAAAGGCATGCACGTCATCAGGAAGAAGGAGACCCTCGGCCAGGGTTTGGGCAATACGGCCACCCTCGCCTTTCTCCCATATCCGCACACAAGCGGTCGAAGGCAAAGGCTTGCCGTCCAACAGGAACTTAGGCTTCCACGCTGGAGTCGCTTGAGAGGAGGACGCAACCCCCGGACCAACCTGGGTCTGTGGTTCACGGATAACAATCCCCCCTGTTGGGTGCGGAGGAGTCTGGACGGCATCATCTCCCGGTCCCGTGGATGGTTGATCGGTGACCTTTTGTTTCTTCCTGGCCCGTCCAACTTGAGAAGGAGGCGGGGGCTGGTTGGGCTGCCGTGCACCGGGCACGAAGCGATCAATGGTCATAACCCTCCTTAACACCATCCTTCCCCCGGATTGGATATCCTCAGCCGATAAGGCAGCCACTTCAATCGCTGGTTGCTGGGGCTCAACGATCAGGTTCTCGGGCTGCGCCTGCTCCTGAACGGGGTCCTCTTCTTGGATAGCTTAGTGGGCGAACTCTCTGAGGCGCCGAGACACGCGTTCCGCAGGCTCGTCTCGCAAAGGGGCTAGCTCGTCCGAGGAGGTGAAGCGCCGTCCAAATTCCCTCGCCTCCCCAGTTGTAAGTTTCGGTGGCAGGAAGTTTGCGTACCGAACGTCGATGTATGATAGCAGGGGACTATCCACTAGAAGTGCTTGTTTAAAATTCTACCAGGTGGAGTAAACTGGCTCTACTCCGAGGATCAGGTGCGAAGCCCGGAGTTGTCCGTCCCAATGCACGTATATCTCGGAACGAAGAATGAAGTTCAAATCTTTGACGTGGACGGCTCTGAGATCCGGAACGAACACTTTGCCGTCTGTAAAAGAGCAAGTGTCATATCAATATCTGATAATGAAGATTTACTTTAATGAAAAGAAATGAAAATGGGGAGGAAAGCAATTACATTAAGGGAATGGTACAAACCCACTTCACGCCGTGAAAGGGGGCAAGGGATGTCCCCGGCAAACCAGTTGCCGCGCACACGAACGAACTCCCCGGCGGAGTTCCTGTTCGAATCAGGTAGGCATGATATCAACCGTACCCGATTATCTCTTGTCTTTAGGTAATAGTTGGTAGCTTTGTTCCCACAGAGGCTATACGTGTGGTTAATGTCATGGTGATTTAACTGTAAATTAAAGGTATGATTCAACCTACTGACGCAACTAACTACCCGGTAAAAGTTGGGGGAAAGCTGGTCGGGACACAGTCCGTAGTACCTAAGTGTATCTGTAAGAAGGGGGTCCACGGGAAACCTAACCCCGCCCTCTAAGATTGACATCAAAGGAAAAAAGACTATGCCTTGCCCTCGGTGGAGAGCGATATCACTCTCATGGCAGTAAGCCACTTCCACGTCATCGGGAATGCTAAATTTGCTCCTAAAGGTGGCCAAGGCAGCCGAGGACTCGAGAAGGTAAGAGTAACCCATCTCTGACGCTTAATGCTATGAAAGGGAACTTGAAGAAATAAAGCTAAAGGAATAGGAAGGGGAAGAAAACTTACTTTGGGTTCTAAGGAGGAAAGGAACACTGGGCAGGTGAGAAAGCGCACAGAGAGTTGGTCGGCAGAGAGTAAGCTCGAAAAAATCAGAGATGAAGGAAAAATGAGAGAAAGTTCTGAGGGGAACTATTTATAGGGTCAAGAAGAGGGATGAAGAAACGTTTAATCAAACAATAAATGGGCACGCTTTACGAACGGCCCTGCGAATACCAAAGGTAACTAATACGCGCGCCGCTTCGGTTCACGAACCATCAGGCAATAATGACAACTATACCTGACGCCGCGAAACGGCACGTCTTTTGAGATGAGCATTAATAGGAAACCATAACCACGAGTCCCAAGTCCTAAGATCTCCGAGAGCAAGAGGTCCAACCAGCTCCTTGATTCTTCCCGGCAACCGGGGATGAATCAAGGGGGGGCTAATGTACGGGACCGAGATCCCAAGACTCATGTGGGCCCTGGGCCCAGGCCCAACGTAGCGGCCCCGTTGCCCTAAGTCCTTCTTGAAACTGCCTTCGCGCAAAAACAGGTTTTGAGTCGCGGATCCTGAGAGGTGTTCGGCATAAGCTTTCCCGAACAAGCTTATGAATCCTGTCTGGGAAAATCACGAAATGCTCGGGGAACTGCATTACCGAGCACAATCGACTAGGCTGGAACCAAGTTCCAAGGCCATAATTACTGCATCCCACTCTCACCTAAACACCCACTTAAAGCAAATAATATTGGACCTTCAATAGCACTAGCGGTGGCTGTAATCATAATCCCCCCACTAACCTTGGCTATAAATAGCAGAAGTTTGGGAAGAGAAAGGGGTTCAGAAAAAAGAGAGTAGAGTGAATATTGTTTTGAGTCTCTCTGCCGAGAACGACCCTTAGTAGGAAACCTAGAAACCCACTTTACAAATAAATTGTTAGCCCAAGTGAATTCAGGCCCAACAGCCTCACTTCCGGAACCTACAGGAGTAATATCACTAATACTCCTTTCATTTTGTACCATTCTATATCATGTTATTAATTGTAATAAAAATTTGTAACCCCAAGCTTATTGAGCTCAGCAAGTAAAAAGTAGACATACATACTTCACAATCCCCACTAGTAAGGTAACAAAATTAGACACGATTGATGAGTACGACACAAAATTAGTAGGTTATGGTTTGAGGCTTAATGGGTTCATGTCATACGGATTGACACGATTGACCCATTTAATAAACGTGTCATGTTCGTGTTCAATCCACGGAATCCGTTTGACTTGTTTCAATTAAATGTCATTTTATCAACATACCCTTCAAAACCCTATGTATATAAACTTATTTTCTTTCCTAGTTGCATTCTCCCAAGCCCTATGGCCGCCACTCACTCTCATACCTCAATCTCACCTCACCTCACCTTATTTTCTTAGCCACCTTTACCCTTCTATCACTACAATGGCAAGTCGATGTCGCCCTTGTCCTTCATTTCTCTCTATCACTCACAACCTTAGTCATCATCATCCTTTACTTTTATCCCGAAACTCTCTGCTACCATCGCATCATTGTCATTGTCCTTTATCTTTACCTTTATCTAATTTCCTTAAATTGATTGCTAAGATCTAGCATTAGCTGTTGTGGTTTATTTTGTTTGACATATTTTGATAGGTTATGAGCGATATTGAGATATGTTTTAGTTTTCAATGATTATTTGTGATACAATTACGCTATTAAGTTTTGAAATTTATATTAAAATAAAAAACTATTTGTTTGATTTTCATAGTTCATATCAATTGGGTTAATTGTAAAATTTGAATTTGTTTCTGTTTTGGTAAAATATGATAAATGAGTTGACAGGATGGGCTCATTCAATAAATAGGTTGTGTTATGATTCAGGAATTCTGACCCATTTAATAAATGGGTCGTGTTCGTGTCAACCCATATAATCAAATACTCACAGACAAACACAATGCAAATCTGACACACAAACACAAATTACCACCCCTACTCACTACTGAGAGTTTGAGACCACACAACCCCCAAAACGAAGAAATACCTAACAAGATGGCTTCCCCTTCACCCTTAATTGGCTTAACAATAGATTGGATACAATTATAAAATTTGTCTAGGGAATAGAAGAATGGTATTAAAAAAAAATTGTGATGAAACTATTGAACTATAATTGTAAAAAAAAATGCACATCAAAGGTTAAAGCCTATCTAATACTAGGCTAACACTTTATGTGTTATTGCGAAGACTTGTATAACTCATTGACAGAGCATAGCATGTTCTTTCTAATTAGAGAATCATTTTTGGCTTCAAACATTTTTAGAGCCTTAGGCTCTAACTACTAATTATTTATGTCATTTGTAATCTATATGATTTATTTAATGCAACTAATCAAGTGAGTCATGTATAAATGACGTAATACATGTCATATTGTCCTATTAGTAGTCGGAACCCAAGGTTCTAAGCATATTTGAAGGCAAAAATTTTCATTATTATATAGCTCATTGACATATATAATGTTACCAAACATAAAAACAAAATCTTAGTTACAACTTACAAGAAAACTAATGTTACAATCACAAATTGTTTTACAAATTGTTACTATAACAAATTTTTATTAGTTCTCATTCGGACTCACCACTAATACCACATTTTCACTTATAAATAATCACTCAACACATAGCAAGTTTGTAAAGGGAAAAGTTAACAAATGTCCTAAGGGACTAGTTTATAGAAATTTTTTTATGAAAAAAGAAAAAAGTAACGAACTATTTTTTCAACTTTTTATATTTTCCCTGAAAATGGTATGAAATTTTTTCTAAAATGATCCATTAACAAATCTTTTAAAAACATTCGTAAGGGTGACAATTTTTTTTTTTTTTTTTTTTTTTGACTTTGTTTAAATTTTGATTTTGGATTTTTGAAATTTTATAATGTTGTTGTGCGGCTTTCCTTGTTTGAGGCCGAGGATAGATGATGGATCATGGATCATGGATCTTAGGATCTAGTTGTTGGGATTTTTTTTTTTTTTCTTTCTACTTGAGTTTTTACTTTCTTAGCCTAAATTGAAACAAATTGTGACTTATTAACAAACTTTGTCATCATCTACTTTTTTTTTCTTTTTTTTCTTTTTTTTTATAAGGAAATTGTCAACATTTAAACTTTTGTATCATTTTCCGGTGAGTGTGTGTGTGTTCCGATGTGTGTGTATTCCGGTGAGTGTGTGTGTGTTCCGATCGATGAGTATGTGTGTGTTCCAGTGAGTTGTGTTCCGGAATCCAGAGCTCCTTCTTAATTAAGTAATTTTTATTTCATTAAAAAATAAATATTGATTTGTTTAGTTTATAGTTTTACATTTGTTGGGTGACCTAACATTGTTGCAAATTAAAGGAAAAATAAAAATGAAGAAAATTGATTTGATTTTTTTTGTAAATTGAATATCAAATCTGAAATTTGCATGTTTTTAGTTTTGAGTATTTGGAAAAACATGTAAACAGATGCAACTTCCAACCTACTAGTTTTTTTTTACCCCTGCCTTTCATTTTTGTTTCAGGATTAAAATAAAGACTATTTCCTAGTGTTGTCTCTCAATTAAAAAACAAGACATTCTATAGTAATGGTACTGTGCGTATAAACTATACATATAGGAGCCTATACATAAGCCCAAACGTTCTAGGCCTAATTTTGCTATAAAAATAATCTAGGTCTAATAGCATATAAATACAATACCATATGTAGTAAAAGCTAGTACAATCATAGTAGAAGTGTAGAACACTAAATGTGTGTTTATTTAGTGTTTGGATACTGCTTATTTTGCTGAAAATTGAAAAAATAATAATAATAATAATTCCGGTTACTGTTCACATTCACAAAACACTGTTCATTTGTCTTAATGCACTGTTCATGTCCCATAAACAGTGCAAGAGGCACTAGTCTAAATAAATAAATAAAAAGCCAGACACAGACGCGTGAATCCAAAATGCAAACCAAACAGACACTTAGTGTCTCTAGACCTTGGACTATAGCTTCTTTTATTTTACCCCTAAGTAATACAATTTGACTATATTTTAGTTAATCTGTAGTAGGGTCGCTTAATGCCTGCTAATTCACCCAAAAAAATGACTATTAGTAGCCCACTACTAGTCATTAAGAGGAATGTGGTAGATGAAAAATATATTAATGACTTAATATATTTTGAGAATTTTGAGAATACTCTGAGAGAGATTGATAATAGGGTTTTAAATAAGACGACCTTTTCATTTTTTTTTTCTTTTTCATATTGAAAAGTAATAAGAATGAGAGGTGTTAAGCTTTTTATCATCCTGGCGTCGAGCTATTTTTCCGCAGGACCTACCCTACAATATCGTCACCGCAGTAGAGTTTAACCACCAAGTTTAGGATGGATTGGTGTGGTTCCTCTACGCCTAGGACACCAGAAGGGTCTTCTGCGATTCATGTATCCCAACTATATTTTTTAGTGGATCATTTGACCGCTTGGAGGGCGGCAGAGAGGTTTTTCGTCGAGTTCTTCGGTTTCCTCTTCGATAACACGTGCCGGTGTTATCTTTGTGTTTGTATCTCTCTTCCCTTACTCTTTACCTTTTAATTGCTGCTGTGTTTGTGTATAAGTTTGTGTTGGCATTGTTAAAATTGGGGGCCTAAACATTCATTAGTGTTTAACACACTAATTGAACTTTCAACATGCATCATATAGTTTGTCAATTTCTTGATATATTGTGCTCTAACCTTTTCTAATGCAGTATGCCCTTGGTTTTTGTGTTGTGTTTTTTTTGTTTTGTTTTGTTTTTTTTTCCTTCCTATTCTTAGAGTCATAGTTAGGAAAACTAGAGCAAAGAAAAATAATACCTCCTCCTCCTCTTCTGATTTTGAAAGAACTAAATTTCAGTTTAAGTTTAATCAGGATGCCTATGAGAAGTTAAACATTTTTAGGCCTGATTAGGCTCAGAGAAAGGTTATACTGGATGAGGTGAATCTTGAAATTCATAGGAACTTTGGGAGTCGAGGTTGGTTACCTCTTCTGGATGTCGAACATCCTCCTGCTGCTGCATTGATTAGAAAGTTTTATTCAAACCTCTCTATTCACACCAATGACTCTAATATTCACTTTGTGAAGACTTGGATAAGGGGTGAAGAGTTTGTCATTACCCGTGAGGTAGTGGCTACAGCTCTCAATGTACCTTTGTTACAACAGCCTGTGTATCCATACACAGAATTTCCTCCCATTGACAACATCATGTCACTTCTTATTGATACTACCATTAGTTGGGGTACTGATCCTAGGATTACTACTCATGAGCTTACTAAGCTCAATTATCTGTTCTTTAGGATTTCTTGTCATAGTATCTGGCCTATCTCTCATATACATACCATTCCAATTGAGAGATGTGCATTTTTGTACACTTTCATCACTGATGCTCCTATTAGTTTTCCTACTCTTTTTATTCGTTCTCTTGTAGAGGTCCATAGGAGCAGTGCTAAATCACATGGTTTGTTCTTTCCAGTTTTTATACATAGGATCCTCCTAGATTTAGGTTTATAGGACTTTCCCGCTTCTGAGCCTGTACATATCATCACTCCTATAGGTGCCACCTTTCTTAGGCAAAGAGAAGCTTAGTTAAAAGCTAGCTCTAAACGCCCTAGAGTCGAGTCTTCTACAAGTGATGCATCTAGAGGTCTTCCTTCTGGTGATCCTATTACTGAGGGGGAGACATGCTTTTGTATTTTTTATGTTCTTGTTTTATTTATGTTCTTGTTTCACAAACTACAATATATTGATTATGACTTATATTATGATGTTTTTCATGGTAAATGTCTTTTATTTTATGTTCTATGCAAACAAGAAATTTATTTTGGTTTACTTGTTTCTTCCACACGAGTTTATGGTTTGTTTAGTGTTTCAGGAATTTACAAGTTGATTCATTCAAAGCTGATGTCTACACTTGCAACTGATAGGTAGTAGTTAGTTTGAATTGTATTTTGGGCAACAATTGTATTTAGGGCTTGTTGTCACAAACGCAACTCAGAAGCCATCCCTAGATAAAATAAGTTGTGTTAAAACTGAGCTCACTGAGCAATATAATGTGAGCATTTCAATTGGATTTGGGGTGCTGAAGGTAGGGCTGTCCATGGGTCGGGCGGGTCGGGTTTTTGCCCAACCCGCAACCGACCCGTACAAGATCGGGTGGTCTTTTTTCAACCCGCAACCGACCCATAGTAGTAACGGGTTCGTCGGTTCGGATTGCCGGCGGGTGGTCGTCGGTTTCGGGTGAACCCGATTATCACTGGAATCTTTCGAAACGCGGCGAGATCTCGCCAGATCGGGCAAGATCTTGCCAGATCCATCCAAGATCCAGTCGGATTCGGCGAGATTTCTGCCAAATCGTGATGAGAAATCACTGGTTCGGCCAGATCTGATGTTTATTGTGCCAGAAATCGACGGATTTAAGTGAAAATTAGCCGGAATCTGGAAAAAAAATTGTCGGAATCTAGAAAATTAGCCGGAATCTGGAAAAAAATGGCCGGATTCTGGAAAAAATGGCCGGAATCTGGGAAAAAATGGCCGGAATCTGGAAAAAGTGGTCGGAATCTGGGAAAAATGGTCGGAATCTGGAAAAAATGGCCGGATTTTAATGGAACGTCGGGCGGGTCGGGTTTCACGGGTTTTAGAGGAAGAAATCCGACACCCGACCCGTCGGCGTCGGGTTTTCGAAGTCCGGACTCGAGTCCGACCACCGGAGCCGTCGGATCGGGTGATTCCGGGTCGGTTCCGGGCGGGTGTGGCGGGTTGGGCGGGTGGGCGGTTTATTTGGACAGCCCTAGCTGAAGGTATCAATGTTTATACTACAAGGCTCAGCACTAGAGGAACCTAAGCTATGGGAGTTCATTTGGGTTCAATTGTAGCCCAAGTTGGTGGGGTTATGTTTGATATAGCTTGCTTGAAGAATACCAATTCTGATTTATCTTCTATGCCTACTCTAGAACAAATTGAGCCAATAATTAAAGTCTACTCTCCATGGGTGTACTTTCATCCTGATGAAAAATACCTGCTTGCTTCAGTGGAATGGTTTTTTGAGAATGAGGATTTCTCTCGCCCCCTCTCTTATATAATAGTCCCCCATTGTTAAAAAAATCATTCCACTAAAGAAGACCGGTATTTTTCATCAGGATGAAAGTACACCTATGGAGAGTAGGCTTTAATTATTGGGTCAAATTGTTCTAGAGTAGACATAGAAGATAAATTAGAATTGGTATTCTTCAAGCAAGCTATATCAGACATAACCACACCAACTTGGGCTACAAATGAACCCAAATGAACTCCCATAGCTTGGGTCCCTCTAGTGCTGGGCCTTGTAGTATAAACATTGATACCTTCAGCACCCCAAATCCAATTGAAATGCTCACATTGCTCAGTGAGCTAAGCTTTAACACAACTTATTTTATCTAGGAATGGCTTTTGAGTTGCGTTTGTGACAACAAGCCCTAAGGCTTTGTAACCATTTGGGCATTTTGTAAACCGTCTTGATTGACATCTGATGAATACATGCTGCCCCACACATAATTGTAATCCACCGGAGCCTTCATATTTCCATGTAAGTACCTATCGAAGGCTAGTACAGATCATCTAGTGAAGGGCTTGTTGTTGGGTTGGCTATAGTAACCTAGCACCTTGTTTCCTTGTGCTGCATCATCAGTTGTTGAGGGTTCAAAGAATGTTGCTCCAAGGTTGTCTAGACCACCTGAACGAGTCCTCCAAACTACTTCAAAATCTGTTGCTTCTAACACTATTAAATCTCCCAGACTCAGAAACCTAGTTGCAAATCTTGTTCCTGTTGTAACATAGAACACCAAAAAAAAAAAAAGTTAATAAAAATTACACATGTTGCCCACACTTACTAAACCGTTCTCACAATTTTAAAACTAAGACTTACTATTGTTGTTATATACAATATATAGTGTTCCAACAAAAAAAAATATAGGGTCAGACTTATTACACACTAGCGTGTGTTTACATGCAAGTGTTAAATAACACATTAGAATCGTGAGTTTAATTTCGAAACAGTTAGTTAGACCCACAATTTTAGTGTGTGATAAGCACAGCCTAAACGAATATACAACACCAATCAAATTTTAGTCTTAAAATTTAGAAAATGGTTAACGAAATCAATACAATAAAGATGATATTGAGAGATATATACCTGATGGCCAAATTGGTAATGAAGCTAGTAGCTTAAAAATGGTTTCAACGGGCAATGGTGGATTTGCTTTAGGACATGGTGACATTCTACATATAACACGAATACAATCTCCAACTACCACAATAACCAATAATGTGATCACAAAAGAAGCAAATTTTGCTAAATTCATTGGGAATAAGTGGGTCATCTCAGCTTCTTTTTTATTTTTTTGATCAACTACCAAGTTTCTGTGTCATGGAAGAAAGATTGGGTTTGAATAAAAAATTCCCAAACTTTTCCTCAATTTCACTTTTGCTGGGGCCTTTCTTTTATAGTTTCCCTTCGCTATTTTTGTTTACCTTTTTTAAGTACCTTTTTATTTACTATTTTTTTGGTATATTTATATTTTACTATTTTAAAAAAGGAAAGTGCTACTAGGTTCATAATATTTTCACAACATTGCTATGTTCCTAAGATTTTCAAAACATTTTTCTATAATTGATAGCAACCTTAAAAATGAGTTAGAATATTTTTAACTTTCCTTATCCAAGTTAGCATGAGACGAAATAGAATTGATTTTCAGAAAATTTTAGAAAAAAAACCTCTACAAAAGTAACCCATATTTTAGAGGAGGTTGGCTACAGTAGCTTTCTAGAATATCTTCCCCTAAATACTTTTACCCTGATAGCATATTATTTGCTAAATAAATGCTGAACACATATTTGACAACTTGTTTTCCTTTAATAGAAGAATTGGAGTTTGAATATTCCTCCCTCATTGTAAAGAAGAATTGGTATTTGAATATTCTCCCCTCATTGTTGTAATTATCAACCATTCAAAAATTAGTCTCATTGCGACAAATACAATCCATAAGTTATAAACAATAAATAGAATGAGCCAAAATAAGTCCAAAGCATTTATAGATTAAAAAGAAATTGATAAACACATGAAAATTTGCATTGTGAGGAAAGGATGTAGTTTTGTTACATTATGCAAAATAACATGTGATTCACATACATAACACAAATTTTATATATATTCTAGATATTTGTTAACAACTACCTTTTAAGGATGCAATTTAAAACAGGGACGGAACCTGGATTTGCAATTGGGGGGGGGGGGGGGGGGGGTTTGGCAAGCTTACTATATGTTCATTGAATTTTGTAACGTCTATTAACATCTTAATCACATATTTGTGGACAAAAATATATAATCATGTTGCAATGAACTAATACTTATTTCATCAATAGCGATTCTTCAAAATGTTGTTCGATGATTTTCAGAAAATAGGATATCAGTAATGACTTCGAATTTGTTTGTATTTTCTTTCAAATAATCAAACATTATAGTTGATTTTTCCATTATCTAGAAATCATATAAAAAGTCCTATAAATTATAAGGATTTATTTTACATGTATATAACATTCAAACAATTTCTTGACTTGTAAAGTCATGAGATTTTATCCGAAGTAAAAATCAATGTTTATTTCGTTTTTGTTTGAAACTAATTTTTGGAACTATAGATTTATAAGATAGGGAAATAATGAAGTATCTCAAAATTAATTAAATAAATAGTAGAATGAGTACTCTTCATGTGTTATCTAGACATACCTTACACTTCTTCATTTTGGATGAAAACAATTTTTATCATTAGTTACTTCTTTTGAACCAAAAGTTTGACACATATATATACTCCATCTAGCACTATAGCAAACACATGCCACAACCCCCTCTATCCATTTAGGCATTCACAAGTTCACCATTCACACAACACAAGACAATTGTTTTATTTTATTTTATTTCGATGAAAACGATAGCCACAAGTTCACACACTAATACACTTAGTTACTAGCATTTATCAAATAAAAATTTGTAGAATATCTGCCTCACAGGCTCACACAACACATCTTAGAGAGAGCAGAGAGAGGATTGTGGAGAGATTTCAAAGAAGAGAGGTCAAATTAGAGAAGGAAGAGCCTGATCTACTATATTGCCTCAAGGGTATTCTTTTTCTTTTTTTTAGATTTGTGGTTTGTTTATTTGGTTTTTTTGAAGTTTTTTTTTTTAGGTTATTTTTGGGAAAACTGGGCAAAAGGGTAGGTCAGATATTTTTTTCTATTTGGGTTAATTTGTAAATTTTTTTGGAGAGGGGTGCCAAGTATATAAATTTTGGGATCATATTTTAAAATTTTTATTTATATGCATAAAAAAGTAATTTTTTTAAAAAAGTTGGGGGGGGGGGCATGGCCCTCCTCAGTCTAAACATGGTTTCGTCTCTGATTTAAAATGTATCAACTATCAAGTATTTAATTATTAGTTGGAATAATGGAATGTGCATTAAAATATACACTCGTTATATATATAGTATGTTGCATGTAAGTAATTGTGTGTAAATTTTGTGATATATCATGAAAAACATATGAAATGTTGGGCTACATTTTTCTCAAAAAACAAATGTTAGGCTACATGATATCATAATGTTGTGGTCATCCCATAGACACTTAAACAACTTGTCGAGGTAAAACATCTAAAATTTTGTGTCTTTTTTAACATGTGTCCAATTCATTAGTCATTCAATCATAGAAGCAAAGATTACGTGACTTTGAATGAGGCCCTATTGTAGGGTGCATGCCATGCAATTTTGGGTGCTTCTCTTTCCTGGTAAGATTACAACATTCTAGTGCCAAATTGAGGGTCCCTTTGGAAACTGCTTATTTGGTTAAAATTAAATTTTTTTTATTGAAAGTGTAAAAAAAACAAGTTAAAAACTAGCTGAATAGTACAATGTGACCTATGAATAATACCAAAAAGTATAACATGACCTAGAAATAGTACCAAAAAGAAGTTTAAAACTAAAATAAATTGAAACTTTCATTTGCTCCCAAACAGAGTTTGAATTTGTCATTGTTATTGTTGTTTTATTTTTTATTCTTTTCCAATATTATATTATTTTAAAAAATGGTTAATAACTCTGTTTTTGAATAGTTAGAAATAATCATTGATGCTTCTATGAATAAACATTTATTCATGATATCAAGTATATTTTATATGTTTAAGTTGTTGGGGATATTACACAAATTAATAATGGAAGAACAAGGTTAACACAAAAGACAAACAGAAAATAGATAACTTGGAGGCACTATATCGTTTTCCTTAGACAATATTTGTCCCCCATACTTTTGTTGCTAAAAAGTTATCACAAATTTATCTTCAAGATACAATCAAGATGTTGGATTCTATAGATAACAATTCTGGAGAATGATCACAGGATTTCTTGTGTTTCTCTCAAACTTACTATTTTTTGGAGTTTCAAGTGACCAAGATGTTGTGTTTCAAGTGAACATAAGCCTCTATTTATACACATAGGATTATATTTTATGAAAAGACACGTATGGAGAGTTAGTTATTTTTGGTTAACAAAGATTGAAACCTCTTCAACCTTTTTGAACAATCACCAGAAAATTCCAGAAAAATTCCCACATGGGGTCCTGCCAATTTGTCTGCAGAGACTGTGTGGGGTGCCATGAGAGGCCTTGAGACTTTTTCTCAGCTCGTTTGGGGTGAGCCTTTACGTGTGGCTGTGGGGTTGTATATATGGGATGCACCACTTTTTGGTCATAGAGGGATTATGTTGGATACTTCTAGGAATTACTACCGAGTTGAGGACATATTGAGGACTATTGGGGCTATGAGTGTGAATAAGATGAATGTGTTTCATTGGCACATCACTGACTCACACTCTTTCCCACTTTTGGTGCCGTCTGAGCCGGATTTGGCAGCTAAGGGGTCTTATGGCCCGGACATGCTGTACACTCCTGATGATGTCAACAAAATTGTGCAGTTTGGCTTGGATCATGGAGTGAGAATTATTCCAGAGATTGACTCACCCGGTCAGTAAAAATTCTCTCTTTTGCCTTTACTTTTTTGCTTGCAATCCTACTCTCTTTCTTTTTGGTACAAATTTTTGGGATTGTATTGCTAGTTATAAAAGGTCCTGTCTAGTACACAAAATTGTCACTTTTACAGATTTGACAGAGGTAATTGGTAGGCCGTCTCTTACCCAATTTTGCATTGTATTGCAAAGAAACCACTAAACAAATTCTTAGCTAGCTGGCATTGGATATGCAGATCTAACACATCTAAGTGTATTTCAAAAGGGGCAAAACTTAGGTATAGTTCCTTAAGACTCTTAAGAGTTGTACTTTGGGTTCTCAATTGTATCCAACAACAAGATTGTATTGACCTATGCAGTGCGAATAGTGTCATTTTGTCATCCTCTCCCAAGTACAAATGAATTCAACCTTGTGGTTTATTGGCCGATACAAACACATGATTGAATTTAATTGAGGAGCCTAAGGTTTAGTACATAAAGAACTTTACCTAAGATTTAACCCTCCAAAATTATGGTATTCTTTAATAGGTTTAGAAATCAATCAGGAAACTTCAAAAGACAAAGCAGTTGAATCTCACAATTTCTGATGAACCTTTTATACCAAAAAAGGAGAGAAATGAAATTATGTTTAGTAAACTTGTTTCAAACAACCGATTTACTACAATCAGTCTAAATCTAATCCAACAAGTCCCATATATGCATCTCTTGCCCTTATAATTAAAAATTAGGATACCTAGATAATTTCTTGACGAACAAGTGACCTTTGTTCAACTAACAAAGTTACAAAACATGCATAGTAGCAAAAACAAGCAGCTATTCAAAGCTTCAAACACCTCTTACCAGCGGTACAAACAGGTCTTACACAATGACAAACATTACGGATAAAACTAACCGTAACTACCATTACCATCTAATTAAGCAACAAAACATGACAGAAATCACACCGTAAGCTCTCCTACCGTTACATTTATTCCTCTTAAGAATACATCCTTACTCACTGCATAGAATTCCATTCTGCATTACTGCCAAAAAAAAAAAAAAAAAAAATCCACTGTAATCAACCCAAGCATACACCTCCCATTTTACTTGTCCATGGTGAGTTCTTGCTTTCCTTTGGCATCAAATATGATAAATGGAAGCAGCCCAAGCTATTTTACACAGGATATTGTATTATCAATCCAATAGCTTCCCATTAGATGCTTTCTTTAGTTTTTCATTGTTTGCCAGAACTTGTTAGACATATTTTATATTTGAATTTGAATATGAGCAAGATATAATTGCAAAGTCAAAATTCAAATATAATTGGAGAAACCTTGATAATTCTTATATTACAATATGGTGAATATACACAAGCTAATACAACTTTTGACGGTGGGATTGGGCGAGGATTTTAGAAAGACATAAAGCACAAGATGATTCACATTGTTGAACCATTTAATCTAGAATCATAATGCATACGATGATATCAAGTAAACTTCAATCCATTCCTTTTCCATATCAGAGGGTTGTACTAAGTTAAACTATAATAATCTTTGTGGTGGAAATGGAAGGAGTTTAAAATTTTGTTTTTTACTTGCATGAGTTGCATCCCATACGGGATCATGGGCAGAAGCCTACCCTGACATTGTGACATGTGCAAACATGTTCTGGTGGCCAGCTGGAAGTAAGTGGGAAGACCGTCTTGCCTCTGAACCTGGAACAGGCCACTTGAACCCCTTAGATCCCAAGACTTACCAAGTCCTGAAAAGAGTCATTAACGATGTGGCCACCTTATTCCCAGAACCATTCTACCATGCTGGAGCTGATGAGATCATCGCTGGTTGTTGGAAAGCTGATCCGGCCATTCAGTCCTTCCTCTCAAATGGTGGAACTCTCAGTCAGCTACTCGAGATCTTTGTCAACTCTACTTTTCCTTATATTGTATCTCTAAACCGAACAGTGGTTTATTGGGAAGATGTTATATTGGATGGTAATATCAAGGTACCAACCACAGCTCTTCCTCCAGAGCATACCATCTTGCAGACATGGAACAATGGGCATGAAAACACCAAAAAGATTGTTTCTTCTGGATACCGGGTTATCATATCATCCTCGGATTTCTATTATCTGGACTGTGGGCATGGTGACTTTCTAGGGAACGACAGCCAGTATGATCAACAAACAAGTGATAACTCTGGAAATGGCGGATCATGGTGTGGGCCTTTCAAAACATGGCAAACCATATACAGCTATGATATAACATATGGGTTGAGTGAGGAGGAGGCCAATCTAGTGTTAGGTGGGGAGGTGGCATTGTGGTCTGAGCAAGCAGATCCTCCAGTTATAGATGCAAGAATTTGGCCAAGAACTTCAGCAATGGCAGAGACACTGTGGTCTGAGAACCGAGATGAGACAAGTAAGAAAAGGTATGCTGAGGCAACAGATAGGTTGAACGAGTGGAGATAGGCAACAGATAGGCAACAGAGACACCCATTCAGCCACTTTGGTGCATTAGGAACCCTGGCATGTGCAACACAGTTCAGCCTTTTGCTTAGTTATTTCCTTCTTTTTCTTTTTTGTTGATAAGTAGCTATTTCCTTCTTATATACTTGAAAAATAATATACTAATAATTGTTACTGATTTGATTTTTTGTGTTATTTTTCTTGCTATAGAATGCGTTAGTTGAGGAAGATGAACGGTAATTGTATTTAATTTTCCAAATATATTGAGCCTTCAACTCATGTGACAAATAGTTTGACTCCTTTCTTGTTTTAAATCACTCTGCTGTGTGCAACGCTAATTTGAGCAATGAGCCTCCTCAACCTTTTTATTGATATTTCTTTTACAATTTTTACCCTGCATTTGAATCTTTCTCTTCACCTATCAAAAAATAAATAAATCTTTCTCTTGGCTAGCACTAGCTTGAGAGTGTGTTATATAAAGGAATTAAGATTGTGATGAAGCTATAGAGGAAAATAATGAAAAGGAAGTGGGGTTTTGGCTATGATACTTTCGTTGGTGGAACTAGAACAGGTAATCTTGTACTCTAGTTTCTGTCACAGTGATTAGATGATTGGATTTTTGTTTGATGTTAACAAAATACTTTTAAGGAATTTTTAGAATTATTAAAATGAAGGATTTTACATTAATTAATAGAATTGAAATTCCATCAACTCAAATTTCTAATAATTGAATGAGTATAATTAACGCTAAAGAAAATAGAACATTATGAAAATGATCATATGGATGGTAATGGTGGTGAGAATAACTAGGTAATAGTGGAGGTGTGAAGTCATGGTTGTAGACCTCACAGGAATTTATGAAGCTATGTCTACCACGAAAAATAAAATGGCTTTGATTTATAAAATTATCCAATTTCTAAGAATGTATGCCTGGTATTAAGCATTGTAATCAATTTGTCAATTAAAGTACCTAGAGCCAAAGACAACAATCACAACAACATCCTAGAACCATAGACATTGTACAATAAAATGTAGCTTGGCAGGGAGTTGCAGATGGAGAGGGAAAAAACTAATGTTAGCAGATAAGACACACAAAGATAGCTTAAGGATTGCAACAAACCAGCCCTTATCACAGAGAAAGAAGCTGCAATTTTATGCAGCAAACAGAGAAAGAACAGAGCAGTAAAACAAGGACTCCAGGGCCTGATTTTTATTCATTCACTGTTTCAGCCAGTAAATTTAGTATGTATACATGAACATGGCTCATATTCAGCCTTACAAGTTACAAGTGAATCACTTCATAATCAAACAACTATTTTTTAGTTGACCAAACCAAACGCAAGTTAAAACTAGTGTTACAACTTATTTTATTTGAAGTAACAGTTCTGTGAACAGTGTCTGGATTTTCAGCCAAAATGGCTTTATATTTTTCCATGGCTTATATAGACAGTTAAGTTTTCTTTTTCTTTTTCCCCTGTAGATAGAGGGTGGCATAATGATATCATATTTCGATGGCTCATTATTTCTTGTTTTTTGATACCATAATTCCAAAAGTACAGAACAAATGTTGAGAGAAAAAATAAGTCAAAGAGCTTTAGTTGTTATTCTAGGTAAAATTTCATAGAACTTGGAAGCAATATTTGCTAATGCTAACGGTTTAGCTAAACTGAGTTTGTCCACTTGTCCAACCTACGCATTTTTCATCTGCTTCTTGACCTGCTTAAAGTCTAGCATAACTGCCTCCATAGACCACCTAGAGCTACACATTCCATTACACAAATCAGACACTGCTTTGCTGCACTTGAGTACTAGAACTGAGTGAATATCCCTACACTGAAGCTTCAGCATAATTTGGCAAATAGCAAGGAAGGCTGCAGCCTGCAGTTATTATAGAAATTGAAAAATCACTTAAATTGTTTTTTGACACTTACTGTTTGTTCTGCTTGTCGCCTATACAGATGAAAATATAGTTCTTGATATTTGGAGGTTGAAACTAAACATAATCAAGTTTGTGCATTGCGACCAGACTAACAGAGTTTTACCTTATTCCAATCTGAAGTATAATTTATGTTCAATTTATTCTACTGGTTATTGATGTTTGTTGGGTGCAAAAAGAAGGGAGGGTCATATGTCTTGAAGTCAAGACGTTAATGCCAAATTATTTCTTGTAGAAACTGTCTTCCATTGATATTGATTGTTTTGGTTGTTTGCAAATAAAATTTGCTGATATTTGTCAATCTTTACCACTTAGCTTTTGTCTCCACTCAAAGCATAAGCCTTCCTCAATCCTATCAACAGTGCCATTTTAAAACTTTGTGATCTATGAGATGTATCAATTAACTACCTGCTGCCTGCAGTTTGATTTTCCTGACTATTTTGACCCTTTGCAAATTTCAAAGTCAACAATATTTACCAAGGCTACACATTTAAGTTCTTCATAAGTCTACCATTGACCACTTTGTATTAGCACCGTCTTTGTCCAAATTCGCTATGCAATCACACACTGCTTTATGCAAAATATATTATATTCATAGATGAAATTGGGTACTTCAACTATGCCCTTAGAAACATAGACTTAATCTTATATTATTGAAGAAACAAAAATAAAAATTGGCACACATTACAGAGGTCGGCTAATATACAAATTTAACCATTGGTGCCAGAAAGAAGCACCGCTAAAACAGAAAATAAGGCCGAAAAACATGCAAGGCAAGACGCCAATAATTTATCATCAGTTATGGACAGTACTGAATAAAAATAACTAAAACATAGGGTGAGGTTGAGTCCCAAGCACAGAAGCTTAATGCGTCCATTTAGAACGACGAGAACCATTAATGAGCTTGAGATCCCAAATATCAAAGAATTATTCAAGAGGAACAGCCAAAAATGGGGATCTTCCTCCAAAGCAATGGCTGTCCCTGCTTTGTGTTCACACACTAATATGGTATCACTACTCCCTCCCCCTACCTCTACGCTATTACACCGACCATTGTCTTGCCAAACTCCAAGAGGAGGGCTGAGCACTGTTTGAAAGCTGATTCTTACCAACAGTGCTGCAACCACCAGAAGCATACAGCGCGTTACTCCTGATAACCTCCTCATTTCACGTCTTAAATCCACACTCAAAAGCCTAAAAAATTGTGGTATTGACATTGGATGCCGTTTAAATCTAGATGAAGGACACGTGTAAGTGAAGCAATCCAAAGGCTAAAAAAGAACCCACAAAGCAACTTACACTCTCTAGAACAAGATCAGGGAAAAGAAATTGAACCCAAGATCAAACCTTACTTGAGAAGATCGGTGCTTGCCAGAGAAGAGAGGAAACTTATCTGGGAAAATGAAAATTCTTCTGAAGCTTAAAACTTTCCGGCGAAAAAAAAAAAAATACTCAAGAGGCAAGAAACTGCAGAGAAAGTTTGTGGGAAAATGGGATGTGAGGAATGGAAGGAAAGACCGACCAATGTTCGTTGGTTTGGCGTTCTGTAATGTACAAATGTGTAAGATTTTCACAGCTTGAAGAAAGAGACAGAAAAAATTGAGAGAAAAAGTTGGGGAAGGAGCCGCCTGAAGAAAAGAAAAGAATAGGGAAGTATAAAAAAGGGGTATTGCTCTAGGGTTTTAAATAGCAAAAAAGACACACGCGCCCCACGCGAAGGCTTGAAACTGGGATCAAAAAACTGAATATAAGATGAGTAAAAATGAGGAAGGACTGTTAATGGGGGCAATGAGTAAGAAAGTACATTTCCCCCTCGGGGCCATGGAGGTTGAAGCGATGGCGATGGAGGAGGGAATTCAGCTGGCTAGGGACTTAGGACTGAAGGATATTGATATGGAAAGTGATGCTCAAATGGTAGTGTTGGCTGTTGGAGGAACTGACCCAGGCCCGTGCTCAATACAGAAAATTGTGGAAGGGGCGAAACAGGGGCTGTCTGCTTTCAGCTCGTGGAGTTGTTCTCATGTACGCAGACAGAGCAATATGGCCGCTCATCTTATGGCTAAGGAATCTAGTAATGTACAAGAATGTCTAATTTGGGTGGAAGATACCCCCAGTGTTATTGTAGAAGATGAAGGAAGGAGCAAGTCACAATTTAATGAGAAAGAGAAACACCTTTGATGCTCAGTTCTAGAGTTCTAGAGAGAGTTGAGAGATAGAGAGACGAAGAGAGAAAATGGAGAGAGAATGAAAGACAAGTTGTGTATTTTTTTTTTTGGCCTTCGTAACCTTCATCTATTTAATGAGAGGTGAGCCTGTCCCTTTCTTTTCTTTTTCTTTTTTTTTTTTTAATCTTTTTAAAGTAACTTTATCTTTTCTCTTTATCTTTTTTTTTTTTTTTTTTGAATCATTTATAAATTTTGGTTTTTAAAAAAAAAAACTCATTAGTCCCTACAGCTTTTCCGAAAAGAATATGTGAGGGAGCGGAAGCGTTAGTAATAAGTGTCCTAGCAACCATTCAGCAAAATAAAAGTGTCCTAGCAACCACATCAGTGGTTGCATAATAACCATCATATCAATATTTTCTTTAATAGTCTTCGTTTTATTTTTGTAATTCTAAAAAAAAAAAAAAAATTGATTTTTATTCTCATTAAATCACCATCTAAATTTACCTACCCTAAGAGTTAAAAACTGTGGGGCCAGGGAACTTATGACCCAACCCACTTTTCATTAGGACCCAAGGCCCGTGTCGAGGAGAGTAGTTACCGAGGACAAGTAATGTAAGACTAAATAGCCTAGAGATACAGTCGAGGATGACCTTGTTCTCGGCATCAAAAGACTTAAAAGGGAAGAACGATAAGTCATCAAAGGCAGCCTCCAAAGCGTCCCCAGAAGAAAAGACGAGTAGAACGGGACTCACTTGGGGGTACGGAGTGGGAGGAGTTCAAGGAAAAGACGTCACCTCCGCATTGAATGCGCCAACAAACGTCCTAGTCATATTTATGGGAAAAGACTCCTGAACAGTGTAGTTTCGGTTATTGCAACTAACAGAAAGTAGGGGGAGGCAGCTGATGAGACAGTTACTCGAGTAGGTGCCTGCCAGATCAACAGATGGAGGGTCAGGATCAACCGAGAAGGACTATATAATGTAAAGGATTATGCACCAAAAAAGAAAAGGCTGAAACCGGGGAACCCAAAAAAAAGGGAAAGGAGAAGAAGAACATTAAGCTTCATGGACAAGATCCATGGACGACCTTAGCTCACCTCTATGCGTCCGCCATGAGTACCATGACCACCCACCGTCCTGTGACCAAGGCCTAGCCTTTCAAGTCCATACTCTACAAATTATATTATTTGGGCCTTAAACGTGCGAACCCAATACCAGTTTGGGGTCGTTACAAATTGAGTCCTTACAAAAACTCTTTCACAATTTAGAAAATTTCAATTTAATTATATTATTGAAATATTAATTTAATTTATATATAGTTATTTTTTTTGTCAAGTCGATATAAAATATTTTAGAAGTTTTGGTGGTTACACCAAGGGGATATGTTACCTAATTACCACGCATTTTGATTTAATTTATACTTTTACTACTATTTTATTTGTTTTTTAAAACTTTTTCATATTTATTGGTTTTTATCTATGTTTTCTCTCCACCAACAAGATTTTCTTTTTGGAATTAATTTATAAATTTTATCTATAGTTTTTCTTTTTTACATTTATTTTTTTAATACACCACTTTTAATTTAGTAAACTTCAAAAATTATGGATAACCCAAATTTATATTTGGCACTTTATTTATTTTTTGATATCAAAGTTTTATAGGAATGTTACAGCATTTACATTAGAATCTCCAGCATTTTAGCTAAACTAACCTTAAAAACTTCTATTTTATCTAATAGACACATACATTAGCCTCAATATTTATTTCACAACCATCCCACCATCCTAAACCCATAAACTAGAACCATAAAAAACTCCAATTTCTTTCTCAAACTTGAAGTCAGTAGTAGAGAAACCAAGATTCACCGATGTTCGTGGTGGTGGTGGTCAACGGCGAAGGACTGAGAAGAGACACAAGGCCAGTGGAATCTGTCGGTTTCGCTGAGTTGAAAAATCAGTGTGAAAGCGAAACTCACTAAGTCAGATTGAGAAACGAACGAGTCAGAGTTTCGCGAGTTTTTGCTTAGTCAGTGACTCATTAGTGATTGATGTTGATCTATAAAAGTAGAAGAATACGAGGAGAAAAAGAGGAGAAGACAAGAGTTTTGAAAGGAACGAGGGCGGAGGATGTGAAAAACAATGGACGGTGAGAGGGGCAAAATCGGAATTTTGAAATTTCGGAACAACTATTCCCAGTGGGATTGGATAATTCTTGTGTATGTTTTACTACTAAAGAAAAAATCTCTCTTGTTTTTCTTTACTCACACACACACACACACACACTAATTATCTCTTTCAAAGGCAGCAACATTTTGTTCTCTCCTCCTTGTCTATCTTCTCGAAAGCGGCAACCTTTTGCTCCCTCCTCCTTGGCTATCTTCTTGAAGGCAGCAACCCTTTGCTCTCTCCTTCCTCTTGTGTTCCTCCTAAGCGAAAATCTCTTTTCTCTCTCTTGGTTTCAAGCTCTATTTTTCCTCTCCCCATAAGGAGGACCCTTGGGCCAAAGCCATAAGATTCTTTGCAGCATTGTCTATTTAATATTTATAAGATTCTTTTGCTATTCCCTCTTGAACTAAGAATAAATTACCTCTTTAACAAGGAATCTATCCCCTCTTGGATTAGGAATATATTACCTCTTTAATAAGGAATATATTTCCTTTCACACCAAAGAATAGTCTTTCCTTCTACAATAAGGAAACACAAATTATTTTTTCATTCTTCAATTAGGAAAACTAATTAACTTTCCAAGTCACAATGAAAATTTCAGACAATTTCCCAACAATAATGATTGCATAGACAACTTTCTTTTCTTTCTTTTCTTTCTTTTCTTTTTTATTGTCAAATGAGTTGAGTTAGTTAGTGTGTGGAGGACAGTGGCGGCGCCACGTGCAGCTCAGGGTGTTCCCAGGAACACCTTGACCTAAAAAAAAAACTTGAAAAAAAATTTTATATAAATTTTTTATATTTGCTTTGTATTAGGAACACCCTCAAATTTAAAAAAAAAAAAAAAAAAAAAAAAAAAAAAAAAAAACCCCAATACAAAGCAAATCAAATTAGAAATCACTAAAGGCCTAAAGCAAGAAAACCTAAAGAGTAGAGACAGAGCAAGCAATGCCTTAGTCCCTCAGAGCAATGCCTCACTACCTCAGGCTCAAGCCAACTGCCAACAGACGGAGTCATGGAGATCGGATTGGTCACGTCGCTTGCAGCTTGCTCGTCATCTGAGATCGGTTCAATCCAGATCGTCGTCGTTGCTTGCCACTACCTTCATCGAAGATCGCTCATTGCCTCGTCACTGCCTCAGCGGCCTCAACCTTCAGGCCTCCTTGCTCAGTTGCTTCGGTGCTCCCTACCTCAAGGTATTTCACTTTACTAAACTAACTTCTCTCTCTTTTTCTCTCTAACTCTCTCTCAGTCTCTCACTCTCTCTCTCTATCTGAATTACTGAATTGAAAATTATGAAATGAAATAATGAATGAAAGTCTCTCTCTCTCTCTCTCTCTCTCTCTCTCTCTCTCTCTCTCTCTCTCTCTCTCTCTCTCTCTCTCTCTCTCTCTCTCTCTCTCTCTCTCTTAATTCTTTAAGGCTAGCTCTCTCTCTTTTGAACCATCTGTCAATAGTGGCTGAACTTTAGCTTTATTAATATTTTGTTTGTTTTTGACTTTTTGAATTTGGCATTTTGTTTTGGCCTTATCTTATGATTCTTATCCGTTGGTGTTGGTGTTAGTGAGATATTAATTGTCTTTTAGTGTAATGTGTATTGTGATTTGTGAATCATGATTGTGAAATTTTTTGATTGGCAATTGGCTCTTGTGATTGGAGGCATCAGGCATGAGACTTGCGCTTGTTTGTTAAGTGGGGTGAGGGGTGGATGGGCACATGGGGCCAGGTAAATAATAATTAAAGCAGTGTAATGTATTGCACATTACATTGCTTTAATTATTGTGCTACACATGGGATGTGTAATGTGCTTATGTGCACAACTACACATGGTTGGGCAATAGGCTGGCTCTACAATATAACAAATTAAAGTTGTTAGGACATATGTGTTTCACATGTTAGGAACATATGTCACTATTTTATGTAATTGGCTAATCCTTTGACAAAATGCATTTTACTTGTAATTGGATAGATCTAGGATTTGTTTAATGCTTCAAGAAACAAGATTTCAAGTTCAAATGTTAAAGCCATGTAAGTCTGTCCAAGAACCAAGTCAGAAAGTGTTGTTCATTAAAGCTCGACAGCTAGCTCGATAGATGGCTATCTATCGAGGTTTATGAAGTTTAGTTTTTCAGGACTGTTTTTCATCCAATCCGTAAATGTATGTTTGGGTTTTCTTTTTTCGCAATCCTAAACATATATAAGAATTATTTTTAAGGGCCGTTGAAGGTGACACAAATTGCACAAGAGCAAATTCTACAAGAGTGAAGAAAAGTGTAACCGGAAACCTAGTTTGCCCTAGTTCTTGAAAAAGCTGCTGTGTTTTTACACCACAAGATTTTATGACCAAGCAACTTCACGATCTTCATCGTCTAGATGAATTGAAGAACTTTGCAACCAACAACCTTCTCTAATTGGTGATTAAAGTCACATATTGGGATCCGTGCAATTAGTTAGTCACGTATTGAGAGCCACGCATTAAATTGGTTAGTCACGTACTGAGAGCAGTGCATTAAAAGGAGAGATTGTCACTACAAAACAAGTCCAATTGGGTATTGGGGTAAGGGTTCAACTGTAGGTTGGTATAAGGTACTAGGATTCCTTTTCTTGTAACCGCTTGTTTTAATAATAGTGTATTTTCAAAAGTAGTGACCTTAAAATCACCAGTGGGGTTTTTGTTGTGTAGATTTTCTCTATTCGTAAACAAATTACCGTGTCAATTTAATTTCTGCTACATACTTAGTTTAATTGGTGATTTGTTTGTGCTACCACGTATATTGCATGTTAATTTGATTAATTAATAAACTTGGCTAATTAATCAATTAATTTATCACAAGGGGTCAATACGTTTTTGGCCTATCAAAAGCGGTATAAATATAATTAATGACAAACAAATTAAATCAATATGTTTATTGCTAGGCTAAACAACAATAATTAAAGCAATATAGTTAACCAATACATTATAAAAGACAAACAAATTAAATTATGTTAGGTTAAATAACAATTAATAATTTTATAATTAATGGAACAATAATATAACAAATTATAGTTTATAAAAGACAAACAAATTAAATTATGTTAGGTTAAATAACAATTAATGATTTTATAATTAATGGAACAACAATATAACAAATTATAGTTTATAAAAGACAAACAAATTAATGAAACAACTAAACAACAATAATTAATAATTTTATTAATATTTCAAATGAACTTATATTTTATTGTTTATTCTTTTGCTAGAATTATGGACAAATATTTAATAAAAAAACCACGTACCCAAGATTCATCTTCTGTGCAAAATTCATCTTCATCTTCTAAGCGAATTCGTGTTGACTTTAACTTAGAAAATATTCCTTCAGATCTTGGGCTACGAGAAAAGATATCATCTTATCATCCTAATAATCATGATGAAATAAGAAAATGTTATTTACAAAAAGGCCCTTGTCAACCTGTTTTCCATCGTAATGATTACCCTATATCATATTTTTCTAAAAAGCCCTGTTGATTTATATCTGAATTGTATGAAAATAGAAAGTGGTTGGAATATAGTATAGACAAGGATTCAGTTTTTTGTTTTTGTTGCTACCTATTTGGGCAAGATGTTGGTAAGCAAGGAGGAGGTGACACTTTTGTAACGAAATGATTCAAACTTTAGAATCAGAAAGAGAAGTTAAATTCCCATGTTGGACGAGTTAATAGTGCTCATAACCAAGCTGTCAAGAAGAGTGAAGATCTACTGAAGGAAAAGCAACACATTCAAAATGTTTTGGTCAAGCAATCAAATCAAGATAAAATTGAATATCGGGTTCAATTAAATGCAATAGTGGATTGCATAAAATTCCTTTTATGCCGAGGATTAGCTTTTCGTGGTCACAATGAATGAAATTTCCTTGAGATTCTACAATTTTTGAGGGATCACAATGAATCTATCAATGAAGTGTTGCAAAAAGCTCCAAAAAATTGCAGGCTTACCCACCATGATATTCATAAAAACATTGTGAATGCAATTGCACGTGAAACATCCAAAACCATCATCAAGGATCTTGACAATGGATTCTTTTCAATATTAGTTGATGAGTCACGTGATATCTCAGTGAAAAAACAAATTGCCCTCGTTCTTTGTTATGTGAATAAAAAAGGAATTATTAGAGAGCGGTTCCTTGGTATTGTACATGTAGCAAGTACCACCGCTTTGTCACTCAAATATGCTATTGAATGTTTACTTTGTGAACATAATTTGAGTTTATCGAAACTACGTGGGCAAAGTTATGACGAGGCTAGTAATATGTAAGGTGATATCAATGGTCTCAAAACTTTAATTTTGAAAGAGAATAAGTCGGCATTTTATGTCCATTATTTTGCTCATCAACTTCAATTGACACTTGTTGTTGTTGCTAAAAATCACATTAACATTACTGAATTTTTTTATGTGGTTAGTAATTTAGTAACTGTTGTTGGAGGCTCTTGTAAGAGACTAGATGCTCTTTGAGATGCACAATTTGCCAAAATTAAAGAAGATCTAGAGAATGGTGTACGTAGAAGTGGGCAAGGTTTGAATCAAGAAACAAATCTTAAACGTCTTGGTAATACACGTTGGAGATCATATTATGAGACTATTGTCAACTTGATTTTGATGTTCTCTATTGTTGTTGATGTACTTGAGATTATTGAAGAAGATAGCCTCTTTGACTAAAAAGTTGAAGCTTGATCTATTATGAGGTCAATTCTATCTTTTGAATTTGTTTTTACTCTACACTTGATGAAAAACATTTTAGAGATCACAAATGAATTGTCAATAGTATTGTAAAAAAAAAAAAATTAAGATATAGTAAATGCTAAGGATCTTGTTAAAGTGTCTAAGTAACGATTGCAAGTGATGAGAGATGATGAATGGATATCTTCATTGACTAAAGTGTCTTCATTTTGTACCACACATGATATTCCTATCTTGAACATAGATGAAATATTTGTAGTTAGTGGGAACTCGCGACGCAACACCCAACAAAATACAAATTTACATCATTATCGTGTTGAGCTATTTTAAGCAGTCATAAATATGCAACTTCAAGAGCTTAACAACTGTTTTTCAGAGGCGAACACCAATTTGCTACTTTGTATGGCTTGCTTGAATCCAAGTAATTCATTTGTGACTTTTGATAAGGAAAAGTTGATACGTTTAACAAAGTTCTATCCATCTGATTTTCTTGGGACAAATATCTTGACACTTGACTCTCAACTTCAAAATTACATTTTTGATATGTGCAACAATGACTTGTTTTTAGAGCTCCAAGGAATTAGTGAACTTGCTGAAAAGTTA
Source organism: Quercus tomentella (assembly GCA_028535165.1). Classification (NCBI taxonomy): domain Eukaryota; kingdom Viridiplantae; phylum Streptophyta; class Magnoliopsida; order Fagales; family Fagaceae; genus Quercus; species Quercus tomentella. The sequence continues at coordinate 1,933,811 of JAPQVY010000133.1, forward strand.
GTGAACACCAGGAAGCATGAGACTTATCCATTAGTCTATTTGCTTGTGAAGTTAGCTTTGACCCTTTTTCTTGCTACAACAATAATAGAAAGAAGTTTTTCAGCAATGAAATATATAAAAAATGAATTGCACAATCGAATGAGAGATTAGTAGATGAATGATTGTTTGGTTGTGTATATTGAAAAAGATGTAGTTTGTAGCATTGATAATGAGACTATCATGTAACGATTTCAAAATATGAAAACTCGTAGAAGGCAATTGTAAACTTTATGTATTTGCATGTTTTTTTATTATTGTTGTTGTCAATATATAAAAATTTCCTTTTTATTAGATTGTTTAATTTATGCTTGTTGAGGAACACTTTGGAAAAAATTCCTGGAACCGCCACTAGTGGAGGATACGCCTCAAAGCTTTCAACATAGGTCTCATGATGTGTATCGGGACCTGAGCGTTATAGGACTAGAGAAGGAACTATAACGTACTCTCTAGAAAGCCTGATAATAGAATCATTTTGAGTCCAAATTTAATTCAAAAATTATATTGAAAAAAATTGCTTGTTTGAAAATACAAAATGAAGGATTTATGTAGATTAATAAATACGCCTCCCTTTCATATTAAGCAATCCGAATTAATGTTTCCTTGCTCTTTTCACAAAATCAAGAGGCGGACCAAAAGCTTCAAGTGATTTCAAAAAATAAAAATAAAAATCTCTGCAAATTTTTTTCTTAATGTGCGAATCAGGATCATTATTGTTTGGTCCTTTATGGTCTTCATAAAATTTGTTTTGGCTTCCTACTGTTCGTGGATCTAGTTATAGTTGTGCCTCTGGCTTTATGTCAAACTCATCTTCCTCTTCTAAGTTTTCTTCGGCTATTTTGAAATTTTTAGTTCAAATATTTATCAGTTAACAAAAATCATCTTACCAAACAACGTTCCCAAGAATGGGAGCAAAAATGGTTTGATTTTGTTGCATTCTTGTAATTGTTGCTAGGAGTTTTGAACATGAGTTCCAAATATTAACCTTACAAGCCCCTTATTTTTTAATATTATTTTCACTTTTTCTTTGTTTTCTGGTTTTGGAAGGAGAGAGACAAGATAGAAGAAAAATACAAATTTATTATTGTTTTTAATAGAGGTGGATTATGAAAGTTAAACGGAGTGAATTTCAGGTGAGTAAAGTGACACTTTTCAAACCACATGCATACACGCAATGTGAATTCGAGCCAAATCACAGATTAATTTAATGTAATTGCCCTTTTTTTTTCGGTTTTGGAGAGAGAGATAAACTATGCAAATGGTTTTTGATGTCTTGTCATCTCTTTTTCTATTTCTTTTCTTTTTACTTTTCCTTTTTCCATTTATAGTAAGAATTTTTTCTTTTCTTTTCTTTTTCTTTTTCTATTTGTAGTAAGCTAACACTTTTCAAACCACATGCATACATGCAATGTGAATTTGAGCCAAATCATAGCTGAATTTAATGTAATTGCCCTTTTTTTTTTGGTTTTGGAGAGAGAGATAAATTGTGCAAATGGTTTTTGCTGTCTTGTCATCTCTTTTTCTTTTTCTTTTCCTTTTACTTTTCCTTTTTCCATTTATAATAAGAATTTTTCTTTTTCTTTTTCTATTTGTAGTAAGCTAACACTTTTCAAACCACATGCATACACGCAATGTGAATTCAAGCCAAATCATAGATGAATTTAATGTAATTGCCCTTTTTTTTTTGGGTTTTGGAGAGAGAGATAAACTATGCAAATGGTTTTTGCTGTCTTGTCATCTCTTTTCCTTTTTCTTTGCTTTTTACTTTTCCTTTTTCCATTTAATGAGTGTTTGGATCCGGATGAAATGCATGTTTTGCGTTTTGTGTTTTACCTTTTTTTTTTTTTCCCCCTGCACGCATTTCTAATTTAGGGGACAAGAGCACTGTTCATACACTGTTTAGCACTGTTCACGGGTTAAAAAATATTAAAAATAGGCCTCACAGTACTATTCACATATTTAAAAATTATTTTCCTACTATGTTTTCAGTTTTCAGTTTCTAGTTTCAGTAAAAATAAGTTGTATTCAAACGGATCCTTATGTAAGAAATTTTTTTTTCTTTTCTTTTTATTTTTCTATTTGTAGTAAGCTAACACTTTTCAAACCACATGCATACACGCAATGTAAATTCAAGCCAAATCACATATGAATTTAATGTAATTACCCTTTTTTTTTGGGTTTTGGAAATAGAGATAAACTATGCAAATGGTTTTTGCTGTCTTGTCATCTCTTTTTCTTTTTCTTTTCATTTTACTTTTCCTTTTTCCATTTATAGTAAGAAATATTTTTTCTTTTCTTTTTCTTTTTCTATTTGTAGTAGGCTAAAACGGTGCCCGATGGATTCTAAAGGTGGATGTGTTTGAGTTGAAAAGTTTGAGTCCCCACTCCACAGCCTATGAGTGAGATATCGAGATTCCAGTTGCTTGCAACTATAATAATTAAATGAAAAAAAAAAAAAAAAAAAAAAAAAAAAGAAACATAATCACATGGATTCTAATATTGGATTGTATTACATGATAGAGAATAATGGCATTTAAGTGGTTCTTTGGGTGTATCTACGGTGTGGATCACAAACTAGGAAGGTGTGTCATTTGAAAAAAAAGGAGGTAGGCCCCTGATGCTTTTTTTCTTCCCCGATTCTGTTCATTGGAATTTAATAAAAGAAGTGACCATGTTGCTTTTGAAAGAGTTAAAGTATTTCAATTTTCACATGACTTTCTATCTTTTTGTCACTTCAGCACATGGATTCTAATAAAAGAAAAAGATTTCTTACTATAAATAGAAAAAAGAAAAAAGGAAAAGGAAAAGAAAAAGAAAAAGAAAGAAAGACCATGGTTTTAAAAACCGGAGCGGACCGGCCAGTCCGATCGGTTCAACCGAGAACCGGCCATTAATTCGATTCGGTTATGACTAAAAACCGAAAAACACTAAAAACCGAAAAAATTGAGAACCGGCCGGTTCAACCCTAAAACCGGGAACTAGTATGGTTGAACCGGTTATTGACCGGTTATGTTGAAAACTAAAAGTGCACTTTTTTTTCAAAAAGTTGCATTTTTTTTTCCTTCAAATCCAGCCTAAAACTCATAAGAATGATGATCCAAAACTGTGGGAAGGAAGAAAAACTCAATGAAAAGAGAGAGGTAAAGAACTAAAGATTAAAATGTGATTCTTGATTTTTTGTTTTTTTTTTGGTAAATATGAATTACCTTGGCAGCATCAACTTTTTGAAATTTTTTTTGGTGTAGTAAAAATACCTTGAGATCGAGAGAGTGAGAGTGTGAGACTGTAATGTAAGAGGCTTCTAAGTTAAAACAAAAGAGAAAAATGGCTTTAACTTTCGGATAGAACTAAGTTTGAAAGGATGAATGGAAGTTTGAAATGGGTAGGTGAAATATTAATGAAAAGTAGGAGTGGGTGAATCACTTTTATTGTTTTTGTTTTTTTCTATATCTTATTTGACTCACAACTCCTAGAGCCACATTACAAGTCCTTGAAAGGAGCAATTTTACAAGACAACTCGGGTAAGGGAAAGGTTAAAAAGGAAAGGGTCATGTTCATATTAGTACTTAGTATGTATGTGTGTATATTCAGCAATTTTACAAGACAACTCAATAAAGGTAAGGGAAAGGTAGATTCTCAAAAAAAAAAAAAAAAAAAAAAAAAAAAAAAAAAAAAAAAAAAAAAAAAAGGTTAAAGGAAAGGTTAAAAAAGAAAAGAAAAAAGGGTCATGTCATGTCAGTACTTAGTATGTGTATATATATATATATATATAAGTATTAAATATATTATAATAATAATAAATATACATTATACATTGTTAATTTGATTCTTCATTGTTAGAGCATCTCCATCAGCTTATGTAAACTCTTCTAAAATAGAAAAATGTGCAAGTTTTACACATTTTGAGCAAAAAATCACCCACATCAGTGGGTGTAAAGATGTGTAAAAATGTGTGTATATATTCATGAGCTTCAGTAACCGTGTATATTTACATGGTTACTGTAGCATGTGTATTTATTATTTTATTAATTTCTGTTCGCACCAATTTTTCTCTGTCTTCTCCGTGCACAACGACCTCAGCTCCTCATCTTCTTTTCCTCAGATGCCCATAAAAAAATCAACACAGAAACACATCCACACACAAACAAACCCACACAGACAAACCAACAGAGAGATATGGGTCGCCGGAGCTTGGTTCGTGGATTGGCTGGTGAAGAAAGGATCTAGGTCGTGGAGCTTGGTTCGTGGATTGGCCGGTGAAGAAAGGATATGGGTCACCGGAGCGTGGTTCGTGGATCGGTCGGTGAAGAAAGGATCTGGGTCGTGGAGCTTGGTTTGTGGATCAGCCGGTGAAGAAAGGATTTGGGTCGCCGGAGCTTGGTTCATGGATCGGCCGGTGAAGAAATGATCTAGATCGGCCGATGAAGAAAGGACCCGGTGAAGAAGTGATCTAGGTTGGTAGTTTTTGAGAAAGAATGAGAGAAGGGAGAAAAGAGAGAGACTGAGAAAGAGAAAGAGGTGTTTAGTTCAGGAAAAATGAGTAAAGAGAGAGAGAGAGAGAGCGCGCGTACGTAGGCAAGGGCAGTTGAGAGAAATAATAAAAAAATGGAGAAGAATGAATATTTTATTGAAATATCTTGTAAAATAGAAGAATTGATGTGGGTGTCTTATATAAGTGATAGTGTAAATAGAAAAAGTAAGTTTTTTCGTGTAAAATAGACAGAAAATTTAGAAGAACTAATGTGGATGCTCATATAAAATTTTATATATGGACTGTGGATTTTGTTATTTTTATTTCCTAAATTTAATACACAAAAACTAAACTCACATTATTTTTAAAATTTTATATATATGGTTAACTTGAATATTTTAAAACCATGAAAAAGAAAAAGACCGGCTTGGCTTGTACAAATCGGAATCTCAGTATCTCACTCCATCTCTCCATCTCCTCCGCTCGCTGCTGCTCTTTTCTCCTGGTACTTCTTTTACTCATCTCATTCTGTGTTAGACTCTCCTTATTCTTCTCTTTCGCTTTATTTTTATTATTCATCGTTTTCTTTTATTGCAAATAGAAAAAGTAAAAGAAAAAGAATTCTTACTATAAATAGAAAAAGGAAAAGGAAAAGGAAAAGAAAAAGAAAAAAGGAAAAGAAAAAGAAAGACAGACGTCAGTAAGCAATAATTATTAATTACTAACACCAATAAAAGTGTGTGGCTCTTCGAAGAAGTGATCTGGGTTAGTAGTTTTTGAGAAAGAATGAGAGAAGGGAGAAAAGAGAGAGACAGAGAAAGAGAGAGAGGTGTTCAGCTCAGGAAAAATGAGTAGAGAGAGAGAGAGAGAGAGAGAGAGAGAGAGAGAGAGAGAGAGAGAGAGAGAGAGAGAGAGAGAGAGCGCGCGTGTATGTAGGCAAGGGCAATAGAGAGAAATAACAAAAAAATGGAGAAGAATGAATATTTTATTGAAATATCTTGTAAAATAGAAGAACTGATATGGGTGTCTTATATAAGTGATAGTGTAAAATAGAAAAAGTAGGTTTTTTCATGTAAAATAGACAGAAAATTTAGAAGAACTAATGTGGATGCTCTTATAAAATTTTATATATGGACCGTGGATTTTGTTATTTTTATTTCCTAAATTTAATACACAAAAACTAAACTCACATTATTTTTAAAATTTTATATATATGTTTAACTTGAATATTTTAAAACCATGAAAAAGACAAAGACCGGCTTGGCTTGTACAAACCGGAATCTCAGTATCTCACTCCGTCTCTCCATCTCCTCCGCTCGCTGCTGCTCTTTTCTCCTGTTACTTCTTTTACTCATCTCATTCTATGTTAGACTCTCCTTCTTATTCTTCTCTTTTGCTTTATTTTTATTATTCATCGTTTTCTTTTACTGCAAATAGAAAAAGTAAAAGAAAAAGAATTCTTACTATAAATAGAAAAAGGAAAAGGAAAAAAAAAAGAAAAAGAAAAAAGGAAAAGAAAAAGAAAGACAGACGTCAGTAAGTAATAATTATTAATTACTAACACCAATAAAAGCGTGTGGCTCTTCGAAGAAGTGATCTGGGTTGGTAGTTTTTAAGAAAGAAGGACTGGGTCAACAACCTAAAGCTGTATTGGTTTTTCTTTTGGTACTTTTGGAAATCTACTCACGGTGGTCCCCGAGTCCATGATCACTCCTCCATCACTTGATTCTGTTAGATGAAAAATGTCTTCGGAAATAGGCAGCCAAATGCCTCCGACTCCAAGCCCTATCATCCAAACATAGTAAAAACTTGGGTTCTTTATGCTGGAAAGCAAAGGAACCCATATAGAACCTGTTAAGATAGCTTCTCTTCCTAGCACAAGCAATCCAGACACTTGGCGATCTCAGTTACACAAACAGTAGCTGAAAAATCCACCAACTGGAATCTCATACACAAGGGATAAGGGTCCAACTCCCAAACCCATAATCCCAGCCTAATGACCAAATGTGCCATTGTTCGTATGACCACACCCTATAGCCATGTTTAGGATTCTAGCGTCCCCAAACACTATAGTTTCAAACACAAAGGTTCCCTTGGACTCGGACCCACCACCATATGCCTGATATGAGCAACTACCATCGTGATCATAATCCATCTTTCCATTGAGTCTATCGCAAGTTGAAGATTCACATGATATTTCTGTGTAACTAGAAGATCGTGTCGGATCAAAAATATGGTCAAATTGGCTATGGCATTGCTGGCACTTCTCGCATTGTACCCAAATTAGGTCACTCCTAGTGTCCATGATTACATGTTTGGCTATTGGTAGGGAACCTATCTCTATCGGAATGATGTACTCACCAATTCCTTCATTCACACCAGACACAACTTCTCCCACAAAATTGACTTGCTCCATGCAATTCATAAGGTGCGCCACCCTTTTAGCGTCACGTTTCATTCTTTGTTGAAACCAATGGCTATAGTTTCCATTTCTCTCTCTATGTAGCAACTCTAGCTTGGTGGAGTTGGTTGTGGTGGTGGTGGAAGTGGATACGGTGATCCCAGATAGAATTAAAATGATCACAAAGAATGCCATAGTGTACCTATATTAGAAACCCTCAATTAGTGGATACTAAGGTTGCGTTTGGGATTAGAGTTTTAAGTCAGCTTATTTTACTATTTAGTTTATTCTTCTACTATTCAACTTATTTTTGGTACTATTCATGGGTCTCAGTGTACTATTTCAGTTAACTTTTACCTTTATTTACAATACTTTTAGTAAAAAAATTTCAATTTCAGCTAAATAAGTTATTCCCAAATAGACCCTAAATTTCCTCTGCGTAAATGTAAAATACAAGAGAGAGAGAGAGAGAGAACAACGATAAATGAACCGAGCTAGAAAAAATTGAGATCTAGATGGATTAGACCTTTTATTGTTAAAAATGTTTTCCCCCATGGTGCCATAGAAATTGAAAATCCTAAGAATGGTAACATATTTAAGGTGAATGGACTACGTCTTAAGCCATTTCTTGAGAATTTTTCACAAGAGGAGGAATCCATTAATTTGGAGGATCCCATTTATCAAGACTTGCCAAGCAATTAGCATGAGAGTTGGTGTCGTAGTTTTTTTTTTTGTTTGTTTGTTTTCTAACCCCTTTTGCAGGTGTTGTTTTTTTTGTTCATTTATGTTCACCTCTACAAGGTACTCTCTGTAATCTCTACTCTTTATTTTTTTTTCCTTGTTAACATTGAGGACAATGTAAGTTTTAGGTTGGGGGAGGAACTTGAGATGATTTGCATTTGTTTTTATTTTATGTTAAAAAAAAATTTTGGGTTATTTTTAGTGATTTTTGTTTTTTTTTTTTTAGTCCAATTTTCCAAAAAAAAAAAAAAAGAAAAAAAAAAAAAGAAATGTTGCTTTAGCAAAAGTTTTATGTCAAAGTTCTTTATGCTACTTCTATCTAAAGAATTCCACTGTTTTTTATGCTCAACTATTATGCACATGCACTTTAGCCACATGAACATGTTTCTTGGTTGAGAGATGGAGATGACTTTGAAAATCTTGAAAATGAAATGTAGAGACTATAACCCAAGTGAGTTCTTGAGCCATTCATTTTTTTAGAGCGTTATTTTCTTTTGATCTCATTTTTTCATTTGGAGGCACATTACTTTGTTGTTGCTTAGTCTCATTATTCTTTGATTTGGTCGAATGCTAAGAATTCATCAATTTTATGCCATACTTGAATATATTAAAGTCATGGATTTTGAAGAACTATCCCAATCCTTAAGAGATGATTTTAGGCCATCTTTGTTAATTTTGAGCCTTTATTATTTTCTTTCTTGATATATTACCGCTAGTCACCCATTTGAGCCTATTATTTTAGTCATTCTTTCTCAAACCTTTTCCTAAAGTGTTCCAAGAATGAATACAATCAAATTGTCTTATTGCGGTAAATTTATGGTGAAATAGTTGTAAGAAAAGGAGGACTCACTCAAAAAAAAAAAAAAAAAGAGTCATAAACAAGAAAGGAAAAATGTTGAAAAAAAATGGGGGAATGTGAAAGAGGAAGAAATAGAGAATGAATTTGTTGATGAAATTTTGAAGAAAAAAGAAAGAAAGTGAAAGTGCAATATTGAAGAAAACTTGAGAGGATAAATCAATTGTTATATACTTAAAAGAAGTTGTTTTTCTAGTTATTCTTGGGAACACTTTTTATTTTTACCTATACCCTTTGTTCTAAATTCCTCCTCTTTACCCTATATTACGTCCCAATGAAAGTCCTATTTGATCTTAAGGAAGGTATAGTTTGGATCTTGACATAACTAATCAATGTGTGTGGTGTAATATTCTTAGTGTTTGGCATCCTTTCATGAGACTATAAATGTCCTTTATTTTGCTTCACCGTTCTTCATCTTATTTATATGTGAGATATTAGACTTTGTTCTACATTATTCTACTCACATATGGTTGAGAGTGTTACACCCTTTTCGGAGTGATTTTATTTGTTAAGTGTTAACAACTGTGAGATTTGAGTTGAAGCATAACTTTGGATGGAAATTCAAGCCATATTTTATTTTAAGACTAAGGTTGTGTTTGTGGTGGCTAAACTATTCACACACTGAGTATTGATGGTATGTGGAATATCTTTGGTGGTTGTTAGTGTTTTGATCTTTGATTAACTATTTCTACTAAATTAATAAATTTTTGTTATTTTGTGTCTTTGTCTCGAGTCACTTAAATTGCTAGGGACTAGCAATGAGCTAGTTGGGGAGTGTGATAATAGCTTAATTTTTCATATTTATATCATTATTAGAAAGCATTATCATACTTATTTTGAGTTAATTCATGCATTTTATAGTTGGTTTTGGAATAATGCTAAATAGTCAATTTTGTGCTTAATTGAATTTTAATGCGTGAATTTGTCTTTTGTAGGATAATGAAATTAAATAAGTGGATTTGTGCAAAGAAGAAAACTAATGGACTTCACTTTTACAAGGGTCATGATGAAGTCAAAGAAGGCCAACTCAATTAAATTCAAGTCCAATTGGAACATAAGGAGATAAAAAGTATTCTATCTCTTTGGGGCAGATCTAAATGTGAAAATTTTGGTTGTTTTTATCTTTTAGACCATCTACATAAAAAGTATTCTATCTATTTTTCTATAGCTTGTGGTTGTACGAATTGACTTGAATGGTCACCTGAAGGCCTTGAAAGACTATTTTTTTTCAGCAAAAGGAGATTTCTTCAAGTCCAGATTCTATCTGATAGAGAATCTTTTTCTGATAGGATCTGTAGAGAATCTTGTATATTAAACTCGCTAACAACTGATTTCAAATGATATGTGACTGGAGTTATTAATATTTTAATATTTAGGATTTAGTGAATTGATTATATTCAGTTTCGTAATTAGGGAAGATGCCAAAATCTGCAGTACAGGTCCATAGCAATTACAAGATATAATTAAAAAGCTATGCTCTAGAATAAGGGGTGAAAATTGAATAAGAATTTTTTTTGCTCAACTCTGTTTTTGGGTATAAGCCTTGAAAGTTGTCAATTTATTTAGTTTTTAAATTCGATAGTTACAATGGGAGATGAGAGATTTAGATCTTAGATGTTTCTGCTGAAAACGTTAAAATGTATCAACTAGTTGAGCTACATTGTTGTTGGCAGAAAGTTAGCAAACCATTGGCCAAGTTCACATCAATACATAAAACGAATTACAGTTACAATTCTGCAGCCTCTTTCTCTATCTTTTTATTCGTTTTTGTTTGGTCATCTTCTATGCATGAACTCATACTCCCATTGCATTTTATGTGGATAGAGTAGCAAGTGCACAACTTGAGACCTAAATCAACAAATTACCACCGAAAACTTCCAAGATAACCATTCAAGATCTCAAAATTTGGACAAAGGATAATAATATCACTTTTAGTTAATAATTTGCCTAGATAGATATATTACTTTTAGTTAATTCCTCTTCGATCTTGTTCTCTTTTTCCTTTGTTGTAGTTTGGTGTTTGGGAAGAGGAAAATGTGGTGGGAAATTTGAAAGTGTTTGGACAGAGAGAAAGGTTAGAGGCAAGAGAGAAAGTAATGTTGTAATGGGTTTTGGAATTTGGAGAGAGAGAGAGTACTACTACTACTAGTAGAAAGAGCGTAGCACACATTACTACAATAAATTTTTGCTTGCAACCCTATGAATCATTAAATGTGCACTATTAAGTTAGTATTTATTAATTTAATAAATGTATTTTTTTTCTTTGAAAAATGTGCACTCTTTAGTTTTTGGATATAGCTTAAATGCCATATCCTAATATATCTAGTGCAACCGGACACAATCCCAATCCTTACTTTTTAACTTATGTCCTCGGGTACTTATTAATAAGACCTTATAGAAATGGTCATTTTACTTTTTACATAGTGGTTTGGTGCCTTGTATTAGGGCATTAGTATCAGATTAGTGACATATAGTTCCACTACAAGCCTTTGTGGTCAAGTTGTGATCCTTTCCCCAAAGTACAGGTATGGGCTAGTAGCCCCTATTAGTCAATTAATTAAAGAAAATGTAAAGATTAAAAAAAATTAAATTATAAATTAAAGAAACAATAACAAACTCTTCAATCAAATTGATTCCATCATTCGATGGATATGGTTCATGACTAAAATAGATTCGCAATTTTGAAGAACAAATAATCATGGACCATTGATGGGCCAACAACGAATTTAAATGGATGCCTGGACGGCAATGCTATATTGAGAAATGACCTTTCAGCCCAAGGTTTATAAAAGCTTATTTTTATCATCTAGAATGAGTGAGTCTAATAAGACTTGGGTGACTTGGGTTCAAATTATTTTCCACTCTTATACTAGGGCCAAGAGTGGGCTAGGCAAGAGTTGACCAAGGCAAATTAACTAGTCGTTTAAAGACAGTACAACAAAGTGGTTCCTTCATGAAAGAAATAACCCAAACACTTGACAAGGGTTTTTGGGCCACTGAATTAATCCAATTCTAGCCTCAAGTCCTGGCCCATATTAGGGTTGGGGACAATTAGGTTGGTGTCCAACAACAACACCACCTCCCACCCTAAAGAAAATGTTGGGGACAATTTTCTTGGCAATAACTTTTTAAGATAGTACGTTGTAATTAAAACAATATCATTTCAATAGTAAGTTGTAATTAGAACAATATCATTTCACATGAGATCACTAATGCTTCTTTCAATTTGTACTAATCATAGTATATCATGTTAGTAATTGTAAAAATCTTTTGTACCCGTAAACTCATTGAACTTAACTAGTAAAAAGTAGACATAAATATTACACAATCCACACTAGTAGGGGTGGCAAAATCTTACATGACTCATGGACATGACACAAATTTAGCTGGTTATAGGTTGAGTTTTAATGAGTTCATGTCATTTTTGGCTTGAAATAATTGACCCATTTAATAAATGTGTTGTATTCATGTTCAACTCACAGAATATGTTTGACTCATTTAACTAAATGCTATTTTATCAATATACCCTTCAAAAGCCTAGGTATATAAATTTATTTTCTTTCCTAGTTGCAATCTCCCATGCCTTATGGTTGCCTTTCACTCTCATACCTCAATCTCACCTCACCTCACCTTATTTTCTTAGCCACTGTTAACCTTTCGTCACTATGATGGCAAGTTGACGTTAGGGATGACAATGGGGAGTGTTGGGCTTTGTGGAGCCTAGTTTTGTTTGATTCAGTTCGACAACCCGACCCGACCCGAATAATATTGTGTGGTTTGTATATAGAAACCAACTTTGGTGATTAGGGTTTTATAGTGGCTGTTGTTGCCATGTTTTTGTTAGTGAAAAAAATTGTAGCCGCACTTTGTACTTTTCCTTGATAATAGTGAAATCTCTGCAACTCCGTGGACATAGACAAATTGTCGAACCACGTAAATACTATCTTGTGCGTGTGATTATTTTTTCTTCGGCGTTTTGTTTTCTCTATTTTTGTTTCTCACAGGTTGGGAATTCGGGTTAATTCCCTACAGGGAGGGGCTATCACGCCCCAAACCCGATACCCAAACCCGATACCCGGATTTGTGACTATGACCGGCATGCTAATATTAAGCTTAAACCTGATATTAACAAGAACCAACTTAACTTTTACAAGAGCTTCCCTCTTTCTTACTTTACATCCTTGTTTCTTTACTTCCTGATATAACCTATCACTTGACATTTAGAACATCTACACTGTACTCAAAATTTGATATTATCCACCAGTTATTCAAATTCGGAATTTCACATAATACATCTCTTAATACTTTAAGGTACATAACTTTCATTAGATCCTAAAATACACAATACTACAAAACTAAACATCAAATACAAATTTGGGATCTATACATTTAAAACTAAAACCAACTCCTTCCAAAACTCGACTAAGGCTCCCTCTGCTCCAAATTAAAACCTGTTGACTGAAAGAGTGGAAGGGGTGAGCTACACAACTCAGTAAAGGTAAGATACATGAGAATTTAATAATGATGCATGTAAATCAAATCATTTCATTTTATGAATATTCAGATAGAAGAACATCTTTTCATGCATAGTATTTTATACTATTCATAATAATAACTTATATACTTTTCATAGGTAAATAATTGTTCTCCTTTTTCTTATCAGAATAATATTACCAAAACTTTTCGGATTTAATTTCTTTCATTTCTTACAAAGTCACCAAATATAATATCGATTGTTTAAAATCAATATATATATGCATTCTCATTACAAAATAATCATTTTAACTTAAATCAGATAATCAGTAACCTTGTCTTAAACTAGAAACATCTTAAAGAATAACAAAACTTTTCTTCATAAACTTCTTCTCGTAAAATATTATAACTTTCATAGTCATAAAACTTAACGTTTCATAAAACTTAACGTTTCATAAAACAGATATCTTATAACTTTTTAACATAAATTTGTACTTTCATCAGAAGCTTTATCTTTAAAGTGTAACAAAACTTTAGAAACTCTTATCTTTAAAGAATAGCTTTTCTTTTTATCATAAACTTCTTTTCATGAAAGTTTTTAACTTTTTATAATGCATTTAAACAAAATCATTCTCTCATGATTAATAACATAATATAGCTGTTCATAAATAACTTATTGGTTAGCTCATATCTGATAAGTCTGTACTTATTTGGGAGGCTTCTAGTACCACGATGCTAGGCATCCAGCATTTCCCATAATGCCAAGTATTCCCGGGATCACATCATAATACATATCTTCTAATCATGGGAGTAGGTTGGCTTCCTCCACAAGTTGGCCGTAACCAACAAGGGCGGGTACAGTAGAGCCAGTCCCACTTATAATGGCCAATCAGATAACGTTTTTCATGGAAAGCTAGTAATTAACTCCTATTGACAGAGTTTAGATCACCAGAGGACATAACCCGAAAACATTTCATACTTTACATCATACTGAAATTTCTTATTTTGCATAACATTTCATAATAATAGCATTTCCATTCTTTTCTTTAAACATCATGTTCGTAGAATCAGTAATAACATCAATATGCTTAAATCATATACATAAGTTTTCGAAAGCTCACGAACATACCTTTGTCTGAAACATGATTATATGTCATATCTCTAATCAAAAACCTTTTAATGCATAATATACTTTAAAATAATCTCATGACTTACCAAATGTCTATATAACTTATCCCTTACCTGAAAGCAGAGGAATCGAGAGCCTACAGTCGAAGGAGATTAGACCTGAGGAACTGGTAACACCTAAACCAAATATCAAAACTTATTACTTACTATCAATTATTCCTTATCATAAACTTACACATTCATCTCAAAGCCTATCTCTTAAAATCAAGGAAGTCCTAATCCCACCTCAATGAAGTTCCCACAAACACAAAATACATTCATCAGACAACATGATGTACTAAATCATAAAGAAATTAACCAACATTCTCACACTAATCTCATATCTCTAGAAGAGCCAAATTTATTTCAGAAGGTGCTTTGAGGTTAGGGCAATAATGCATGCATAAATATAAAATCCTTTAAGCATGGTCATGTAACTATATACATTCATATGGTAACATACAACACATCAGACAAAACAGCTTTATAAATACAACCGTCACATGGCTTAGAACCCCTCCTTTGAGTACTAAACCTCAAACCAAGTTATACAAAATTAATCTATGATTTAGACATACCAAAAGATAAGAATATTAAATTATAGCTCAAAACATTCCCCTAACTTTAGAATTAAATCCTCAAAGTCAGAGTTATCCTTTACTGTTTACTGCTCATTTCAGCAGCATATGCCTCATTTGTAAAATACAAATGGGCTGTCCATACACATCTAAATGTCATGAAATTTTACAAAACCACTCCCTTGTATGTCCAGTATATACCATAAAATTTTCGGAGTCAAAGCATAAAACCATGATTTATTAAAAATCATACAAGACAACATGCTCAAATCTGTCCTGACAGAGTTTCATGCAACTTAGAAATTAAACCATTATTTTTATATTGATCCAAATTCTGTGAGACCACTTCAATTACAATCATATGTGTCTTAGATTTCATAAGAAATATCCCTAGCATCCAAATTCACTGTATATAATTTAATACATAATTTATCATGCATAAACACAGAATCTGTCATAGTGACAGCTTTGTAACATTTTCTTGTAAATTCACAAAAAATTATCAAACAATGGTATTTTCACATGGGTATTTTTGTACACTCATTAGACATGTTAGAAAACACTTATATACAGTCATTTAACCATTTAGAGCAAAATTAAATACAACAAAAATCCCAGCAGTAACATCAAAATTACTCATCCTAACCTTTTCTTACTTCCTTAATCATATACAATCATTAATTAGTAAAAACCCTAATCTACCTTCAAAAATCACCAACACAATTTCAAAACTTCTTAAAACACTATAAATATATAGATTTACAAGTTCATGATTTTCCTAATTTTACAAACCACAAATACCATTACTAAAAATTCTTTAAAGAAATCATGAATTCTAAGGTGAGAGTAGCTAGAACCCTTACCAAGTTTATGGCTCTTGAGGGGAAAATAAGAATAGAATCTCTCTTGCATGAAAGGATTTCCCTTTCTTAGTGGCTGGACCCAAAAGTATGAGAGGTAGAGAGCTTGAGAGAGTTTTCTTTCTTTTTGGTGTTGGACCCGCAGGCATGAGAGGGAGGGAGTTTCTTGATTGTTCTAGTTTCTTTGAGAAAGTGTGAATAAGAAATGAGATGAGTCTTGCCTTTCTTTTAATGTGTGGACCCGTGAGTTTGACAAAGGGGACTTAAGAGAGCTTCCTAGCTCCTTCCTTAAGAGAAAAGAGAGTAAACTTAGAGGTGAGAATTCTGATTTGTGTTTACCTGTGGGAATGGAGAGGCTTCTTGGATGTTTGTCTTGAGAAAAGTCAAAGAAGAAATGAGGTGGAACTTGGTTATTGCATGGCTGGCCAAGTCTTGGTCTTTGGGGTTTGTCAACATGCATGGTACATTGATATTACTTATCTTGAGTTTCCATTGGTTGCATGTGTGGGTGGAATTACAACTATAACATCTCATGCATCATATGCCTAATTAAAACACCACTTATGTATCTAATAACTTAAACCACTTAATATAGTTTTGTACATACTAAGTATATATTTATAATACAAATAGTCATTTCAATTATTTATAATTTTTACAATTCTTATTCAATGGCATTATAAAATAATATGTTTATTAAATACTCTTATATTAATTTTACAAAGTAAGTGGCTTAAAAATAATAATTAACCACTCAAACACATAGTTTAATTATAAAATTGAGTCGGGGTGTTACAGGGGCATGATCAAAGGATGAGATCTTCACCCCCGCCCCGCCCCGCCCCATATGACGGGAAAAACTTTCTTGCCCCATCCTTGCCCCTTGGGTCCCGCTCATAAAATTATACCTTGTGTTAATTTGTTCCACAGCTATTATAATTTTTTTTTAATAAAACCTATTTTATTAATATAAATATACTTGAAATTATAACTAAATATATCCCATCAAATCAAACTAATTTTTAGTAAGAACTGAATAATATTATTGTAGTATTTAACAAGACAATATCTCACAAAACAAAAATCTTGATATCCATGCATTTAAATAAGCTAATATTGATTTGTTTGTTTAAATAGTAGGGATTTAGGGTATGAAAAATTACAATTATAGCCCTTATCAATGTGGGGCTGGATAGGGATGGGGTGGGGAGAGGCTAAAATGTCTAAACCCATCTCCGTCCCACTTAGATCGTGAGACGGGGAAAACCCGCATAGGGCAAAGTGGGGAGGGGCGGGGCAAAATTGCCATCCCTAGTCGTCATCCCTCTTGTCCTTCATTTCTCTCTATCACTCAAAATCCTAGTCATCATCATCCTTTACTTTTATCTCTGAATTCTACCATCGCTTCATCTTTGTCATCCTTTACCTTCACCTTTATCTATTTTCCTTAAATTGATTGTTGGGATCTGACATTAGATGCTGTGGTTTATTTTGTTTAACATATTGTGATTGATTAATTGTGATATTGAGATATTCGTTAGTTGTGAATGATTATTTGTGATACATTTATTCTGTTTCTAGATTTTATATTAAAAAAAACTATATGTTTGATTTTTCAGGGTTCATATTAATTGTATTAATACTAAAATTTGAAAAAAAAAAAAAAAAAAATTCACTTTAGCAACATCTGATAAATGGATTGTCACAATTGACTCATTTAATAAACAATTCATATTAGGGTTAAGGAATCACAACCTATTTAATAAACTTGTTGTGTTTGTGTCAACCTATGTAGTCAAATACTCATAGATTGACACGACACAAACCAAACACACAAACACGAATTGCTACTCTTATAAACAACTGAGAGTTCAAGACCAATCAACCCCGAAAATAAAGAAATTCCTAACATGGCGGGCATACCCTTCGCCTTTGATTGGCTTAACAATAGATTGGATACAATTATACAATTTTGTCAAAAGGAAAAGAAGAATGGTATAAAAAAAATGTGGTGGAACTATTGAAGTAGAATTGTAAAAAAATGCACAAGTGTTTCAAATTTTAAAGCCTATCTAATATAAGGCTAACTCTCTATATGTTATGTGAAAGACTTGTATACCTTGTAGAGTGTGTCATTATTCTAAGATAAAATTTGGTTTCAAACATGTTTTGAACTTTGAGCTCCAACTATTAATAAAAAGATAATATTTATTTTTATCATGTATGATGTATTTGACCCTTTTTTAGAAGGATATATGACCCATTTAATGCAACCTACCAAGTGAACAAAATACATATCATTGTCCTATTGGTAGGCGGCACCCAAGGTTTAAAGCATGTTTGACATATATAGTGTTACAAAACATACAAAATACAAAATCTTAATTGCAAGAAGAATAATGTTACCAACACAAATTATTTTATAAATTGTTACTATGACAAATTTTTATTAGTTGTCATTTAACTAACTATTAATATCACATTTTCACTTACTAATAACAATGTATAATTTTGAAAACAAAATTTTAAAACAAGTATATCACTCCAGCAATTTTTTTTCCTGGCAAGAAAGATAGATTCTCTCAGTTTTAAAGTCTAGCATCACACCAACTTCCACAACTTTGCAACGTGGCGACTTGTGAGTAGTGAAATCATAGATCCACCATTTTATTTCCACTACTTACAGCTCCCTACATGACAAAGTTGTGAAAATGAATATGGTACTAGACTTACTCATTTTTCTTGTGAATTGTCTCCGTTTCAAGCGGAACAAATAAGGTTGAATTTAGGTTGTCTACGGCTTTTAACTTTCTAAATGGATGAAATGGCATAGTTGTATTAGCCAGTTAGAATATGCGCACAGACGATGAGGAAGATTCTTAGACTAATGCGCATCTCCCGCTTCCTTTATTCTCTTTTCTTTTTGGCCTCTCTATAAAACTAGACTCTGCCCTTTTCAACTGAATCAACCACCACCTTCTTTCTTCTCTCATATCACTACTCTTATTCTTATATACACACACAAACCCAACCCCATTGGTGCTTCTATCCTCAGCTTCACCAGGTTCTCTCTCTGTCTCTCTCTCTCTCTGTGAATATATATATATGTGTATGCATGGCAGTTGGTAGTTTAATATGTTGGTATTCTTATGTATATATGTATGTGACGTTGCTGACTAATTGGACCCATCTAAGATTTTGTTTTTGATTTTTATTTTCGCTTTGTGGGTCTTTCATAAAAGAGATGAATTTAAAGATTGAATGGTTTTTAGGGGGAAAAAAAACAGATTAATGGGTTTAGTCTTGAGTGTGTGTTGGTGGGATAAGGAAGTGCTTATAACATGTTCGACAGAATGCGGCATAGTGATCTGAAAAACACCTTTTTGAAGAAATCATGTGGAATTCTTAAAATTTGGGTTTTGCGTATATGGGTGGGTGTTGAAAAAAGTTGCATCTGGATTCAATTTATATTGATTGATTGGATAGCTGAAGTTTGACGTTGCCAAGAGGCAACTTTGTTTCTTAGTACCTCGTTCTCCCTTTTATTCTTTCAAATGTATCATGCTAATCAAGGCACACACTTCATTAGGAATGTAAAGGCTTATTTGGTGGGTCATACGATTAAATTTGAGCTCAAAAGACCAACTGTTCGGTTAGTTTCTTATGTAAAAAAATTAAAAATTTTAATTTTCTCTCTTCCTTGAACAACCGTAATCGATATATAGTGAATAGTTGATTATGTTTGTATGTCTGTATCATATGTTGTAAGTAAGCCATAATTTTAGGCCCTCTACAATTCAATAGTGCTTGTGGCAGCCAAACAATGGTGGAGCCATGTCTAGCTTTTTCAATGGGCTTAGTTATGATTCGAACTGATATTTTGAACACTGAAGCAACTATATAATGTACTTCTTTGAATAGCAAAATATTACATGTTACAGTTCATTAATTAAGTTATGGAATATTGGGTATTACAGAACTTTTGACTTGCATTGTTCAATTGAAGCTCTGGCTAA
Organism: Quercus tomentella; assembly: GCA_028535165.1. NCBI lineage: Eukaryota > Viridiplantae > Streptophyta > Magnoliopsida > Fagales > Fagaceae > Quercus > Quercus tomentella. The sequence goes on from JAPQVY010000133.1 coordinate 1,953,410, forward strand.
TTTTCAATTTCATTGTGTTCTGCTGTTTTGTACCGTTACAGAATCAAGATCAAGCAATACATTCAGTTGCTCTGGGCACACTTGTTCCAATTGATGCCAGCAAGTTCTGTCTGGCAATTGAATTGATTCAATTTATTACTGGAAAGCCTATGTGTCCACAGAGTACATTGAATACAAGTAGAGCCCTAGAGGGCGTCCATGGGGTGCATGTGGTGCCTCATTCACCATTTGCATTGGAAGAGACCACTAAAGATGGAGACTTTCCTCAGTCAAACAATAGAACTTCGATTATTGAAGTGAATCAGAGCCTATTGATGCAGTGAGTGAAAATTTAAGGAATAAAGAGTTGCTTATTGATATATGCTTTAAAGTATTCAGATATTGTTGAGTAATTAGAATAATTTATCAAAGATAGGAAAACTAATTACTAATATGTATAAGTAATTCTTGTGATTCATTCCCCCATTTTTGAAGTCTCATTGCTATCTGCATTTTCCTTTACATAGTGGTTTGCATGCAAAGTTGATGCAGCATGAGCCACACTAATTTTTTGTTTACATCTCCAGATGGGTATGGCAGCATAGACCAGCCTGTTTGAGGCCCATCCAGGGATGTATTCAAGGTATTGCAAAGAGAAATACCCTTTTCTCTTACTTTGTTTTTGCATGTCAGGCTGCCCAATCTCTTGTGAAAAAATTAATATGTTTGCTACCTTTTGCTAGGTGATCAGAATCTTTCAGAAACAGTGGCTAATGTGCTCACTTCACTTCCTTTTATAGCTCTTGGAATCCAGGCCCCAAGGTAAAATTTTGCTGCAATTTAGTTGATGAGCATAAAAAAAAATAAAAAATATATATATAAAAAAAATTAAAAGAATCTTCTAATATTTGTTTTATTTGCTTGACTGGAATGCAGAAAGAGTATGAGCACTAAGCTGTATGCTAATTCATTAATTGGAGTTGGAGTTGCCTCAAGTTTGTACCACACTTCAAGAGGAAAACTGAGGCAGTATTTGAGATGGGCTGATTATACAATGATAGCCACAGCAACAGTAGTAAGTCGAAATTAATTTATAATTTGAAAGACAACATAGTTTGCTAATCACTCAGAATTTTCAACGTGAAAAAATATGTGGCCGATTGATGTCATCGCATGATTCCATAACATCAGCTAGAATGAAAATTTAAAAGGATTCCTATGCAGAAAAAGTATTGCAGCACACCTGCTTTGAATTGTATAATTTTTTGAGATTCATGAATCTTGACCTTGCATATCAAAATTAGCGGAGCTAATGTGTGTATCAGTGTGTGTATACTTGATGATTCAGTCTTGATCTAGTATTTTCTTTTGACTGATCTGGTTTAGTTTGTGCTAGTCCACATACAAGTTGCTTGTGTGTGTCTCAAAGTAGCGAGAAACATCAACTATAATGCTAAATCAATGTGCCGCATCAACCTATGTGAATTACTTTAACAATTAAACTCAACTTCAGCTTTGAAGTTAACTTAGATCATGCCTTGTCAGTTCTCCCATATGTTAAGTCATTCTCCTTATTTCCTAGAAAAAGATGACTTTCATGATTAATTGCACAAAAATTATTTTATTATGAAAAATGAAGAAATTGGCTTAACTTACCAATGCACATATTTGTACATCTATATAAGAAAACTGAAATAATTTATGCATGCACGTATATGTATGCACACATCACACATTATAAGTTTTTTTTTTTTTGTTTTTTGCAAACAATTAGCTCCACCAGCTCACATTTTTCTTCAAGTTCTTTCAATTGCTCACTTGTCCATAAAACTGAAAACTGGTAAACATTTTGTCAGTGTCTATCAAGAGCCCTCAGAGATGACAACCCAAAGTTTTTGATGGCAGCATCAGCATTTCTTCTACCTGTCCAGCCTCTAATGGTTTCGGCTGTTCATACAGGGATGATGGAGGTAATTCACCGATTTTGATCTTTGACACTCTTTTTTCATATATCAGACCCCATAATTTTTAGGCTAAATACTATTTACACCCTTAAGTTTGGAACCACTTCTAAATCAGTCCTTTGACTATGAAAACTTGTGTGTTACACGCTTGAGTATTACAACAATGTCAACATGCCTATTCCATTGACATCCATTAGAATCTTTTAATTTCATTAACCCATCCAAAAACAACATCTTTTGGAACCAAAAAACAGGGGAAAAAGGAGAGTCAATTTTAGGCTGGTTAATGGCAAAAATGTGATGGAAAATAATGGAAGGGGCACATGAGATCATTATATATAATATTTGATGGAGTAAATTGCAAATTTTGAAAGTTGAGGAACCGAAAATGTAAAGTGCATTTTAGCCTAATTTTAGTTGTGTGGCTTAGCTGATAAATATCAGTGCTCGAGAGCTTGTTAATCATTTTACAAGGTAATGCAGTTTGGATTTGACCATATTGTTCTGCTGTCAAAGTAACTTCTTTTGGTGGATTACTTATTAATAAAAAATTTGGTTACTTCTTTTGGTGAATTTCGTTTTCTATAATTTTTATAAATACTGTCTAATGTATTCAAAATTAAAACTTTCTTTGTTTAATGACAATCAAAATCCACATGTAACTTCAACATTTAGGGGTTCATCCACTAATTTGGAACCACAATTTCTGCCAAGTTTTATTTCTGACTATGCACTGTTTTCCTGTGACCTGACCAGATTATAAAATATTTTTGTGGTCTACCATCTATGATAGGCTAGTGATCAGTAATCACTAGAGCTGAACATGATTAGCACATTTTGAATGGTATGAAATGTTACGCTGAGCTCAAAACCTGACCAGAGAATGAATCCTTGTTGTATGCTACATGGTATGATAGCCTAGTCATTACTACAACTTAACATGACTAATATTCATTATTCAAACAATATGAAGTCAGTTTGAAAAGTGAAAACCCACTACATGCCTCTTAGTTCATTCACATAAAATTATGTATCCCATATCAGAACTAGCTGACTGAAATGTAGTGGCTATGCATTCAGCATCCATTCTAAAATCTCTACTAGACATAATTTACCAACGTCATCTCATATATTTAATATCCAAATCAGATTATATTTTTATAATTATTATTATTTTAAAATTTCCATCCCCCTGAGCGTTTACTTTCGTTTAGCTAGAATAATTTTGCCTTGGTTTATTCCAGGTAGTATTTGCAAAAAGAGCAGCAAAAGATCCAGATTTGAGGATGGCCCACAATGTGCATAAGATGTCATCACTGATGGGCGGTGTTCTTTTTATTGCTGATGATGTTTTTCCTAGGACTCCATACATTCATGCTGCCTGGCATCTCGCTGCAGCAGTTGGTGTTGGCACCTTGAATAAGCTTCTTGAATAGTTGTATATTTTATATATATGAATTCTTTGTATCTAATTCATCCATTGAGCTGCATCATATGCTTAGGAGAAAGATTTCCATCTTCAATTGTCAGTAAATCTGCAGGTTGAGAGGGAATGGAGGGATTTGTCGTCTTGATCAGTTAAGTGTAGTCCATGAATTTAAACTGCATCAGTTCTATTATCTTTTGCTCTCCAAATACACTTCCATTTTACTAGAATAGCAATGTAATTATACTGGGATGGAATATTTCTTGTAAAACAGTGGCAACTATTGTACTTTAGATCACCATTGACCAATGTCAAAGAGAAGAAATGTTTCTTCTACTTTATTATCTCTTGCAAATTCGGACTATCATTATAAGTTCATCTAGAATATATATTGTATCTATAAGACTGTTAACTCCTAGATGGAAGTATGTCTGTTACATCTTGCATGCTTTTTTAAGACTTATATGTGGATTAAGGGCAATTCTTCCTCACCATCAAAGATAATAGACCTCCTGCAGAATCAAAAATAAAGTTCAGGGTTCCTGCAAGCCCGCTGGGCAAGTCTATTGGGATTGAATAGGATCAAATTCCTCCTTGTCAAGTTTGGATTTGAGATTGGATCAAATTCCTACTTTGAAGTGAATGGTATATTTTTTGTAGAACAGTGGCAACTATTGTACTTTTAGATCACAATTGAGCAATGTCAGAGAGAAGAGATGTTTCATCTTTTTGGGAATTCTATTATCTCTTAAAAATTGGACAATAATTATAAGTTCATCTAGGATATATATTGTACATGTAATTGCTAAATGAAAGCATGCTTGTTACATCTTGCATACTTTGTTGAACCCCGCAAAATGTTCTAACTTCTAAATTTTATGTTAATTTCCTTAAAAATGGCCAAGGTTTGGACCCACGACTTCTATATGAATAAAGGACATGTAAATAGAGTCCGGGTCATATTTTATTTCTTGTATCTAATAGAATGTATATGGTGTTGCATTATGTGATATTAAATATACATTTAGATTTGTAAAATTTAATTCGAAACATAGTAAAAATAAATTTATAAAGAAGATCCTGAATCGAAATGTAAAAGCCAACTTGCAAAATCGAAAGGTAAAAGCCAACCCGTTGGGTAGGTCTACAGGGGATTGAATAGGATCAATTTCCTCCTTAATCAAGATTGGACTTTTGAGTGTAAGTAAGGGCTATCTCACGTGCACAAGTTATTAATGGCTTATCATATTCAATTTTATCTCTATGATACCAGCTCATACCTAGAGGCTAGGCTAACCTAACCTTTCCAATAATTTTCTAATCATGGTTTGCGTCAAACAAGAGCGTAGACAACAAGTATATATATACATATATGTCAACTATATTTAAGTTAGCAAGTACAAATAATTCAACAGTTATAACGTCCAACCGAAAAAAATCCAACAATAATGATTTCCAGAGATGGTCGATGGACACCAAGACAGAAGCGTGCAAAATCATTTTGCCATATTTATGAGTTATGAGTTATGACTATATATAGTTAAGAGTTGAGGAACAAGTCAGGTTGGTGTTGGCTAAGACAAAGAGATAATAAATATGATGAAACATATGGAGTAATGGGAAAACCCTATATGGAACTAATTAGAGAGGCAACACGATCGACAACATCATTGTGTGATTTGGTACCAAGCTTTCCTTTACATTGGACAACCTTATTGCACGGTTAACAAACACACGTATAGACATTATTGTGAGGATGGAGCTAGCTAGCTCTTTTAGTTCTCAACTTAACACACGTACGCATAGACATTATTGGGATGTCCTCTCATGATTATTTGTATATATATATATATATATATATATTTTTTTTTTTGGTACTCCTAACACGGTTATCAAAAATCAAAATTCTTAGTTAAAAATCTTATAATTCAATGACATTACCTGATTCTCTCAATAATAGAAACTTGGATCTGAACCATTCTTTCTCTTTTATTATTATTATTAGAGAAATGCTAACGGATGTCATTAGGGTAATGGTTAACAATCCATTTAAAAAAAGTTTATGTGGGAAAAAAAACAATTAATATTTTATTAATTTTTTTATTTTCCATAAAAATGGTGTTAAAATTTTCTTAAAATGGATTGTTAACCATTATCCTAAGGGCATTCGTTACCAGGGCCGGCTCTAAGGTGGAGCAAAAAATGCAACCGCCTAAGGCCCCAAGTAAAAAAAAGGCCCCTAAATTTTAACCAATAGGATTATTTATAATCAATAAATAAAATAAATTTTTTTATTAGATGAAAAACAAATAAAAAAATAGAGAAAAATGCAACGTCGTCCACAATATTTTTCACAACACTTTTACAACTAATGCTAAGTAGCAAGTTGTTACAGCCTATTGTTGATGGCAAAAAAATAATTATAGTGATATTTTCAAATAAAAAACAAAAAACAGTTTAAAATCTAGGATTTGTTATAAAAAATATTGTGAATGTTGCACTTCTAAAAAAAAAAAGAATAATAATAAGAGTTTAATTAGCAAACTTTTACTAGTTTTCATCTAAATCTACCGCTAACACCACTGTTTTACTTACCAGTATCAATCTACCACATCAACAAGTATGAAAAATTTTGTCAAATTTTTTTTGTCTTAAAAATTCAAAAACAAAAAAAATTCTATGTAGTTCATGCTAATTAGTAGTAATTTTGCATCTAAATAAGATGATCAATTTTCGCCTTAGGCCCTCAAATGCATCAAGCCGCCCCTGTTCGTTACCATAACACTTATTATTATTATTATTATAAAAGGATACACATCCTGTGTAGAATAAAATCACCCTCATTTATATGACTGTCGATCTCCATATGTTTTTGGACAATTGTCATCTCAGAAGTCAGAATACCTCTATTATAGCATATTAATTACTTATCTTGTGGTTTGTCGGTTTGAGTCCAAACTTTGATGTTGGAAAGGAAAAGAGATATAAATGTTGTCAGTAATAACATTTCTATCATTATTATGTAAACAATAATAATAATAATGATATGATGAAGATGATATTGAAGAAGAAAATTAAAAAAATTGACTATCATTTGTATGATATGTGAAAAGAAAATAGCCACAAAAATTATAATGCATGGGGCCCTATCAAACAATTTGGGGGGGGGGGGGGGGGGTGCAATCATCCAACATTTTGTTATACAATATATGGACATAGGAAGAGTTCATGCCTTCACGGATACCCGTACAGAATATACTATTGGTAATCTCTCTGTGTGTGTGAGAGAGAGAATTGAAGGAGAGAAAATATTGAAGGAATTCTACCAAAAAAAGAAAATATTGAAGGAAACAGTGCGCTGGATTGAGAAGAGTGAAAGGCACAAGACAGTGTAATTAAACAATAATAGTGTGGTGTGTCTTCGAATAGGGCTTTTATGATACAACACTATCATAATGGTCACGTCCTTTTTATACCTCCTCGCCTCCCAATATCTCTCTCGCAGAATTCCACGCTTCACTGCACCCATTCTTTAGCTTTGTCCTCCTATTGCACACCTCTCTTGTCTCTCTCTCTCTCTCTCTCTCTCTCTTTTTCTTGTATGTACGAGTTTTGAATCTTTTATCTCTCTCTCTCTCTCTCACACACATATATATATATATGAAAGCTTGGTCAACCTTGCTACTGTCTTGCTTGCTACTTTACACTTTCTTGTCTCTAATTTGAAACCCAACTTTTTTCATTCTCATTCTTCTTTCTCTTATATACTCCTTTCTCTTTTTTTTGGGGTTGCCAGGATTCATATCTTTTACTCAAACCTTGGAATGTATATGACATTTCTCTAGAGAGAAAGAGAGAGGGCACAGCTTCATTGCAGTGATTCACAAAGTGGATAATGGGTTGTGGTGATGGTAAAGAGTTTAACGTGTCTAACTCATTCACTGGTCTTAAACTTCGACCCCTTATTCCAAAGCCTATGTCTGTCAGTCCAATATTAACCCCTCTTTACTGTGATTCCACTCATTACACCAATCTTTGCTCACTGAATCACCATCCAGGTATATGCGACATTATTTTTCTCAATTCTTTCCCATTTTTGTGCTTGTGTGAACAGAACAAAAGAGTTGAATCCATGTCTCTCTCTCTCTTTAGAATAATAGTTGAAGAATATAAGTTTCTATAAAAATGGAAAATACCCTAATTTTGAATGTGGTTTGAATTATTAATTTATGTAATTGGAAGTAACAAAAAATTTATTTTAAAAATTTTGAGATAAGTGGTAATTTACTTCAAAAAAAAAAAAAACAACAACAACAATGGGGCATGTCTTACTTTATTTTTACACGTTTTTTATTCCTACTTTTCCTTATATTTGATATACTTACATAGTTGTAGCAAGCATTGGTTATTTTCTTTCACTCACATATGACTTTGTTATCCTTACAGCTTATGTAACTCAACAAATTGAGACAAATTTTAACACAAAACCGTTGGCAAGTTCACGGTGGAATCCAACTCCGGAGCAGATACTAGTCCTTCAAGAGTTGTATCAACATGGAACACGAACTCCAACAGCTGATCAGATCCAACAGATTGCAGCATATCTTCGAAGGTTTGGTAAGATTGAAGGGAAGAATGTTTTCTACTGGTTTCAAAATCACAAAGCGAGAGAGAGGCAGAAACGCCGGCGTGAACTGGCTTCACACTTACAAGTGCAACAACATGATTGTAAAAGTCTAGTTAAGAAAGAACCAGGTACCAATTATATATACATTTTTTTATAACCATATCCAATTTTTTCGTCATTTTCTTAGATACCATACCCTTAATGCTCACACAACAATTATATATATATATATATATATAAATTATTGGTAAACAACAACTATCATAGTTTAATATGGTGGTAAAAGTATGAGTTAGAAGGTGATGAGGTTGGACTTATGAAAATCCAAAAATTGAGAAAAAGAAAAAGATGCAGAACTTGTGATTCAATTATGAGATTTTTATTGCACCATATATTGATCTAGAACATGGCATCCATCACAATAGTGACCAAGTAAATACAAGGGAACAAGAGAGAGAGAGAGAGAAGCTAGGTTAAAGGGCTTTCGATATCCATTTTAAAAACAAAAAACTATTTTTTTTTTAAAACAGAAAGTGAACTGTTTTGAGATAATTATTCTTGAAAACATATGTACCTTATTTTCAAGAAAAAAGAATCAAAATGAATAATTTTCCTAAAATAGTTTTAAATTAATAAAAGTATCTTATTTGTGAGTTTTCCTTTTGTCCTCCAAAAATAGTTTCTAAAAACTATTTTATGAAAACACATTAATCCTTAACTTCTTGTCGGTTTTTTTTTTTTTTTTTTTTTTTTTTTTTTTTTTTTTTGTGGTTTTAATCTTTGAGATGTGTAAAATTGAATTTGCTTTGTTTCTGATTCTGTCTACAGTGATGAGGAGGAAAGTTTATAAAGTTGAGCAGGCAAAGAAGTGGGCACCTCTTTTAAACTGCAGAAGACTTATAGAGGTCCGCCAGTCTTCTTTATCTATGTACTTTTGATGCCCTATAAATTTATAATTTGGTTTTAATCTTTCTGATTCTTGACTTTAGCTGAAAGTTATATCCAAAAGAAAATTAGATGCCCTATAAATTTATAATTAGAAGCTCAAAGAATAAGAGAAAGAAACAAGACCTTTTGGATGTTGGGAAGTAGAACTTGTATTCCTTACTTTTTGTTGGGGCTGTGTGTAAGATTTTAGAACTTTTTTGGACTAAGTTTTAACTTTTATTGATAAACTATCATTTGTCCAAAAAAATTAAACCATTTGAAAGGAGTAAAAAAAATCATGATTAAAATATTATTATAAATAATCTATTCTAACCCTAATAAACTATCACATGCTCCACAAGTTTAAATTAGGTTAAATTGTATATTCGATCCTTAATTTTTATCTTTATTTCAAAATTGTTATTATACTTTAAAATATTTCACTTTAGTCTATATACTTTTGAAATTGTTCAAAACTTTCTTTATTATCATTTGATAGATGAAAAATAGGGTCATATCAAATAAAATTCATGCCGCATAATAGACTTCACATCATCAAATTGACTTAATATCATGAATTCTGTTTTGTCAGTATTTTCTATTCAGCAAATAGCGGTAAGAACCTTTTAGAAATATTTTAAACTATATGGTTTTTGAAACAATGAAATTTATTCATTAAACCATTAACTATCATTCTAACATGTATTATTCGTGATTTTCAGGAATCTGCTTTGATGCATAGAGCAGCAACAGCAGAGAAAATATCACTTGGGTGGATTCAATTTGAGGGGAGAGTATCACAAAAGAGTAGAACAGTAGAAAGGCAAGCTACGAGTCAAGATAAGGAGATGGCTCATGATTTGTCATTAAGGGAAGCTTTCCCCGACCCTGAGGATCAAAGAAGAGAGTTTAAAACCCTTAAACTCTTTCCATTATATGGTGATGATCAATGTGATTGTGATTCCAATATTGGTGTCACAGAAGAGGACATCAAACTAGTGCCTAACAAAACTAGGGACAACGAGCTTGCTCCAAGCCAGTACTTTGAATTTCTGCCTCTGAAGAAATAAACAAAGCTAAGAAGCCCACGTCAAGTGGTCAGATTTGTATGTTAGATTAGATGCATGGTTAATATATATATATGTGTGTGTGTGTGTGTGTGTGTGTGTGTGTGTGTGTGTGTGTTAGATAGTTACTACATAATGGTGGAAATGGTAACTGGTTAATATATGTGTGTGTTAGATAGTTACTACATTATGGTGGAAATGGTTACTGTTTTTCCTGTTTATTATGGTCTGCATGGTGCACGAGTGAATGACAAAGACATGGGAAAATAATCCCTAGCTGGTTGTACCAAGTTGTAGAGCTCCATTCCATAAAATAAATATATAAAAAAAGAGTTGTAGAGCTCTATCATTTTCTCAAAATAGCATTTTGTTCAGACCATGTTTTTGTTGTGCGCACAACTGCACATACGCGTGTTGGAATTGACAATGAATGTTTCATTAAAAATACAAACAAACAACCAAACAAAGGAAATAGCAATGAATGTGATAGTACAGTACTATTTGTCTGAAGAATGAATGGTGTTGTTTCCTTTGCGATCTTTTTTCCTCTTGGTTTGCGGAAAACGAACCGACGAGAATAATTACTTGCAAGGTAAATATGTGTAGAATCTTTTTTTATGTAATCTTCAGTTAGAGTTATCAGATGGAGTACGTTTTGTCAAAGCTGAAGAAAGATGGTACGAGATAGAGTGATATACTGCGTAAACCTTTATTGGAATTGAATGCCGGGGGGGGGTGGAAGAATAAAAACACTTTCTTTTCCAACCCAAACTATAATGTTAATAGAAACCTTTCTCTTAATTTAGCGAACGCATATAAATAATCTTTTTCTTTATGACAATTGAAAACAGAAAATGTTATAATTATTATCAATTTTACTTTTAAGTTCACAATTTACTAATTTCATGATCAAAATGTGATTGAGTCACTTCAACAACAACATAATATATAAATACTTTAATTACTCTTTTTCTAATTTGTGACACATTGTATTGTAAGGTTTATGTAGTAAAATTTGTAACATTTCTAATACAGTTATTAAAAACTATGTATGGGTATATATTGAACATAAGAAATGCTTACATATATAGTCACAAAACCCTAGAGTTGACATTCTTATATAAATCTTCCGATCTCCCCCCCCCCCCCCCTCAAACTCTAAAATCAACTAGAGTTTAGATACAAAGTCATGAACATGACCCTGATGGATGAGACTTAGTGAAGATGTCTACAAATTAATCCTACAAAGAGACAAAATGAAGTTGTAGCATGCTCAATAGGAGATGGTGCCAAGCAAATGACAATTGATCTCAATATGTTTGTTATACTCATGAAAAACACCATGATACACAACATGCCATATCTTATAGTAACCAACATAACCGAGGAAACCCAAAGGCACCCATGTATGGACTTTGGCTTGTTATACTATTACTAGCAACGTTAGCACTAGGGTTTTGTGCATATGCTGCCATCATCCAGCAAATTGTGACACCTTCATTTGCCAATATCACCATTCTAACCACGGTACAAACATCCTTCGGCCATTGCAATCATCCTCTGGCTATTATTCTTCGCTGACTGCCACCATCTAGTGTCATCAACATTTGTCTCGCGTGTTTCATTCCACACCATCCATTCATAACTCAAGGTCCATCCTGAAATTGAATAGGGATGATAAAAATATTAGTCTAGATTCAACATACATGCACAACTTGTACCATTGCAATACTTATACTGAAAATGAATAGGGATGGTAGAGATATTAGTCTAGATTCAATATACATGCACAACTTGTACCATTGCAATACTTATACTAAGAATTGTAACTTGTACTACATTCTAAGAATAGTTGTTAGGATGTAGTACAACTTTTGGTCTGATGATAAAGAACAATTATCATTAGCGAACGTCATAAGTTAAAAACTATTTTATTCTCAAAAAAAGATTCATTTTATAAAGATTTAATTTTAAAAAAAAAATTTAAAGATATATAATATTACATTATATTATTAAAATTTGAAAAATATTAAAAATAGTATCATTATATTTGAACTTGACTCTATTAACAATTTATTTTAAACATTAGGCTTGAGTTTGACTCTTTTATTAAAGAAATGAATATAAACAAGTTTTGATTGAACATAAAAATATGCTAGTAGCATTTATATTAAACTCTAAAAAATAGTTTGAGTTACAATTGTATCTCTTTAAAAAATATTTTGACCTAAAAAATACTTGATGTTAGTTTTGGCACACATCCGTATGACACCCACTTATCCAAATTAACCTACATAATTGTGTTTATAACAATAATAATACAGAAACGTTAATAAATATCCTAAAAATATTGATTTATGAACTATTTTAAGAAACTTTTTATAAAAAAAAAAATAATGTTTTTTTACAACTTTTTATATTTCTTTAGTTTCAAAACTCTTTAAAAATAATTTATTACTAATTGCCCTAACGAGACCAATTAATATAACCATAATAATAAGAGAGAGGTATTAAATTGGAGATTGATTAGCCCGTCTTGGTGGAAAAGTAATCTGTTGAGAGTTGAGACTTTCGAAAACAATCATGATAAAAGTGCCACTTCAACTCTTGCCGGGTGTCCAGACAAATACTTTGCGGTGATTGCGTACTTAACAAGATAAAAATCTGGCAATCGGTATGTTTGTGAAGACGTAGGGCAATGGGCATGATGAGAAACAGAGAAAGTACCCAAAAGAATAAAAACGTAATGTTCCCTCTCAAAAAAAAAAAGTAATGTCCTACTAGGAAAAGTAATAAGAAGAAAAGAATTTCGGAAGATAATTCAAACCTTTTACATAACAATAAATCTTAGAGAACCAAAAAAATAAATTATAGAAGTATTATTGAACTATTTATGATTGTCGAAGTAGAAATTTATTATTAATAAATAAAAAAGTGATATCAATTATAAGCCTAAATAAGAATCGATAAAAACTTATTAACTCAATTATTATGAAAATTATTATATCTATGAGACTATTCTTTATGTGATGGAGTCAAAAGACATTATGCATCTTCATTAGAAAAATATACTCCCAAAAAAAAAAAAAAAAAAAAAATTCTTTTTTGCTTCACATTCAACAAATTAGCTATTGAAAATTAATATATGCCAAATTCACTAGAATTATTGGATTAACAGTATCATTATCATATCGTAGATAGAAGTTGAACATGGCTCAAACTTGGACATTTTTAAAACAAAATGATCATTAGAGAGAAAGAAAGAGAGAGATTACCAGTAATGTACCAAAAAAAAAAAATTTTATTTGCTTATTTGTTGAAATTTTGTAAAAGTATAATAATATTTTAAAATATATAATATATATATATATATATATAACTTAAACAAAATAAACATAAAAATTAAAGAGAAAAAACTACTCCAAACAAACAATTGTCTACCATTTGTAATTAACTAAGTTAATGTAATTAATTACTACCTTAAGTTATTATAAAAGTAATTTGATAGCAACTCACAATTTACAAAATCTCGACAAAGTTTGTGACTTATCTCAACTGCATGGATGAAAGAGATAAACTGTAAGAAGACAGTACACACGGTACAGCCGAGGGACCAAAGGGACCGACCATGATCTAGATGAAAATCTTAAGCATTGTCATAAACACTGCCCAACTGTCATTGCCTTCTTCAAAAGTAGGGAGAGGCTGTCTCAGACCTTGACCCATATCTCTCTTTTACAATCTGTACTGCCCTGTCTCCTCAATAAGACAAACAACACCTCACATTTTCAATTTACAGCAATAGAGTTGGTTTGTCCTCTTCATCATCTCATGTACAAATGACACTGTTTACACATTATCATTATAGAACTCTTCTATTAATGGGGCCATCTCTGAACTTCCATGTCCCCAACCAAATCTCAGCTCATTCAAGTTGTTTTCTTTTAATTATTACTCATCATATTAAAGAAGTACTCTAGAGAATTATGCTAGCGACAAAATTTTTGATACAATTTTGTGTCACAACTCGTCACACGGTGAGTTGTGATTGGTAAGAATGTGTTCTTACATGACCTATTGACATACTCTTATCAATCACAACTTATCATGTGGTGAATTATGGCACAAAATTATACCAAAATTTGTGTCTCTAGCATAATTCATACTCCAGACTGTAGAGCTAAAAATATCCACCGACCCACGCACACAATAATTATGTCTAGTACTCTTTAAGATATTATTATTGATGTAACCTACAACTAGTGTCCTTTGGGTATTAGATTTGTCCATCCGTACCACATAAATAGAATGTACAGGCCCACCTTGCAGGATCGGAATACTTGTGATTTGTGAATCATGATTTATTATGTTTAATATGTTTATCTAAACCCGTCATATTATTCTGAATTCATTTTCCACTAAAAATTATCATGAATTACCTTAATACATAGTTCTCGCGGATGAAATCGTATATCCCTGGTTTACTCCACAAGGGTTAGAAACTTAGGATAAGCTATAGACTATAGACATCTTAAAATTTTCTTGAGACAGTATGTCATTTGAAGGGAGAGCAAAAATAATAATGAAGAGAGAGAGAGAGAGTAGCTGATGGCCACAAAGACGAACCTAAGAAAACATTACAATTCTTACCAACAAGTATTATAACGATTTTGTTCATGATAATCTTAAATCTTCAGTATCACATTACCCCATTACAAGAAGTTTACTACAGCGTATAAATTATTCTGCTTGAGATTCAAAGGTAGCCATTTGTAAAAGACTGTTGATGAAGTGTCTGGAGATATTAAGATACATAGAGGGGCTCTGGCTCCACTTTTCTTCTGATCCTGAAAAATAAATTTAAAAGAAACAACCTTTAAAATAAAGTGGTTATGGCTAGGGGTGAATAATTCAAAACCATCTTGTTAACCAGGTGGTTGAGTTCAAGGGTGTGTTGAGAAACCAGAGAATTGGGCAGCCGTGAATGGTTAATTGATTTTGACGTATACATAACACCACCACACCACCACCAAGCAAGCCTTAGTTCCAAAATTTTAAGATTGATTATGAATCCTTAACAAACTAATTAGGGTCATTCACATGTATTCTTTTCCGTCATTTAGAACAAAGTGACTAAATTTTACTCTAGTCGTTGACCTACTACAATTTTCCTTTTTCTAGGGTTAGGATTGGCTGTGAAGAAAATATACAATAATACGACGCTATACAAAAGACACTTAGAAAAATATAGAATTGGTTCTTTTTATTTCTTTTCTTTTTTTTTTTGAGGGGGGAGGGTTTAACTGACCAATGCATAAGAAGAAGCAAAAATATTCTGAATAAAAATACTGTCCAAACAATCCAAATGTAAAAGCCAAACAGTACTGGTTCTTAGTTTAAGTTACACTTGGTGACCAGAAATTGTACAAAGTTGAACTGGTATTTATTCTAGGTTTGGTTCATTACTAAGTTTATAATTCACTGACAGCCACTTTAAGATCTAGTTGGATTAGTTTATTTCCTCTTTTGTTTTTAGCAATTGGAACACAGTCTTGCCTCTTCCACTAGAAACAAACCAATAATTTTAGGATGTTTTTAACTATCTTGAATATTTTTCTGTATAACTTCCAATTCTCTGTTGATTAGAAAACGAATTAATTTTATCACCATTAGTGCATGTATTACAGTAAAGGAGACCTCAGAGTGCGTACCAATTATCTGGGGCCCATTTGCAGCCATCAGTATCCACCACATGCAAGCTGTAGGCGTGCCTTGATTTTGGGGACTGATTCTCAAAACTGTAGTCCAAATAATATGAAACGAAAGAAGTAAAAAGAGAGTTTTGAGGCCATCCTGCTATTGGGGAAAAAGTCTTATTTCATTGTTTCAAAAAGAGTTACAATGAGAAATCCTAACCAACCTTTGATGAATAAGATCCCCATGAATCACAACCATAGACCCAGCTTTCACTTCAATAGGTACAAAATCTTTCTGGTCATACGTCGGCAAAGGCCGGTCAAAGGAAACCCCCTCTTCACCTCTAATCATCCTTCTAACAAGCCCATCTGTAAACAACACAAAATAGAACATTAGATTACACCAAACATTTGCCAGGGTTTTTTTTTTGCCCTTTTGGTAACGTGTTATCACACCGCACTTTTTCAAAATACAACTTTTTCAAGGTATGGCCTTTTCAAACGACTCCACTTTTGAAAAGCTGAAAAATAACTTGTACCAAACAGGATGGGGGAAAAGGCTACATAGAAGCAAGAATTTTACTTTTTTGAGACCCAGGAATAGCCCAAAGGCAACCATTCATTAATGTTGCATCTTCAAGTGCAAGCCACAGCCCGGTACATGTTGGTGGTTCAGTATAAAGAAATGAGTTATCCTGGTGTGGCACTACTTCGCCTCCAATACCCGGTTGCTGCAAATAAAATAATGCAGATTACTTTGCACATGAATTATACGAAATATGAGCACATTTGAACTCTAAATATGGTGCCAGGGTGATTAATAAAACTATCTGTAGCATATTCTGCTACAAATCTGCATGATAAAGTTTGGAGAAATAAGACTACTGTAGCCTCAGTTTATTGTGGTGTTAGCCTTTGAAACATATCCCAACCAATTATGTACAATATAGGTGTACACATTTTGAAGCATCCACTTGACACACTTGTTTAGAAATACTCAAAAACAAAAACTTAACAAGCCCATTAATCACAAGATCCATCTGATGGAAGGAGAAGTGTTCATTGCCAAAGAATAAGCTCAGAGCAAATACTTGTTTTGTTTTAAAAGGTAAGTGTGTATTATCATTGTAACCAGTCCTCTTTTATTGGGGGTGATATCATGTTTTAGGACATGAGGTTTGGCCTTCCTCTTCACTGGGTAAAAAAAATCTAGAACCAAAAACCAATCAACTATAGTTGCAATTAAAGAAATTATATAGAAAAATAAGTCAACGAATCAAGAACATAGGTGAAATTCATATGATTAATGCTCCACGAAGAAAATGTTCAAAATATGGAAGAAAGAGGTGTTTCCACAACTCGCCAATCTTGTCATTGAATAAGCTCACAAATTGCGGTTAGGGCTGTGAAACAAAGGGAATTAACCAGCCTGAACCCAGCCCTATTAATGCATTCCATCCTCTAAAACAGTTTTTTTTTTTTTTTTAAATTTATTTATATAAACTTGTTTAAGCAATATAGAAACTTAATAAGAAAAAATGTCCAATGATAGGATATTAGATTAGAAGGAAAGTGGAATGAAAATATCTATACCAACATTCAGTATTAAATTCCAAATTCAATTGATGAACCCAAGATGTCTAAATGAAAAGAGCAGGTTAATTCATCAACCCCCACCCCGCCCAACTTCTTTTCCCCTATGGCATAAAGATACACATATACCCATACATATATATACATGTAGAAACGTGAATATCAATGTACATCTCCAATTTTGGCACATGCTAATTATTCACTTCAAATAACACAACATGAATCATGCATCAACTATCTTACTTTTAACAAGCAGAGAAAAAAACTTGCTTGCAGAAAGGGGGCATACGTTTCTCACTCTTAATTTAAGTTCCCCTCTTTCAATACATAGCATACATTAAAATAAATAAAAAATTAATTAAAAAAAATTAAAAGAAAGAAAGAAAGAACAAATAAATTAATTTTCCATCTATTTTTTATGTGCATATAATGTGTTACACACTGCAAGAGCTAATAGTGGACTTTAATATGGAAATGTCTTTCTATAAATTAAGCCTTCTTGATATCTCAACTAAGAAGCCAAAGAGTTTTCATAATGACATCATTTCAAATAAACTCCAAATAGTCAACAAGAAACTGGAATACCTTAAAAATGTACATGGACTGAATGATCACTGGTCTCTTGTAACCCAGGGAGAACATCAAACCAGAAAATTTCTCAGAGCTGGAGAATTTTTTAAAGGCTGGTTCAATCTCATGCAACGCTGCACATATAGATATACAATATATACCAATACCCCATTCATTACAAGATTAGTTTTGATGAAAAAATGAGTAGGCAACTTCCATATAGAAAATATGTCTAAACCGCCACAGAAAATGAGTAGGCAACAACTTCACAACTTACCATGGCCAACTTTATTGATGGAAAGTTCTTTTGGTTGCCTTAAGTTTCCATCATCCCCAAAAGCTCTCTCTGCCAAAAGTAACAGATACCAATCAGAATAGCATAGTAACAATACCCTTCCATGAGCACCAAACCAAAAGCTCTTACTAGTTAAAGCAAACATAATTTCCAATAAATAAACCTATCAAAAAAAAAAAAAAATTGCTATAAAACAACAATTATCCACTAAACTATGAATCTCTCCTCTCCGAGAAAAAGCAATTCATCACATAACATAACAAAACCTTTCTAGCCTTGCCAATAAAAGATCAGGACCTAATATTTGGGACTTAAAAGTAAGGATCCATAGCGGACCCAAAAATTTGGACTTAAAAGTACCAAACTCTTTTCTTGATGAACACTATTCACGAATTCCACAAAACGGAGTACTAAGTGCTCTAATTGTTACAAAATAGAAAACACCAAACTACTCAACTTCCTTTGCAATATTGTCACATAGACAAAAGACAGCCAATGAAACAACAACCCGAAGGTGCATTTTTTCCCAAGTTTGGTCCCAGGTTAATATTGTAGCTGCAGGTATTTTGAATGCTAAAGTTTCAAGCATACTAAAACAGGGTTCTTGGCACTTCCCTCCAGCAAGTTCTGAAGCAATGGTGCATTTCCAATCTGGGTTACCAGAGATTGCTTTTGCTGATGAAGATTCTAATCAGTGGATGATTTCAACATCTAGGAGATTCACTTGCTCCTCTGCTTGGAATGAAATAAGGGTCAAGCATGAGGAGGTGGATTGGTGGAAATTGATATGGCATCATACATCCATTCCTAAAAACTCCTTTATTTGTTGGTTGGCTACTCTAAACAGACTATCAACTCGGGAAAGGCTGGTTAAATGGCATTATGATCGTGAATTCAATGTGTTTTCAGTAGAAACACAATGGAGAGTTGTGATCTTTCTTTTTCTTTTTTTAAATGTTACATGGCCTGCGGAGCTTAATTGGGGATTAGATTCTGTTAAAATGAAAGGGTTCAAATCCATCCTTTGCAGATTGGTGTGAGCTGCATCAATGCTTCAAGTTTGGCTATAAGGGAATGCTAGAGTGTTAAATGGTAGAATTTTATCAGAAGATGCTATCATTCAACTAATTAAGAATGATGTGAGGCGGCATCACGTGTAAGAGGTTGTAAGGCAATTACTAAATCTCTTTGCAATAAAAATCTATGTGGTAGATGGAATTCCTGATTCAGTTGGTATTAGAACAGGGCATGTTTTGTAATTTGGGTTGGTATGGTCCCTGCTGTATGAGTAGCCGGCTTCTGTTGTGGATTGGTGTTTGTATCCTACTTTGTTTGATCAACACTATCACTTATTCATCCAAAAAAAAAAATCACAACCAAGTCTTAGTCCCAAAGTTTCAGCCGGCCATATATTCTTAACAGACTAATAAGAGTCAGTCACATGTATTCCTTTCCACCCCAAAATGCAACTAATCAATACACACAAAAGCTGAAGATTAACAAGCCAACAACATACATACCCTCGAAGAAAAACGAAACATTCTCAGCACTTTCAAAGAAGTAATTGTCGGTCGACTGTTGCTGAAATAAAAGAACCCAAAAAAATGGTTTTGAATTATTGAGTTCATATAATCAAAAAAAGAATTCAAAAGTTATGAAATTGATTTATCAAAATTGAATAAAGAACCTGGTTTTTGGTAGAGAAAATTGAGGTGGAGGAGCAATCAAACTCATGTAACAACTGCTCCATTCTCTTCATCATGGCATCGATTTCTTCGGGGCTCGCAAACGATTCAAGCACAATGAAACCTGCACGAAATTAATATTAAAAAACCAAGTTTTAGAACAAAATGAAAAAATATATATATAATAAAGTTTTTTTTTTTTGGTTTGAAGAAACCAGTTTTAAGGATTGGGGAAGTGGGCTTTGGTTTACCTTGTGAGTTGAAGGAGTGGAGCTGGTCGGAACTGAGGTTTCCGATGATTCCCATGGTGTCAGTTTTTTCTGTGAGGTCAAACGCTTGAATTTTTACGGTATCGGATTAGAGTATGAAATATCTCACATATGACTTTATGTTTTTTATCGTTGCTATCCAAAAAGGAAAAGAAACAAGGCTTTTTGTTAAATGATTACGTTGTCAATGGAATAAGTGTTACATTAAAAGTTGCGCAATTCTTAAATAAATAATTTAATAATAATAAAAACTGATTTGATTGTAATAAAAAAAAATTTACTGTATCCATAAAAAAATAATAAAAAATCTTTTACTTCAAGCAATGCAGATGGCAAGCCTACACATAAGAACAATGATTTTGGTTAAGAGCATTCCCATCAGCTGTTCTATAAAAAATGTCATTTTAACACATCAAAAGCCTACTTTACTATTTTACCACATCATTTTACAACATCTAATTTATCAGATGTTCTATTCTTCAATCTCATACATTAAAATAATATATACATCACATTAAAATATCATTAAAAAAAAACTTCAAACGGTAATATACTGCACAGCCCCCCACCACCATTGCCCATAGTAGCCGGCCACCACCACCACTGCCCATAGTAGCCGGCCACCACCACCACTGCCCATAGTAGCTGGCCACCACCCACCGCCATAACCCACCAATATCAACCCATTAAAACCCACGAAACTCAACCCACATCCACCAAAAAAAAAAAAAAAAATCCCAGGCGATCTGATCTGAGAGTGTGAGATGGGCGGTGCTGTGTGGTGGATGCCAATCTGCCCATCCGAACCCACCCACCGCCGATCTGTCCATTCGAAGCCACCCATTGCCCAACCCACCCATTAAACCACAGCCAAAAAAAAAAAAAAAAAACCACAGGTAGAGAGAGATCGGCGTGGAATTGATGCGTCGGCGTCGGCGTCGGCGTCGGCGTCGATGTCGGCGTCGGCATGGAAGGGAATTGATGGTGAGGAAGAAAATATGAGGGGATGAGAATGAGAGAACCAATCGATGTTTGAGAAAAAAATGAGGAAGAAACTGGCTGAGGAATGAGAGAGAAAAAAAATAAAATATTCATTAAAATTATAGCACATCTGTCCGTACGCTCTCAAATATGAGAGCATACTGTTCATGTGTGCCAAATTTTTTAAGATTTAAAACACCTCATGAGAGATGTTTTTTGGTGTTTGGTGTGCCAAATGCCAAATATTTGGCATTTGGCACACCTGATGAAAGTGCTCTAACAAAGAATTAAAGCCTACACATTAAGTACAATGATTTTGGTCAACAAAGAATTGTGGAAGTACAGGTTTTGTCTAGCTATACTTTGCTTTCTCTTTTTATTTCTTTAAAATATCAATTAAAAATTAAAATTGAACTAAATGAAACAGTAATTTTATTGGATGGATGGCCTTGTTTTCCCACCATCTTGCTTTGCATATTTCAAGGATTACTGCGTGAATAACATTTTCCATTTTGCGTGATATAAATAGAATGATGTTGATAAATATTGAATAATGAGTACAAAAATTGACTTTTCAACCATTTCTTCCATGGAGAATTCCTATAACATCTTAATTTTTTTTTTAAATTAATTAATTTAATAAACTAGATTCATTTTTCATATATTATAAAATACTAATTAGAGCAGCACGTGACTTGCCGTGAAAAAAAATACTAATTAGAGCAACACATGACTTGCCGTGAAACAAAAGTAGTGATTAAGATCAATTCTAGATTTTATTTATATCATAAAACAAATATATAAATCATTTGACTTTTAAAGTACATAGAGATTTACATTAGTCAAAAGAGACATTAATTTTAAAAATTTTGATAATTATGTCATAAAAAATTATTCTCATTCTTATAAGAATTTTGATCACGCACAGTTTTTTTTTTTTTTTTTTTTTTTTTTTTAAGAGAAGAAATACGATGAACTTTTATTAAGTAATTCCATCTAAATCAGCTTGAATGACAGAAAAAACAATGTGGTGGAACACCCTCCATCCACGTACAAAGTTAGGATAGCTATTTAACATATAAATATCTATTTTACTATAATAGTATGTTAGTACCTATTTGCTAAAAACAATCTATCCACTCACTAAAAACTTCTAAAAATGATAACAAATATCATCATCTTCCAATAATAAGTAACTGAGTTTTGTTAAGAAAAAAAAAAACAAAAAGCATGTGTCGTCGAATTTTCCATTAAATAAATTATAAGTTTCAAAAATTTATAAACCTGTAAAATCAATATTGTTTAGATAATACATAAAACATCTTATATCATCATCAGTGGTGGAGCCACGTTGGGGCCGAAACCCCCCCCCCCCCCCCCCCAACAATTTTTTTCAAAAAAGAAATCATTTATATATATATGAGATCCCCTAGTCTATGAAACCAATCCCCAATATAAGCTCCCGGCCCCCCAATCTTGCTATTAAAATTATTTTCCTTTCTAAATTTTCTTTAAAAATAAAAATAAAATAATATGTTCATAACATTTTTTATAATAAATCTAAGTGATGAGATATTATTGTTTCTAATTTATTTTTTTTTTTTACCCACCACTTAAATCCAAAATGACAAATTTATTATGAAAATATTGTGAATATGATACTTCAAAAACACAAATACAGTAATTATCAGAATATCTATACAATAAAAGCACGTATTTATTTTTACAATTATCTCATAAAATAAAGGAGACAAAAAGGGGTTTCAATGTTTTGCACTTCCTCATTAACAAAAAATTTACTTGGCTTACTTTGAAATTAAGGTCAAAGGAGGCTATGTTCCGTGTGCTTGTCTCCATCGACTTCAGAAAACAACACCAGTTTATTTGCATTTGGGCTGATAGGTGGGTCTTTAAAATCTTTTCAGTTTCTCTCCTTTCTGGCTTTCTCTCTCACTCTCTCTTATTAGCTTTTTGTTGTTTTATTCTACAAGTTTTTCAGTACTGATTGCCAAAGCCTTGGGATTTTTTACTCTCCAATTCTAAGAGGATGACCTCCACGTGTGGTGAAAAATTAGACACTTCAAAAGATACACAATAAACACTATTTTATCTTCCCATCAAAAAAAAAAAAACACTATTTTATCTACTCTCGATGTGGGTGATGTGACTCCTCTTCAATTTCTTATTTTTTTGGTTTTTTTTTTTTTTTTTAAAGAAGATCCTTTTTTGTTTTGTTTAATTGTGTGTGTGTATATATATATATATATATATTTTGTTTTTTCACAGTATTTCCTTAAAACTTTCAACTAGAGACTAATCACTGTTCGCGGGTGGGCCTATAGCGGGGTAAATCGCTGGCCTAAGGAGGTTTTTTTCAAAGTGCTGGTATCTAGACTTGAACTAGGGAGCTCGTAATCAAACCCAAGACCGCCACTTTGAGACTGAATGCCCAACCATTCGGCCAACCCCACTGGGTTTATATTTGTTTTGTTTAATTGTATATATTCTATAATATAACATATAAATCACCAAATATATCATATAAGTACATAAGGAAAAAAACAAAATACAAAAGTCAACCAAGAAAACTGTATGTGATATGGTGAATTTTGGCTCAACAAAGTTGACTAAACCAACAAAAAAAATTCTAAAAATACAACAAAATGACACAACATTTTCATAATATTTTTATAATTTTGTTATATTTTATTTTGATTTGTAAAGAATTGACCACTTAGCAGTTTTGAAACTATTGTGACAATAACAAGATGTCTTAACATGTTCACAAAGAAATGTTATGTCAACAACATTTTTCACAACAAATCATAAGTAGTAGGTTGTTATTAGTGGGCAAAAAAATAATTTCATTGGTAAGTTTAAATTAGAACCAATAACAAGTTACTACCTATGATTTGTTATGAATGTGTTATGAAAAATGTTGTAAATGTAACACTTACCTTTATTTTTACACAAACCTTTCCTCACAATGCATCACCAAAGTGGACTGAATCAAGAACCTACAAACATTATACTAAGCAAATTATATAATTGTCAATGAAGTAGCTCCTTTTTCTATGCAAACATCTCCTCATAATGCATCACCAAAGTGAACCGAATAAACTGAATGGACTAAAATGGACCACAATGGACCAAAGTGAACCAAAATAGACCTAATGGATTGAATTGGAGTGAATGGGCCAAAGTGGAACAAAGTGGACCAAACGAATCGAAGTAGATCGAATGAACCAAAGTGAACTAAAATGCTACATTGATGTGGCTCATCATATGCGTGGCAATAATAAATACTACATTTCAACTTTTAGATATATATAAATTTTCACATCCTAATTGGGCATTTCGAAAAATAATTAGGAAAAAAAAGTAAAAGTAAATTCACCTCAAAATTTCCATGTTAATTCACATTTTCTAGCCCCTAAATTTGTTTTGTTTAAGGTTGCCTCCATTGTGAAGTACAACCACATAAAGCAACTTTCTTTAACTCATCCATTTAATCAAACAAGGGTAGTTCCTGGGGGCGAATCCCCCGGGGATCCCCTTGTTACCTCTGTCCCTGCCCTATCGCACTAAAAAGCTTCTACTGCCAAAAGGTTTCATTTTCTCGATTCAGGAATAGCTACATGTTTGGACAAGGGCCACAACACAATTTTAACTACCAAGAAGTTGTAAAATTCATATTCTGCATGCTTAAAACAGAAATCAGAAATGCCTCACTTCTGCATGGTACTTTCTGCTTTCCAGTAAATTGGATGTCCATAACTAGACATAACAGTATAGAATCCTTGAATAATATATATATATATATATATATATATATATATATATATATATATGTATATACATAGAGAGAGAGAGAGAGAGAGAGAGAGAGAATTCTTGAAGGTAATCTTACCCACTGACAGACACGCAGGACATAAGAAGTGTAGAACAATAACATAAAACTAAGTTACATTTGTGACCTTGCACAAAAAAGAATGAGGTTGTGATTAAAATAGAATGATAAGTGTGTTATCTCTAACAAAAGGCATCCTCAAAAGAGGGAGGCCAAAGAAAAAGGAAAGAGCTACAAAAATGATTTTGGAACAAAAAGAATCGTTACCCTGATTTCTGGCAAATGTACAGATGGTTCAACCTGTGTCTTACAGTCTTACACATGCAGATCAAACTCCAAAAAATGTACAAAAATGGCAAAACCAGGGTGTGGTGTGAAGGAATGTGATGCGTCATTTCGCAGCTTGTTAGATACAGCAGCTGCAACTTAACATATGAAACAATGTTCAGTCTACGTCCGGGAAGCTCTGCAATGGGACAACTTCTGGAATGGAAAGAATGTCCTTTCTATGTTCTTTGGCATCATATACAAAAAGAAGCAAGTCCCCTACGGCCCAATCCCGGGAAATAATCAGATCAATGTGACCTCCAACAAAATCCTTGAAGCTCCCAAAATTGATGTGCTTGCCCTCTCACCAAATGGAAAGGGGAAAAAATGAAAGAATTACAACATGGAAAAACAGGGTCAGCAGCAAGATGTGCTCAGAAAGTTACAGGGAGAAGAAACACCAATCGTATTCTCTATTTAGGCAGATCATGTGCTGATGATGATCTTGAATCTTCTGTTTTGTTTGTATGGCACATGCAATCTGGGCATGGAAAGGAATATATCGACTCATTTGGCTTTCTTAATTCAAATCCCTTGGAATCACTATGAGCTCGCATATTCAGCATTTGTCGCCTAAAACTTTTCCATCTGGGAACCAAATAAAGAAAAATACATATCAGATAGTGTCACTTCTATTTATTGCAGGTTTAGAGCGCTTTGAATAAGAAAAAGCCAAAAAATATGAGTCCACACTCCACAGTAATCAAGCATTTTTATTACTGTCTTAGGAATCAATTTAGTATTTACTTAAGGGGAAAAAATTTTAAAAAGAAAGATACTCGAAATTTAGTACCTTAAAATTTGAAAATCCTATCGAGTTTGTCACTCCAATAGTATCGTTCCATAGAAATGAAAAAAAAAAAAGAAGCTTTCTTAAGGAGTATATATGTCCTAATCAGGTTCTTGAAATTGAAAGATACGTGTGTTGCCTAAAATACATCATTACCCATAATTATTTTGTCAATCTTGGTTCTCGCCTAAACATTCAGCTAAAAACCTAATTTGGAAAGGCCTTTGTCTTGACTACTGAAGTGAAGTTTAGTAAATTTTCCCTCCTTTCAACCATTTCAGTCCACATGAAAAGCGTTGACCATTTGTAAAATAAAAAGATTTTACAATGATATAATAAATACATACCCAATATGGGGATTATCAAAGAGTAGCGCTAACTTTCGCTTGTCAGGCCTAATTGTCTTTGCATGTCCACCATACAAGTATCTCCGGTGGCCCATTAGAAAATGAGGAAAGTTTCCACCTTGAGTTGTTACAAAAACCTCACTGTGAAGACAGACAGTGTAGTCTATAGCAGCCATCCTGGAAGAAAAACTCTAGAAGAACTAACTCAAGTCAAAACAATGACATTAAATTAGACCTTAGAGATTGAAGGAGAGACAGAAATAACCACAAATCATTCAAACCTTAAATGGGGCAAGTTCCTCATTTGATGCCAGCATCTCCTTAGTTTGCAAATTGGGAAACATTTCCAATAGTGGGGCCATGTATCTTTCAGAATTGTATATCTTTCCAGATGCCAAATAGATATATGTGCTTCTATCAAACCCCATTCCCCTAAGCATCAAGCCTACCTGATGAGATATAAGAAAACATGAACCTACATTTTTTTTTTGAGAAAACATATATGTATATACATGCATACATACATATATTAAATACAAATTAAAATTAATAGAAAAGCTCATAATAGCATTCAATGAATTAACTTATGTTCTTTCATCTGTAGCATGAAGAACTCTACAAATATCACTCTACTGACTGGAAAATCCAGTCAGTTTATATGACAACCTTTGTTTTTCTTCAATCCAGCTTGATAATCACATCAACTATGCTTTAGGCTTGTATAAAAGAGCAGCAAAGGCATTACTACTACGACCCAATGTCTACAAGGTTCATGAGCTTTACAAATGCATTTGTTTCACACAATTGGTCAACTAAAATCTAGCACATCAACCTTACATCTGTCCAGAGTTGACTAAAAATAAGGCACTTGACTGAATGTAGAATTCAAGCCTTCGCTTCTCCTCGGATTTCGTTCACTTTCTAAAACAATCTACAAATTTAAAGAATACAGACGTTTCTTTCTTTCCTTGATAAGTGAAGAAGACAGACTTTTCAAGATTCTTGCAGCCTAAATAGTTTACACATTTACTAAACAGTTTCTAAGCAAATGCAATTGCTATGCAATAAGAAAGAATCCAATAGATCAATTTATCAAGATTTTAAGGGAAACAAATCAACATTTAATACATATTGGTTTTAACCCAATGTAGGTAAATGATGATAAAATGAACAATCATTTAAAGCAATTTTCTCTATTTTTGACCTGAACAGTGAACACAATGTATTGATAATAAAATTTTGAAGCATGAGCATCCTATAGCAGGGTAATGCGAAAAGAAGCCCAAGTCTATACATCATTAAATGTAAAAATAGAGCAAGAGATATTACCTCTAAAGGAGTAAGGGGACATTTGCCATTGATCCTGATTGCTCCAGGACGTATAACTCGACCAGGTTTTGTAAATTTCCCTTTCCAACCTTTTTCCCTTGCTGCTCTCATGTCATTCGTTTCTTCCTCTCCACCATCATATACACAGCAAGAGAAAGCAACCATATCCTGCACATGAGAGAATAATTAAAACTTGAAACCAAAATTGAGATGCTAATCTCAATGCTGATGGTTATAACATAAATCTTCTTATTTAACTGAATCTAACCTCCTCAAAGCGAAGATGAACAGAAATGTATTTCCCACCATTATTTGCACTGCGTTCTTTCATTTTTGCAACCAAACTTTCTCCCAATGTTCGTATAGGACTTGAAAACCTTAAGGCTTCATAGTTTGCTAAGCATCTAAGCCGTTGGACAGCTGGAGGAGCATCAATTGACAGTCGATTCGCAAAAGGAGATATTCTTATAACCCTGTTTTATTAAAAATAAATAAATAAATAAATAAACATTTGTTTCAAAGTTGTGCAACATTAAGCATCATTCTGTATTCATGACACAATGATAAGCATTGCATGAGTTCCATGAGTATTTGCCAATGCCATGCCATGACAATTGCTACTGTTAAATTATCGATTGTCCCAAAAGCTTAGGCTGTTAGGTACTTGTGATTTTTCTAATAAGCCAATTAGGATTTCCTACAACAAATAGAACTAGGGTTTAGCAATCCTTTATAAGCAAACTATTGTACTCCTTTTTTGGAGTTAGTTGATATTTTGATGAATGAAAAAAAAATGGTCTTTTGGTCTCTTTGGTCAGGTGCTGAATCTAGTTTCACCCTAGGTGCTGACTCTTAGGTCATATCCCTTTTATTTCCTATCTTTCAATTTTATTGTTCATTTTGTTTTGGTTGTCCTGCATCACCTAAGCTCTTCCACTGTATGCCAAATAAAAATTGGTGATCAATTAACTGAGAAACAAAATGCTCCAAAATCATTTTGTAGTAAAGTTATTAGATTCCAGTTGATTGAGTATTTAATTGTGTAATTACCACCTAACACTGCCTGGAAAGAATACACCTATAAATATAAGAAAGCATTTTTTTGCAAATACAACTTCGAAAAATCAGTTTTTTTTTCCTCTTATGCTTATATAAGAATAGCTTATTTGAAAATAAACTTTCATTGTTTAATAAAATTTTTACCACAATAATAAAAGAAGAGTGGGAACACATGGAAATAGAAAAAACAAAGAGATAAGGATTGATATTTAACTCACTGTTCTTCAAGTAGCTTTGGAAGGACTGTCTCCCTATAATACTGAATGGGAGACCATGCTTTTATTTTGAAGTTGAAAACATTGCTCAGGTTGTGGTCAAACCGTTCCATGATGTATCCAGGAATCTTGTTAACCACTTGCACATCATTTTCCAGGGCATTGACGAAATAATCATCATCATAAATGTCACTGAATTTGCTGCACAAGTAAAACCTAAAGTCTGATAATCTAGCCCATGTTAGAATATGAAACACAATGTGGTACTATAAAAGTTCAATGAACTACTGTGATGTTAAATTCATGATGCAACTATACGGTGAGCTGCTGTTAAGACTTATGAAGTAATTTTAGCTTGCACAAAACAACATTGTAACTAAAGTATACCAACACTTCAATCTCATCATGACAGATATCCAATTAAACCCACTAGCTTAAAATGGTACCTAACAAAGGGTTATGTTATAACCAGTTTATCTTGCATGAAACAACTCCTGTGACATTAAAATGCAAACAGGAGTTGATACCCAATACAATCTTGTCATAAATGGTTACAAGCTACCAGCTAAATTTTGTAATGCAGTTAGGGTGTCTAACAATAAGAAACAATCCTAATCAACATACCAGGCCATCTATTGATAGAGGCCTCTTTTATAAAGTTTAAACCCTCCCCTTTTAGTATAACACAAGTGGGACCAAATAAGAACCATGAGGCTATAAACATCAAAACAGTTTAAGATTATTATTTAAATAGATACTTGGCAAACAATATTACGGCCTATAACGAAGTCAATCTAACGATTAGATATCAATAATTGAAGAAGTAGCTTCAACGCATCAAAGAAACCACTATATACATGCAGCACATGTATGCCTGCTATGTAACATGAAAATTTCTTCAGTTTCATCATGAGAGTTTCAGCCCACGAGTGAATTCTAGAGTCCTAAATAAATTTCATAAGAACAAATGCTTAGAAGTCTAATTCAGTAGCATTATTAATCAGTTACATTTTGCAGCATGATACTGTCATTTAATAGCATTCTCAAGGTGCTATTCTAGTACATGAGGTGTATAAATAATTACATGTAGATATTACATTTGCAATTATTAAAAATATATTACCATTTTAAAGTTAAATATCTATGAATATTCATACTTCATTTACTACTACTGCACATCAGGCACCTTGGATCCACTCATCCACACACAAAATGTTAAAGAAACATAATTGCTGACAAACCTAGGATCTCTCCAAATGCTATGAAAATGAAAATTAGGGATTACAAGGGTTGCATTAAGGTAGCCCGCGACAGCAACTGCATTGCATATCTACAAACAACCAAAAACCATGTGGGGAAATGTGTCAACATAATTATAAATAAGCAATTTTAATACAAAGAAGCAATAATCAAATTTAAAGCCTCATAGGAGTAAACTACAATTTTGGTCCCTGAACTATATGTCAAAGTCCAAGTTGATTCTGAACTATCAATTATGTCGATGAACTACTTGAAGTTTTGAAAACAATGCGATGTAACCCTAAACACCCCCCCCCCCTTTATTCCGTTTAGAAATTGATGAAATTGTTTTACAAAATGATTCAACCTGTAGTCAATTTTGATCCTTTATTTTGGCAGTAAACTTTGGAGGAAAGTGTATTATTGAATTGCTTTTAAAACTTCATGAACTAAATTACGATATGGTGGGGATACGTGTATTAATTAATTATTAAATATATATTTTTATATTGTTAAGCACTTATTTTCCATATATTGTTAAGCATATATCAATTCAAGAGCAATAATGGATAATAAAGTGAATCCATTACCCTTAAATGATGTTTAGAACACAAATCAAGATTCAGAAGAGTAAATAAATGATAGCTAGATGAGTATTTTTCATTGAAACCAATATATATATAATATAAATATAAATCTTCACAAATTTGGGCTATCCCTCACTATAGAAGGGGTTGGGTTATGACTGTATTAGGGCCGCATCACAGGTGTATCCCAAACATATTGGTACCTAAAAAAATGGGACATGCATGCGGATAAGGGTACGTGAGTAAAAGTGGAGTATTTGTGTTTCCTAGACTATAACTCATAGTTCTTGTACATAAGTTGTTTTTTTTTTTTTTGGGTATATATTTCTTTGTCTACTTCATTTCTTTGATTGAATAGTTTCTTTTTAATACAATTTTTCTTACCTATCAAAAAAAAGACTATAACTCATAATTTAAGGACCAAAATTGTAGTTTGACCATATATATACAAAAAATGAACTTATAAAAGGAATAAAACCAACCGATGTTCTCTGCTGATTCAGGCCACCGTTCGCCTCGACATATATGTAGCCATTCGTTTCAGGCAAACCTATAATGATGTACACAACCATAGATTCAAATTGGAAGAACAAACCACTAGACAAGAATGACCACATGCATTATGTATAATCGTAAGGAAACATACATAAAACAATTACAGATATGACAAAGATGGCAAAGGGAGGGGGTAAAAATGAAGAATACAACATATTTTAATTGTACTATAAATCAATATGCATAATTTGAATCAAGCAGGATTTACAACATGTATATCAGCAGAAGTACATAACAAGAAATTCAATATGTATTCTGGAGCAGGAAGTGTTTTTTGATTCATGATATCATGATGGAAACAGTGATAGTAGTCAAAGTAGTAATGGTAGTGAGGACTGTGGGTTGAGCTGCTAGTAGCTATGGCATTATAGGAAGAGGACAAAGAGATGCATGGTTAGAAGAAGAGGTGACAGGCTAATGACAAAAAGGGAGCTCAAGGTAGTGGTGATGACTGCAATAATAAAAGGTTGCACCTACCATGATGTGCTGGTATGTGGAGATTGTATTTATGAATTGCACATAAACATTGACAGGCAGTCTGATGGTGGCACTGGCAGTGTAATGGTGAATGTAACAGTGCTTTTGATAGCAAGATGGTGGGTATTATAAAGTTAAAAGCAAAATTATTGTATCCAAAAACAGGATGCTCTTGGAATTTCTTCCTATATCTGACTATGAATGTTCATTTCAATTTGGATTATGTGGAAATAGAGAACAAAAAAAATAAATACAGGAAAGTTTATTGACACTTCCCCCACAATAAAGAGATGGTAAGCTAAACTTATTGCCAAGATGCAACATCAACAACCAGAAGTGGTCATCCCCAAATATAATATAAACTAGCCATAGAATAATGCTACTTTTCAATCAATGTAGTGAAAAAGGACCCAGGAACCCCCCATTATTATTTATTTTATTTTTTGATGAATAGGAACCCCCCATTATGTAGAAACTGGAGCAAGGGAATATCATCATGAACTCTCCAAAGTAAGAATACAGGTTTCATACCTCCAGAAGAGTTTTTAATACATGGTCTCCACTCGCCACCTTTATAGGACCGTTTCCATATAGTTGATATCTGAT
The DNA here is from genome assembly GCA_028535165.1 of Quercus tomentella. Classification (NCBI taxonomy): domain Eukaryota; kingdom Viridiplantae; phylum Streptophyta; class Magnoliopsida; order Fagales; family Fagaceae; genus Quercus; species Quercus tomentella. The sequence continues at coordinate 1,985,870 of JAPQVY010000133.1, forward strand.
AGGATTTGTTAGCTTGTGTCAGTACAAGTAGCACATGCAAAAAACCAAATGAAATTGCAAAAAATCTATTGCAAAGATATCTAAAAACAAGCTAGCAACAAGCCAAAAGACAGGCTCAACAAAAATATCTACATCCAGTATTACCAGCCAGTATTGACATGTAGAAAAGCGTCAACCTTGCATCTTTTTCTCTCTAGTTTTTATTTTATTTTAACTGTTACAACAAGTAGGGGAGGGGTAATTTGAACCCTGGTTTTCCTTATAAAGGAAACCAGACTATGCCACTACGCTACAAGGCTATTGGCTTTAGCCATGCATCGATTCCAACAAAGAATATTGATACAGGTCAATATCTGGATGGAAACTCTTCAATGGAATAATTAATTGTATTGCATTCAAATGATCTTGGAATTAAATATAATAACTAGAACCTAAAGCTGGCACATAGATGCTACCAACATTTTCTCTTCCAAAAATTAATTATATACTTAAGGCCACATGATTGGAAAGAATACAAGTAACCGATCCTGATTAGTCTGCTGAGGATCCATAGTCGGACTCCAAAATTTTGGGACTATAGCTTAGTGGTGGTTGTTGATGATGACTGAAAATTAATGATAAGATAACACCAAAAAGTACTCTGGCATTGTAAAAAAAAAAAAAAAAGTCCCTTTTCTGTAGGTGTTTTGATAATTTAAAAGTAATATTCATTTCCACTTCCTTTGGAACTTGCAGCACTCCCCACTAGATCAACATGTTCCTACAATCCTCCACAAACTAAGCCTCTAACTCATTTCCATTACTCATTCCGAATTTCTCACAGCCAATACATTAGAACATGACCCAACTAAAGCATTACTACCCTTTTGCATAGAGATTATATTGTTAGTCAGATTGATAGAGTTAGTTGCGCTAGATTTCAAATACAAATCTGTCCACTACATTACCCACTTTGAATGGCCTTAATACAAACAGCTAGACACCCACCGGGCAGGGAAAGATTTCCCCTATTTCATCAGATCCATGTTCTAATTTCCAGCAATAACAGATTGAACTACAATAAATAAAATTAAAAAATCTGGCTTCTAAATCAGAAGTTTTCCATTTTTCTTGGAAAGAGAGACACCACAAAACTAGCTAATAAATTATCCCCTTCTGAACTAGATAACTAAAATCAACAGAAACACAAACGATCATAATGCACCATGAAATGGTACAGTTGAAATTCGTGCACTTCAAACAACTTATAAGAAGCTGTCCAATACAAACACATGCAGTGCCATACAACCAGTGCACCATTCCAAGTCTCTCCAAATCAAAATCAAAACAAAAGAAACACCCAAAAGACAAAAATCCTCAGCACCAAATCTCAACAGAAAACCAGGAAATTCAACAGACCCCACTTCCCAAATCCCATTGATTTCACCTCAATCCCCATAACTCACCAAAAAATTTCCCAAACCAAACAATACCCACATCCCCAATCCCCATAATTCCACAAACAAAACCACACCCACATCCACAAACCCAACAAAGTCATCAAATTTATTTCACTAGCAATTGTGGCATTAGAACTATAAGCTCCAAACCCCATAATTCACCCAAAAATACAATAAATTTTCACAAACCCAACAAAGGCATCAAATTTATTTTCACTAGCAATCATACCATCACAACTAAAAGCTAAAAAATAAATAAATAAAAACTCACCGCATCGGCAGAGGAGTTATCAGAGTCCATATCGGGTTTGAGCTTGAGATATAGTTCCGGGCTACGGTAAACGGAGCCGGTTGCGGGTCTATGAGAAATTACTGGAACGACATCGAAAGAGACGGAACCCATGTAGAGAAGCATGACGGAGATGTAGATTAGAGGAGCGAAGAGGAATATGCCTTGTCTTCTGAGAAGTACAGAGAGGAGCAGCCACGCCAGCCTCTGTGCCAAGGTCCGACCCGGTTGTGATTGGGCCGGCCCGAACCGACCCGACTTCGACGGCTTCCGGTACCGCGGAGAGCGCAACGGCGACGCCGGCGGCGATGGCGTGGTGTGCCCGCTGCTTGGTATTCTATTGTAAGCGTGCATCTTTTTTTTTTTTTTTTCTCTCCCACTGTTTGTGTGTCTCTCTACGACGTCGTTGTACGAGCCGGCTTGGCTTTTCACTATCTCTCTTCTTCTCTCTGAAAGAGAGAAAGAGAGAGAGAAAGGAACGTTTTTTTGTTTTCGGGTTTGAAAAGGGGGTGGGGGGTGCACGTGGTTGTGATAATCATGTGTTTGTTTGGAAGGAAAGTATAATTTTCTCTGTTCTTTTCTGTTCTTCTATCAATATGGGGATTCACTCTTCATTTGCAATTGTAGTATTTTTTTTTCTATGTTATCATTTACAACAACGTGATTTTTCCCCCAAAAAAAACAAAAAATTTGGAAGAATTTTGCCTAACTCACTTGCCGTGATTATTTATAAAACTGTTCATGTATGTATTATTTAAACAAGTTATTTGACTAATTTAAAAATTCATGTAATTCAAAATATAAGTAAGTAATCTCTTTAACTGCCACGTAGTGAGTTTGAAGAAGTTTCATTCGAACTAATTTTAAGGTAAATTTTCTTTAGTTGGAAAAACTAAACAAAGGTCATCCTAAATAAGTGATGTGACTAAAAGTATACAAATAATTTAATCAACTTTCACGTAGCAAGTGGAGAAAATTGTGATTGATTTCATAAGGCATTGTGATCGTTTATGTTCACGTTGAGGTGGTTTCTCACCTTTCATATAATCTCTCTCATTCAAAACTAAGTCAAGTCTTTTTCTTCCATTACTAAGTCAATTGACTTTTTATTTTTTACTAATCAAGTTGTCAAAATCTTTTCGAGAAGCTAATTACTTGAACCTTACCTATTTATACGAGTTTCACAGAAATTCTACTTTTTCTTTTCTTTTTAAAAGTACTAAACTTGCAATTAATTGAAAGTGTGTTGAATTTGTGAAGAGTCTACACATACATGCCTTTTTGGCTAAGTTATATATATATATACACACCAATATACCAAAGACCAAAAAATTATCTGCAATCTCATGCGTATTTTACATAGAGTGTGGAACTTATGATTTTATTTTTATTTTTGTTACTAATTTGATAGTCACAATAATGGAATAAATGAGGACCTGAATCTTGAATGTCTTTTATTAGAAACATTAAGAGATGCCAGTCAATGGTAAAACGAAGATTTCAGCTCAGGAGAGCAACATTAAAAGACAATAATAAAAAATTCAATCATTATATTCATTGAACCATGTTGAATTAAATCAACACTGTATTTTTTTCAAATTCTCTTTGTGGAAAAGTATGGTCAACTAGTTGATAAGGTCCACATTGTAGATACATTCTTCAAACATGATATCTATCTTAATAAAAACAATTTTTTCTTAAAGAAGGATCCGAAGGAACATTTGCAAAATTTACTTCAATACGAGTTCGTTTAGAATCCCTCGGACTCATTATTACATTTAGGATTCTCCACAATCTTAATTAACTACAAATATATATTTCATATATTAAAACAAATAAACAAAAATAGCTCATCCATACTTACTAACAATCACAGTAAGAGATTAATCAAAAGACCAAAAGATTAGACATCTAATTTGATTGCTCAAAATAACTTTAGAAAATAGTTCAATCTAAAAGTGTTAAGGGTATAAATAGGAGACTGGGAGGGGCAAAGAACTCAACTATAGCAATACTAAGAGGAATATTCGGTAGAGTCAAGGGGTATACTAATAGATGCCCTTAGTATAAATAGTATTCACATAGTGATTTCTGTATTTCTATTTTATAAAAGACTCATTAGTGATGTAATGTTTAGGAATTCTATAAATGCATCAGATTCCGATCCCTATCAAAGCAAGCTCATAGAGTTTTTTTATTTTTTAGCTTGTTTGATAACGCATTTCATGGAGTTACAACTCTAGTACAGGCTGGGAAGGATACCAAATTGGTGCATAAATAAAGAATTGCATGCTGGTGAATGAGTGAGTGAGTGGTGATGCAATTTCAATTGTCCTTTCAAAGGGAGCACGTGCCCCACCGCCACTGGGAGAGGATACCTCATCATGGGGTGGCCTATCCCTGTGGTTGTGGGTGTTGTTTGAAGACACAGATTTGAATTTTAATATTTTATTACTCTTTAATTTATACTTGTTTTGGTATTATATATTTTATACTATATCAATTACCAAATGCAGTGTTCTATGTTTTTATTTTTTATTTTTTATTTTAAATTAATTACTTTAAAAAAAAGTGTTATAAGCCTTGATGGGTAAAATATAAAGTGAAAATGTGAAATAGAAAAGTTATCACAAAGGATTTTATTCAACAAATATATGTTCATTTATATTTGGATTGGAACATCTCACAGTTGTCAGTTGACTATCTCATCTCCCCTAGTCCATTGCACATGTGGGTTGGAATGTTATAAACCGATCTGACGGATTAATGTTTTTTTTTAGGATGTCATGAATATTCAAACCAATTTGTACATTGTGATTTGTGCTGCTACTGGATAAAGAGAATATAAGTTTTTAAAGAATTACCCTTCTGAAAAAAATAAAATAAACGATAAAGGTATATATGAAAGTTTAATAAAAATACTTTTCAAAAAAGAAGAAGAAAGTTTAATAAAAATGTAAATTAAATAATGGTCATTAACTTTGCAAAAGGTGGGTAAGAGTATTGTAGTTTCAACTGGTTGGCATTATTTAGCATAGTTCTAAAAATCAGATCAAAACAGACAGTTCAAACAATTTACTTTGGTCTACTTTGGTTCATTTGGATCAGTCCAGTCCATTCAATCGAGTTCACTGTGATATTGTGCTGCTAAGTGTTACCATTTGCTATTTAGGTTGGGCAATACTTGATAAAGAGAATATAAGTTTTTAAAGAATTACCCTTCTGAAGAAAAAAAAAAAAAAAAAAAAAAAAAAAAAAAAAAAAGCTATAAAGGTATAATTGATACTTTAGTAAAAATGTAAAATAACGGTCGTTTACTTTATAAAAGGTGGTTGAGAGCCTTGCAGTTAGTACTTCCTAATATTTATAATGGAGGCATTTAGAATTCAAATCCCCCCTCTCCCCTCCCCTCGGTTGTAACCATGAATTATCAAAGAAAAAAAAATACAAAATGTGTGACAGAGGTCATCAATAGCGGTGAAAAAAATATAGAGGAAAACAGGAGGAAAAAAAAAAATTGTGTTTAGGGACATGTATATCCAAAAACATTATAAAACTTGAGGAATAAAAATGAAATTTTGTAATATGTGGAACCAAAATGAAAATGTGGGGCCCGGCCCAAAAATAATGGGCTATTCCAAATCCAGGCCCGTCCGAGGAGCGTCATTTCCGAAGAGAGACCACATATGAAGCATTACTCAACCCCAATAACGCCAAGGAAACCTGTCCGAGGAGTAACTCCTCCTCGGACATCACGAAGTCCAGACGAGGAACTCTCCCCATCCATTTCAGTTCATCCTCCCAACATATAAAATGAATAAAATCCAAAATATCTCATGGAAAGCTGCCACCACCACATTAATTGCGCCCCAACCATCCTCTTGCCCGCATTAATGAGGAAAAGACCCCTGAACAGTACCACCTTGGCCTCTGCAACTCACAAAGGGAGAGATGAGGGCGTCTGATGGGACAGGTGCTCAAGTTGATGCTTAGATGATCAACAAGTGTAAGGTTGAGATGAGAGGAGGGGAACTATATAATGTAGTGGAGTCCCTCAAAGAAAAGGGGAGAGAAACTGTATTAGGAACGGAAGAAATAGAATCACACGGGAGAGATCCATTCTTGTGTTTTTATTTTCTGCAACTATATTGTCCATGTATCAGACCGAACAGGCTCACTGAGGCGAAGTTCTTTGACCCATCCTCTACAAATATTCATTGTGGGTTGCGCTTTGGGCCAAGGCCAGATCAATAAGATTTGGGCCAGGAAAATCGTGCAACTACAATTGGCGCCGTCTGTGGGAAGAACTAGGGCATCAGCTAGCACAACGGTCGAGCATGGCAGAACTAGGTCCGCACCAGGAGAATCCTCACCAGGCTAACTCCCAACAGACACAACCCGCCGAGTCCCAGAGGCAAAATAACCCCGTCAACCCAGGCCACAGGGGAAATCATGAGGGAAGTATGCATACTATCCGGACAAGCTAGAGTCACATTCAGATAGGTAGTCATGTGTCCCAAAGGCGAAATAGTCACCAGGCCATGCAGCGAGAGATAGACATCTGAAGAGGAAGCTACGACGGGTACAGCAAAAGCGATCTCCTTCAGACTCAGACGAGTCTTCTAATGCGGAGGATGCGAGTTACCGACGGAGATCAAGGACCCCCCCAAGTGAAACCTTTTCCTACGAAAAGGAACCACGCCCTGTGCGGAAATACGAGAGCACATCCAGCAAGGGTTCGGGAAATGATGCCATGAAGAAGGCGTTGGACCAGGTTTCAAGGTCCCCCTTCACGTACAGAATTGAAGGGGCTAAGCTGTCTCGACGGTTCAACCAACCGGCATTCGCCATCTATAACTGTCGAACAGACCCGGTAGAGCATGTGAGCCAATTTAACCAAAAGATGGCGATCTACTCGCAAAATGAAGCCCTTATGTGTAAAATCTTCCCGTCCAGCTTGGGATCAATGGCGATGAGGTGGTTCAACGGCCTGAAGACAAATTCCGTAAGCTCATACAAGCAGCTCACTCAGGATTTCTGCTCCCGCTATATCACCAACACCAGAGTCCCCAGGCCCCTCGGTTCGCTATTGTCCTTATCCATGTACGAGGGAGAGACTCTGAAAGCATATTCGGATAGATACTGGGAAGTGTATAACGACCTGGATGACAACCATGATGCTGTCGCTATCAGCACATTCAAAAGCGGGCTCCCCACCGACCATGGCTTAAGGAAGTCCCTCACTGGTAAACCGGTTGCCAACGTTGATCAGTTGAGGGATAGGATCGACAAATACAAAAGGGTGGAGGAAGATCAGCTGCAAGGGAGGGGAAAGGAGAAGGTTATCCCCCCCCAAAGCGACTGATTTCAGGTCAGAACGACACAACCCTGGTCAGCCGAAGAGAGATTTTTCGCGACAGGCTGGGCAGAGCATCCCGCAAACAGTGAATGCCGTATTCAGAGAACCAGTACAACAGGTACTGGAGAAAGTAAGGGATGAGCCCTATTTCAGGTGGCCGGGGAAGATGGCTGGAGACCCTTCCAAACGTAACCAGAACCTGTACTGCCACTATCATCAGGACAACGGGCATACTACTGAGGACTGCAGGAATCTATGGAATCACCTAGATCAGTTGGTCCGAGAAGGAAAGTTGCGCCACCTGCTGCACCCATCGAGTGGCCATCCCGGCCAAGCAACACAAGAGCCTCGAAAGGACGTGTCCTTAAGACCCCCCACCGGGGTGATACATGTCATTCTCACTGCACCAGGAAGAACGGGGCCACCCATCCCCAGGGTGTTAGCTGTGGATCGGCTCCTCTCCGAGGGCAGGCAAAGGGAACCCAAGAGGTCAAAAAAGGGAAGCTCTTTGATACTGGGATTCTCGGATGAGGATAAGAGAGGAACTATTCAACCTCACGATGATGCCTTGGTGGTCACGCTGAGGATTGGGGGCTTCGACGTGAAAAGGGTGTTGGTGGATTCGGGAAGTGTAGTAAAGATAATGTACCCTGATCTATACAAGGGGCTGAACCTGAAGCCGGAAGATTTGACAGCTTACGACTCTCCCCTTCTCAGTTTCGAGGGAAGGATTGTTACGCCAAAAGGGCAAATCCGACTACCCGTGCAGACTGGGGCGGAGATAGTGGAGGTAAATTTTATTGTGGTCGACGCTTATTCACCTTACACCGCAATAGTTGCAAGGCCGTGGATCCATGCCCTAGAGGCCGTGACCTCCACACTTCACCAAAAAGTAAAATACCCATCCAGAGGACAAGTAAATGAGATCCGAGGAGATCAGGCCATATCCAGGCAGTGTATGGTGGCCGTCGTCTTACATCAACCCCATGCCGAGTCCTCGGCCCCTGAAAGTTTATAGCAATCAGCCGCCTCGGCAGAACAAGACGATGGACTAGCCAAGGAGATAAGGTGTGAAAGTTTAGATAAAATCGCTGTCAACGACGACCCGGAGAAGTTCTTTCTGGTCGGCTCTGAATTGCCCTCTCAAGAAAAGGAGGAACTGGTCAGATTTCTTAGAGAAAATGTCGACGTGTTCGCATGGGACGCCTACGACGCCCTGGGCGTTGATCCTAGCCTTATTTGTCACCACCTGAACGTCAACCCCTCTTCCACTTCGAAGAAGCAGCCACCCCGACGCCCTTCAAAGGAACATGCTGGTGCCGTAAAAGACGAAGTGGCAAAACTAAAAAGAGCAGGGGCTATTAAAGAGGTCTTTTACCCGGAATGGTTGGCAAACACTGTGGTGGTAAAGAAGAAGACAGGGAAATGGAGGGTCTGCGTGGACTTCACGGACCTGAACAAGGCGTGCCCAAAGGACCCATTCCCCCTACCCCGAATTGATCGATTGGTGGATGCAACCGTGGGGCACCCTCGAATGGGCTTCCTGGACGCCTTCCAGGGCTATCATCAGATACCCCTTGCGCTAGAGGACCAAGAGAAAACGGCTTTCATGACGCCCATCGGAAATTATCATTATAAGGTGATGCCGTTTGGGCTAAAGAACGCAGGCTCAACCTACCAAAGGATGATGACTCGGATGTTTGAACCACAACTGGGCAAGATCATTGAGGTTTATATAGACGATATGGTTGTGAAGAGTAAAAGGGTGTCCGAGCATGTGAAGGACCTTGGAACAATCTTCACTATATTAAGGGAGCACCGGTTGCGGCTGAATGCCTCCAAATGTTCATTCGGGGTCGGGTCTGGGAAATTCCTAGGGTATATGGTCACCCACAGGGGAATAGAAGTAAGTCCCGACCAAATCAAAGCCATTAACAGCCTACAGGCTCCTCGGAATCCGAAGGAAGTACAGAAGCTCATTGGCATGATTGCGACGTTGAACCGGTTCATATCGCGATCGGCGGATCGATGTCGGCCTTTCTACCTCCTGATAAACAAGTGGAAAGAGTTCGAATGGTCGGAGGATTGCGTTCAGGCTTTCCAACAGCTTAAAGACTACCTGTCCCGACCACCCATCATGTCCAGCCCTGAGGCAGATGAGGTGCTGTTTGACTACATCGCCGTAGCCCCCCACGCTGTAAGCCTGGTACTGATACGGGATGATAATGGGGTGCAGCGACCGGTGTATTATGTGAGCAAATCACTACATGAGGCCGAGGTGCGATACCTACCTTTAGAAAAGGCAATTCTGGCAATAGTGCATGCAACCCGAAAACTTCCTCATTACTTCCAAGCGCACACGGTCATCGTTCTAACTCAGCTTCCCCTTCGAGCAGTGCTTCGAAGCGCTGACTACACCGGAAGGATCGCCACGTGGAGTGCGCTTTTGGGGGCCTTTGATATTAAATATATGCCCAGATCCTCTATCAAATGACAGGTCCTCGCAGACTTGGTAGCGGAGTTTGCTGAGCCCTCTATAGAAACAATAACCGAGAAGAAAGACATGGATGGAAAGTCGGTTGGTGCGATTTCAACAGGGAGGAACACGCATTGGAAGGTCTATGTAGATGGCGTAGCTAACCAGAGGGGGTCAGGAGTTGGGATAGTTTTAATATCCCCGGACGGTGCCGCCATTGAAAAATCATTGAGGCTCGGATTCTCGGCTACGAACAATGAAGCCGAATACGAAGCCTTATTTCAAGGGATGACGATGGTTCAAAGATTGGGCGGAAGAATAATAGAAGCGTTCTCGGACTCCAGACTGGTTGTCGGACAAGTGATGGGTGAGCTGGAAGCTCGAGATACTAGGATGCAAGAGTATCTGGGACAAGTCAAACGGCTACAGACGAGTTTTGAATCCTTCAGTCTGACGCACATTTCCAGGAGCGTAAACACCCATGCAGACTCGCTGGCCACTCTCGCTACGTCTTCGGCGCATAATCTGCCGCGAATGATCCTTGTTGAAGATCTGGCACAGGCAAGTCCCGTCGGCAGAAACCCGGCTCAGGTCCATCAGATCAGAAAAAGTCCCAGCTGGATGGACCCCATAAAGAGCTTCCTCCAAAACGACCTCTTACCGGAGGAAAAACTGGAAGCCGAGAAGATACGCAGGAATGCTCCTCGGTTCTGGCTATCAGAGGACCACAAACTATATCGACGCTCTTACTCTGGACCGTACCTACTCTACGTGCATCCAGAAGAGTCCGTGTCTTTACTCGAGGAGTTGCACGAGGGGATTTGCGGAAGCCACACCAGAGGAAGGTCGCTGGCGCACAGGGCACTCTCCCAAGGGTACTGGTGGCCGAACATGCAAAGAGAGGCCCAAGAATACGCTAAGAAGTGCGACCAGTGCCAAAGATTCGCCCCGAATATCCACCAACCCGGAGGGGTTCTCAACCCCCTCTCTAGCCCATGGCCGTTCGCACAATGGGGCCTTGATATAGTCGGACCTTTCCCCAAAGCTGCGGGGAACAAGCGATACATAATAGTCGGAACTGATTACTTCACTAAATGGGTGGAAGCTGAACCCTTAGCCAACATTAGGGACGTGGACGCCCAAAAATTCATCTGGAGGAACATCATCACCCGCTTCGGGACTCCGCGGACACTCATTTCGGACAATGGTCTGCAGTTCGACAGTAAGAACTTTAGGGAGTATTGCCGCGAGTTTGGAATCATTAACCGATATTCCACCCCCGCCTACCCTCAAGGAAATGGGCAGGTCGAGGCCGTGAACAAGGTCATAGTGAACGGACTGAAGAAGAGACTGGACGAGGCAAAGGGGAGATGGGTAGAGGAACTCCCCCACGTCTTATGGACTTATCGGACGACGCCGCGACGATCGACCGGTGAGACCCCCTTCTCGATGACTTATGGGGCTGAGGCCGTGCTCCCGATCGAGAACAACTTTCCCACACTGAGGTCTAGATCGTTTACCCCAAACGATAACGACGGTTTATTGGAACGGAGTCTGGACCTGGCCGAAGAAAGAAGAGAAAAAGCGATGATTCATATGGCCTATTATCACCAGAAGCTGAGACAAGGGTACGATGCTAACGTCAAACTGCGGCCTCTGGGTCCAGGTGACCTCGTGATGAGGAAGATTCTTGGCAGCGCGAAGAACCCCTCTTGGGGCAAGTTGGGGCCCAATTGGGAGGGACCATACCGTGTCACATCCGTGGCCGGAATAGGCGCCTACTACCTAGAAGATTTGGATGAAAAAGTTGTACCTCGACCATGGAATGTAAATAACCTCAGAAGATATTATTATTAATAAGAATGGCTTAGCATACGTTTTCTTTCATGACTATCCGTTGCTTGCTGGTCTACTGACAACTGTTCATAGTTTTAAACAGAACCTAAGTCCTGCATGGCTCCTCGGACCACAGACTTAGGGAAAATTATTACTCATGACAATTTTTATAAGTTTTAAATAGAACCTAAGTTCTGCATGGATCCTCGGACCACAGACTTAGGGGAAATTAATACTTAAGGCAACTATTCATAGTTTTAAACAGAACTTAAGTCCTGCATGGCTCCCCGGACCACAGACTTAGGGGAAATTATTACTCATGACAATTTTTATAAGTTTTAAACAGAACCTAAGTCCTGCATGGATCCTCGGACCACAGACTTAAGGGAAATTAATACTTAAGGCAACTGTTCATAGTTTTAAACAGAACCTAAGTCCTGCATGGCTCCTCGGACCACAGACTTAGGGGAAATTATTACTCATGACAATTTTTATAAGTTTTAAACATAACCTAAGTCCTGCATGGATCCTCGGACCACAGACTTAGGAGAAATTAATACTTAAGGCAACTATTCATAGTTTTAAACAGAACCTAAATCCTGCATGGCTCCTCGGACCACAGACTTAGGGGAAATTATTACTCATGACAATTTTTATAAGTTTTAAACAGAACCTAAGTCCTGCATGGATCCTCGGACCACAGACTTAGGGGAAATTAATACTTAAGGCAACTATTCATAGTTTTAAACAGAACCTAAGTCCTGCATGGCTCCTCGGACCACAGACTTAGGGGAAATTATTACTCATGACAATTTTTATAAGTTTTAAACAGAACCTAAATCCTGCATGGCTCCTCGGACCACAGACTTAGGGGAAATTATTACTTATGATAGATTGGGAGATTATTACTTAAAGGAAATCGTTTTAATACGTGCGCGCAGTCTAGCACCATCGCAACCCTCAAATGCGCAGCCCAAAAACCCATTTTATTTTGACTATTTGCCTATATCTACATCGTTGCAAATGCTTAAAAAAAGAGAGCGCTACTGACATACATCCATAGTAAGCAAAGCGAACATTTTATATTAATATTCTGAGTACATTAGAAAGAGATGTCCTTACAGAAGAATGGAAAAATAGGACGACTCACATTCAAAAAAAAAAAAAAAAAGGTACAAAGATCAAAAGCCTAGAGGGCTAAGCCTTAACAGGAGGATCTTCTTTCTGCTCGGGCTGAGGGGGAGGAACCTCGATGGTAGAGTCTGCGGCGGGATCCTTCGCCATATCAAGCACAAGGATGGCATCAGGCACCGCCAGGTCCTGCTCTGAGGCCACTTGGGCGTCATCAGGATTCTCTCGGATCTCCGGAGGATAGAAGATGTTCTCGGGCAGTCTTAGTGCCGAATCCGCAGGAACTCCTGCAGCATCGAGAGCATGAGCCCATGAAATACTGCAGTAATCCCTTCACACCTCGGGGATCTCCTCGGATAGCCTCGCCTCCGTTTCTGCGGCCCCGAGCTGGCGAGCAGCATTCTTCTCAGCCTCTGCAGCCTCTTTGACCCGCCTCAGCTCATCCTCGACTTTTTGCAGGGCAGTCTTGAGATCCTGCACTGCCTGCCTCTCGGTGGCGAGGTTAATCTGTGTTGAGTACAGCTCTTTGCGCTGGTCCTCCGCCTGGGTCTCGGCACTCTTCAAACCAGCCTCTGCACTTTTGCGCCGGTTCTCCGACTCCTTGAACTCGTCCGTGAGTTTAAGGTGATCGTGCTTAAGGGACCCCAAGGCTTTCTCCATCTCCGTCCGAGCCTGGGTCTCAGCCTTAGCCTGATTATGATTACCTCGGCAGAATTCCTCAGCCACAAATACCTGCTGAGTGATCTACGAACGAAACAAGATTGCTTTAAAAAAAAAAAAAAAAGAAAAAAAAGAAAAAAAAAGAAGGGTCCCTTTTAATGAAGCAGTAGAAGGGTTACTTACCATCGCGAGGTCCCTTTTAAGGGATAGGAAGATCTCGGGCTGAGAGAACCGCCTATAAGCCTCCATATCCCGAGGAAGGAGTAGGGGTTGCTCTAAAGCCTCGGCCACATACCCTGCCCGGCCTCGGTTGTACTCTCGGACCGAAGCATTGTAGGGGATGGCAACCCCATCCAGCTCCAACTTGGGGCTCCATACACGCGGGGTAGCTCGTACCTCCGCAAGGCTCTCCTCGTCCCGATTCTCCGGGGAGTTGCCCCTTCTGCTCCTTGGTGCCCGAGCAGTCTTTTGCTGCTTGGTCGGCTGAGCAGCCACCTCACCCTCCTCAGGGGTGTCAACTGGCCTCTTCTTCTTCAGGTCCGGATTAGCCTTAAGGCCAGGTTCCGAAATGCCCTGAGGGACCACAGGAGGAAGGGTTTTGACTTGTGATGGAGGTGGTCCCTTCGATGACTGGCCTTTCCCTCGGGAGGCCATCAGCTCCTTCAGAGACTTTCCCTTTCCTGCCATGGGCTCTGTCTCTTCGTCCGAAGTATCGTCCGAGCAGATAGCAATGGAAGGAACGCCAACTGCAGAATGTCGGTCCCGCTCTCCTTCAGGACCAGAAAGTTCCACCAAAGGGGTTTGCTGAACTTCCTCCTCAAAATAAAACTCGTCTATCTCTTCCTCAAGGGAAAGACGAGATGATTCAGCTTCCTCTTCAACCTGAACGGCAACACCAGGCTCGTTTGGCGGAGGTAGCTGCTCTGCTAAGTAGGGATTTCTAACACCAGGCAACACAACTGGTGGCAGATCGTGTTCAGCTAGGAACCTGTCCTTGGACACGTCAATCCTAGCCAACCTCGGACTGCCAGCCCTTACAGCGTGGCCGATAGCCTGGAAAGAGCTGCTCAGAGGTTGATAGCCCAGAACCAGATGGGCCGCACGCAACTGTCCGTCCTCGGAAACGTAAATCTCCGACCTAAGAAGGTAGTTCAACGCTGGCACGTTCACAAAGTTTAGTCGAGGAGCGACGTGGACTTTATCTGCAAGCAACCAAGAAAAGTGGGGTTAGTTCATGAAATTTTCCAATTACAAAGAAAGCAAGAAAAATAAACCCTCAATACTAAATCCTTTCCCAAAAAGGACCGATCCTAAAAACGTCGCACCTAGGGTTCCTGCCCGAGTTGGACAATGAATACCGTCGGACCACTCCCCAGAAGCAATAAGGAAGTCATTCTTCACGGTCTTATTGGATACTGGGAGACAAGAGATCAACCTAACGTCCTCGTTCCGGGATTTAAGATAATACCCATCATCCCCGAGGCGGTGACATTCGTACAGATAAGCCACATCGTGCCAAGTAAGGCCTAGATTCATCTGCTCGTCTAAGACATCTACACAGCCTAGTATCTTGAACATATTCGGGGCACACTGATACGGCGTCAACCTATGGTTGAACAGGTATTCCCTTGTAATCCTACGCATGGGAAGTGTCATCCCTCCCTCTATAAAAGCAATCATAGGGATAACAACTTCTCCCATACCTCTCTCTGTCAATACTCCTTCAAGAGGACAGTACTGCAACCCAACCCCCGGGGGAATGTGGTATTTAGCCCTAAAGGCCTCCATAGCGGCTGGAGTGTTTACTAATTTCTCAAATCTACCCATCTGAACTGAACTGGGGAAACGAAAGTAAGGACTGAGAATAAAAGTAGAGTCCGAGGAGGGAATTGAAACGGCGAGATGAACGAAATGTACTGGTACCTTCGCAAAACGCTCAATGGGACGCCTGGAAATCTCTCCTGGAAGGAACGCTTCACGAAAGACGGCTACGGAGGCGTAACGGGCGCAAGTATTCGTATATCTTTGGGGTTCGATGGAGTTCTCTGGAAGCCTCTGAGGTTTATGAAATGCAGATAAAAAGAACTGAACCCCTCTGACGTCTTATATAGCCGGGAGGAGAGAGAAAAGATCATTCCTGCCTAAAAAATACGAGAAGAAACGATGGCCGTTCGATCCACGCCACACCGTTGGATGAAGGGAACATAACGCCTCCAGAAGTTAATGACCACGCCTCGTAAATTGTAACGCGTCAAAAGTAACGGTCCGCACGCGCGCCCCAAGGTCTCCTTATTTCCATCCTCTCACTAACATCAAAACCCCGCTTTTCTCCTCGGAAGGAGATAAAAACCGGAGTTTTGAGGGGCTATTGTGGGGCCCGGCCCAAAAATAATGGGCTATTCCAAATCCAGGCCCGTCCGAGGAGCGTCCTTTCCGAAGAGAGACCACATATGAAGCATTACTCAACCCCAATAACGCCAAGGAAACCTGTCCGAGGAGTAACTCCTCCTCGGACATCACGAAGTCCAGACGAGGAACTCTCCCCATCCATTTCAGTCCATCCTCCCAACATATAAAATGAATAAAATCCAAAATATCTCATGGAAAGCTACCACCACCACATTAATTGCGCCCCAACCATCCTCTTGGCCGCATTAATGAGGAAAAGACCCCTGAACAGTACCACCTTGGCCTCTGCAACTCACAAAGGGAGAGATGAGGGCGTCTGATGGGACAGGTGCTCAAGTAGATGCTTAGATGATCAACAAGTGTAAGGTTGAGATGAGAGGAGGGGAACTATATAATGTAGTGGAGTCCCTCAAAGAAAAGGGGAGAGAAACTGTATTAGGAACGGAAGAAATAGAATCACACGGGAGAGATCCATTCTTGTGTTTTTATTTTCTGCAACTATATTGTCCATGTATCAGACCGAACAGGCTCACTGAGGCAAAGTTCTTTGACCCATCCTCTACAAATATTCATTGTGGGTTGCGCTTTGGGCCAAGGCCAGATCAATAAGATTTGGGCCAGGAAAATCGTGCAACTACAGAAAATATTCCAAACATAAAAGGATCAAAAATATAATTTAGTATTTAAAATTGATCCTCCATTTGCATCATTCAAATTTTATGACAAGCAATGGAAAAAAAAAAATAAAGAATAATGTCAAAAGGTTATGATTAATTATAAAATTATTGCGTGTGAGTGTTTTAAACCTTTAATTCGGACGGCACGGCAACATACATGGAGAGAGAGAGAGAGAGAGGGACAGTTCAACACCTTAACTGAAAGCGTGGGCAACTGATTTCTTCGAAGGTCAAGAATCCTTTCTTTTTCTTTAATAATTAACAACTCTATAAAATTAAGATACCAATCCCAACTCTGCAAACTCTAGGTACAGTTTGTAAATTGTAGTAAACTGTGATAGTCAAGGCTTGAAACCTCTCACGACTGATAAAGAGTCACTTGCCAATCGCATTGGCATTCTCTAGTCTCTACTGCAATGATTTTTATTAAGAATAATGCCATATTACGACACCTCTTAATACATGCACAAAATGTTAAAAAGTTCAAGTGGGAGGGTTCATGATGTAAGATCAACAACATATTAATGTATATATTTTTAATAACCTATAAAAATAAAATGATGTCTCCTTGAATAATGTAATATTGGAATGATGACACCATTTCTAACTCACGCTTACCATTTGATTGAAGATGAGTTGCAAACGTAAAATCAACAACAACAAATCAAGTTTCAAAAGCCTGAGTATGCATGTAATATTGATGACAAGATTGCATGGGTTGAAGAAACCCCAAACTTAGTCTGCGTTCAAGTCCATCTTACTCCATCTTGATGAATATATATAAACCCAATCAATCATCAATCAACATTTCAAGCACACTAATCAGCAAGCCATCTATTAGATTCTCTAATCAAAGTACACTGGAACACTCCATTCTATTCTTGAAAAAAAAAAAAGTGCAGAGAATGTAGAGAAAAGACACTGAAAAAGAGACCGTCCTTGGCACATCAAGGCACTTTAAAGTGACTTCAAAGCTATACTATAAGAGCATTAGCAGCAGTGAGAAACTTACTTGCTATTCACAAGACTGTAGTCTACAATCACCACTCTAATGATATTGCTATTCACATTTGGGATCAACAAATTTACTTGCTTTGTTATATCTTTGAGTTAGTTTAATCATTTATTTAGTTATGATTAATTTTGTTTCATTGGATGACATTCAAGATTCAACTTTTATAAGTCTTAATTGAGGCAAAAACCAAACACTCAATTCTTGAATGTCTAAATTGAGAGCACATTATTGATTTTGAAAACACGATTTTTGCACTCATCATATTTCCAAAACACAATTTTAGTTATATCACATTTTGCACTCAAATCATATTTTGAAACCACAATTTTAGTATAAACACATTTTACACTAAAATTGAGGTACAACTATTATCATTCCAACCAATGACAGAGCCAGGAAGTTTTCTCAAGGGAGACGGTGAATACATTTTTGTGTAATTTTTAGATTTATTACCAAATGTAAATGAAGATTAATGAAAATTTTCAAAAGCTAAGGGGGCCATGCCCCCCTTGGCACCCCCCTAGCTTTGCCTATGATTCCAACCAAAGAGGTTGGTGCCGCACAAAAGAAAAACATCAATGGATCTTCCAGTACTCATAGCATTCACCTCACCACATAAAAGAATTAACCTTTTAATCATAAATGTGAATTTGGGAGGAAACATGATGTTTCAACCATATCCATTGAAGGGAAACCAAAAAACAAGGGGGTCCCAAAATTAAAAGGTTTAACCATATCTAAGAATTGAGAATTCTATCATTTGGTAACAATCATCTAAACAAAGACATTCTCAAGATAATATCAATGTAAAATGCATCATATTACAACAGTAAATCCCCTTTAACAGAGATTGCAACCCCAAAAAGTTAAAATTTATTGAAGCCCATAATCATAATAGGTTCTCAGGATTTTGAGAATTGAGTGATGTAAATTGTGAATGAGTGATGGTTTTGACTAAACCAAACATAGCCTAGATTTCTTTAGTTCTTCAACTTCTTTCTTGTTTTGTTTTGATTGTCATATCCTAGATTTATTGAAGCCCATAATTAATTAATCATAATAGGTTCTCAGCATTTTGAGAATTGAGTGATGGAAATTGGGAATGAGTGATGGTTTTGATTAAACCAAACATAGCCTAGATTTCTCAAGTTTTTCAACTTCTTTCTTGTTTTGTTTTGATTGTCAAGAGATGTAGATACAAATTTTTTCATAACTTCGCTGACTGAAGTGACAAGTTGTATCAAGTAGGTCATGGCAGCAATAATTTTAAAAAGAGTTGTAGAAAAAAAAAAATTGTGTCACAGATTTGTTGGTTTCAATTGCAAGAAAAAGTTTTCAATTGTCTTGTCTTGCTGTCTCAGGAACCTATTAACCTACACCATAGTATCATATTAACTTTTGCAACAGAGATCTAATGCAAATAGCAAACCCCAATCATGAATACTAAATTAGAGACTAAAAAGAAAAAAACCATTTCCATTAGCACATTCCAAATCAAACTAACACCAATAGGACAACCCGAATCTCCAATCTCTAATCAATAATCAGTTACATCCAATAAAACCACAATTCCTTCTAAGCCCAAAATAAAATCCCATTGAATGCCAAAAACCAATCAGTCATGAAGAGTGCCCAAGATATCCTCATCCCTGTACAAAATGAACCTGCACAACAAAACCCACATACCAAAACCCAAAAAAAAATATAAATATAAATCCTTAATAGGTTCAAAGAGACCAAAACAGAGCAAAGCAAATACAAAAACATACTCTTTTTCACCAAGCTTGACTTGGGTACCCCCAAACTCAGGCAAAAGAACATTGTCACCCTCCTTCACACTCACAGGTATCAAATTTCCAGCTCTATCACGTGCTCCAGGTCCCACTGCAACCACTTTCCCTGAGTTCAACTACACACCCCAATCACAACCGTTAGATCCCCCCCAAAAAAAAAAAAAAAAAACAACAACAACAACAAAAACAAAGATTCACACACATTGTGTAAAACTGAAAAGTGGAGAGTACCTTAGCCACTTTCTCTGGGAGAAGAATACCAGTGTTAGTTTTGGTGGGGGGCAAGATTTTCTCAATCAGGACACGGTTAAGGCTTGGGATCAGACGCTTTGCCATGGTTTTTTTTGTAGTAAAAGCTCAAAGTTTTGTGCTTTTTTTGGTGATTTTTTCACCGACTGAGAGTTGGGTTTGGATGTGCTTTTAAAAATGGGGGTTCAGATTTTTTGGGATTCAAGCTCTGGACGGCAATGGAAGGTTCTAGGTTCTAGGGTTTTTGAAGGGTTTTAGGGTTCGTGGATATGGGTGGGCTTTGTATTCAATGGGCCGTAATGGAGTATAAAGTTTGGACTTCATTTTCTAAATAAGGATGACCCATGTGTAAAAGAGGAGGGAGTGGAAAAAATACGTATGAATAGTGGAAATAGTTTTATATATATATATATATATTTTTTTTTAATTTTAGACCTATTATTTTTGCCATCTATAGCAACAAAAATTTTGAGATAACAGTTTATTGCAATGATGAATATATTATTACAATAACTTGATATGAATTATTTTTAAATCTATAACAATGACAAATATTAACATACCATAAGAATAACTTGATATAAATTATTTTACAATCTATTGCAATGAAAATTATTGAGATAGCATTGCAATAATCTGATATCAATTATTTTACAATAATCTTAGATTTGTCTCTTTGATGACACGTGCTTTCTTTTTCTTTTCTTTGGATAAAAAGGTTTTCATTAAAAATTGAGTAAACTAAACATATGAAAAATTAAGTGAGCTAAACATAAAAGCTAGACGCATAAAATGTAAGAAGATAAATGAGTAAATATGAATGAAAAATTGTTCATTGTGGATGGTTGTAGTTGTATAATGAAATTCTTCAGCCAAAGCATATATGATATCATTTATTCATGGAATTTAACAATATTGTGGATGGTTACAGATGTTTGATGGAAGTCTTCAATTGAAGCATATCATGTTATTCATTTTTGGTGTAATTATCGTGTCAATGTTTTAGCAAAACTCAACTACTCACAGCCCTGGGCATGCCTTTGGTTATCACTTTTGGAAGTTTATGGAATTGTACTTTAAGCATATATACATATATGTTAAAATAGCTGCTCTAAGTTAGTAACGGAAGATAGCCTTTACTATCTAATTTCCATCAGCAAAAAGCCTTGTAAGAAATCATGATACATGCTTTAGTATGTAAATGGTGTATGACAGCTGAGACCTCAGAGAACTTGAACAGAACTACCATATTCAGCCACCAAATAAAGGCGATATAGCCTCTTGAAGATGGGAAAAAAGACGTATTATGCCAAATAACGTTGGCTAAGTGGGAGTATACAGGGTGAGGTTAGCAATGAGCGGACTTTAGTTTGACAGTAAAATATGAATAAAGACAGCTGAAAGGTAGCATAAAAGTGAAAAATAAGGCACACCTCACTTCTTGATCTAGATTCATGTGGAGCACGTAAGGCATGCACATCACCACAAAACTGAGGCAGCTCAACCCATACAAACCAAATCGGCTGTAATATTCACCTCCATTTAAACCTCAGTGGTAAACAAATTAGTAATTATTGAGCAGGCTCTTGACTAAGCTGCTAATCCTAGAAATTTAACGTAACTCATAAATTTGCTATGCTTCACAAAACTTTAAAAAAGCTCTTTAGCTTAAATAGAGATCATCACATGAACGATGTAAGCCTAAACCCCAATGCTCTTATATTTCTCTTTTCAATGATCCCTAATATAGTAATTTATAATAATCTAGCTAGTTGAGTATTTGATCATGCGTGTTAATGTGCCAGTTTTCAGGCAATAGGCAAACCCATTTCAAAAGCAAACCAACATAATTTATGGAAGCTTTTGCATGGAACTAATCTTGAGCAAACAACCATTAAAGAAGGCACAGCCACGCCATCTAAAAGCCAATAGCAACCATCAACCTCCCATATGGCATAACCAAAAGCCAAAAATATCCTCTTTAAATACTCATCACCACCACCACCACCTTTTATCCATAGTTTTTAAGTTATGATAATGTAGTCATGTTCTCATGACATGACTAATGTTTTTAACTATGGCTCTAAAGTACCATATACAGACTTACTATTTATTTTATTTTTTAATTACTCTTTTTCTTCTACCGTATTCAGTATTCACCTTCTTCAGCATTTGGAAAGAATTTTCTTAAACACAATTACAATCACAATCCAATGAAAATAAGATAACATAATACAAAAATAAAAGGCGTTAGCAGTTAAATGGGCAAAACTAATTGTCAGCAAAAATCTAACATTTAGCAAATATGGGTGTAAAACTGGATTTTTGCAGAAGAAATTAAGCATTGAGAAGAGAAGAGAACCTTTCGAAAGACCGAGTTACATAAGGCATTGGACTTTGGCAGTATGAGCAGATTTTCAGAGATGCTGGAGAGTTTGTTTAGCAATTGGGTTTGGAATGTGGGAGGGAACGAATGGTGGGTTGGGTTTCACTTTAATTTCAATTTTCACTAGCGTTATTGCAGAGAAAGCTGAAGGCAGCAGGGTTTGGATCCATGGAAGGCTCTTGGAGCGGGCTAAAGGCTCTCAAATTGTATGATCTTTTACTCTCTTTTCTCTTTAAAATAAATAAATAAATAAATTGCATATAACTTGAATAAGTTGTGAGAAGAACCAAAGGTAAAGTTATGAAGGATAAAATTACTTTTTATGTTAGTAAAACTTGTGAAACAATGCTTAGCATATGAATCCTCTTTAAGCCAACATTTTATGATTTTTCATGATTACCAATTTTTTAGTCGGTATAAATTATGAAGGTAAGAAGCCTATAGAAATAAATTTTATTTTTTTCAGTTTAAGACAAACATAATAATGACATTATAAATTTATGAAAAAAATTTCATGCATTACAAGGGGGGCTGCGACTAATTCTATTTGAAATAGGAATATAGGATGCCAAAATTACACTAAAAAAGGGCACGCCCGTACATTGGGCCTTCACCATGTGGGCTAGACCAAGATGTTTTATACACCTCAACAGAATTTTCTTTCAATCAAAGTGCAATGTAACATTACTTCTCACTCCCCGGGCTAAAGTTCATGTTTTTCTTAAGTGCTATGGACATTTTAAGGACAATGAGCCTTTACTTTGTCTTAAGCCCCTTGCACCGTTGACATGGAATTTATCTTCTCAAGATGTGGTAGAATGAGCTAAAAAATAGTTTAATCATGCTAGAGTAGTAAAAGGGCTTGATACGATTGAGAAAGAATTGTGAAGGGAAAATAATAATTTTCTCCAGATGCTTTGACAAGTTACATGTTTATGCAGCCAATATGGGTATACCTCAAGTTCTGTAAGAAATTTGAAAGTACACCCTAAATGACCCTAATTTCTAACCAAAGATTGCATTGGATTTATTGATTCCCTTACCTACACTTATTTGACCAAAAAATCTGATATTTGTGGGCCTCTAAAGGTGCTTACTATACCCCTCATAAGTTAAATTGGGTACATCAATTTTGGATTGGGTTGGTTGTTGCTTTGTGTGAACCGACTAGGTTGAAAGCGTTTGAGTTTTGGTGATTGAGTTGGGCCATAGTTGATGTATGTGCAGGTTTAGAATGAGTTGTTTTGATGAATGTAGTAGATGAGCTTTCAACCCATCACTCAAAGCCCACAGCTCTGCATCAACAAGATTGCTATTCCTATGGATCTAGTAAGTCCTAATTAGAGTGGGAATTGACTGGGCTCTTGCTAGCTACAGATTTCACCCGACCAGCCCAGAAGAAAAATTCCAAATCCAAATTTAAATTCCTCATCTCTCTAACTAAACAGCTGCTGCCAGTGCTAGGTAAGGTTCACATTGCTTAAGCCAGTAGCCATGGACCCCAAATGGCAAACGTAAAGAAAACATTATTTTACAATCTATTGCAATGAAAATTATTGAGATAGCATTACAATAATTTGATATCAATTATTTTACAATCTATTGCAATGAAAAATATAAAATAATTATCTATTACAATGAATATATCGTTGCAATAATTTGATCTAAATTATTTGCAATCTATTGCAATAAGATTGTAAAGTAATATATTCATGTATAGCTCTTTTTGTCAATGGAGTGGCCTTTAGTAAAGTTTTTGTGATTTAAAGTGATAATATGATCTAGTGTTGTTAAGGCACTATAGCTTTGTTGTTAAGTTTTCTTTAGTTCTGCAAGTGAATTTAGATGCTAAGGTTGTTTTGTTGTTGGATTTCACATCACCTGTTCATTTATTTAATTTCATTTTATTTTTAATTTTTAACTTCTACTATACATTTGTGCTTATAATGCATGTTATAAATATTTAACATGTGAAAATAGTGGATCAATGCATGGGGCATAAAAAGAGAAGAGAAAAGAAAAAAAAAAAAAACAAAAAAAGCTCAAATTTATCAAATCTCTCTTCTCTTCTCTTCTCTTCTACAAAACCCACAGATGCATCATCAAACAGCTTCCACATTTCTCACTCTCTGAACTTTTTTTGTATGCATTGGTGGTGAAGATCGTAAATTTCTCGAAATCTGAGGTCCATTCTGTTATATAACAGAATGGACCTTGGATTTCCAGAAACCAAAAAATTCTCTCTCTCTCTCTTCCATTTTTTTCGTTCACATTTTTTTATTCTTCATTGACTCAAAAAATCATTGAAAGTCATTGTAAAGCTGGCACACATAGCTAAAATTTTATATTATATAATCAAAATTGCGATGTTTAAGGGGTCAAAACAAAACGCTCAATCGAAGCCTATAAAATCATAAATTTTTTCATTAAAAAATCCTACTTGTATTAAGATTTCTTCATCTATTTATATTTTAATTAAGTAAAATCATGGATATTTCAAAAGAATAATAACTTGATACCAATTATTTTTGCAATCTATTACAATGAAAATTTTGAAATAATAACTTATTTCAACAAAGATATTATTGCAATAACTTGATATGAATTATTTTTCAATCTATTGTAATGACAAATATTAACATACTATAGCAATAACTTGATATAAATTATTTTACAATCTATTGTAATGAAAATTATTGAGATAGCATTGCAATAATCTGATATCAATTTTTTTACAATCTATTGCAACAACAAATATTAAGATAGCATTGCAATAACATAATATCAATTATTTTACAATCTATTACAATAAAAAATATGAAATAATTATCTATTACAACGAACATATCATTGCAATAATTTGATCCAAATTATTTGCAATCTATTGCAATAAGATTGTCAAGTAATATATTCTTGTATAGCTCTTTTTGTTAATGGAGTGGCTTTTAGTGAAGTCTTTGTGATTTAAAGTGATAATATGATCTAGTGTTGTTAAGGTACTATAGCTTTGTTGTTGAGTTTTCTTTAGTTCTGCAAGTGAATTTAGATGCCAAGGTTGTTTTGTTGTTGGATTTCACATCACCTGTTCATTTATTTAATTTAATTTAATTTTTAATTTTTAACTTCTACTATTCATTTGTGCTTATAATGCATGTTATAAATATTTAACATGTGAAAATAGTGGATCAATGTATGGTGCATAATATGCATACTGGATCTAATTTAGTGAAATTTTTATTGGTATTTGCTTGTTTATTATATATAACTTACCCCTAGGAATTTTTTTTTTTTTAAATTTTTTTCCGAATAAGTTATTGGTATTTGCTTGATTATTATATTATATAATTATATTTGATCTTTTAGGACTGCCATTAGATGACTGGAAGATAATAGAAGACGAAGACAAAGACAAAGACAGAGACAAAACTATCTTCATCTGCTTCTTTGCATCTACTCTAGTTCCTAGGTAAGAATACCGCATACCACTAGCACTTCTTAGATCTAGCTCGTAGCATGTATAATTATTTTATTGAGAAAAATTACAATTCAATTGTTTGGTTTTATCTAACTTCACATATAGAAATTACTATAAAAAAATTAGTTTAGAATCAATTATAAATTGCCAAAAGCCTTATAAATTAATTAACAATTTTTTTTTATATATATATTTACCTTACCCCTAGGAATTTTTCCTAGTTCCACCACTATCACAAACTATGTTTATGCATTAATCTCCTGTTGTTTTTATTTTCTTTCTTGCATGTACATTTTTGCTTTTAAGCCTACAAATTTATACATTTATTTTAATTCTTAATACAATTCTATCTTTTATATTACAATAATAATTAAGTGAAAATTTTGTTTGTTGAGGATTATGAACATATCTCTGGTGCGGTTGAATTTTAAAATTGTCCTGATTAACTTTCATTTATTTGGTAGTAAGAGATAAATTGGACAAGAAATATAATTTTTACTCTTTCAATATGTATATGGACAAGTGCGGAGTTCTAGTTTATTTGGTATTTTGATGATATTATAATATTAATTGCTTTAACACCGGACTAAAATGACTATATAGATAAAGGGAAAAGACAAGAAGTTGGGAACCCTTTTTAGTGGGACACAACTTTTTGACGTATTTTAAAACTGAATCTTAGTGTGGGGGGTAAAAGACCGGGAAACCCATGTCAATATCTACATTGGGCCAAGGGCCCAGCCCAAGGAAGAACCCCTCCTCAGCCATGGGAAGAACCCTCCTCGGCCATGGATGTAGCCGAGGATAAAGGGAGCAGCCTACTACTGGGAGTGACACTCTGGGTCATTCCATGGAATAGGGTAGGTACTAAGATAGAAAAGGACAACGGGAAGACTGGAAATATCTAAGGGAAAGCTGCCATTATTGCATTCAGTGCCCCGTACCTGACATAGCCATGCTTCTCTGCCTTTACAACCACTTCCAACAACTTTGGGGATGAGTGGATGGGACAAGGAGCAGCGCTATGAATCTAAAAATCTATGGGAGGGAGAGGGGATATAAAAAGGATGGAATGGGAGGCAACTGGGGGGGGGGGGGGGGTGGAACTCGGGAATCCCTACCACTCAACGCGAACTAGAGAAGGCTCGGATTGTGCCGAGGACCAATCTTCCTTGATAAACTTAGTTCATCTCAGCTTGATCGTGACAAACACCATATTAACTGTTATACGTGCACTAAAGCCTGGCTCTTTAACCCACTCTCTACAAATTTATTGTACTGGGTTCACTGGTCCAAGATCTCATACATCTTGGGCTTGGGCTGAAAAACGTGACCCTACAATTGGTACCGTCTGTGGGAAGAGCTTGTACGTTAGCAAATGCAACGGTTAATCATGGTGGGATCAAGCTCCTATCAGCAAGAGTCCCTCGAGAAGACCATTTTGGCGGTGGTGCAAGCTACACGAAAGCTTCCCCATTATTTCCAAGAACACACCGTCGTTGTCATAACTCAGCTTCCGCTTAGGTCTACACTTCGAAGTACTGATTACGCGGGAAGGATTACTAAACGGAGCGCAGTTCTAGGGGCTTCTGATGTCAAGTATGTGCCCTGTGCACTTGTCAAGGGGCTAGTTCTCGCGGGTCTAGTAATCCGGTTCGCTGAATTCCCTTCGGAGAAAGAAATTGAGGGCCAAAGCAGAATCTTTTAAAGCGGTTAAACAGAACCTTAGCTATGTCGGGTCCTCGGACCTCCTGCTTTTGGGGAAATTAACACGCACCAGAATCTTTTGAAGCGGTTAAACAGAACCTTAGCTATATCGGGTCCTCGAATTCAAACCTATGGGGAAACTAGCTACTTCAAAGAAGAATCTAAGTGCTAGACAGAACCAAGGTCTTGCATGGTCCTCGGACTCAAACCTATAGGGAAACTAGTTACCTCAAAGAAGAATCTAAGTGCTAGACTGAACCAAGGTCTTGCATGGTCCTCGGACTCAAACCTATGGGGAAATTAGGTACTTCAAAGAAGAATCTAAGTGCTAGACAGAACCAAGGTCTTGCATGGTCTTCGGACTCAAACCTATGGGGAAACTAGCTACTTCAAAGAAGAATCTAAGTGCTAGACAGAACCAAGGTCTTGCATGGTCCTCGGACTCAAACCTATGGGAAAATTAGGTACTTCAAAGAAGAATCTAAGTGCTAGACAGAACCAAGGTCTTGCATGGTTTTCGGACTCAAACCTATGGGGAAACTAGCTACTTCAAAGAAGAATCTAAGTGCTAGACAGAATCAAGGTCTTGCATGGTCCTCGGACTCAAACCTATGGGGAAACTAGTTACTTCAAAGAAGAATCTAAGTGCTAGACAGAACCAAGGTCTTGCATGGTCCTCGAACCTCCTGCTTTGTAGAAACTAACACACGCTGACAACCTTCTAAGTGTTTAAACTAAATTCAATCATGCCTCGGTCCTCGGACCAGACACTTAAGGGAAGCTAACGCTATAAACATCATCATAAATGTTGAAAAGAACCATAGCACCCGGTGACCCCTTCGGATTGTTCACTTTAAATTATACGTCCTTGGGCGGTTGCGCTATTCGCAATGTTAAGCACGCGGTTATTTTCCTGATTAGTCCTAGATAGTTAACTTATTTAAAGTTAGCAGTGGTGTGCCTGTCCGTTTTGATAAATTCAGGGTCACGACTCTTTGCCATCAATGGCATCAATTCTAAATACTATTCGAAAGAAAAGATACCAACACACCCATTCATAAAACAATTATTGCAGAAAAGGAAAGGTATGCAAAATGAAATAAAGTCATCTTTTTATTAGATAAAAAAGAAGTACAGTGTACATAAAAGGGCTCAGACAAGCCTGTTTCAAAAGCTAACTATAAAAAGCAGTTCATGGGAACAATAAATCCACAATCTTGCTCCAACAGCAATCGAGCAAGTATGGATGGTACCGGCGATGGAAGAGAAGAAGAAGCAGAGACGCCAAATCCATAATCTTGCTCTAGCAGCAATCGAGCAAGTATGGATGGTACCGGCGATGAGAAATCCAAATCCGCACACGCGTGACACACGACGCCGGATGAAATCCAAATTTTGTCACACCAAAAATCTAATGCGACCTACGCCTGCTTCGGATTTTGGCTGAAGGAAGAGCGACTTCTTTTTTATCCGGTTGAAGGGGAGAAATATCTTTGGCTTCTACTTCCCTTGCCTTAACTGTGTCATTTTGAATCTTGGTGACACCCATGGCTTCTGAAGAGGGCTTGGTCCCTTCACCCTCACCCTTATCCTTGACCATTTCATTCCCTAAATCTCAATCACCAACTTCGTGGGGCCCTTGGGAATATTTGAAAAGTTAAGAGCCTGAAACTCCCGCAGGACTCAAGGATCTACGAATGAAGAAGAACGACCCCCCCCCCCCCCCCCCATGCGCCTTATATAGGAGGTAAACTTGGTGGCAATCAATTCGCCCAATTCTCCAAGAAAGAATTACAAGCGAGATAAATCTCGCTTAATTTCCAAAACAGTCTTCAACCGTTGGATTTACATCACCTCGTAAGAAGACCTTAATGAAAGCGTGCCTCGTGTACCGAAACGGCAGGAACGCGACTTGAATAAACTAAAAGAATGTCTCACAACTAGGCATAGTGCAAAACGGGCGCGAAAGGACAATCATCATATCGAGATCCTCCTTTCCTCCCATGGGGAAGAAAAGAAGAATCTCGAGGGGCTATTGTGGGGGGTAAAAGACCGGGAAGCCCATGTCAATATTTACATTGGGCCAAGGGCCCAGCCTAAGGAAAAACCCCTCCTCAGCCATGGGAAGAACCCTCCTCGGCCATGGATGTAGCCGAGGACAAAGGGAGCAGCCTACTACTGGGAGTGACACTCCGGGTCATTCCATAGAATAGGGTAAGTACTAAGATAGAAAAGGACAACGGGAAGAATGGAAATATCTAAGGGAAAGCTGCCATTATTGCATTCAGTGCCCCGTACCTGACATAGCCATGCCTCTCTGCCTTTACAACCACTCCCAACAACTTTGGGGATGGGCGGATGGGACAAGGAGCAGCGCTATGAATTTAAAAATCTATGGGAAGGAGAGGGGATATGAAAAGGATGGAATGGGAGGCAACTGGGGGGGGGGGGGGACTCAGGAATCCCTACCACTCAACGCGAACTGGAGAAGGCTCCTCGGATTGTGCCGAGGACTAATCTTCCTTGATAAACTCAGTTCATCTCAGCTTGATCGTGACAAACACCATATTAACTGTTATATGTGCACTAAAGCCTGGCTCTTCGACCTACACTCTATAAATTTATTGTACTGGGTTCACTGGTCCAAGATCCCATACATCTTGGGCTTGGGCTGAAAAACGTGACCCTACACTTAGTATTTCACAACATCTCTAATCTTTATGAATGCATTAAAAACAAAAACAAAAAATTGTAAAAGATGACAATGCAATTAAGATAAATCATTAGAATTAGTATTATAATATCTTGAGAAATGTATGAAGCTAGAACTCTCTCTTTCTAGAACGTTATAGAAATAGAACTCCTATTAATATGGAAATTTTCCTTATAAAAAATATACTTAATATTTCTAAGAATCACGAATCACTAATTGGCTAATAAAAAAAAACACTAATAAATTTTTATTAAAATTTGGCTTGGTTGGGGTTTTTTACGGCTATATGTTATTAATTATGGAAATCAGTGCTAATTGACTAGAAATTTTTTTCAAACATTAGTGACATTTTAAACTATCAATTGATATCTTTTCTTATTAAACATTTCCAAATGTTACTAGTTTAACCTCATTAAAAATGATTTTGAAATGATATTATGGTATGTACAAAGAAAATCAATTAGTTATTAATAAGAAAACTAATGTAGTATGTGCTTTTTAAAATATTTTTCCTAATATTATACTAATGACATAATTACTTTCCATCCAAGTGAAAGTTAGAATCATGATATAAATTATTTGACTTTACAAGGAAGGAATAATTAGCAATCACTTATATAAATGGTGTTTTAAAGGTTAATAATAAATTTGTTTTTTATCTAATGCAATTGAAGGTTACTTATAGCTATTGTTTTTAGCCGAAAACCAAAATGAGAAAGGAAAGGTGTTAATTAAGGATGAAGCAATTAGGAGAGTAATTAATTTGATCTCATTCAACTTTATAGTATTATTTTTTTTTTGTGTGGCTAAAGTATAGTATTATTAAAATGGTTTCACATAAGAGTATATAATTAAGAATTAATTTTTAAATATTATAAAAGGATATGATTTTGGTAAATAGGAGAAACAAACGATAAGAATATCCTTACCATTAATTTAGATATTCTTTTTATAGTATTATGAATCTTTTTTGTTAAATTTATGAAATTGTGTAATTTTTGTTTTGGTTTTTTTTTTTCAATTTTTTTAATGGAAGTTCAAAGAGTTTGAATTAACCTTGATAATAAATATAATTTGGCAGTAATTATTCAAGTTATCAATACATTCTTTTTTGTTAATACTTTTGACTTTATAATGTCAAATTAATATTGTACTCAATCAATATGGATATAAAACTCTCTCTCTATATATATAAAAGATGCAATTCAAATTTAAAAATCCGGTCAACCAACAATTAAATAATGAATAATAGTATACATTGGGTTAAAATGCTAAATTAGTACTATATTTCTATCTGTTCGTAAAGCAAAAATCACAAGCTAAAATCAAGGACCACTTAAAAACAACCTCTCTAATCTCATGCATGCATACAAAACAAAAATATAGAATTAGATTGCATAGGATGACGTCTGACGTCTGCAAAATCAATTAAATTAGATACTATAATATAATAATACAATATTATATAATATTTTCATCCTCTATTATATTATAATATAATATAATAGTCTTTTTTACTTCAAAATTTCATGAGCTAAAATGAGGCCAAATTATTAAGTATGCTACTCCAATTCTTAATATTGAGATTCTTTTGAGCTTTAAAGAAAGAGCTTTTAGTTTGCTATTCCTTCATTAAAAGTTTGCTATTCCATCTGAGTAAGATTAGATTTATGTTTTATTAATTAGGTGGTTTTATTGCAAATTGTAAATGAATATTGGGAAAATATCACTATCATTCTTAATTTTTTCGATTCCTTTTACATGTTTTATGAATTAGTTTTGCTCGTTTAGTGTGGATATTCTTATTGAAAAATAACTCATAATTATACAAAATTTTGCCTTTAGTAGATTACTAATCGTTTTCCTTTTCTTTTTATTATTCAAGTGATATGGCGATTCGAGTTCTTTTTCTTCTACTGGCTTGTATCACCATCACCACCACCACCACTACCAACTTCACCTCCTCCCATACCTCCACCTCCACCATTGCCTTCAAAGCTAAAATAGGACTAGTTGAGACACAGACCAACCCTAATGATGAGAGAAAATCATGGAAGTTAGAAGTGGTACATAGAGATAGGATTCACCCTAATAGCTTTCAATAGCGTATGAAACGCGATGCCAAAAGGGTGGCAAATCTTATCCACCAATTAGATGAAGATGGAGAGTTTTAAAACATTCCACCTCAGGATATTAAACTCCATCTTCATCTAATTGGTGGATAAAATTTGCCACCCTTTTGGCATCGCATTTCATGCGCTATTGAAAGCTATTAGGGTGAATCCTATCTCTATGTACCACTTCTAACTTCCATGATTTTCTCTCATCAGTAGGGTTGGTTTGTGTCTCAACTAGTCCTATTTTAGCATTGAAGGCAATGGTGGAGGTGGAGATATGGGAGGAGGTGAAGTTGGTAGTGGTGGTGGTGGTGGTGGTGATACAAGCCAGTAGAAGAAAAAGTACTCGTATCGCCATATCACTTGAATAATAAAAAGAAAAGGAAAACAATTAGTAATCTACTAAAGGCAAAAATTTGTATAATTATAAGTTATTTTTCAATAAGAATATCCACACTAAACGAGCAAAACTAATTCATAAAACATGTAAAAGGAACCGAAAAAATTAAGAATGATAGTGATATTTTCCCAATATTCATTCACAATTTGCAATAAAACCACCTAATTAATAAAACATAAATCTAATCTTACTCAGATGGAATAGCAAACTTTTAATGAAGGAATAGCAAACTAAAAGCTCTTTCTTTAAAGCTCAAAAGAATCTCAATATTAAGAATTGGAGTAGCATACTTAATAATTTGGCCTCATTTTAGCTCATGAAATTTGAAGTAAAAAAGACTATTATATTATATTATAATATAATAGAGGATGAAAATATTATATAATATTGTGTTATTATATTATAGTATCTAATTTAATTGATTTTGCAGACGTCAGACGTTATCCTATGCAATCTAATTCTATATTTTTGTTTTGTATGCATGCATGAGATTAGAGAGGTTGTTTTTAAGTGGTCCTTGATTTTAGCTTGTGATTTTTGCTTTAAGAACAGATAGAAATATAGTACTAATTTAGCATTTTAACCCAATGTATACTATTATTCATTATTTAATTGTTGGTTGACCGGATTTTTAAATTTGAATTGCATCTTTTATATAGAGAGAGAGTTTTATATCCATATTGATTGAGTATAATATTAATTTGACATTATAAAGTCAAAAGTATTAACAAAAAAGAATGTATTGATAACTTGAATAATTACTGCCAAATTATATTTATTATCAAGGTTAATTCAAACTCTTTGAACTTCCATAAAAAAAAAAAAATGAAAAAAAAAAAACCAAAACAAAAATTACACAATTTCAGAAATTTAACAAAAAAGATTCATAATGCTATAAAAGGAATATCTAAATTACTGGTAAGGATATTCTTATGGTTTGTTTCTCCTATTTACCAAAATCATATCCTTTTTATAATAAATAAAAATTAATTCTTAATTATATACTCTTATGTGAAACCATTTTAATAATACTATACTTTATCCACACACAAAAATAATACTATATAAAGTTGAATGAGATCAAATTAATTACTCTCCTAATTGTGTAATCCTTAATTAACAACTTTCCTTTCTCATTTTGGTTTTCGGCTAAAAACAATAGCTATAATAAATCTTCAATTGCATTAGATAAAAAGCAAATTTATTATTAACCTTTAAAACACCATTTATATAAGTGATTGCTAATTTTTCCTTCCTTGTAAAGTCAAATAATTTATATCATGATTCTAACTTTCACTTGGGTGGTAAGTAATTATGTCATTAGTATAATATTAGGAAAAATATTTTAAAAAGCACATACTACATTAGTTTTCTTATTAATCACTAATTGATTTTCTTTGTACATACCATAATATCATTTCAAAATCATTTTTATCGAGGATAAACTAGTAACATTTGAAAATGTTTAATAAGAAAAGATATCAATGGATAGTTTAAAAAGTCACTAATGTTTGAAAAAAAGTTCTAGTCAATTAGCACTGATTTCCATAATTAATAACATATAGCCAAAAAAAAAAAACCCAACTAAGCTAAATATTAATAAAAATTTATTAGTGTTTTTCTTATTAGCCAATTAGTAATTCGTGATTAGTGAGTTTTGATAAGTTTTCTTAGTAATATTAAGTATATTTTTTATAAGGAAAATTTGTTAATAAAGAAAATTTCCATATTAAAAGGAGTTCTATTTCTATAACGTTCTAGAAAGAGAGGGTTCTAGCTTCATACATTTCTCAAGATATTATAATATCTAATTCTAATGATTTATCTGAATTGCATAGTCATCTTTTACAATTTTTTGTTTTTTGTTTTTTTTTTTTTTTAATGTATGCATAAAGAGCAGCTATTTTAACATATATACTCCATGCATGTCCATGTGTGCCCTAGTCCCACAAGAGGAAATTCAAATAGAGACTCATATATATATATATATATATATATATATGTATATATATATATATATGTATATATATATATGCTTATACTTTGTTAAAAAATAATCATTGTATTTTGAGAAGGGATTGGGAATTTGGGACTAATAATTATAAGTCACAGTAACTATTATCATTTTTCACTTAATAAAAAAAATGATCGCAAATTTTTTTGCACATAGTGCGGATTTAGAACTAGTGAAATAAAATAAGGGAATCAAATGTAATAAAGTAAAACAATATTTTTTAGGAAATAAATTCTAAAATAAAAAATGAAGAAGAATAAGATATCCACCCATCATTAATCTCTAATGATGTGGATTGAGGCTTACACTCCACCTCAAATCAAATTAAAGTGTAAACCCAAACAATTATGTTGTACTTAGGCCCACACATGTTAGTGACCAGGACCACAAAAGTAAAATTGTGCGTTTTAAGCCCTATATATATATATATATATATATTACCTATTTTTTTCACACTTCACCCTGCTATACAAAGATGATGTACCCTCGGCCTCGGGTTATATATTTTTGTTCTAATTTATTTGCTAATGTTGTTTAGGTGTTTTTTTAGGTTACACATGAGCGGGTTTCAGAAAAAATGAAATCTAAAAAAGATCACTTACGTGTCAAAAAAAAAAAGAAAAAAAAAAGAAGAAGATAAAAGATCATTTACTTGGGTGGGTGAGCGTGGATCGAACACGCGACCCTTCAGATCTTCAGTCTGACCTCTTGAAATGTGTGATGTACTGTAATTAATAAAACGACGAAATGAAATCATACCAAAAACAGCATTAGTAGTTAATACAATCTTGAAAAACCATTCCTTATTAATTAATCCTATCAAACACCCATACTGATACGGTACTTCAGCAACCACAGTCTTACTATAAGCCCTCCCACTGCCAATCCTTTCTTACCTTCCAATAATTTCATTTCATTCAACACTCCTTGCTCCTTAGTCCTTACCTTCCTCTCTGTCTTTACACAAATAAATTCAGCATCAACCCATCACAACTAAGGAATCCCCACCCAAGTAAGTGATCTTTTTTGTATTTTGATTAATTTTCACAAAATAAATGAAACCCATTCCAATTCAAAACAAACAAAATTCATTTTCGTACCTTAATTCAATCCGAAGATGCAAAATCCCGAACTCTCTTTTGACCCCGGCCCTTTTGGTTTGCTCTGCGTGAGATTAATGGAATTCGATTAACAAAGGTAGAGATGACAAAGGCTAAGGCACTTACTCTAACGGGTGTGAGATTCTTCCAAAAAATCGAGTGATTTTTATGACCTGGTACAGGGAAGTATTAGTTACTGGTTTAACAAAGAAGGTGATAACTAAAATATCAACAAGGCAAGGATCCCTAATGAAGTGCAACAATTTCAAGTTTCTGTATTGACCCCCTTTTTTTTCTTTTCATTTACTTAAATTATTGGTATGTTACGCACAAAGCTGACAGTTTTGAACATAATCTCACCCTTAACCCACATTTGTGACTCTGTGAGAGGATAAAGTGTCATTTGAGCCTGGGCTCATAGAAACTTGACCTTTTCATATTCAAACTTGCTAAAAGCATTTTTCAACCATTTGGTTGAGGTGGGGATTGCCACAAACTACATGAAACATTTGTGTTGGCAGTGGATTCAATTTTAGAGAAACAAAAGCAGAGGAAATGTACTTTGGATTTTGAATTTGGAGGTCTTCTCAAAAGAATGTCTAACATACTTGCTCTGTTTTTATCTATAAAGAAGCTTCCCGAGTAAAATTGAAAGTATCAGAGATTCTTTCTTAATTTGAACATCAAAGAATGAAATGAGTTCCAACAACATGCATGCAGCGAGAGAGAGAGAGAGAGAGAGAGAGTGAAACCTCCGCCGTTGAATTTGATGGGGCTCTGCAATTGGACGATGGAAGAGGAATCGGCCTTGGCGAGGGCCTGGTCGAGCTGCTCGAGCGCCTTGTTGTAGTTGGTGATGTAGGTCTGGTGGTGCTTCTGATGGTGGAGTTGCATGATCTCTCCGCTAATCACTGGCTCCAGAGCACCATAGTCGTAAGGCAGCTCAGGCAGCGAGAAGCTCTGCAACCCACGAACGTGGCCAACCGCTAGCCCTAGATATAGGGATTTTCTGCTCACACTTCGAAGAGCCACGCGCCTTTATTGGTATTAGTAATTAATAATTATTGCTTACTGACGTCTGTCTTTCTTTTTCTTTTTCTTTTTTTTCTTTTTCTTTTTCTTTTCTTTTTCCTTTTTTCTTTTCCTTTTTCCTTTTTCTATTTATAGTAAGAAATCTTTTTCTTTTTCCATTTACAGTAACTTCAAACGGTGTGTTTGAGTTGAAAAGTTGAGTCCCCCATTTTACAGTCCGTGAGTGAGATACTGAGATTCCAGTTGCTTGCAACTTTATATGGTTCAGCACAAGAAAAAATCGATTTTTCTATGTAGGCTGCTGTTTTGTACTTTCTGACTGACTTTGACTATCATTCACAAAATTTAATTAATTAATTAATTAATTAAAAGGTGGAAAGACAAGAAAAGAGGACAGACCATGCATATATAAAACGTCCAACCAATTACATATTATAGTTTTTTTTTTTTTTGATTTGATTACATATTATAGTTGAGACTGGCACGGCTACAAACGTAAGCCACACGCTTTTATTGGTGTTAGTAATTAATAATTATTACTTACGCGTCTTTGTCTTTCTTTTTCTTTTCTTTTCTTTTTTCTTTTTCTTTTTCCTTTTTCTATTTATAGTAAGAAATCTTTTTCTTTTACCTTTTCTATTTGCAGTAAAATAAAACAATGAATAATAAAAATAAAACGAAAGAGAAGAATAAAAAAGAGAGTCTAACACATAATGAGATGAGTGAAAGAAGTACCAGGAGAAAAGAGTAGCAGCGAGCGGAGGAGACGGAGAGACGGAGTGAGATACTGAGATTCTGGTTTGTATAAGCCAAGCCGATCTTTGTGTTTCTTTCTTTTTCTTTTTTCTTTTCCTTTTTCCTTTTTTCTATTTATAGTAAGAAATCTTTTTCTTTTACTTACTCCACAGTCTGTGAGTGAGATACTGAGATTCTTGACAAACCAAACATTGATTCAACCACTTTTATTGCCCCACTTGGTAACAAGCCTACGTTACCGGGCTCGGCTTCATTAACTATTTGTAGATTTGGCTACCCAACCATGGTGGATGGGGTAGAGATACTGAGATTCCAGTTGCTTGCAACTATATATGGTTCAGCACCAAAAAAAAAAAAAAAATCGATTTTTCTATGTAGGCTGCTGTTTTTGTATTTTCTGACTGGCTTTGACTATCATTCACACAAGTTAATTAATTAATTAATTAAATGGTAGAAAGACAAGAAAAGAAGACAGACCATGCATATATAAAACGTCCAGCCTATTACATATTAGTTGAGACTGGCACGGGTGCAAACCTAAGCCTAAGAATCCGTTTGGTTGGAGGAGTGAAAAAGTGGGAGGGTAGAAAATATTTAGTTTTTCCTCGTGTGTGTTTGGTTTGGTTTGGTTTGGTTTGTACTCATTAGATAATATAAAATTTACCAACAATTATATTTTTCAATGAGAAGTGTTACGTCCACAACATTTTTCGTAATACTTTCACAATAAATTATATGTGGTAAGTTATTACTGATTTTAATTTGAACACATCACTTAAATATTTTTTTCATCCATATTAGTTAGTAACAACCCACCACTCAAGAATTATTGTAAAAATATTATAGTAACATTTTTCAATTTCTTATCCTTTATTTTATTTTTCCCTTATTATTTTTATTTATTTTTTTTCATCCGCACTTCCTTTTCTTTTCTTTTCTTTTTCCTCTTTTTTTCTCCTCCACTCCTTTCCCTTGTCTCTATCTTCACTTTTCCTTTTTTCTTTTTATCTTCACTTGTCTGGAACTTTATCCTCTTATCTTTACTTTTCCTTTTTCTTTTCTTCTCGTTTTCTTCACTAGCACTTTGTCTGGAGCTCTATCTTCAATCTTCACTTTTCTTTTTTCTTTTCTTCTTTGGCACTACGTCTACTCCAGAGCATTCAAAAAGCACCACTGCATGTCCTCTTCCCACCGAGGCTCAGATGGGTCAGTTTTGCTTTTCTTTTTCTTTTCTTTTTTTGGTTCTAATTTGATTACTTTTAAAATTTTGATTTGAGTTTGTATTTTGATTGAGAGCTCCATCAATTTTGTGCTTCACTGTCGTGCTCTTTTTTTTTTTTTTTTTTACTTGATTCCAAAGGGCATTATGGTAAAAGTGCCGGGAGAGCATTTTCTCTTCAGGCTTTTCCTCCCGATTTGGGAGGAAAAAATTTGTGGGCTCAGGAGAGAAAATTTTCTCCGGGTTTTCCTTCCTCTCTATTTTCTCTCGTTTGCCAAACAGTGAAAAATACTATTTTTCACTCTATTTTCCTCCCTATGTTTTCCATCTTTCCTAAATTCACCCCAACCAAACAAAGTGTAAGTGTAAGGGTAAGTGTGACAGAGGAGAATATGTGTGAGATAAAAGATCAGATAAAAAAAGAAAGAATCAGTGCTTGCCTAAACTATATATAGGTTCAGCTTATTTTTTTCCATTAGAGAGAGTTATATTTTTTATTCATCATCATCAAAAAAAAAAAAAAAAAAAAAAGGACCAGAAGGGAGTGGCATGCAGTTAAAGAAAGAGAGACGAAAGAATATTGTGATTTGAGAGAGAAATTAAAGCCCTAGATAAAAGACAAACCATAAGGAAGGGGTGACCATAATATACTCGGAGTTACATTATAATGACAGTGATTGTTAAATGAAAGCTGCAAGAAAATTCCCACGCCAAGAGGAAAATTATATTGTGATTTGATCAATCTTCATCAAGTAGGATCTCCAAGAGGAATAAATGCACAATTCCTCTCCACTTGTTCTCCATAATAGTGCTTCAATCTCTGTCCGTTAACTCTGAATATGTGCCCTGCCTTGTCCTTCAAGTCTATTGCTCCAAAAG